>JANDJT010000060.1:8854293-8881831 GCA_024331685.1 Stegophilus panzeri | reverse complement strand
TTTCTGTAAAGCTGCTTTGAGACAATGTCTATTGTAAAAAGCGCTATACAAATAAAATTGAATTGAATTGAATTAAAAACTGCACTAGTCAAACTGTGTCAGCTGTGCTGAAGTGCTGGCACAGAGTATTTGATATATTTTAAAGTATAATGTGTCTTAATATAGATAAACCACAATAATAATCATCAGTGTAATACTGTTCCAACCCTAGTTAGAACAGTGTTTGTGTCCAATGTTCCTGACGAGGAAGTAAAAAGTCACGTTGACATTTATATAATTTAGTATTTACAGTAACATAATTGCTTAATTGTAATAATGCATAAAAAAGGACTCTTAACAATAAGCAATTGTGCATTAATTATTAACACTAACACAAAATGACAATTACCACAACCAGAAAAAAAGAAATCTACAACATTGAAAAATTTTAAACATATTTAGCTGACTTTTTTTTTTTTTTTTTTTTTTTTAAATAAAGAAAATAAATAAATAAAAATAATGGTGTACTTTGCTTGCTCACTTTAACCATGTATTGACCAGTGCCCTAGCCCAGCTTGGGCTAGACAGATTTATTATTATTATTATTATTATTATTATTAATATTATTATTATGAAAGAGAAAAAGATACACTTGGTTGTAATAACAATTTCATCAGTAAGTGCAATACAGCAATATATGCAATAAATATTTTTGTTTAATATTGCTATGCCCCAGGTACAGACGAGTCCAGAGTTAATTTATTCCTTTCAAATTTTAGTGCAACGTTTTGCTTCATTGATCTCTTTAATGTCCTTCAGAAAACTTTCCTCCCACATAACCTGCAGTCTCTTTGTAAGCTACGGGAGGAAACCAACCTCTGGTTTTGTTAACACAATCTCTGTTGCCCTTCACGGCTGAGCCCATCTCTGCTGCAGCGTGTGTCCCACGCGCCCTTTTGAAGACGCCACATTCCAAAGGCTTGGCTCACCCTGAAATCGAATGTGCGTGTTCCTTTGTGACACATCAGTCAAAGAAGGTAAAAGGTTCTTCAAAATCATTTGTGATCTCCCCTGTCCCACCCTTCATTAGCCCCCCCCCCATTTATCCTTCCTCTAGTCTACCTGGTGACATCATGTTTCACATGCACTCTGAGTTTCATTAAACACCCACGGAGTGAAACAGAACTGCAAGATTAAATCAGAGTTAGGGATCACATGCATTTTTTAAGTTTTCTCAAGACTTTGACTAACATGCCACAGCTTGCGCAGATGAAAAGATTGAGGATTATATCTCAACTGTGCACATAATTCCTGAGAACATAGATTGTGTATCCTGCTAATGGCGCATTTTGAAAACTGAGGGGTTTTTATCTTCACAAATGTAATTTTTTATTTTTTATTTTTTATTTTTTTAAAATAAATCATTATTTTGTTATACCTGAACCTTGTGAAGCAACAGGTGAACTTTAGACCTTTCTTTCTTTTTACCGTAACTGGGCAATATTAATCATTTTGCCCATATCTTGTATCAGATCGGAAGTGGTTGATATAGTAAAACAGTTTTGGTTCCTGATTGCACACCTGACCTTGTTAAGGTCTTTTCATCAGACAGCAAGTCAAGTGAAAAAAGAATATGACCCAACATGTTGTCAGCAAAAAAGAATGCTATCTCTTCACTAATTCAGCAGTCTTACTTTGTTGAATAAATAGAAATAAGGGAAATTATGTACCCCTGTTAAGATCTTCTGATAATAAAATTATATGTGGAGCACCTGTCTTTTGAAAAGGATGATGCTATCACTTGCATGTTGTATTTTTTTTTTACTGATTTAAAGTAGAACTGACATAGGTACAGTATGGAAATTCATGGCCCTTAAAATATCTGATAAACGATCTGATCATTTGTCATAATAAACCTGTGTGATCTTTGTTAAGTAATACTCTTATTTAACAAAGAACACACAAGTTCACTAGTCATTTGCATTATTGGTTTAAACAATGACTGTCATTGGTGGAAGGTGAGTGAACCTCTTGAAAAGAGAATAATTGAAGTCAGGTGGTCCAGTCAATTCAAGTGTGGATTTCACCTAAGCTACCACACAACTTTAGATCTGGACCCTAGAGAAGAGCTGTAGAAGCTCCCAAGACATAAAACTTTTAAAATGGGTTTCCAAAGAATTGGGTTTCTATCAGTCCACAGTCTGATATATTTATACAAATGGTTGAAATTCACCACTGTAGCTCTGTATGAATAAGTGTCCAATAGTGAGCTGTGATGGGCACCAATAAAGTCCTTAAAAAATGACAAAATCCTAGAGTATTAGTTAAGGAGCTGCAGGCATCTTTTCCTTTTGATTTCAGTGCGCAGAAGTCTACCATTAAAAAATCTAAATGCTAGTGTCTATGGGAAGAGAGTAATTAAAATCTTGTTTTCCAAAAAAAAAAAAAAGTTAAATGCAAAAGCAGGTGGAAGACATAACAGTCTGGACCTGCTTTGTTTTTTCACTATTTGCAAATTCACCACAAAGTAAAATTTGTAACAAAAAGGACATAGATTAGGGCTGGGGTCATAGACAGGTTAGTGTTTTTACTTTTTTCCATTTCATTTTAATTTGTATGAAATCAAACAATATAACAAAATATGATCAAGTGTTATTGTTATAGTATGGAGAAATCCGAGACGCAGATTGGACTGGACATCCTAGAGCTACTGTTATAGTTATTGTCCACCCCCATTCTCCCCCCACCCTCCCGCATATTGATCACTTGCCACTTCCCACCCACTACCTGGTTCTCTCTGGCTGTGCCATTGGTGGGATTTGAACTCACAGTCTCCAGAGAACAGGATCGTTCAAGTTATTATTTTAACAATTACAAAAACATCATAGCTATAAATCTAATTGACGTGCCACTTAAATAAAATAGGATGAAAAGTATTCCAGTCACACAATGGGTTTCCTATGGGAAGTTTTCCTAATCTAAAGCTCGGTAACTTTGAAACAAGTATAAACAATGTCAACATGAATCAAACCACAAGTTTAATAAAATGAGGATGTTTGAAATCTACATTTTAACACAATATAACTGGTTTATCGGAAATAATTCAGGAATAAAGATCCGTACTCTCAGGGGAAAAAAAGGTACCAAAGGATACTTTTCCTACTTGCTGGGGTGGTACCATGAAGGTACGTCTTTGTTAGCTTTAATAGGCTATGTGTCCAGTAGGCGAGATGGTTGTATGTGTGTATTGTACATTAACTAGCTTTTAGAATAAAGGTGGCCTTTATCCGTGGTCCTTAAGGTCCAATTATGTACCTTATTTATTTTTAAGGGTATACAGATACATATTAATGTGTGCCTTGATTTTACTACACCAGAGACAAGGAAAAGTACTGATGGTCTGATTGCCTTATATGGCTAATATTTACATATTTGTTGTGGATTTTTAATTATTATTTATTTGTTTGTTTGTTTATTTAACATTTGGTCGTGTTCCTGTGTGTAAAAATGTTTGAGCACCTCAACTGTTGATGTAGAGAAATTCATTAACTGAAGAGAAATCTGAGCTTTTGTCGAAGTTGAAATCCCGCCTCTCGCTCGAGCTGTAAAACACGTGCGCGCGGAGGCAGCGGCTAGTCAACAGTTGGCTGGAGAGTAGCGCGCGCTCAGACCGCGAGGAGCAAACACTTCAACTCTGTTAAACCTGAACTTCACTCGCGTGACAGCACCGACGCAACGAGAAGACTGTTCAACATGTCTGGAAAAGGTGAAAAGGGCAGAAAAAGAGAGAAGGAAGGAAGGCGCGGACAGAAGGAGGAAAAGAGCGACGTTCCAGGTGTGTAAATTACTCAACCTCGGCAAGGTGTGTGGGAGTGGTGGCGGTAACGGAACCCCAGTCAAAAAACGCAGCGCGTGCGATGTTTAACGACTTTCGAAATGACGTTTCTTTTCTCTATTTTTCTTGCTGTCTGGATGTCTTATGGTCCCAGAGTTTTGTTCTGATGGCAGATTGGAATTTCTCCACAGTGTTTCTCAGCACAGGTGCAGTGTGGTATGAAACGAGTTTTCTTGCGTCTTATGTGTGGACTGGGGAGAGACAGTCACGTTTTTCGTTCACGTTGGTAAACAAAATGGTTTAAAATATACGTTTTGACAGTTTGACCCACTATAAATAAATAAATTCCCTGAGGGTTACCATAGATTTTCGGAAAGGTAAATGAGTTGTGACAGCTCTTTAAAGAGTTTAAAGAGGTCACGTTTCAGGAACAGGAGTATAGTCTCAGAAGTACCAGTCTCAGTTCAGTCTCAGTTCAGTCTCAGAAGTACCAGTCTCAGTTCAGTCTCAGTTCAGTCTCAGTTCAGTCTCAGAAGTACCAGTCTCAGTTCAGTCTCAGAAGTACCAGTCTCAGTTCAGTCTCAGAAGTACCAGTCTCAGTTCAGTCTCAGAAGTACCAGTCTCCGTTCAGTCTCCGTTCAGTCCCCGAAGTGCCAGTCTCCGTTCAGTCCCCGAAGTGCCAATCTCCGTTCAGTCTCCGTTCAGTCTCAGAAGTACCAGTCTCAGATGTTCAGTCTCGGAAGTACCAGTACTTCAGTTCAGTTCAGTCTCAGAAGTACAGTCACAGTTCCGTCTCATAAGTACCAGTCTCAGAAGTATAGTCTCAGTTCAGTCTCGTAAGTACCAGTCACCGAAGTACATTCACAGAAGTTTAGCCATAAGTGAATGTAGTTATAAAACCTTCTCATTCCCTTAGACCACATTAACTTCTCAACTAGTCAACTACTCCTTTCAGTCCCTCGTTCACGTTTTAAAACCAAAGGCGACTGGGCTTTCTCAGCAGCTGCTCCCAGGTACTGGAATAGTCTCCCTTTGCATATTAGTTATTCTATTCGTTATCTTTTAATTCGGTCTGAGGGTGTAGAATTTTCATTTGTCCATTGTCCATATTTGGTACTATTAAACTATGTTTGTTTAAAATCTGTCTTTATTACTACTTGTACCGCACTTTGGTTTCAACTTCTGATGTTTTTAAATGTGCTTTATTAATAAATAAACTAAACTAAACTAATTAATCTTTGCTATCACACAAAATGTTCACTGAGGATTTTTCTTTTTATCTGTTGACTCGGTCACATATCTTTCTAAAATCCCATATCTTGTTTTATACCTCACGGTCACACAAAACACGTCTTACTTACTCATGTGCCTGTTTCAACAAGACTGTGTGGAAGTACATTTGTGCACTTAAAGTGTTAGATGTTGAAATTTCTCAGGATATAATCTGATCATATTCATTCATGAGGCAGCGTGCACTGGCGTAAGTGGTGCTCATTTAACGCCTCTGTTTGGCAGGTGCCATTTATTTCCTGGTTGTCTCTGTGAAGCTCTGACAAGTTTCTGTTACTGTCAGTCTAATAGTCTGTTAATCAGAGGACTGGCAGATGGTTTAATGGACATTTCTCTAAGAAATTGATTAAACAGATCAAACCTGAGTGCTGTGTGAGATTCCAGATGTTGGCGTGTCACTTAGTGACACTGTTTATGCTAAGCTTACTATAAGTGATTTGTTTATGAAATTAACATCCTAATTGAGATTGTTTTTATGAACTAACTTTGTTTTTTCTAGTATAAGGTCAGGCCACACTCTCAGAAATTAATGCACATAGTTGGACTTTCCCTTGTCACTGGGATGGAACCATCAAGGGAATATGTTTTGTATATTTAGTATACTTTTTTTACCTAGAAAAGTGTTTGTGGTGTACCTTTTAATTAGCTTTTAGAATAATATTCAATAATGTACCCTAAATTAGCTTCCCATGGTTCCCAGGTAAAATATACATACTAAAGGTACAAGACATGTCCTGTTGATGGTATGACCCAAGCGACAAAGAAAAATACAGTTTGGTACCTGTTCAATCACAAAGTTAGTTTATAGAAAATCTCATTCAGGATGTTAATTTCATAAACAAGTCACTTAAATAAACACTTACATAAATAATTAGTCAATTCAAGGTTATTAGTCATTCCCTAATGCTAAACAGCTTAGAGAAATGTACATAAATTGTTAGTTGACTATGGTGGAGGATTGATTGCTGTCTGCTTTGGAAGGATAGTGTCTTTAAACTCTTGACAGCCTCCAATCAATTACAGCATTAAGGCGAGTCTTTTAGCAGATGTAAAACAAGTTGGAACTGTGTACCGTTTTCCTCAAGTCCCTATAGTCCATGGACTAAAGGCAGAAGATGGTCAAACCCTGTATGTGTGTATCTGGACTAAGTATTAGATCATGGAATTCCTTGCTCGGCCGAGCAATGATGGCTGGAATGCACACCCTGGTCTGTGAAAATTTTGTGGCCTAAAAGAAACAGTGTAGGAGTTTCCCTGAAGGGGACTCCTCTATGACACAAAGAAACAGCTGGAGAAGCAAAGCCACCAAATAAATAAATATTGAAAGACAAGTTGTAAATGAAGCTATCAGTCATATCTAGTACTACTTTTATGGCGGTGACATATGACCCATTTTATAGTGATGTAGATGAAAAAAGATTGGACCACCCACTTTGCAATACACATCTATGGAAGGAAGAGATCAGTAAATGCAGGCAGCATTGTTAAATCTGTATACTGTCTGTGACACTGGCCAGCGTTGAAGCCGTATTGCTTAATAGTTCAGCTATAAATGTAAGATTGATTTAAGTTGAGTGTTCTTTGGTATTGATTGGTTGTGTGATTTAAGTATTACTCAGATGTTGTCCATACTATTTTTTGGGGTGTATTACATACTGTATGTTTACTTTCTTGAGCTTTTACATGCTCCTGTACAGATTAGTACAGCAAAGAAACGCATCTGCGTTCACTGCATTGCCGGGGTGTGTGTGTGTGTGTGTGTGTGTGTGTGTGTATGTGTTTATATTACACACACACAGACAAAAATGTCACTTAAATCTGAATTTGTCAAACTCTCGGTGATGTCAGTTTGAATGAATGAATGGCATGAATTCATAAGTTCATAATTTTCAGATAGCTTTAACCTTATACTTTACTTAGCTATGGAATTAACATCTTATCAGTTTTTCCTGAATGAGAGTGACGTTTTGGGTTGGGCACCTTTGGGAGGTAATTGGGAATGAAAGTAACAACTGTCACAAACCTGTTTTTTTTTTTTGTTTGTTTGTTTTTTAAGTAAAACTAAAACCGGTATGATTATGTCCAGGGGGAAACCTGCAATATACCATTGAACTTTGTCTATTCAGGTACTGTGAGTTCTGGCTTGCACAGTGCTTGTGTAATTACGGACCTGCCCAGAGATGATAGACTAATTAAGGAGACTGCATGTCTGGGAGTATGGCTGGGCGATATGACCAAAAGAACAAATCTAAAAAAAAAAAATTGTATTGAAGGTATTACAGCTGTGGCTTTTAGTGAGGCCCTGGGTACCAATTTTAGAGGTACACAATATGTAATTATTTTGATTTATTCACAAGGACACTGAAAGTGTTACCAATATGTGGGTTAAATAATTCTGATAATATTGTTATACAAAATGCAGCACTAGTGTTTACCAACCAGAAGTAAGTTGATGTAAGGCTGATTTGGTCTATCATTGTGCCACTATGTTAGATTATGAAATTGTTCATATTAATTGTACGTCACCGATGCTTTCATACATTTTTAATATGTAAAGGATAAATACCATTGATGAAGGTATTGCCAAAACAATTACCTTTACATTAACTGGTATCAGTCTACCTAAAAATAAAGCATTATAATAATAAAACTACTCTGCTCCATGAGCAGTAAATAGCCACAATTAACAGTATATAAACCTGAGTTTATATAGGAACTTAGGAGATTGGATTTCACCAAAAAAAAAAAGTTCTGGGCTCCCAAGTTTTGTACTAGAAAAGCATTCACCCTATCATCTGGAGATTGCATGTTTGAATCCTGATAATGCCCCATCCAGGAAGTCTAACTGAGCAAAATTGGCCATGCTCTCTAGGTGGGATGGATGGTATACTCTCTCACCACAGTGACACTAGCCAATCATGGACATCTGTCAACTCATGTATGTGGAAGAGGGTAGGTAGCGCTTTCCTCCAAGTGTGTTACATTTTCTTAGTCTTTCTTAATTCGTAAGCCTTATGCATTAATTGATATTGTAAGGACTTTCTAAGCAAAGTCCTGCTAGGTTAATATAAGAAATAAACTTGCAACGTATTAGAACAACTTGCGTAAAAACAAAATACAGTTAGTTATCTGGAGCAATGTTTGTGTATTGGATTTTGCATTCATTTTATTAGTCATTACTTATTCTGTTATGAATCTCACTGGTTGAAGGATTAACATTATTTTAAAAAATATTTTTCACGATTTTTTTCCCCTGTTTTTCTGTCGTTAACAATCTCACAGGAAGTCATTATTGGGTTTCTTGTAACAGAATGTTCTTAGTGTCAAGTCAGCAGGGGGATTTTATTTCATTTTCACATTGAAGAGTTAAGAGATGTTTAGCAAGGAATGGATTTATAAGTATGCAGCACCTATCCGATTATTTACAAATGATTGTCCACAACATTCAGACCAGCGCAGAGGAGGAAACGTCACCCAGACAACATGCATAAAACTATGTCCCAAAAATGTACATTTTCTTGCATGTAACCTATTTAAAGATTAAGCCACAGATTATCCTCAGTGTGTCATTTAATCAGATTTTTCTCTTGGCAGCTTTCTCTTAAATTCTTTTGGCTGACAAACAGGTTATTTATCAGCGAAGGGTGTAAGCAGCATGAAATGCTTTGCATATTATTCATGGCATGTCGGTAGTTTTTGTTTTTTCCCAGACTGCGAAAATCCTTTGGGGGAATCTGAAGCCTTTGAAGCTGAGTTTATTAGTGGATAATGCCTTCAATATCCTCTAACAACCTTCACAAGGGTGCTCTACAGTATAAACCTCTTCTGCTTCAAGAGGTTGAAGTAGTTGATGGCCTGCTCTTAGTTAACTGTTTGCTCATCATTTGCATAAAAAACTTTCCCCCAAACACGTCTCTTAAAGCCAGGACTTTGCATTTAGCTACAGTTTCATGGCAACCCTGTGGGTCGTTTAAGATGTGAAAGGAGGCTGATTATTCTTTTGTGCTTGTCTGTAACTGGTGGAGCGGGTGTCTCGAAAAATGTGCGGACCCACCATGGAGCAATGCTGTTTTGGAAAGAGGTAAAAGCCTCTGTTGGTTCTCATGGGATTGTGAAATGGCTAGGATTTGCTGAAAAGATCGGCATAATGAATATTTTAATAGACTGAAGTAATGCGAAAAGCTCTAGGTCTGTTGGCACACAGTGAACACACATCCACATCTCCCTCTATCTAAGATAATGGACAATTGGTCATGGCTGTTTTTTCTTCAGAAAGGGGCTTGGCACTTCAAATGAGCTTGTTCTGAGATTTTTTGAATAAACACTTTTTTAAATGTCTTGAATAGTTCTGGAAAACAGTCATGAAAAGACATATTGTGCAGCCCCTACTTTTGTTCAGGTTATGCCAATGATTAACCAGCTGATTTTTGTCTGTGTTTCAGCCACGCCCAAGTTAAAGAAGCTGACTGATGTGAAAGTGGAGGAAGGTCAGAAGGTGACATTGAGGTGCGAGCTCTTAGCCGGCGGCAAACAGACCAAGATCCAGTGGAAGCTAAATGGCAGAAAGATTGGCAAAAATGAGACCAGAAGAATCAAGCTGAAGAAAAGGTGAGTACCTGTATTCCTGTTACATATTTCTATTGAAAAGAGGCTGTTCTTTTCTTTTTTTGTTTTGTGGAGCAGGTGAGACCTGCTGCAAGCAACATTAGGTCATGAGTTAATAGATTACACAGCATGCTGAAGTGGTGGAAAAGTTATTGTTCTGATCTTGATCACTGCCTGCTGCATATCCCTGGGCATTGGAAGCTACTCTAAGCATTTGTCCATTACAGGTACATGTGGGCAGATTTAACAAAATTTGCCATCCTGAATTATTTAAGTGTGTATTTTATTTAGCAGTTAATCATCACTTAAAAAAAAAAACTGTACCCTGTCTAATAATAACAATTAGGGCAATTTGGAAAACAATCAACTAGTTCAAGACCTGAGGGGTTTTGTGCAAGAATTTTATTGCACAAACAATAACTGTAGAATTCCTATATTTGTCATATACAGTTGCAATCAAAATTCTTCAACCCCCATTGCAAATCAGGTTTATTGTCAAAATTTACAGACTTTCAGCTGTTTGCAATGAACAAATCAAACAAAAGCAATTGAAATAGTTCAACAACATGGTTTCCCCAATTTAAACTGAAAATGCAACTTGTAATGATTTCTCCACTTTCAAAATTATTCAACCCCTTCATTGTAAGCATCTTTAGTACTTAGTAGCACACCCTTTTGCTGTTATGACCTGCTGCAAATGAGATGCATAGCCAGACACCAGCTTCTACAGGGCCATCACAGTCACCTGACTTTAACCCCATAGAAAATCTCTGGTAGGATTTGAAAAAGGCGGTTGCAGCACGCAAACCCAAGAATATTACTGAACTGGAGGCCATTGCTCATGAGGAATGGACTAAAATTCCTCAGGAACGATGCCAGAAGCTGGTGTCTGGCTATGCATCTCAAATAGCATCGTAATAAGTTCCACCATGGTGGAATTCTGGAAGTCACATGACTACTATCATCAGCATTTAAAAAAAAAAAAAAAAAAGCTACATTACGACACAAACCATTTCTGATTTTGAAAATATACATTTTCATTGGCCAAAAATACCATTGCAGTGTTGCTGGATAAGCAGAAGATTTTATTTTTTTTTTTCAGATTTAGGCCTCAGTGGTACACAGTAATATAGAGCTGCATATCTTGTTAGAATTTATCTGTCTGTTGTCAAGCCCTGCAGCGTACCGATCAGTTACAGAATTCTGACATATTTTAACATTAATTATAAAATGTTCCACCAGTTTGATATATTTTATTCCCGGAAATGCAATGTGTGATATTATAATTGAGAACTGCAAATCAGATTATAATAAATAATAATAATGTTTTATGTTTGTTCGACAGAGGGACAATATCAGAGCTGCAGTTAATGAAAGTTACAGATGCTGACGTTGGAACATACGAATGCCAGGCTGTGAATGATCGTGGTACAGATGCCCAGAATGCCAGTGTGCAGGTCATCAACGGTAAGGAGAGAGAACTGCTTGTAATCAGCGTTGCCTAATAACCACTGGATTGCATTATTATTGTATGCATAAATATGTATAACAGTAGAGGTTATAATAGCTGATCATGTAAAGCTTTTGAAAATAAATCGTTGGCTATGTTTGCAGAATTAGCCTATAAATGAAAAGGAACTGATTTCAAGTTGATTTATGTCAACTTTTAGAACATAGTAGGCTCAAACAGCCAGCAGGTATGCTCTGTACATAAATCTGAATTATCGTGGGCTTTTCCCTTTGACGTTTTGTTGCATCATTTTATTTTTAAAATTATTAAGTTAAATTAAGCCTTCCTAAATGCCTAACACAGTTGATGAAGCCGGAAACTTGTCCTCAGCCACACCATTTAGATTAGATCATTTCGATAAGTTAAGCACACCTCTTTTAAACTTATTTTGATAAGTATTGGCTCTGGGGGTTTAAAAACTTTGTGTAGCATTAAAATCACTGTGCGGTACAGTAAATGGGTTTCCTATTGTCCAGTGTTTATCCTCTCAGCGCAACACTGAACCGGTGATCAGTATGCAGCTCTGTATGCCTTAATCTGACACTTAATCACTTTTTTTAATTAGCCAATAGTACCTCCTTGAATGCCTGCCCAGATAGAAAAAAAAGCTGTTTCATCCACATGTCTGCTCAGATATTATTAGAACAACAAGGACAAGCTGAATCTGTAACCTCCTTAGCACTGACATCTCACAAACTCTACAGAACATCAAGATCTAAACCTGTTTTTGTGTCCACAGCTTGACATGATTCCATCAGTGTTAAAGGATTGTCGGTATTGATGGCTGTATATTCCTGTCTGCTGTAAGGATTGGCTTTGTCATGTACAGGTCACTTAATATATTTGAACAGAAGGTTTTGTTCAGATCCAGAAATCTAACTCCTGATACTCAGGAGACTACTGGGGAATTTTAAGAAAATAATGTACCCTAAGGGATAGTGAATACTTTTTTTTTTATTTTTTATTTTTTTTTATTGCAGACATCATGGTGTCTTTGTAAAACGGTTGTTATCAACAAAACATTTCTTATTCACGTGTCTAATTGTCTAAATGTTTATCCTGTTCTTCATGTATGAAACATGTTTATTAACCCCCTGTTGCAACATAAAATGATCCTCATGAACACTAACCAAAACTAACCATTAACCAACAAAATAATGGGAGATCAACAGTGCCCGAGTTATCTATAGTGAGGAGTCCATGAGAGCAGAATTGGCCTAGGTTGGAATTATGGAATGATGGCATTCCTCTTTTTCCTCTCAATGCGAGTGACATTTACCTGTGTTCATCATCAGCTCTTGTATTGAGTTAGCACTGTCACCCAACTATGTTCAGCTGCCCTGTGATGTATTGCATGTGTGAGCCCTTGCACTCCCAGATTAATAGTGGTGGGGAAATGTAAACTGGCTAAATCTCGAGAAAAATGGAGAATTAAAAACCCTGTTGGTTTTGTTTCCTATTTTTAGGGTTTAATGTCTGTTTTTCTCTATTCCTTTCCATTTAAATGATCAGGTCATTGCTTTATGCTGTGTCGATCAGGGGCCTGTAGTACTGGCCACTCTAGTGGTGCTGGATTTTGGGGCTGCTGAGGAGAATAAAACACTCTTGGCACAGTCGGTAATGATCTTCATGCTGTGCAGTGGTGTAATGGAAATGCCTGCTGCTGTGATGGCGGTCAGCGGCCAAATTTCCATGGATAGTGATCATGACTGTGGACCCATGATATGTTTTATAGGGATAGAGATTGTGGGAGGGCCAGGAGCATTTTTTTAAAGTAGCCCGTTTAGATGTTTTACTGTACTAGCCATGTGACCGGATGCGTCTCCATTCCAAAGATTTCTAATGAACACATAAGTTTGAATTCATCACCCCATTGATTTGCGGTATTTTGTCTAAGTAGTTTCCCTTCAAGGTTCACCATATAAGTAGCATTTTCATGCAACTTGAGACCACAAGCCATCATTATCTCCGCCATAAAGACTTCCCCATATTCATCAGAGTGTCTTATTTGACTCATTTAAGGGAAGTCGTTTCTCTCTATTACATTGGTGTAATGATCTGCACTATCCAGTTGTATCATATGGGTGTTCAGGTGTTCATTTATTTATTTGTTTTATCCATTGTCTGCTCAATAGAGAATGCCGACTTAATTCAAATTGCTAGTAATGCATTTTGGTAGACTGATATCCTTTATTGTATTATGTATTAGTGGTCAATTATTATGGACTTTTCTGGGATTGGAGAAAATAACAGTGGTCCAGCTATTAACTGGAGTATATGATTTCCATGGGCTAACTCCATGTTAAGTCTTGCATCACTATGCACTATGGTATGCATGTCTTATAAGGATTCCAACAACTTAAGAAGTTTTTGATAATAAATTAAGGCTAGACAATATATGGCTATTGATTTTAAGATTTTCAGACAATAATTTATTTTACCAAGAGGTGTGCATTCATAAAAGGAGGAAGAGTGGGTCAAAATAAATAGCCCAAATGTGATGTTCACTTATTACCTTCTGCTTAAATACCATGTGCTGCATTTTATTTAACAAAACATTGATTATGTAGATTGATTTCCTAATATCAGAAGTTTTAACCTCTATACAGTGCTTGGATGACATCCATTCTATTTGAAAGTAGTATGAGAGAGGAAGACCGATACTGTTTTTAATCTTCCCACTTGGCTGTTACCCCTGACTCAACTTCAGTGTGTGATTTATGTAGAGCATAACCAAATTTGACAATTCTATTAGTTTGTAATGTCTCCTACAGAATACCAGCTGAAGTCATGAGCTCATTGAGCAGATATGTCTCGTGAGGCGATTAGTACAGGGGCCACTGGTCAGCACTCCAGACAGAAGTTAATAGCTCTGGACTCTCGAGTGTAGACTGCACTTGTACCTCAAGTCAGTAAAATGTTCAGCTGTACACAGGGATAATATGTCAACATGTTCAGTGCTGTCTTCAAGGCAGGGACAAGATGTAATATGTGTGGTATTTCAACCTAATACCATTAATTAAATTGCGTGCAAATGTCAAAATGTTTTTGTAGGCTGTTATCGAATTAGGTCATATTTCAAATGGAGAACATGAATAAATGTCTAGACTTGTGTAGTGTCTCTTAGGGAATATGATGTGAAGGTGGTTTTAAAAAAAAAAAAAAAAAAAAAAAAAGCTTCTTTAGACTAAGTTCATGAGGTAGGGTGACTCAGGTCTGGCATCGTCTCAAGGGGCAAAGTTCAGTCGGGTTAGGAAAAGCGAACAGAGACTGGATCTTTATTAAATATTTGTGCTCTGAGTTAATAAGTTCTACATGTTATGGCTACAGTTAAATATATTTCAGTAAGCACTCTGAATATTTATGAAAGGAAAACTGTTCCAGATATTGCTTGTTTTTTCCTTTGTGTGTCTGAAGTGCATCTGAAGTCCCACTAGTATCATAAACATCTGCTCTTTTTTTAATTCTTCTATAAAGACTATAGGACTATGAAGACTCACTCTTCGCACTATTCTTATTTATATATTTAATGTTAATTCTTTGATGTGACATGCCCTCCTGCCATGTGTGTTTTGGCTTTAAGATGGGTGAAATTCTTTTTTTTTTTTATATGTATATATAGACTGTTGTTATAATTGCCTTAGGCAGTATGTCAGTGGAAAAAACTAAGTGAACGTTTGTCTGTACGCTGTGATCAGGTACACTGTGGCTCTGGAGCCCATCCCGGGAGCACCAGGAGCGAGGCAGGAATACACCCTGGATGGGCCGCTAGTCCGTCACAGCATTAAAGTTGCATTCGCTATAGAATTAGTCCCACTGGATATTTTCATCCATCTGCCCAAAAGACAGTAGAGTAAGGAAAAATGTTTTTTTTTCTCTTACTATTTCTCTTCAAATAATTAAAAAAAGTCATGATTGTGACAGAGTTGAAAATGTTCTCTTTTCAGAAACGTTCATTATACGCGTTTTTCCCCTTTGGACTTTCACAGCTGCAAGCTATGATTAAATGTTTAGTGGGCCAGTTGTGCGTGAGCTCAGCGTATTCTTAGTCACGCTGCTCTGTTCTATATCTGAGCCATTTAGGGAAAAGACTCGAACCAGAGAACACACTGTACTCCTGCCAGAGTATTAATAATTACCACAGTTTTTATCCCTGCACTTTTCTGACATTCTATATTTCAGGGACTTTTTTTTATAATAGAAAAACTTTTTTTAAAAAAAATTTTTAATTTTATTTTATTGTATCTTCAGCCTGCCACCAGGATCACTTAGCCAAGGAAATTGAGGAAATGGATCATCATTAGGGGCAGGGAACACTAGATGAGGCTGTATTGAGCTATCTTGTTTCTGGCTGTTTTTTAGTTTTTTAAAAATATTTTACCAACATTTTCTGGCTTCTTATTCTTTTTATAGCACATTACTCAATAGCTACTATGAATTGCTAAGTAACGTCAGTGAACCCGATAGGAATGGTGTGCATGAGAGGAATGTGAGTCTGGTCGCAGAAACTGGTTAATGAATAAAAAGGACAGAACACTAAAATCTCTTTGTTAATATGTGTAATTAATGTTAATTGAAACATTACGATGCAGATTTAGTAGTTAAGGGATATTTATTGTATTGTTACATTTTGAGTCTGGAATACATACCATGAAAATGACCCAATATGTACAGTATTATAGTGTGTTTCCTTCACCATTTAACATTTTAACTTCTATTTGTACTGAAGTTGAAACCATGGAAAAATGTGTGCAATTGTGAGCAAGAAATGTTGCGCCATTGGCTTGATGTGGTTGGGTTTCACTTAATTACTTACAGTGCAGTGGTTAGAAAAGTTATGAAAGTTTACCTCACTGCTAATCCTAACCGTAACCTTTTCTGACAAACTGAGTTATCAATTTACAATGAATGGAAGACCCACCTCCACAACAATGCACGAACTGGTAGCTCTGACTTTGCTTGAATAGTTTAGGCTTTACTTGGCAAGTCGTGGCATAAATAAGTAAGGCTGATCTAGCCATTGCATCCATTACAAAGTGCATGACCTTTCCTTCTTTTGGTACTGAGTGCTGTGAGGTGGCAAATGTGGCCTGCTGTGGAAGTGAGGAAGGGACACTAACAGTATTGCACAGGACTAGATCACATGTACTATGTCACATATACTATGTACTTTGCATACTGTTTACAGTATGACATGATAGTCCTAGACCAGTAATTTAATATATTTTATTTGAATATTAATCTGAATATCCAGCTGGCACATAATTTCCTTTGTAAATATGTTGTGAAGTTATAGATTTTAATCAGACGGGTGTTGCTTTGGTAAATATTGTACATTAGGTTCTATATGCAACCTATTTTAAACATGTCGCCTCTCTGTGCTGAAACTGGATCGATGAGCCGATGAAAAATGTTTGCATGGAACGGATCCTCACAAAACTTGTTACAGTGTGTGACGTGAATTCATAAGGGTGTAGTAGGAAAGTGTATGAGACAGGAGCTGTCCAGTAGAGCAGTGCTGAACACACACACACACACACACACACACACACACCCCTCCTTTTCTTGTGCTTAAAGCCACCCCTGAAGGGAGTGTGTAAAGAATGAGCTAGTGTGCGCCCAGCCTTAATGATAATGGGGTCGTCTTTCTAAGCCCCTCTCAATCCTCAGTCGAAATGACTTACTTCCTGCCTGGGCTCTATTACATACACATCTGGGCACTGGTCGCTCAGTGTGTGTGTGCGCGCGCGTGTGTGTGTGTGCGCCTGTGTGCGCCTGTGTGCGCCTGTGTGCGTGTGTGTGAGGCAGAGCACAGAGGGTCACAGTAGGAGACGGATGAGCCTGTGGTGCAGGCACCAGCCAGGCGGGCAGGCAGAGGTGAGGGCCCTTATATACACACACATACACACACAAGTCTAGCCTTTTAATTTTGTCCTCTCTGAACTAGAAAAAAAGCTGCAGTTATTGTCAAGTCCTAGCTAACAGGAGAAAAAGACCCCAAACACATCTCCCCCTCCCTGTTGCTAGCAGTGGGAAAGAGGACTTTACTCACAAATGCTGTCTCGTCCTGGCAATGATCTTGCTCTTAAGATGGATGGCAAGCGCTCTTCTATTTGTCTAAAAGCCTCTCAACAGAGAATGCACATCAGCAGAGAATGGCAGCTTTAATGAATTCAAGCCAGCCTCGTCCCGTGTTTTGTAAAAGTTACCATCCTGTCTTTTGGCAAGAAAAGGCCCTTCATCTTTTAATACACAAATAACTTTGTCTGCCAGTACATACTCTACTCTTGTCACTGTGCATGGGGATTTTTCTAGGTCAGGTTCCTCAGATTCACTCTCTCCTTCTCTCTCGTCCTCTCTCTCTCTCTCTCTCTCTCTCTCTCTCTCTCTCTCTCTCTCTCTCTCTCCACTATAAATAATTCACATGACTTCCTGTAAATGGCACAACAAGGAAATGAATTTCTTATTTCATTGGTCAAATAATTACCACTGAAAAGTCTTTCGTCTATGTTTATCTGATGTGCCTCACACCTTCTTACCGCTGTAGCCATGTGTGGTCTTTCTCGTTGCAAGAGCGCTTTAACCACTTCCTGAATCTGAGAACATGTACAATATAACGCTGTAGGTCTCCAGAGAGCTGGAGGTGAAGAACAGTGCTCTGAGCATATGCTTCAAAAAGGTCATGTTTTGCAAGCTGTAGATGCTATTTTGAAGAATGACAGAAACTTAATGACCTTTTTAAAAAAAAAAAAAAAAAAAAAAAAAAAAAAAAGCTCTTTGACATTCTCATTCTTTGACTGGACAAGACTTTCATAGTGACAGAAGCTGACTGGCTTTGGCAAACTTTTTGGCATTCGTTCTGTGAGCATTCACAACACAGCAGATTTACATCGAATGATTCCCACAAAACTCCATAAAAGACTCAGAGACCCGAAAACAAGAAGATGATGACTATGTCATGAAAATGCGTCTCTTAAGAACAGTTTGCACTAAATCTTCTAGTGATGCCAATTCAGCCATCGTAGCATATTTGGCTAATATAGGCACACCATCACTCTTACTCCTTTTATAGGGTGCCATTTCTTTGTCCTAATTGAAAGGTTAGATTTATTTGTCTTAATTACTTAATTTTGATTTGCTTTCTTTCAAGTCATTAATATGAAATGACTGAGTTTCACAAAATATACTTAGATTTGCATTGGGTTCTAACCTATTACGACCAGGACTGGGAAGAGCTTAACACCTGTTTCCTGTCCCACTCAACCCATGAAAGCAAGGGATTATGCAGACAATATGTAGTAGCATATTGTCATACCATGACAGGCTTGGAAAAAGCAGTGGGGATTTGTGTTTGTATATAACTGGAATGGTATGGAACTGTGTGATTGTCATTCTTATCATTTAGGTAGCTTGTAGATATGTATCAAGGTATTTCTGAAAAGATCATGTGTTCTAAAAGGATACGAATAAAAGCAGACTATTCCTTCAGTCCTTAGTAACTGCCTGGTCATGATCATGGTGGTGTAAATTTGGCTATTAGATTGCTTACATTTTGGCACATATAGACAACTATATTCTTTAGAAAACTTTGTGAGTACATCTCTCAGTTGACATCAGTTGAGGTTGAGGAACTGTCAGAACCAGAATACACAGACTATACTGACACTGCCAGCATTTTCTACCTTTAGGATTTTTCTAGTGTTTTCCAGTGTTTCGGGGCGTAGTGGGAGGATTTTTTATTCATTTTTTTGCTTAAGAAAAAAAAAAGTCGGGGGAAAAAAATCATCTAGCAGTTTAGGCCGCGGGTACAGATATGGATTTAGAGTGTTTTTAAAAATGAGTCCTAAAACCTGGAAATGGGTTAGCAATTTAGCACTCTCGGTTCCATCGTCCCAACGTCAGTGGGGTTTTTGAGTGGGTTTTTTGGTTAAATGCTTGAAATAAGGTCTCTGGTTAACACAAGCTCAAGATATTTTCACATTTCATTCTATGATATACATAAGTAATACCCCACTAGTGATTTTGTTTAAGCGTTTGTGCGTCTTGAAAAATGTAGTTGCTAAGAAGTCGCTAAATGGGACTACAGAGTTTGTCGGGGACATTAAACGTCATCACGCAGAACAGGAAAACTCATCTAGCACAGCCTCGTTGTGTTTACACTCACGCTCTTGCAAACTATTCCAACTCAAACTTCCCAGCTTGTAGATTTATATCAATTTATAGTATTTTCCAATTGTAGTATTTCTTCAAATTGTAGTACTATAAAGCTTTGTGGTGGTGACATTGAAGTCATGCAACCGTGATGTAGTTCGTTTATAGCCTACTTTAAGCTTTTTACTTCTGCTGATTTGTATTTAGGCTTCAGAATTCATAAAAGTTGTGTTCATTTGTGAATAATCCAAAATCCAGTGGAAAAATCCTATGGGCTTTTTGTGAAGGGAACTAGGGTGATGCTAACTTCCCGGGTTGGCCTACAAAAATGTCATTTTTGCTGCACTCTATTTAGAGCACTAAATGGATACAGATAGTGATGTTGCATTACACACCTAGTAGCTTGATTAGCATACTGAATAAAGGTACAGACATTGACTGTGTCAAGAATATCGCTAGACAGATTAGTCTAATAATCAGATGTCCAGTGTTGAAGTAATGAAGAATATTTACCTGATTGGAACTTTCACTTATAGTGATATACTTTGACATCAGTTATTTAGTGCTGTATATTGATTAAATATTTAAGTGTTGCACTATGTGGGCTTGTTACATGATAACACCGGAGGCCCTTCAGACAGCACTAATGAGAAATGCCCTTGTTCCTTCATTTCCCTTTAGCTCCAATTAATTATATTAAGGATATAAAAAAATTATTATATTTTTAATTAATTAAAGTCTGCTGCTTGAACTGGCAGTTGTGGATAACAAAAAGCTATTTATTACATGCTAACTTGGCTAACTAATACAAAATGGAGATGTCTTAGGAGTGACTGTAAGTCTGTTTTTCACCCTGTATTTTATGTACAGTGTCTGTGTACCCTCCCCCATCCCCTGAGTCAGCACTACAATGTAGGTAAGATGCATGTGATTACGGAGTGTTAAAAGAGGGAACTGTATAATACATTGTAAGTGTCGGACATGGATAAAGGAAAATAAATACAAGCAAATATGTTCAACCATATTTACAAATCCAGTTTATGATTTCAGTGTTTAAGTGGGTTAATAAAATGTTTTCATTCATATTTGCTTGTTCTCTTGAATAGTGGTGAGTAAAAGGTAGTATTTAGTAAAACAATAGCTGCAGTCCCATGAGTAATATCACATGTCTCCATCACTGATGGAGCTCTTTCCCCTCATAAAAATGCTCCTTTCATATTAGCATAATCAATGGTCTACAAAGAGGAGGAGGAGGAGGAGGAGGAGGAGGAGAAGTGTGTGAGGAAATATGAGAGAGAGGGAGAGAGCAGCACAGAAAGAGGTAGAGGGAGCTGGACTTGGACCATCTGACTTGCTTGCCTTTGATTCGTTGCATTCTCTGTAATTGGATCAAGTGCAGACTTGCCTAGCTCTGCTGCACGCGTTATGTTCAGAGTGCAGAGTGGGAGCGGCTGGAGAGGGGCTATACCATAGAGAGAGAGGGAGAGACTGCATGAGCGAGACCGAAAGGAAGTAAGAGGGAGAAAGAATGCCCATGTGTATGTGTGAGAGAAGAAGAGAGAAAGAAGAGGAGGGGCAAGAGAGAGAAAAGGCGTGCGTAATCCTCACTCGTCCATCCTTCTATGTTGCGTAGCGAGGTGTGCGCTGTGCTAACAATCAGTTCCTGCTCTTATCCCGGTGCCAGCACATGGAGAGGATGGGCACCTGCAGTTCCTGGATGAGTCAACACCTCTCAGTACCTACTGCCAGAGCATGACAACAAAGCTCTCCTGTTGGCTGAGCTCCAGCACAACCACTGCACTCCTCTTCTGCTCTCAGGTGCTCGCTGTCCTCCCATTCGAGCTTGCTCAGCCACGCTGCACCAGAGACCCGCAAGAGGGATCCACCCCAGGCCGCCCTGTGTGTCTGCCTCCTGAGACCACCATTATTTATAGACTTTTTGTTGTATGTGTTTTACCACACGTTAACCAGTGGGAGGATGCCGTGAGAGTGAAGCCAGGAGAGAAAGGAGTCCTTTCTGCAACGGAAGTCGGAGCCACTTCCCGGATGCTAACAAGGTTATTCTGTTGCCGCTGAAGACTGTCTCTGCTCTCTCACTCCCTTCCCCCTCCTGCATGATCCGATAATGGACAACACACTTTATGAGTCCCGATGCGCGATGCTGAGAGCGCCAGCACTAATCCTCATGTGTAAGACTCTAAGCTAGATGACAGGCTTTTGGAGAGTGACCTTTGAACGAGACCAGGAGAACAACGGGGGAAGAACTAAAGAAGAAGACTAACTAAAAGTGATGGAGGCTGCTGGAGTGGAGGATTCCTCTGACAGACTCGATGCACCTGAGAGCTCCACATCTCCTGTGGATCCCTCCTCCAAAGATCTTTCTGAAGCTGGTCCTGAAGAGGCTCTTGAAGAAGTGAAGCTGGAGGAGGAGAAGCCTGAAGAGGAGCAGGAGGTAGTGGCTGAGGAGAATGGAGACGAACACAGACTGTTGGGATGCCTAGGGTTGACAGCTGCTTCCTGCTGTGTCTGTGTGGAGCTGGAACAAGTGCGTAACTGTGTGCGCTCAGAAAAGATCTGCATCCTGCCCATCCTGGCATGTTTGCTGAGCTTAGCACTTTGCACTGCTGGCCTAAAGTGGGTCTTTGTGGACAGAATCTTTGAGTATGAGCCCCCAACTCACCTGGATCCCAAGCCTATTGGCCAGGACCCTTTCATTATTGATGCAGATCCCACAGTGGGACTACCTGTGTCATTTTCACACCCCACCTCAACTCAAACCCATCTCCCAGCCGCCACTGCTAAAATCCCTGCACGCCCTGAGGATGATTCCACAGCAAGTCCTTTTGCACCTGCCTCACCCAAGGTGACCCACCTTGGGCCCACCTCAAGAGATACTACCCTCTTAAACCCAGCCTCTCAGTCCACCCCCAGATCTACAGCAGAACCTGGCAGGAAGGACACACCACGCCAACATGAATCTAACAACATAGTTACTAAAACATGTAAGTACACATGGTGTTTCCTTAGTGCATCATTGATGACTCATAGAATGAAAAACTTTTTCATCTCAATCTGTTATGAATAGGATGGAACTTGTTCCTGTGCATAATCAGTGTTTATAGTGCTTTTCTGCAATGTTAGTAACATTTTATATGAAATAATGAGCTTTAATTGGCTTTTACTGAAACATCACAACTGCTTAGTTTCATGTGAAAATTCCACCTTCTCCTTTAAATAACACTGCTGCATATTTTCCATGAATGTCAATATTGGCATGGACAGTATTTTTACAGCTCACTGATTGAACATGCCTGAGGCATTTCCTCTTGTTTCCTAAAACCAGCTCTCAGGTGATTTGAATAATTTGGTTTTATTTGCTTTTACTAAACCAGTTTGATATCGGTGAAACCGCACTGAGAGGAAATGCTTGTTGCTTGCATACTCTACCTGAGAGTAGGCATGTTGTGTCTTGTCAGGTATGTCACAAGCAGCTATGACAGAGCCTCAAAAGAATGGCAAACTTTACCTAGGATTGTGTGTAATGTACACTCCTCTTTGTATCCACAACTGACAGTTGCTACTCTTTATCCTAAACAAGATTACCTGCTGTTCTACCACATCAGTTACTTTATTCCATAACAGCAGCTATAAAACATACTACTAATATCCTTTAAGTGAAAGTGAAAAGTGTCCAGCCTGACTGCAGCTCTTTAACAGGCATAGGCAATGCCGTTTCCTCTCATTCAGATGCTGTGGTGTGAGGAGACTTCCTCCTTTGGGTGCTCTGGTCCATTTCAAGGTCAGTCTGCAGAGGATCTAATCGATTCCCATCCATCGCTCAGCCGCACAGAAAGACTATCCCCAGTAATGCTATCTTCCTGCCTAACTACTCTCCACCATGACTTTGAAAGCTATAAGAATTATAACTGTTGGAGGGCAGCCAGACCCTCACCTTCCCACCTCCATCCAGCATTGTTCTTTTTTTCACCCTCATCTATATGTGATGCATTTAGCAGTGTAGCATGGTATGGAGGTTGGGCTGGCCCACTGTCCTGGCATATTGTAGATAGAAACTGAGGGAGAGGGAGATGAGGCATAAGGCAGTGATGACTACCTACACAACAAAATTACCTTAGGGCAGGCTTTTGAAATAAAATGGAAGTATTATTCATTCCAGACTGGGCTTCCTGTGAGAAGTTATGGATGAGTGATATGAAGTCTCTTAGGTTTACCCAATTTGTACATCCTACCATTATAACGGCAATGGCAAGGAGAAGTATGTAAGTAACCCTAGTAACATATGTTTCTACTGTAGGACTGAATTTACTGTAGTAAATTCAAAACCGCATTCAGTTAGCCATATTTATTGGTATTTCTATCTATTCAGCCGTATACAGTATGTATTACATAGATCAAGGCCGGTGGAAGTCTAAAAGCCCTTCCCTTTTTGAGCAGCATGATCAATTGTTCAGGACTGAAATGGAAATGCGTTTTTGTTGGTAATCTCAGTCTAAATCAATAAACGCAGAGAGCAGGTCGGCTGCTCCAACAGGAAGTCCAATGAAAGCGATAGTGATTGTGACCCTGCTGGACACCCACTGACTAATCGGCCAGGATGAAAGACCTGAAGGGAAACATCATGAAAAAGCAAATATATCAATATACATCAATAACCTCGCTGTACATTTGTGTAGGTTTGACACACAAATAGATGAGCACTGCATACATGTACATATTTGTGAACTAGTATTAACATACTCTTATCCATAACATATACAAACGTATTATGCATATGAACCTATTTCTATTCTTAACAACCAATATTCATCTAAACACGGTCATTTTAATAAGAGCTTGTCTAAGCTACATTTGTTCTTGTATTTGGTCTGTTTCAAACCTGAAGTAATATTACCTTTAGATTAGAATCAAGCCCAGTTTAACCTAATAAGTCAGATTTTTTCTTTTCAGGCAACGCTGCACCTGTACTTTAACTGTCTTCAGGCAACACCTGTCAAAACACTTATCTCAAAATATATATCTCGTACAGAGCTGATTGAAGTTCTCATCCTACCACCAGGCCATATGATACTCATTTCATTGTGACAGGGAAACAATTTTATACTACGTTTTTTTCCCCTCTACTCCATGGCCTTTTTTTGCAAGGGAATTACATCTGGCTTCGCCAGCAAACAAAGCGTGAATACAACAGTTGTCTTGTCCTGTGCATCACCGGGAAGCGTAATTACAGTGTGAGGCCATAATTTGCAGTTGAAGTGGATATCTTGGTTAGTAATTTTCTGTCAGTGGTCTTATAATGTCAGGATGTAATGCCTAGAGAGATGTAAAGATTTTTACTTGTAAATTTCAAGCTCTAGTGAAGCATAAAGGGAAAAAGTCAGGGGAAACCAGCTAAATGACTTTTAATTTAATTGAATTGTTCAAGTCTTGCCCATAGATAGTTCCCTATTGAATGATGTATGTATGTATGTATGTATGTATGTATATATATATATATATATATATATAGAGAGAGAGAGAGAGAGAGATAATGTTTGTGTGTATACATATGTCTTTTAGACATACAGTTTCAGGAACTATATAATATATAGTGTCTTCGAAAATCATTTTATTATTTATTAGTATAATATCATTTGAGCTTATCCTCTCCTTTCTGGAAATGGATGATGGAAAAACCACATTTTAAATATTTATTGCAGAATTGAAAGTACTTTCACAGCCCATAATGGCAATCATGTAGGTTCCTATCTCACAGCATAGATAGTTATTTAACGGTAAGGGTCTGTACTCTTATTTAATAATGTATACATGACTGCTGTGCGAAAAGCGTTATTGATTGCTAAAGTCTCTCACCATCTACTCTCTTCAATGATTATTTTGTATCTTACATGCTTGTTGCTTCCTTTTTTCTTTATCTTTTTAGTCAAATGACTGTTACTTTGAGTGTTCTTCATGATGTAAAAGATTTTTATCTAGGGCCCACCTCCTCGTTTTCCCTTTTGTCAACCCTTGTTCTGGGATAATAAGGTTCTCATAGAGGTCATGCCTCACACTTAGCGAATGAGTATTGGTCATTCACAGCCACCGTGTTCACGTTTAGCAGAATAAGCAAATTTCACAGCTATTTATGGTTTGAATTCTTTTGTTGTTTGTAGATGAAATGGTGTCTACTTTGTGAAGTAAAGTAATCTGACATGCTGTTGAACTAATTTTCATTCCCTAATTTGCCAGACTTGGTCCAATTATGCTGGATTTCTTGCATCAGTCATGCAATTGGTGAAGACTGGAATTAATTATTAAAGGAAATGCATCACATGCAGAGTAGGGGAGTAAGTGCAGAATAGCAACCAATTGAAAGGTTAGTGAAATATCTGAGTGACAATAATATGAAAGAAATAGAAAAATATGAGTCTGTGTCAAAAGTTATATAAGCTTTATTTTTATGGATGTTGGTACAAAAAGGAAAGGAAGTCAAATTTGATGTGCTGTTGGTATAGATCATGCTCTCTCTCTCCTTTTGCTTGTGTTCTCTCTCTCTCTCTCTCTCTCTCTCATGCTTTCTCACTCTCTGTTCTACGGTATATGCTTAAATTGGTTTTATTGCCCTTCAAGACCCACCTTTTTGCATTGATATGGCTGCTCATCTCATCTGGCCACCCCATCCCTCACCCCAATTAGTCTCAACTGAAACATGTACCACATGTTTTTAAACATGGAAGCAATGTGTTTGATGTTGAATTGTGGAGTAGTTTATATATCTTTAATCAAACTCTGTGTATACACTGGCGATGGAGCCACTCTTTCAGTCTTTTTGATTGGGATCCATGAAAAAAGTGAGTATGGATGTCACTGAGGCAGGTACGACGGTGAAGAAGCCTAAGATGAGGGCAGCTTCAGTGGATTCATCACGCTTACGGGGAAAGGCCAAAAGTAGATGCCGTTAGATCTGTTCCATTCAGAATGGATTACACTAATGGCTCCTTGTGTTTGATCTTCCGTTCTGCCCCAGTGACTCAGCGTGTAGACGGTCACGTCTCTGAATCCTTTGCTAATGAAAACCCCACCACTTTGACCGTGAGGCAGGATACATTTAAATTGATGATGGACGAGCATCCACGCTATTTGTCAGATAAAGTCCATTACCTAATGATGTGCTGTGCTCCCATCTGCCTCGCTTTAGACACAGAGGTCCTCTTGCGTTTTTAGCTGAGATTTAGAATCCCTTTTTCCTCCCGTGGCCATGGCAGAACGAGTTTGAAGCATGAACAATGTGCAGTGTCTGCTTGCTATAAATAATCGACAGAGAAGTATAGAGATACAATCAGCAATATCCACTGAGAAAACACATAATGTCTAGGACAGTTTGGAGCTCAATTCAGCCTCAGAATGTCAATGATTGAGAGTTGTCACGTTATTATAAAATTATAATTAAGACTGTAAATTTGTGTCCTTTTTAACCTTGCTTAAAGGGGAATCCAACTACTTAAACAGAACACTGGTGTATATGATTGATTATATGATACTATTCCAGAAAACCAGGTCCCCCTGGAGCCGATGCACCACAAGAATATTGTCTGAATGGACATCGGTCTTATGTTTCAGTGCAAGGTCATCAGAGACGAGATGCACTGCATCAGCACGCTTCCTCTGTGTCAGTGCTCTCTTAATATTGAGATGCAATGTCCAACTGCAATAACCGCTCAAACTAATCTGGCATTTTATTAATAGTAGCTTCTTATGGTGTATTATACAGTATGTCTACCGTTCATTCATTCGGTGTTATACTCTCACAGGAAGCCAACGCTGATGTCTGAATTAGTAAATGGAATGAATGGAGTGACGTGTAATAGCGCTCTGCTCGTGTAATTGGGCGTGACGCTGTGTAGAGTATGTGGGTGTCTGCCATCTCCAGACTAGATCGTTAAATGACTTGTAACAGGGTGTATTGAATACTGCAGCATGTGCCACAACGGTTAAGACCCACCTTGAAACAGGTCCACACCTTTTAACGCTTCCTTTTGTTTCCTTTCTCAGTTGAAGTAGCAACTGTAAACATTGTGGTTTGGGAGCTTTTTTTATTATGCCATTTATGTCTGCAAAAGTCTTATATGTGTGTGTGTGTGTGTGTGTGTGTGTGTGTGTATGTATAT
>JANDJT010000060.1:8826798-8854265 GCA_024331685.1 Stegophilus panzeri | reverse complement strand
ATATTATGTATGTATGTATATATAATGTATGTATGTATGTATGTATATATATGTATATGTGTGTGTGTATATATGTCCAAGGTCTTTTGCTTGCACATACCCACTCACTATGGAAAAGTGTTTTCTCACGTTACTGTCTTGCCTTCTGGCAAATCACAGAGCATCCAGCCTCTGCAGTACTGAAAAACTCTCAGCTAGAAAAAAAGTACATCCTCAGAAAGATGATCAAATATCAATGAGAATGGATGTGCTGCATCATTCACCATTAAGGAGGACGAATAAGTATGCAGAGGCACAGTCAGTCTGCAGAGGAACATTAGCAGGGATTGCAGTGCTGCAGTGGAAGATTACAGAAACTGCTTCAATGCAGTCTTTCTCGCTCTCTCTCTTTCACTTTCACTCTTGATCCTTCTTTTGGTCTTTTTTTTTTTTTTTTCCTCATTCGCTTGTCTAGCACATTTGCAATTTTGGTGCATTTTCTTGTTTCCTCACCCACCTCTCTTTCTCATTGTTTCCTCCTTGTTTAAGCACCCCCTACCTCTTGTCTTTCTCTCACCATGCCTCTCTGTCTGCCACACCTTGCGGGGTCTGTCGCTCTTTTGTGCTCCACACCTCCCCTTCTCCTGCAGTGCTAATGCTAGAATACAGTGGTGCATTAACATGCCACAATAACTGTCACCTCTGTATTTCTCTGATATGTCATGCATGTTAGAGTCCTATATCCTGTTCATCATGACACACGTGGTTTCACCGCAGTACATTTCTCTGTAATGGGTCACTGCAGCAGAGCAGCAAGCGAGTAGCATGTTTAGTGTCATTGTGTAAAAGAGGACATCAAGTGAAGGTTAATTCAGGATGTGGAGCACAGTCCACCCACTCTCCCTGTCTGTCTGATTCATTCACATACCGTCTTCCATAAGGAGCTGTGATGTGACTCCCTGTTTAATTTTCCTGCTCAATATGCATAGTGTCTGCTGTGAAGACATAAAAATGAGGAAGCCCCAATAATATGTGGCTTACCTGCTTCCTTCATGTCTCATTCCAGCCCTTGTCTTTATGTTCTGTTTTCCTCTTCTGCTTTACTTGAGCAGGTTAGAAGATGGTAAATCAAAGATTTTAATGGCTTGTTTCCTAAAGACATGAGCTAGCTTTATCCTATGGGGGTTGTAGAGCTCTGTTCTTCATTTCACAACTGGATTTAGTGTTTCAGTTTGTTTAATTACTCTTGATAATTAATCAATCAATTAATTAATTAATTACGATGGGGTATGGTGCCATCTGATGCAAAGGGCCATTACTGTTATCACCCCGAAGTTAATTATCTTCCAATAACAGCATGCCACAAAATATCTTATTCCTCTTTTATTCCAATTTGCCAACGATTGCAATTTTTATTCATCAAAGAATGAGATGTCATTTTTATTCATTTATTCGTTTAACGTTATGGAACATCTGTGAAACAGATTAGTTCCTCATATAGTTCCTTATAGCAGCTCTAAACAGTCATTCCATCAGCAGCCTCTTTTTTCCCCCCTCTCTTTTGATATGAAGACCGAATGCTAACTCAACAAATATCTTCTCAGAAAGCTTCACAATATCAGCAATTCCAAAAGACTTTAACATGTTTATATGGCTGCTGTTGTAGAAAATGAACATCTTCTGACCAATCAGAAATGAGCATTCAGCATCGCTGTGGTATAAACGGTGCTGATTTTATGCAGCTCTGACGTTGCACATAATTTGATGAACTTTTTAATAATTGTAAAATGATACAGAAGCATCTTGCCATTTGACAAATGAGTTTATATTGACTTTATATTGCTCTTTATGGCCCATGGACTGATTGAGTGTCCATGGGCATTACATTCAGATTTCCATTATTCTTTTAAACTCTATGCTTCGTTTGAAAGTAGGCTCAGACTTTGCCAGTTTCAAACAGTGCATTATCCTGCCTGACTATTGTTAATTAATAGGAATCTAATAAGTAGAGGCATTTGGGGACTATAGGCCTGTTGGATACTGCTCACATTTGAATCTGGAAGAGTGATTAGTCATACTGTACACAGAGCAGTGTGATCTGCTATTGCATTTTTGATTGTTTTATTATTTTATTTGTATTAATGTGATGGAAATGATACTTTGAATTTAATATTTATTCGGTGCTTCTGTGTGAGCATTTTTGCTGGAACAAGTGCTAAATCTTTAATAAAGCCTCTGATGGAAGAGAGGTGAAAGATGCCAATGATCAGCGGTTTCAATGATTAGCTTGTTCTGTTCCTGGGACCGGTGTTCAGGTGGTTATTACAGGAATGCTGGTGTGGTATTTTGCCTCAAGTCCCTAACAGAGCTTATCTCTCTGTTTCACACACACACACACACACAGACACACAGAGCAGCTCGTCTGCAGCACATTTATTGCTAGTTTCTTACCCAACAGCTCATTACAGAGTTGCTTAAAATATCCTGTAAATGACTTTACACTGTAAACCTTCACGCAATAAACACTGCAGTCATATACTGTATGCCCTTGTTATTTATCATTCAGAATACACAATTATGTGACAGTGTGATCATTTCAGCCTGTAGAAATGAGCTGAACCTATCTACCTGTCTACAGTAACAGTATAGAATAATTGCATTATAGGTAAGCCTTTAAAAGATAATTTTTCCATCTTAGTGTTTACGTTTCTTAGTGACGACTTATAAGTGAAGCTAGGTCATAGTGAACTGTAATTTAGTTAATGTTTTAGACAAATATTTGAAGTATTAGGGATTGATAAGTCTGTGTGGTTAACGTTTACATGAGACTCATTTATGTGCTGTGTCATCCTAAGTAAAGGATGTATTATCAAGTATTACCCTGCTGTATTATCATGAGATGATTCCGACCTTCTGTGTTTATTCCAGCCCTAAACTAATTTTGCTTTAACACCTTCCTAAATTGCACACATGATATGCCCAGTATACCCCAGTATACCATGATATCCCAGTCTGTCTTATCATCTGTGAGTACTATGTGCTGTAAAGAAAGTTCTGGAGACCTCCTCTCCTTGGTGAATACTGGCCCCAACTAATGCGATGCTGCTTTGCAGCTCAGCCCAAACATAAATTCATTGACTCTCACTTGTGCAGAATGAATCTTTCCTCAATTTCACACTTTTCTGGGTTTCTTTAGGGTTTGAGCATTAAATATGTGAAGTACTGGGTAACGAGTGGTTAGCTTGGTTAAAAATCTATTTCTCACTTGCATTTTTGGGTTAACATGTGGGAGATCACCTTACTACAAGTTGTATTCAGGTATCTAAGGAATTATTACGAGTGAAAATAGGCATAAGAAAGCTAATCCTGTGCAGCACAGCTCTTGCATTGAGCGATCTATTTTTAATTTTGAACAAGCTGATTCATGAGAATGTGAGTAGCAGGTACTCGATGTATGTGGGTTTCTCCTTTTAGAGATATTTAGCCTCACCTCATGGAGACTGCATGTTCCCATGCACCTCAAAGTAGCCTCTTCATTGATTCCTCTAGTACTTTATCTGGAGTGCAGTGGCTAAATGCTGCAGTGGAAGCTCGAGGGGCATGCAGAGGTAGAGAGATTGAGACGGAGACACAGGTGCGGTGGCAGCATGGATCACCGTGTACAGAGCATTAGTGATTTTTACCCTTAATGGATCTTCCCTTTTTTTGTCTATGTGGACTACTTTGATTCTTGGTGTGGTGCATAGTTGTCTACTTGCATCAGTTGCCAGGAAGCAAATCAATATTAAATGATTCTTAGCTTTGCCCAATTTAATTTAAACCTTCAAAGGGTTTTTTTTTTTTTTTTTTTTTTTTTTTTTTTTTTAGCGCCTTTGTAAAATGACAAAACACTTACTGCTACATTGCTGTGTAATTTACCATTGGGCGGTACAGTAATTATACAGTTGACTGCATTGCAGGTCTGTCCTACTCTTGTTACACAGTAAAATCCTCAGTGTGGAATTAACACTGTTGCTGACTCACCTCGTACACCTTCTGACTTTTGTAAAACTGGACACAAACTTCTCAACACCTCAGGCAGGTCAGTTGTACTTATGATGGATGACTACAAATCAGGAAGGAGGAGAGCCACTGGGTAACTCGGGGCAGAATTGGAGAGAGCAGCCTGGTTCTGTAATGACAGCAGATTGTCAGGAAAGAGCTGACCCTGGAGGCTGTAGCACCGGTCAGGAGTGTTGCCAGCACACTAATCACACTGAAAGTGAATGCATTTTAGAGGTAGTTCATGCTGGTTTGCTGGTTGTAGGCTTAGGCTTAGTGATGTAGACAATGTTGATCACAATACTGATATAGCTGCTGGTTGAATTCTGTACTGTGTGTCCATTGTGTCCATGGCAATAGAGAAAGAAATTAGCAGATATATGACTGGGATGATTAAAGCCGACGCTTCCTGCCCTTGCCCCTTGTCTGGTTTTAACCTATAGCCTGCAGTATCCCTGCTCAGGATACTCATCATACAAGCATGCATTTGAGGTCTTCTTCTATAAAAATAATAATTAAAATAATAAAATGTGCTTTTTGAACTTCATGACATAGTCATAAAGATTAGATTATGATGCTTGTAGTCCTCCTAAAGCTAACCAGGCCCTGAATTTGGTGTGGTTAAGGATAGTAAGTGTTTTGTTCCAGTAGTGGTGGGGTTTTTTTTTTAAGTTTACTTGCTGGACCTAAAATATATTTTTTTTTACACTAGGGAATACTTTAAAAGAAAACTTTCTGACAAGCATCATCTGTGTCAATTCATCTAACTACATATATTGTGGTTGGTGTGAGACTGGAAGAGAAACAACATGTACAAATGAAGCAGTAGATCTAAAACCATCCAGAGAAAGTTTTCACAGGAAGTTATTTCCTTATTAGGCTTTAAACATAAATCCACCTTTCCTCTGAACAGTGCCCACACATGCTACAGCTTGGAGCCAGTTTCTCTGTTGCTCAAGAGCTGTGGGAAGCACACCTTTCCCACCTGGCGCTTGCATTGGATTACATATTGAGTGCACACAGAGTCACCATGGTTTCACATACAAACAGATGCTGTGGCCTCCTCCTGCAGGCACTGGCTGACAATGTGTGAAATTAATCATCTGATGGTCCTGTCTGGCTCTAACAGTGGCAGTGATGGCATGCCTGTAGTGAAACTGCTCCATCAGCCCCACCATCTGACCCACCTTCGTGGGACCACCTCAGATCAGTTCAGCACCAGTAGTAGGCTTGATGAAGTGCAAAGATGTGGAATGGATTGTTTTCTTGCCTGTTTTATCTTGATGTATTAGATGTTTTGAATCTCAGAGACAGATTCAGGGGTCTGTAACGACTGTTCATTTACCCTGACATTTGGAGAACAGTGTTGTATCACAGACAGCAGAAGCTCCTCTTAAAAAAACGATTTGTAATTCATCACTCTGAACGCAGTATTCAAAGTGGATGACTGTGAATAGAATAATTGGTTATTTGTGAGTGACACCCAAAGATAGGCAACATGAATTAATCAGCTTTATATGTGTACCACATATTTTTCTGCTTCTCTTATGGAGCGTTAGTGAAGTTTGGGCTTCTCCAGTGCACCGCAGTGCTGTCTCTGCCCTTTAGCGTTCTCGGACTGGACTGTTCACATTAACACACCGCTGCGGTAAAACTGCTGGCCCAGTGAATGCAGCAGAGGAGGAGGAGCAGGGGGAGGTAGTATTGCAGCATTGCAACACAGTCTGCATAGCCTCAGCAGCTTGGGTTTCTTAACACCAGTGAAAAAAATTGAATGTACCCAAATTGATCAAGCTAGCAGCCTTTATTTCGGAAAAAAAAAAAAACTAGTGCTCAGCTCTGCTGCACTGAAACCCAAAACCCGACTGCCTGCTTTTAGGCGTGACTTCAGCCTGCACCCTTGTGTTGCTGGATACTGCCAAATCATTTTCATCAAAATTATGTTAATCTCCTACTTTATTGGCTGTAATGACTTTTGGGTGTTTAGAAAGAACTAGCTAGAAATGTGGAATTTTTCTTCTTTTTTTTCTTCAAAACAGTGGAATGATTTTTTTTTTTTTTTCTACTTTTGAACCATCATTCATATTTAACTAAGGCATCTTAAAAATGGGCAGTCCTCCTTTGACCACACTGAAGCACATTCAGACATGAACTGAATGGTTTGGATGCTCTGTCCCTCACCTTGAAAAGACCCCATATCCCCTGCTGGCATGGTGGCAGTTTTACTTTGTTTAAGTGTCTATCGGTTGTGAGACAAGTTGCCAAAAGCATAGGATTAACTGAATAGTCTTTGTTTCAGACGTTTTTACTTTAACTCCATTGCTTGTCACTCCACCCTTTACCTCTTGGGTGTTGGTAAACCATCTCATTGTTTGCTCTCTTTTTATGTGTTGTTTTTAGATTTAGACATATGCTAATCTATTTTGAGTCCTTTTTTTTCCCCCTCTGGAGCCAAAGAAAGCTGTTGGTGCTTGACTGATGATCTGTAGCAGCCTCAGATTTCTGATATTGTAGGTTTAATGGGGGAGAAAAACAATAATCGGATTAGTAAGACAAAAGCGATCTGTTGCACTGTCAATTATTTAACCAGTATAGGTTGTCTAGAACAACGGGGATATGGATCATAGAGGCTGAATTGCATTTAACTCAATGGTGATGTCCGCCACCTCAGTGGTTACCTGACAGGGTCCCTGACCTATGATTTCACTCTGGCATCTCAATTGTAATCTCTAAGCTAACTCGATTGTCTCTCAGGAAGGAGACATGTTGTTGCAGTATCTGTTTTGACCATTTAGTCCATTTACTTTTTTTTTTTCTTTTTTTTTTCTGATCACGTGCACATTAAGAATTTGAAGTAATGGACAAGGGCTTTGTGTGATGTATAACGCCAATTAGAGATGGGTATTGATGTTCTCGTACAAAGTTCCTGCTGGAATTAATCCAGTCGTAAAACTTGTGCTTTATTGATCAATTACTATGCGAAGTCACACAGCTGATGATCGAGTGGCTGGCGGTGGGCAGATTCAGTCTGCTCAAGGCCATGGCACGTCTTTGTCTTGTCGCTAATCTCTATCGTTTAAGAGGGCACATCTACTTGTGCAAATATGGTGACAGGAAGTGGGCCAGACGTCCTGCTCCATTGCTGTGTGCATAAATATTTGTCCTTACTCTGGGCGAGGTACAAACTCATTTACATGGACATAGATCACTGACGTCTCTGCTTGCGCACAGCTGCATTGCTGCCACGTGAGCGTGCCTGTGCCAGGTGTGACGTGTGACGTGGGAGGGAGGCAGAGATCAGGAGCAGGAAGGGCTTGTTTAAAAATGTTGAGCGTTGAGTTTCCACACTCGTGCGGGCCACGATCAGGAACACTTTGATCAGGACTATTGATCCCTACTGGGTAGCAGTGGACAGGAAAGAAGACATGCGGCTCAATTTGTCCAGACCTAACCAAAGCGGTACAGGTAACACCTGCTCGTTTAAAGTATTTTAAAGTGAAAAGTACAGCTTTGTCTTCTTACACAGGTTTTCCTCAGTTAATCTCTTGTTACGCTTAGTTTTCATGTGTTGACATGTCTTTTAGTGATTTAGGCAGCTTCAGATGTCAGCATGCTTTAGTATATATTGTGTGATGCTCTTTTTTTTTACTTCTGATTTTTATTCATGCTTCCAACCTTTTGATAATCGAGGTTCATTTTCCCCTTTTTTTTTTTTTTTTTTTTTTTTTTTTTTTTTTTTTTTTTTTTGTTTTTTTTTATTTTTTTGTTTTATTTTTTTTTTTCTTTTTTTTTTTTTTTTTTTTTTTTTTTTTTTTTTTTTTTTTTTTTTTTAACCTTGGTTGTATATCAGCATCTGATTAATATTGCACTGTATTAGTGCAGGCATTCAGTCATTTACAAAAAGTGCTTGCTTGTTAAAGAGTTTCCAGTTTCGTATTCCGGAACATACTGCTAATATAATATTCAAGGCAGTGATATTTGGGATTCAAGGTAAGCAGCATGCATTGATTTGGGCTGCATCAATAAACCAAAAAGCCTCGTCAGTGCAGTCCTGGTCCTCTCATATTTCTCTAATAATCAGCAATCTATTTGGCAACAATGAAGGACACTGGGCTCAAACACAATGTGGGTGTCATTTTCTGCAACATCCTTGTAGAGGATCTAGCAGATTTGGTCTCATAGTGAGTGCTGTGTTCAGTAGGACAGCACGGCCTCCATTTCCTACAACTGCAGGTTTTGGACCACTTTCCTTTACCCTACAACTGAAATAAGCAAAAACAGACAGACAAAAAAACAGTTCTTAATCAGTGTCCATATTCTCTGAGCACTAAGTTGTTCCATCTCTTCTTTCAGCTCCCACCAGCACCACGGCGTCTGCCAAGACGTCTAGTCATATGACACGTTGCAAAGAAGAGGAGAAGAGCTACTGCGTGAATGGGGGAGAGTGCTTAACTGTGAATGTCACACCCAACAGCACCAAACACCTCTGCAGGTAAGAAGAAAGGGTGAAAAATAGTATGCATGTAAGAAATCACCAAACAACCCCCAAACAATCTAACGTAAGACTCCATAGTACATCTTGCTCACATAATTTGGAATACGTTTTCTCACGTGCTGCTGTTATAGGGATATCGTTACTGATTTTAATGGTAAGTGCCGTCATATAGGCCTTTCGCTGCTTTACATGTCATTTTAGATCCAGCACAATGCAGCATCTGTTAGTACATATATACGCAAATCACTAGGAAGTGCTGGCATGACCTGGTTTTTCCCACCAAAAAAAACCCCCACCAAGCAGGAAAGAAGATTCCAGAGGTTGAAACGTGGCATGCTGTGTCTGAGAGTAAAGGCTATAGACTGGAAGAACGGGAAAGACCTGTTATAGAGTGAAGGAGCAGGTGAATGAATAAATAACAGAGAGAAAAGTAACAGTTCCTCAGCAGTGGCCGCTATATATCTTTTTACTGTACATCAGTTGAAGGTTATGGGCCATCTCAACACTACAGAGTGTTTCAGACAGATCTATTGCAGATTATCCACTTAGTTTTTTTTCCCCCCATTATATTACAGAAACATACAATAGAGACATGATGCACAGAGAATGTTGTCTCAGCTTCTCACACACTCTGCTATTCCAGTGATCTGCAAAAGTGTGGATCCATTAGCATCATTAAGAAAAAGCTATGATGACTTGCTGCCTCATGCAGTGCTTCTCTTTATTGACTTGCTGGCCTGGGAGACTTAGCATTGCCAAGGAGACACTTTGGCTTGTGTCCTTCCACATAAGACTTTTTAGTCCACTGAGAGACTGGGATTAATATTAAATGCTTCAGTGACTAAGCAGAAAAATCACTGCTGCTGTGTCTTTTCGTTCTGCAAACATTGCAGGACAAAGCGGGCAAGAAGAAAAGCATGCCTGTCTCTGTCATTCATTTTCATCTCTCCCACTCTCCCTCCCTGTATGTCTATACTGTGCGGAAGCAGGCTGGCTGCCTGAGTCTCCAGGGATCCGAGAGTGCTGAGAGCTCCATAGTCTGATACACACGTCAAGAGATGAACCCTGACACAGAGGATGTGTAAAGAAAGGCACGCTGTGGGTGTCCATGCAGTCAGCCATCTTGAAGTATTTTCAGAAGAAGCTTCAAGCATTCAAATGTTCCAGACCTTATTTGTTCTCAGCATTTCTCAGCAGTCACACATTGTATTCTGTTTCTTATTTCTTTCCTCCATCGTTTCCACTCTCTGCTGAGAGGCTCAGCTGTCCCAGCTGTTAAGACCCTGTAATAGGCACAGCTGGAAGGACTCAGAGGCTGTGCCAGTCACGCCACTAGATTGCCTTTATCAGAGCTTTAGAAGGACCGACTCTGTCATCAGAGAGCAGATGGCCTACCAAAAAGCTCCGGTCTTGGCATCTAGCTACACTTTTAATGCCCACCTAAACGTTAAACATGACCACGGGCCAGGAAATGCAGTTATTCCCTTAAAAGCAGCCATGTCCATTTTTGGACTATCAAACTGTATCTAAAAACATGTTCTAAATGTTATAATGTAATTGCTGTCGTAATTTGTCGTGCTTTTCTGTTAGACGTTATGTTCTGTGTTTAGTGTCAGTTTTTCCGATGTGCTCATCCCCTCTCACCCACCACCCCCACCCCCTTTCTCAGGTGCCTTCCAGGATTCACAGGGATCCGCTGTGAAATCAAAGAACCTGTCAGAGTCTCAAACCAAGAACGTATGTGCAGCCACTGAACCTCCCCAAGCGCATGCTGCATAGCTGGTGTTTTATGCTTTCGTCTCTCCTCCTACCATTTCCCTAATCACAGTCTCCATAACTCTGTAACTGTCCATCTGTCCCCTCCATTAGATGTGGACAGGTGTGGAAATGTGTGTGGCACATGCCTCTTTAAGTCACTAATTGTTGCTCTTGCTAATTTCAAGTGAGCATTAAAACTGGCCACTGCCATCTCCATTGGAGGACATTTGGACCAGTTGCTGATGCAGTGTGACTCGCATGGTGTTGATACTGCATTCTGATTTGTTGAATCCTCCTTCAGTTTTGTGATTTGATTGATTTGGGGTTATTTATTTATTTATTTATTTTGACGACTTAATCGCTTGGAAATGAATCTCAACCAATCAAGCCGTTACTTTGGGACTGTGATTTGGCCAATAGTTGGGAAGAGTGTGTTTCAGCAAACATTGACTATGTTTGTGACACATTTTGCAGAGAACACCAGAAATGCACATGGGCACGGGGAGAACTTTTGGGTATCCACTCACTTCCTCTCTCTCTCTTCTCTCTTCTCTCTATGACTTTTTTGTTTCCCTCTCAGGTGCCCAAATGAGTTTACTGGTGATCGCTGCCAAAACTACGTAATGGCCAGCTTCTACAGTACGTCTATTTCCTTTTCCTGTCTGCGCTTGGATTGAAGCATGCTCAATCAACGCTACTTCCTATTGCTTCATTTTGTTTTTCCTGGTAGACAGTTCAAGGGGTTTTCTGTGCTGTTTTGGGGTTTTGTTGTATGTCCTTTACCTTACCTACTCCTCGCATGTTTAGCATTTTTTAACCTAGTTTTGTTATGCTGGAATATTAACCAGAAAGGGAGGGAGTGTTTAAAAACCTTTATTCAATTTGAAAACAGATGAAATATAGATTTTGTGATATTTCATCAGAGAAGTCCACAGCCTTCCCAGAGACATAAGAGGAGTAAGGCGTAAAGAGGAGTAAATACCAACAGTGCCGAAGAGCCAACTCATAGTCAGTTGAAAAGCAGCTACGCTCTTGCACCAAAATTAATAAGAATATATCTCCAAAACTGTAGTGGATTTCGTCTTTTTTGACGAATTCACAGTATTATTGCTGAGTGGCATAAGCTAGCCATTGTGTCACTTGATATTGAGTACTAACTCACCTGAACCTTAAGATCTTTAACGTTCACATTTTCAGATGAGAAGCAAAAACTTTGCTTTAAAAGCCCATTTTGCAGATACATGACCCAACATAAACCTGAACAAACCCTTTTAAAGTTGACTCTTTGAAAAGTCTGGCTCGATTACAAATGGAGCACATTGAACTCACTGTTCCTCCATCTTTAGTACTTAAGCTAAAACAACAGTTTTCTGGATTGAACTCGCTGTTCCTCCATCTTTAGCACTTAAGCTGAAATAATAGGGGGTTTTTTGGACTGAAAAAACAGTTCTTATCTCCATACCCCACAATGATAAGTTTGGTGTTGGACCATAATCAGCAGTGCAGTATGACTAGTGGGTGCTAAGAGGCCAAAATCAATATTAACTGCCACAGTTTTCTTGTTGAGCACAGTTTATAAGCACTTTATAATTTGGGTTGGTAATTATTTTATGGCATCCCTTTTATGTTGCCAAAGCACTATTTTTTTTTTTCTACTTCAAAGCATTCTGGAAGTTTGATTGAGGCCATGGAGATGGAGCATCTGCTGCATCAGCATGGCAGTAGAGCTGTACTTTGTGGCTGTTTGCACAGCACATTTGCTCTCAGCTACAGCTAGTTTAGCTTATCACCTTGACTTGCAATCCTAGGCACAGAACCAGTTCTTCCACAAGTGCAATCGCTCTCAGTGGGGAAAAAAAATCAGGTGCTATTATGATTTAACTTCAGGCAGATTTTGGTTAAACTAGTGACTTCATGTCTTATGCTGGAGATAAGTAAAACATTATTAGTTGTTTATTAGATGTCACTGAACCCAGTATTCAAATGTGACATTTTAAAAACAGTAAACAATCTTTTTCCTCTTTCCACAACACTGTCAAGTTCAATTCAATAACTACAAATACACTCACCAACCACTTTATGTAAAACACTCCTCATTTATGCATGTATCTAAGCAGCCAATCATGTGGCTTCAGTGCATAAAATAATGCAAATCAAGAGCTTCAGTTTATGTTCACACCAAAATTCAGAATGAGGAAAAATGTGCTCTTTTGGTGCCAGACAGGCTGGTTTTAAGTATTTCAGAACTTTTCACATACAACTTTTCATATAAACTCTAGAGTTTAAACAGCATGGTGCAAAAAAACAAAAAACATCCATTGAGCGGCAGTTCTGCTGGTGAAAACACTTTGTTGATGTGAGAGGTCAGAGGAGAATGTTCAGACTGGTCTGAGCTCACAGGAAGTCCACGTTAAATCTAATAACCACGCTTTGGAAAATAAAAGACTGTGGTTAGCAGTCAAACACAATCAAACCTTGAGGTAGATGGGCTACAACAGCAGAAGACCATGTCTGGTTCCACACCCATCAGCCAAGAGCAGGAGTCTGAGGCTACAGTGGGCACAGGTGCACTGAAACTAGTAAGCTGAAAACTGGAGAGAAAAAAATCAACCATCAAGGATGGTTTCCAATTTCCAGTTGAGCAGTTTCATTGAGCCTGTTCTTCGACATGATTGGCTGATTTAGATAACTGCATGAATGAACTGGTGTACAGGTGTTCCTAATAGGGTGGTCGGGGAGTGTATATTTTCATACTAGACGAGCATACAACATACATGTTGGGACTGTATGTCTATCTTAACATGTATGAATAGCATGGCTGTGAAAACAGTGAAAGCTTTTGGTTTTGATTTTGGTGTGACTTATGGTTTCATCTCACTCAAAGGTTTAAATACTGTACTTGAGTGAAAGATGCATGTCCCTAACAGCATGAAAAGACATGTGGTGGTGTTACCAGTGGAATAACACGGGTTTCGCTCCTGTTTCAAAGAATAGGGCCAATCTGTGTCACGATGCAAGCACAGTGATGTTTGCATGTGCATGCTATTTTACCAAATTCATAACTAACTTATGACAGGCAGCCATGAAATGTATTAGAAACAGTAATGATACATGCCATGTATTGCTGGACAATGTATTGTTAAGATGAAAGATGCTCAGACGTGTGGGTTCTAGTTGCTTAGTGCTTTGCAGTTGTCTAAGATATTTGCTTAGCCAGGTGATCATTACAACATTATCACTCAAATCTCCAACCAACTGTACTTTCTTTCTTTTTGTCATCTTTTCTGCCTCGGCAGAACATCATGGGATTGAATTTATGGGTATGAATTGTTCCTTCCTTCTAGTTTGCAGACTTGTAGGACTCTAGTAGCTTGAGCCTTTTTTCCTTCAACTCTAGCCAGTTTCCTTTTGCTATTGAAGGGATCATACAGCCATAACAGATGTGATTTCGCTCCACACTGCATTGTTGTGTTAATTCTTTGCACAACAGTACAGTTGCTCAAAGAATGAGGACTTTTAAATCCAAATCTCTTCAAACAGTCAACATTTAAAGCTTAAATGCTGCATCACTGCATCAGTGCTCGAGAGTGTTTTGATACGCAGAGCGCATCAGCACAAGCAGCCTGAATGGCAGTAAAGGATGTCCTCAATTATTCATGCAGACCTCTGACATGTTCTGTTCAAGACACACACACACACACACAAACACAAACACACAGAGCCCTCTAGTATTAGGTGAATTGCTCTGCGGTTATGCTGTATGTGCAGATCCCTTCAGTCTTTGCTTTGCTCTATTCCTCTGCATCCCTCCAATCTTTGCATGTTGCACAAGATATGCCATCTTCCACCCATCTTTCTTTTTCTCATCATTCTCTCATCAGCCCATCTCATCCTGCAACTTTTTCTTTTTCTCTTTTTTTGTTTCTTCAATTAGTCTTCTATCCTTTAAACAAAATACCTGCATTTTTTCCTATACGTAGTAATGGCAATTGTGTCGTGTGCCTGTTTCAGAGGATGTTTACTACCAATAAACTGAACTAATAAATTGTTAACCAGGACACTTTGAGTTTTGGCAACAGTGTTTGCTCACAGGGTATCAAACATTCTCGATACAGAGAGTATTTCGAACTCTCTGTCGATGTTATTGAAGTAAAGCAAGAGTTTATGGCTCCATCACACACTGTACGATTTGAATCGTGTAGCATAAGATGGTGTCATTTTTACCAGCGTGCTAAAGGCCCTGTGACCAAGTGCTGCTGCTCTTTTTTTTTTTTTTTTTTTTTTTCTTTTTCTTTTTTTTTTTTTCTTTTTTTTTTTTTTAGTCCCGTTTCCTAAAACCTTGTGTGTGTGAAAAACTGTAGCATCTGTAAGCCAAAGCAGTATATGGCCAAAAAAAAAAAAAATGGTGGTTCTGCAGATGCTGCAAAGTATTTCACAGGCTTGAGGTCTTATTGAATACAACCCTCAAGATCTTAATCCATAAACAGCATAATTAACCCAAATGTATATGTAAGTAGTATGTTAACTATGCCCGCTGTATTGGGAATTCATAGGAATGCATTTCAGAGGATGTATTTAAAGTGATGACACTTTTTTCATTAATACCATGTACTCAGCAAAACTACATCCTGAGATCAATTTGCATCTAGATGAATTCCTACTCTACTAATGAAAAAAAAAAAAAAAAAAACACAATATATTTGTGAGATTTGTGCAAATACAATTATGTAACATTAATTAATTTGCACAAATCCTTCAGGTTAAATACATCTTTATTTTGAAATGATGTTGTTGTGGGGTTGTAAAAAGAAGCTTTGTCCTCTCTTCCAGAAGCTGAGGAGCTGTATCAGAAACGCATATTAACAATAACCGGCATCTGCATTGCTCTCCTAGTTGTTGGCATCATGTGCGTGGTGGCCTACTGCAAAACAAAGTAATTCCATTCGCCACTGATATTTACATGTTGGCTTTGTGTGTATTTTAGGAACGATTTGTATATTGAGATGGGAACCACCGAGATGTGGTTGTAAACAGATCTGTGTTTGTTCATTGATCAGGAAACAGAGGCAAAAGCTGCATGATCGCTTGAGGCAGAGTTTACGAAAGCGTAATGCCATGGCTGACATAGGCAATGGCCCACAGTACCCCCAAAACCTCCAGCAACCACCGCAAAGCCTGCAGCTTGTTAATGTAAGTGGTTGCACCCAGCCTGGCCCTTTGTTCTAATTACAACAATATAAGGATTCAATTAAATCTAGTCGGCATGACCATGAGAAGATTTCTGTGTTCCAGAGTGTCTGTAATGTAGTAAGAAAGTGAACAAAACACTTGACTCCTTGAATAAAGTGTTGGTGCATTATTTTAAGTAAAATATAAACATACAAACTGAAAATGTCTCTTGTTATGACTGAGCTGTAAACAGGCCGAGAGAAATCTGTAGCAACAGCAATGCATGTGTGCTCACATTCTGTCGGATTTTTCTGATTTCAGCAGTATGGATCGAAAAACACCGTCCCTGCTCAGCATGTGATCGAGAAGGAAACAGAAACTTCATTTACCTTGAGCCAGTACACATCACAGACTCAGCCATCCACCGCTGTCACTGCTAGCCTCAGCCAGTGGTACGGCGTCCTCTTCCTTTCTGAGAGTGTAGACAGACCAAAGACTGAAAAACAGGGCTTTATACTAAACTGTAGCATGAGTAAAGATTTAGACAGTTGGATGTTAGATTGTATGAATAATGCTGATTGCATTCCAGGAGAAGGAAATTAGTTTTTAATTAATTAAATGACTGATGCAAGGAGATAAATTGTGATTTATCGTGTAAACGGTCATTCATCATGTCTAATAAGGCAGGTTGTGTAATAGGCTTGAATCATAAGAGCTAATGTAATTATCAGCATCGGGTTTTGTCTTTGAACAACAAATTTCAAACAACAAAGTAGTGTAGATTTTCTTTATTCTGTGCCTTCTCACTTGTACTGTTAGTATAACCATAAGCTTAAAATTATATTCAACTTATTAAAAATGTATTTTTACAAGCTCGGTTAGATAAGCTTGCTTGTAAATGCCAGTGTTTTTGTTGTTTTTTTTCTCTCTGTGACATTATAGTTGGAGTAATAAAAATCCAGAGAGTGTGGTGTCTGACAGTCGTGCAATCTCGGGGGTTCAAAACAGCCGGAATGGCACTCCAAGTCACCGCGGGCGTCTGAATGCCACTGGAGGAGCCCGGGATGTCAACGCCTACGTAAAAAACTCCAGAGAAACTACAGATTCCTACAAAGAATCACCATACAGTGAGAGGTAAAGTCAACCCAACACTGCTAAAGCCAATGTTTTTTTTTTTTGTTTTTTTTTTTTTTAATATTATTTTACACCTGACAACAGAATACTTTAGATTCTTCTACCAGCAATATGTTAAGTTATTTATACAATTGAAATTCATCCTCTTTATGTAAGGTATGTTTCGACCGTGACAACACCGACACGCCTCTCGCCTGTGAAGTTGCTTTCCCCAGCAACGCCCTCCTCTCCTCCCTCTGAAATGTCAGCACCTCTCCCCAGCTTGGCAACCCCTTCCATGGCAACGAGTCCATCGGGTGAGGAGGAACGCCCTTTGCTGTTCCTCACGCCCCCGCGGCTCAGAGAGAAATCCGAGCCCAGCCGAGCCCAGCAGCTCCGCAACTCGGCCCACTACAACCACGGTCTGGATGATATGAGCCCTCCACCTAGCCCGCTGCACATCCAGGAGGACGAGCAGCATGAGAGCATGCAGGATGACAACTCTATACCCTGTGCCCCACCCACATCTGCCCCTCACAGCCCCACGGCCATGCAAAACCCTAAAAGAACAAAAGCCAGTTCTCAGAACAGTCAGGACGAGCAGAGCGGAAGCAGCTCTGAAAGCAGCAGCTCAGAGAGTGAGGCAGAGGAAGAACGCATGGCCGAGGACACACCATTCCTCATACAGAACGCTGGGGTCGCAGGCATGACTGTGCTGGGGCTGGAGCTGGTAGACAGCAGCAGGACTAACGCCGCACTCCATCTCTCCCCACAAGACGACCTACAGAGCAGACTAGCCAGCATAATGGCTAACCAAGATCCAATTGCTGTGTAAAAGTGAACATACCATAGAAAAAAAAATAAATAAATAAGTAAACGGATACTTGTAAGATAGTAAGAGTAAACACTAAACATTTATTTTCTATAAATTAAGTATTTGAGGGAAATAAAATAAAATAACTTTTATTTTAGTTATGTAGTGCAAAAAAAGTCTTTTATAAATTAAATGTGTATATAATGTGTTTGCTTCTTGAAAAAAAGTGCCATTCATTATATAAATGTGTGTATATGGTCTCAGTATTTCAAAGGCAGAAACAATATCAACGGTGCCTTTAATTTCAGCATGGAGAACTAAAGGAAACTGCATTATGACACTGAGCTATATATTCATGACCTCGAGGCAGCATCCAGGACCGCTACAAACCATGATTGTGTCCATGCCAATTTATAAAAAAAAAAAAAAAAAAAGTAATCTCAGAGTAAAAAACTGAATTAATATTAGTTACTGTTGGTTCGTTCTTTCTCAGCTGGTAACAAGGTTATTAAAGCTCAGCACTAAAAGATCTAATTTAGTAATTGGGCTAGTGAAAGCTATGAAACAAACCAGTTGAATTTGTCTAGTTTGCCTCCTACTGAATGAATATATGGCTCACTGTCAATAATTCAACACATCCATTGGCTTCACAGTAATGCATTGTGGGGAAGGTACAGCACCAATATAAGAACTGGTCTACACATTGTAAAGTAAATGCCAGAAAATGTAAACATTCGCCCATCGATATTCTTGTACAATGTTATATTATTTCCAAAGTGTCTGTTGTGTTGTTTCGTTTTACAGATGTGATCACTTGTGTAACAGGTTCACTCGCTTAACTGTATTTTGCAGCCTAAAAAATTATGCCAGATGAAGAAAAAAAACAAAAAAAACCCCACATCTGAGTGGTAAGCGCAGACTAACTTATAATGAAGCTGAATGGTGGATAACATGCCTCTGAATACTCCTTCACTTTATACATCTCTGTATTGTACCTGTTTAGTGTGTCAGGAGCCAGAAAGTCTTAAATAATATTCACCAAGTTCAAATTATAGATTAATTTAATTTTTTTTTTCATTTTAACAAAAACACCCTAAAACAAGTCTTTACGTTTGCTTTACATGGAGAAAAGATTGGGTGCGTAATAATTTCTGCAGAATACCAGACCAATACCATTTTCTGTTTGTTTTCTTCCTGAGATAATGAAAAGTCTCATCACAAAATCTGGCCCATTTACATTCTGCATTTTATAGTATTTATTTTGTCTATTATTTATTTATTTATTTATTTATTACTTTGGCCTTCTATAGTCAGTCAAATATAGTCTATATTTTAATAATGTTGAAAACATACGTTTATAAATATATCTATATCAGTATATATATATATATATATATCAGTATATGTAAGACTGGTTTCACTTTTTCACCATTCCATTATATTCCCACATGATTTTTTAAATTTTTTTAATGTTGGAGGCCTAGTGTAAAATGCAATATGAATACATTTACAGATGATTATATTATCAGTGTATATCATCTAAAACATTAAACCACAGAGAACCACAGAAAATACCCCATGATGCATTGCTTTCAAACCAAGGAGTGTATGTCTGATACGCCTTTCTGTAAATATGCCTCCAACAGCTTGGGTTTTTTAATTTAAGTAAGACTATCACAGCAAGGTTCGTGTTTTCTGCCCACTCCCTTAACAATCTGTATCCATCTCACCACTGATACTATTGTGAAGTGACGGGAGCTAATTATACACAAAATCTTTGTTTTGTTTTGTTGTTTTTTTTTTGCAAAGAACAGACTGTATGCTCATTTATTTTTTCTTTTTCATATAAATGACATGTAAAACGATATGTTAATTCCTACTGGGTCTCTGTCTCAGCCTGGTTGATTATGACCACACTGTTACAACTACATTACAAATGCAAGAGAAACACAAAATAAACCATATTCAAGATAACTGCATGAACACACAAAAAGACAATTGCAGGCATGTATTGCACTAAATGTGCATGATCACAGATGTCAATCAAACCCATTGCAGTGGTCACAGACTTGCAGGTCTCTCTACTCTTCTACGTTTCATTAAAGAACTCTCCATGTTCATCTACTATTGTGTGAAATACTAAACATACTGTGTGGTTTGAAGTGTTTTTATTAGATCCTTCATTTTAATTTCAGTGAAATTGGGATTGGCTATTTGAATATTTTGAAATTGAATATAAAGATTACAACATACATACATAGTAGAAACAATCCTGTGCATAACACATATGGTACCAAAAAGCCTAATTAAGAACTTTGCCCCAGTTTCACTTTTACTTTGAGGAATTCAGACCCACCACGTGCCACAGTGCTCTCGGTGTTCTCTGTACAGAGAGATCTTTAGTAGACTGACGTCAGAATTTCACATAGAGTTTCACTGGTGTCATAAACAAACATGTCCAGACATGCTTAGCTACAGTTCCTGTGCTGTTGGTATTTCAGCATTCCTGGTGTTCTCTCCACCTTAAGTAATCACTTTATACCGTGACCCACTTGGTTATCATCTGTCGGATGCATCAAACAGCTACAGAGGTCAAACAGCTACACTGTGAATTACCTTTGTGAAAAAGCGCACACATTAATTTACATACGAGCCATATCACACTGCTTCTGTTTCAGGCTTCATATTGGAAGGGTTAAAAAAAAAGTCCCATGTAGGGCAAAAGCCCTGTGTTGGATAGAAGTCTTAGTTTAGGCAAAGCCCCATGTTGGGCAAAACCACTGGTTGGGTAAGGCCCTATATTGGGACGAATCAATGGTAGACAAACCTTATATTGGGCAGAATCACTGGTTGGGCAAAGCCCCATATTGGGCTGAGTTGTTGGTTGGGCAAACCCTATGCTGGGTTGAATCATTGGTTGGGAAAATCCCCATATTGAGCACAATCATTGGCTGGGAGAAGCCACATATTGGTCTGAATTGTTGGTTGGGCAGAAACAACATCTGACTGAAGTATGAAAGAAAAATATAGAATGACCTTATAAAATGATTATTTAAAAAAACTTTGTTGATTAGATACATTACTTATTATTCATAATATGCTATTGTCCCATAATTATTTACAATCGATAAAGCTAGTGAACTGTTTTCTACAAGTTAGTGCTTCAATTAATGCTAGATAGCTAGCTAATACATACATTTGCTAGCAGCTAATGTTTGTTGGGTAGAAAGTTAACTTAGTTGATGTCCTTTTAGTGGCTAGTTATATAGCTATAACCCTAGATACATAACCATTAACCCCTATCATTCACCAGCTAGCTAATGGCAGTTTAGTTACACAATATAGTACTTTATTTTTGAAATAGCTATTCATATCCAATTAAGTAGGGAGTTTGGCCACACAGGGTCTTCTTTAGTCCAGCTTGGGGCTTCACACTGTTGGTTTGAACACCTGGAGCTAGATACTATTGTTATAATTATTTGACCGCTAGTGCACTTTTCACATGCACTGGTTTCACTAAACATGCCTCTGGCTGTGCTGTTATTGGCATCATTAACTTTTATGGCATGTAGTAAGTTGTTGAGTTTTTTTTAATTGTCCTGGTATTGAAATACTCCACAATACTGTATCCAAATAGGGACATTTTGTGTTGCCCAAGATGTGAGCCAGAGTAAATAGTTTACCCGAAGGCAGTGTAGACTGCCAGCTCAATGGACTTGCTAAAAATAATGAGTAACCAGCTCGTTTGTTTCTACTTGACATGCTCTAATACACGGGTCACCAACCTTTTTTATAGCACGGACCGGTTTCGTTTAGAAAATATTCTCGTGGACCTGGGGGTTGGGGGGGATGGGGGGGGTTCTAAGATGCCGAAGCAATTTTGAGGGCTTCACTGACTGATTAGCCGATTTATCTCCGCATACTATGCACATGGGATTTGGAACATGTGAATCGCCAGTAGAGACAAAACCATATTTTAGATACGAATCATCATATTTTCGGTTAAAGGCGGCTTTCTTTTTCTTATTATTCTTATCAGCAGCTGTCTCTGTGTAGTCACCATCGTTTGGTCTTTTCTTACCTCCTCCACTAAAGAAACTTTCGAGCGATATTTGTTTCACACTCATGTTAATATTACCTGAACCTGAAAGTGTGGAACCGATGTTTTCTGAAATCGCGCCTATGTAAATGGTAAACGTTCTTCAATTATATAGTGCTTTTATCCAAAGCGCTTTACACTGTGTCTCATTCACCCATTCACCCATCCACACACACACACACACACACACACACACCAATGTTAGCAGAGCTGCCATGCAAGGCACTAACTTGCCATTGAGAGCAATTTGGGGTTCAAATTCAGTGCCTTGCCCAAGGACACTTCGGCGTGTGGAGTCATGTGGGACGGGAATCGAACCGCCAACCCTACGATTAGCGGACAACCTGCTCTACCACCTGAGCCACAGTCACCCCATGTATGTAAATTTGGATAGTGGCTCTGGGAAACGCACAATACATGATACAGTGCCATCACATACAGCCTAGACATTTTTTCGTACTTGCGGCTCGGTAGCAACTCTTCCACGGCCCGGTACTTAGGGTCGCGACCCGGTGGTTGGGGACCGTTGCTCTAACACACTCAGTGCACACCCAATCATTCAGTCTATCAGCCTCATGTGAATGTGCTGTATGAGATCAAAAGTTGTCCATTGTTTACTCCACCTGCACTGCTCACAAGTGTAGAGATAAGCCAGATATATAGCTTTTCCATTAAAAACAAAACAAAAAATGCTTCTATCGCATTTCCTCTAACAGTGACGGTGCTTTATTGGTAGGCCAGTCTCAAAGATAGATTGTAATCTCGACTGAAACTGACTGCTCTTTAATAACGTCCTAGATATAGCATCCACAGTAGCATGCAGTATAATACTGTTTTATAATAGCAGCGGTAATAATAATACATAATGTGTAATATGTTATATTTCAGTACTAAAAATTAATGAAAGATCTGTTCGTGTGAGTAATGTAGTGATACTAAGTGAGTCACTAAGTGTGACTTGGGGGTTGCTATCATTCAGAAAACAAGATCGAGATAGGGATGAAATTACATGCTGTCCATGAACAAATGCAATCAAAGCATCTATAAATCTCCACACTTGCTTTCGGTTTAGGTTTAGTGAAACTAAAATCTTGCAAACTGTCTTTGTGGTTGTGCGGCACATTTAGGCTTGTCTCTGTAAAAACAAACAGTATCTGTTTTTTGTTAAAGGGACCTGTTTTAATGTGCGATTTGTGAATTTCTCCACAGATGTGTAAGGGACCTCATGTGCCCACCAGATTTGTTCACGATCCTATAAATGCATATTGTGGGAATTTATGTGAGCCATATTACATAACACAACAGTTTATATAGCAACCATGTTAACAGTCTTGCACAATGGTTAACCTCATGACATGCATAAAATTGCCATTCAGATCAGTTGTTAATGTCATCCAGTACAGGTAATGGAAAAATGAGCTGACTCACACTGAGAATATGATTACAATAATGAAAAAAAAAAGAAACAAATATGCTGAAGTGCACAGATATAAAAACTCAAGTCTACATTCATTTACACAGTGTTTTTATAGTCAACCATTGAAGTTTGAAGTTCAAAGACTCAAAAAGCTGCATATATTATGTATTACACCATTCATTTGTCTCTCTGGTGTTGAAAGGTTTTCACTGCAAGCTCATTGGAAAGATTCATCCATAAAGATCCATAAATCTTCTCTTTGATGGTGGTCCAGATATGTCAGTATTGGTGCATTTGCCGAACAAAGTGAATGGAAAATCTTGGCTCGGGTTTGGGATCTGATTAAAAGGAGGAAATAGTGGAATTGAGAATTTTTACATAAGCAAACTAAAACTAAATACAAAAACTGAATACAGAAAGGACATTGGGGGCCAGATTAGGCTGTTCAGAGCCTGTGAAACTGTTTGAAGCTTTCTCTGGGTAAAATCATTTTTCATACTCCACAGTGAAAGAACCAGAAGATGAAATTGTACAATGCCAGGGAAAGGAAACATGCTCCAGTTGAAAACTCGAGTTGGCACAATTTTCTGTGGTAAAGTACACACATTTTCCTCTCCTCTGTAATTGAACTTTTTTGGTCCTGTGATACACAGTATTAGACATGGAACAACAGTGAAGTAAGATCGAAGAACTAAACCGAGATCAGAGGACCAGCAGCTGTTTGCCTGCCATATGAGAGCGATCATGTACTGTAGGCAATGCGCAACAATAAACCACTGTGACAAGTGTTTGTACACTATAGGTTGAATTCCATAGAGCACATAAGTGCTACATTTGTGCATCCAGCTGAAGCCCAAATTACTGAAGACTCTATAAATCACACAAACAAACAAATGGGATAACAACCTGAAACTGACAAATTACAAGCATCAAACACAAATATTGGGTTGTGTTCAGGGTAGAGGTAGAACAGTAAAAAAAAAAAAAAGGAAGCAGATTGTGCAAAACCAGTATGTATCTGTGAGAGAGGGTTAACCTTGCAAGACCTGTCAAGACTGTTAAAAAACAACTCAGTTTAACTTGGACAAATAGATCTGGCATAAATTATATTTTTCCCTACACTCACACTGTGATGATACAGTTTAAGAAAGAAAGAAAGACGTCTTAATCCCTAAAGCTTTTCAAAACATTTAGTCAACATTAGTTGTTAACTCTGTTCTGTTTATAGAATGCTGCTTGCAATTGCAATTGCATGCAATCGAGTATGTTCGAAATGCCAGTGAAAGTGAAGTTTGTGAAGTCATCCTTGCTCACAGCCGTTTCCTCGTCGGCCCAGATTCCAATCCTTTTAAACCGCAAGGGTTTAACAAAACATCCTGACAATAGTACATAATATGTTAGAACACTGCGTCCTCTAAAAAGGACTAAAGAGGAGAGGGACCAGCCGGCTTTTTATCAGCACTCAGTTTAAAAGCCTGTGTCTCTGATGGTATGGGGGTACATTAGTGCCTATGGAATGGGCAGCTTGCACATCTGGAAAGGCACCATCAATGCTGAAAGGTATATACAGGTTTTAGAGCAGCATATTTTTCCATCCAGATTCCATCCCACCTTTACTTCTGAAAGACTCTGCCTCTTTAAGATACTCTTTTTATACCCAATAATATTACTGACCTGTTGTAAATTAACCTAATTAGTTGCAAAATGTTCCTCCAGCTGTTTCTTTTTGTTGCCCCGTCCCAACTTTTTTCAGACGTGTTGCAGCCATGAAATTCAAAATGACTTAAAATAATACATCAACGCAGTTTAAACATTCAATATGTTTTTATGTTTTATTGGGAATAAAATATGGGTTTGTAAGATTTGCAAATCATTGCATTCTGTTTTTAATTACATTTTACACAGTGTCGCAACTTTTTGGAATTGGGGTTATACAACAATTTATTTTACTGCATTTGAGAAGACCTTGTTTTACTAGTATACTATTATTTACCAAAAGTGTGTCTGCTATGAACACAAAGGTGTTTTTTTTGTTGTTTTTTTTTTATGATTTGCTTGTAGAATTTGAATAAGTATGACTTGGCTTGACCTGCCATTCCTTAAGTCCTTAATAGTATTCTTAGACCCTGGTCCCTGGACAACTTGTACTTGCATGAGCATGTGTTTTTCAGTAAAAACTATAAAGCACTCTTTTAGTCTTCAATGGACACTTTTAATCACTGCAGAAAAGGGCGTTTACTAAATCGTGTGAATGTAAATAGATAAAGTGAATATGCAAATAAGGAAATGAGTATAGATAAAGCTATGATTCATCATGGTTCACTGATATGTTTTTAAGAAGTGAGCGCATGGTCTTACTACATTCTAGTCCGCTGTTTCAGCTGAAATCCTCATTCAAACACCCTTGGCAGAACCCAGAACACTCCTGAATGTGACACATATGAAGTTTCTATCATTATTTAACAGTTTATGTTGAAATCATTAACAAGAAACAGCTTGTCCTGCTCTGAGCCAATATTTCCATCTAACCTCTGTGGCAATCACAAAGCTGTAAGGCCATTTTGTAGGAGTGAGAAACACTCACCGTCTCTGCGGAAACAATTCCCCTCTGAAAACACGTCTATTAAAACTACCCAGCCTGGACTCTCGGATCGTGGCCAAGGCTTTGCTGGTGTCCTGACCTCTTAATTGTAGTGAGCCAGTAGTCCTCAGGAGCCCAATGAAACTGCTCATCACCCTTATTGCTCCAGCTGTTGTAGTGTTGCAGGGGAAACTCCACCGGAAGCCTGGGTAGCAGCAGAAGATATATGATCTGACATCAAGCATGGCCTCTTGAAGCCTTAAACATGCAGAGGGTGAGGCACACTACATTTGACCATATGGTGTCATGGAGTGCTTCATTTGTTTGAATAAGGTGGTGCACAAATATGTCATAACTGGAAAGTGAGAGGGTTCACAGACCCTGATACTTTGTGAAAGCCATTTCTAAGCTGTTATTGTCTCGATTACTCTCTTGAATTTACCGTTTGTGAATTGATCGTGTTTTGACCCTTTGCCTGATTTTTGACTATTTTGAATTGTGGACTCATTGTTAATGAACCTCCAGCATATGGAGCCTCAAACTTATCCTGAGTCTAGTGTGTTACTGGTTGTCTAATAGACTTTTTGGTTGTTGTTGGGGCAGCTGAGACTCAGGTGGTAGAGCAGGTTGTGCGTTAATCGTAGGGTTGGCGGTTTGATTCCCGGCCCACATGTCCTTGGGCAAGACACTGAACCCAAAGTTGCTCTTGATGGCAGGCTAGCGTCTTGCATGGTGCCATTGGTCTGTGAGTGTGTGGGGGTGAATGAGAAACAGTGTAAAGTGCTTTATAGAACTGCTAAGGTTTAAAAATGCTATATAAGTGCAGACTTTTACCATTTGTTGTTTTTGGCTTCATTGTTTCGTGAGGCCGGTTTAGGTGGCTACCCAGGTAAGTGTAAGTTTAGTTTGAGCTCTGGTTTTTTGGTCTCAACAAGGTGGACTTTTATTTTGAGGGTTTCATCTCCATGGCAACTTACACTCCACAGCTAACCTGCTCCTGAGCAGGTTTTATTCTGGGTAAGAAAACTCAAACCCAACTTGGACCAATCAGTTGTGAGCAAAGTAATATAAATCTGATGTATGCAAGTTAACCCTATAGTGTTTGTGCTGGCTTTTCCCAATGACCATCTGTACAAAAAAAATATAGTTTTTGCGTAGATGGTATAGTTTATCTCTGCTGGCTTCTTGAAAAATCTGACACACCAAAGCCACGCTCTTACTGTACCGCAAACTGTATGTATAGCTTTGCGCTTCTTTATGAGTGATACATGTCATGCGGTGTCATTATTCCTCCTGTCCTAATATATAGTCACAAGTTGATATTTATTTTATTCATATTTAATTTAAAAAATACATTTATATTAAATGAAATGACATGAAATATGTTGGAGTTGTACGCTTTCAATCCGTTTATTCTCATTGTGGGCATGTAAAAGCAATCAGTAGTTTTCCTGAGCTTTTGGCAACCAAAACGGTGTTGCTTTTTGTGGTTAGTGTAGGTTTAAATTCCTCATATTTCCACATAAAAATTTCTTGCTCTTCAACCGGAAGTATGCACACCTGCTTTTTTCCATGTTGAACGCTATTGGCTGTTAGTTGCCTTGCTTGAAGTAAATATTACTATGTGAAGCAAAACAACTCAAAAGCTGGTCCAAACTGAGCTACTCAGAAGAACTACGCAGCGGAATTGAAGTGGAATTGATATGTGTGACCCACAGTACAGTTTTGGACCGTGGCAGAGTTGGTTTTATATTGGACATTCACTGCACATTCAAGTTTCTCTCTTTTTAAATTTTCTCCTGTTAAAGCCAGCTGAAGCCAATCTTTCAGCAACACAGGTCATCAGCGCTTTATAGTAATGGAGTGTATATATATATATATATATATATATATACACATACATACATATACAGTATCTCACAACAGTGAGTACACTCCTCACATTTTTGTAAATATTTGATTATATCTTTTCATGTGACAACACTGAAGAAATGACACTTT
>JANDJT010000060.1:8773430-8786589 GCA_024331685.1 Stegophilus panzeri | reverse complement strand
TATCCTGTGTTTATATGTTTCTGTAAAGCTGCTTTGAGACAATGTCCATTGTTAAAAGCGCTATACAAATAAAATTTTATTGAATTGAAATCGCTCCCTCACTCACTCGTTCACTATTTAGTATAGTATAACATAGGCCGAGAGTATTTCAGTGTACCTAACTGAGTACTTAAGTAAAATAATAATACTGTAGCAGAGTCGATAAATGCATGGAAAAAATTGGATGCGACTCAGCCACTCGTTTTCTTTAAACATGAACCACCACTATGTTTGTTGCAGATTCTCTATTGTAGCATTAATGTAAATTATTTAGCTAAAGGCAGCTCATTGGACCAAAGAGTAGCTACAGCGCTAGAGACATTCGATCAGAAAGGGGAGAGTTTCACAGATTTTTCATTTTATTTACCCACGCTGGTCTGACTTGTGAACTAATTATATGGATTTTCTCCCATTTTCTCCAGTCAATTCATAACCACTGACCATCCAGCTCTACCCTATCACACGACAGCTACTAACTGGGGAGGGTTAAGTCTAACCAGTGCTTCCTCCAAGATACGTAAAGCTATCCAAATGCATCTTTTTCAACTGCTGCTCATGCTACATCACAGGGCAGCGTATCAAACTCCTAGGACAAGTGCCCTTTCGATCTGCCCTCTCACAGACTCACACAATTGGCTAGTGCCAATCACAGGCAAGAAAGACTATACCATGTCTCCCACAGAAACAGCACGTCCAATTTTTCTCCCTTGGCTCTCAACCGTGGATTGCTGCAGGATTCAAACTCCCAGAGGCAAAAAAAAAAAAAAAGAAGGAATTTCCACCTGTTTTGGGGTGTCCGTGTTCAGCTTTGGATTTGTTTGTGATGTCACACTCCACAGTAGTGGTTAATCATAAGCATTTCATTTATTTTTTACCTAGCCTACTAGGTTTAAATGTTATCATTTTATTGTGGCAGTTGTATACGGTGTTTTACTATCAAAAAAGCTTTAGTTCTGCCGTCCGTTTTATCTCTGTACCAATGTTATTGTGGAGAGGTGTGAATTGCTTGCCCAGCAGGGGGCTCACACCCCTCTCCTTTCCCATCGCTCTGTTCACCAGCAGAGTCACGATACTCTACACACAGAAACCCAACACAGTCCTGACTACAGAGTCTTATAACAAACTTGTGCTGACAAAAATCATTCATTCATTTGTTTATACCTATTGAAAATGTGCGATAGGTCGATTTCCATTCCGCCGGCATAATGGAACGCCAGTGTATTTCGAGACAGAGTTAAAAGTGATGATCTGTATTAAATAGATCATTGAGAATTTAGACAAAACTAATAGTGGAATTCAGACACGTCATCCGGTTTTCTACATCCACTACATCTGTTACCAAGTGTAAAAGAGGCACGATACTGTTAGTAATCCTTAATCTATAGGCATGCTTGCATTTGTGGTTGATTTCACCTGTGACATCCTGGTGGTGGTGGCTGGCAGCAGCGGGCGGCTGAATTTCTTCTGCGAGCCGATGGCAGCAGGGAAGGAGGGTGCGGAAAACATGGCAGCCACCGAGTTGATGACTCTGATCCAGGACTCCATCTCCTCAGGGCTCCTGTGGAGGAAACAGACGACAGTGAGCACTTGCTATATGATGAAAAAGCCTGCCTTGACCGTTAAGTGGATTAAAATTTATCTGCTTGAGAATCACAGTGTGATAATATTTCCTATTGTATTGCACTACTGACAGAGTCACTATATGGAATGCATTAAAATGTTACAGGCTACTTTGCAGCAAAAAAAAAAAAAAAAAGTATCTTAGACCACTGACACTGTGGGGAAAGAGCAAGAATGTTCTCACTATGTGCCTATTAAGGTGCTGCAGTACTTTACTACTGTCACAGAGTGAACGGCACTAATTAACACATTTAAAAATGGTTCCTGAGGAGCGCTCCAGTCTATTTTTATTGATTAGGCGCTATTTAGTTTGCCATGAATACTAAGGCAAGTAGGCGAAAGGGGAAAGAAAAAAAAGAAGAAAAAAAAAGCAACTGCTAGGACAGACTAAGAGGGAAGAAAAATGTGTTTTCACTATGAACGCAAGCATGAAATTAGATTTTGGTTCCAGGGGAGGTCTCTATTGTCTCCCCTGTCTCCAGTGTGGTCCTGTGAGTGATGGCATTTCTGTCTTCGAAAAACACTGCATTTCCTGGACAGTCAGCGACTCTTACTGGGCTTGAAAGAGGAAGACTCTCCAGTCGGCTGTCTTCAGTTTCAGCACGTTGGGCTTCTTCTCGTAATCTACTGCCTTTATGGCCAGGGCATGATGCACGCTGACGGCGTTCTTCAGATCCTCCTCGGACAGGGCCTTCTCAGGTTTGTACTCATCCTGCAGGACAAAAAGGACAGCACTTATTGTAGCTAAGAAATATATTTTATTACATTCCCATGAATATTTATGATTTGTCCAAGTGGCACAACCCAAGCTGAAGGCACAATCCAAGCTATTTGTCTTCCAGATGATATGAAAGCCTGAGCATGCTACATCAAGTTCTTAATTTGAAGAAAAGAGTCTGCAATCTTTTCTTGCCTTTTCTACAATAAACAACAGAGACATGACAGAATTTATTACTGCCTCAAACATTGGATGCACACCCCAGAATGAATGCTTGTGGTCAAATTCAGGAAGATTCAGGTGTCTTTGTATTACTCATGACTGGACTCGAGTGATATACAGGAAAAATTGTTCAGAGTTATTTGGAGGTCTTGAGAGAAACCATCCCTGCATTTAAAACCAGAAAAGGTTGACTGTTTTGTTTTTTGTTTTTTATTTCTTTTATTTTAATTTAGTGAAGAATATTCAGAATGACCGATAACTTTATAGCCTGCGTTTCGGACTTAAACACGAGCGTTTTATTCCTTTATACCACAGCAATTTGCCAACAAGAACCATTTTTAAACTATTAATGACACTTTTTTCTAACCATTTATAATTACATTCATATTATAGCAGTTATAAACAGTTGTTCTCTCAACAGATTTCTTCTCTCTCTTGAAGTTAATACAACTTAGGGACCACTACATAGCGCTGACATTGCAGACTCCTTCCACAAATGTTAAACAAACATCTCTTTATAGAAAATTTCACCATATCAACACTTTTACATTTTTTATTTGGCAACTAATGGCACATTTTAAACCTGTTATTAGACTTGGACTGTGTGACTACCATACAAGCCCCTGTGAATGAGTTGCTACTATAGAGATGTTAACATATTAGAAGAATAAACTTTCTGACCAATTAGGTTGAAGAATTCAACTGTATAAACAATGCTTGTGTTTTTGCATAATTTGTGCATTGTTGTATTAAATGAGGGGAATACACGCACACACATATACATACATATATATACATACATACATACATACATATATATATATATATATATATATATATAATATAAATAAAAATAAAGTTCTCATGGAAGGTACGAAAACATCCAATCAGCCGACAGTTTAAGACTCCTCCAAACCCAGTCCTGTGCATTATGCCTTTAAAAGAAACGATATATATCCAGCATCCAGAATTTGGGGCTATAAATGCAATTCTTGGAAAGGTCACTGGATGAGAATTTATAGAAACCTTCCAAAAATTCACACCACACACACTATAACATAATAAACAATCATGCTAAACATAAGTAATAATGTGTTACTGCTCAACAACATATTTAGATTCTAAAAATACAGTTAGAGTCAGCGTGAAAAAGCTTCATTGCGTGTACGATAGAACATTCCAGACCAGACCGAGGTAAATAACCGAGTGGGAGGTGTTATCAGAGCTTGTGTGGCTATACTGAGAAGTGTAAACTAGGTCAGCGAGGTGCAGGAGAAGCTGGGTTATAAATTCTGGCCACGCTGACATGTGTGTGGCGAATGGTAAACAGCAGCGACTCGCCTTCGGTCCATCAGATATGATGTCAAGGTTATCACTTTTCATATTCCAGGGCCGCTACTCCTCACATAAAAAAGTTCAGCTGTTCTCAGATGCTTGCAGCTTTGATGGGCTTAACAGGCTACATTTTTACTGCAGGTTTACGGCTCCAGTGTCTCCGAGAAGACTCCAAGTAACATTTAGAGAAAGAGCATGGAGCGGGAAAGTCAATTGGAAAGTGGAAAGTGACATATTCATGAACATTTTTATAGGAAAACCAATACACAAAGAAATAGATCTGAAAATCCAACTGTACACCCACTCTGTACTGATGTAGTGCTTACCACGGTTAATAATGAATAGATTTTAAGTCAAATCTGACAATCATGAATTGAAATATAAATATAGATAAAGATCGGTAGATAGAGATAGATAGATAGGAATACTCATTCATCTTTACATTTCAAGTCAACTATATTCTGATTTTTTTTTTCAAATTAATTACATTTACATTAATCACATGATCCTGTCAAGTGCACTAGTTGATAAGTGATGACATTTTAGATCCTACTATTAACAGGATGGTGTAACATTGTTTTGAGACATTTTAGAGAGAAGAACGATGACTAAAATAACCCCATTAGTCATCTGTCTCTCTGAAAATATACATGTTTATTTTAACCAGTGTTTAAATCCACACCATCCACACAGAATGAAGGAACCTTTGGAGGTCTTTAAAGTATATTTGCTATGGTTTACATCATCTATAAGTGAGCCTGTTAGAAAGGGAAAACAGTGAACCGCGCAGCACATTAAATGCTCATCATAATGACAGCTATAAAGACATTCACATATTCCACAGCATCATGATTATAGTGTAATGTAAATAAATTCAGAATGAAATAAAATGTGACCATATCACAAACATCTGGGTTTGCAGAAGAAGAAACAGCTTGTGCTGTGTTCATATTTACTAATACTCAGATACAACAGTATTAACATAAATGAGACATTTTATTATGACTCTATTATTACAGCTTGCTGCTGTTTTGGTGGCACAAGGGGCACCTACACAATATTAGGCAGGTGGTTTTAATTTTATAGCTGATCAGTGTATAGCCTACTAAACACATAGTAGCTGTTGCCATGACACTAATGCTTGCCATCTTCTCATTCATGTCATTTTTAATTGTCTCTAGCTTTTATTTCACATCATAATACAGCAAAGACAATAATAATAATTAAAAAAAAAACCCCATAAAACTCAGCTTCCTTGGTCAGTCCACATTTTGTATCCCAGATTTTTGGGGGCTTAAAGGCAAGCGATAGTGTTTAAAGTCGGCAGTGTAGGCGCTCCTGAAAAACTCAAGAACAAATGAGCAACCTTACATAACCTGTATCGATTTATGCATAACCCATTTGACTTAACCCGATGACAGGGGCAGTGGTGACTTGACGGTTAAGGCTCTGGGTTACTGATCGGAAGGTCGGGGGTTCAAGCCCCAGCACTGCAAAGCTGCCACTGTTGGGCCCTTGAGCAAGGCCCTTAACCCTCTCTGCTCCAGGAGTGCTGTATCATGGCTGACCCCAGCTTCCTGACATGCTGGGGTATGCAAAGAAAATAATTTCACTGTGCATATGTATATGAAATAAATAAAGATCATTATCATTTCTGAATACGCTTAACTTTCCCCATGTAATACGCAAGTCGCCGACTCTAAACTGGCTGAGAGAGTAAAGCGAATCAGTCATGTGAGTCAAGACTGTTGAGACCCTTCGTCTCCACACGAAGTCAAAGGTCCATTTCAAATTCAAATCTAAACTTCGCTGTGTACTGCTGATGAGTCACAAAGATTCATTCAACACGATCGTCACTCCTCAGTTAATATATCAAGCACACTGCTCGATGACTGGTGACGCCATGAAAAGCTCTGGCTCAAGCTGAAATCAGTCAGGAAATGTAGACAAACATCCTTCTTGTTTCCTAGCAATACGCTCATGCCTGTGCCTCACATAAAACACTGCGGCTCCTTAGCTGCGCCTATGTGAACTACCACTGTAAAGGTTTTGTCCTGATGTCTGGAAGGTTGCGGGTTTAAATCCCAGGACTGTCTCGGAGCCACTGTCGAGCTTTTATTAAGCGCATACAAGTGTGTTTTAGATATGAATATTCGCTCGTCTTGTAGTACTTTTACACAGTTTATTCTGAGCTTTTTATCAATAAACTATTACATCTGCAGGCAAGATAATAACTAGGCATCACGTTTTTCCATACAACTGTTCATCAGAAGCTTCCATCAGAAAACTGACAACACAGATTGCTAGGAAACAGGCAGCATTTTTTGTGCTAAAAGGTGTCAGTACTCTCAGCTAATCTCTCTCTAATGGATGGCACTAAAACAAAACAAAAAAAACCCCAACTGTGTACATTTATTGTATATAATTATCTTTGCAAGTCAGAATTATCCAATTGACTTCCTATACTGCACCCCACTCCCCCAAGCATGATAAATGTAAAGGAGCATACGCTAATCTGGCTTTGCAAAGCCTTAACACACCTCCAGAAATGTATTTACAGCCTGCGACCAACACATCCTTGCAAAAGGACATACTGTTCTCCACATACAGTAGAGTGTAAAAATATGCATCCCCCATGGATTCTGGATGGAAGAAAAAGAGAAAGTTTGCCAAGACCCTCTTGGTCTCCAGAGCAAGAAGAAAATGTAAAAATAATAAACAGATAGACAGCTAGATAGATAGATAGATAGATGGATAGTGACAGGACTAGGGATGAGCTCAGTCTATAGACGGATCTATGAAACATCAAGAGCTGTAACCTGGATCATCCAAATCCTATCCAAACTGAAATTAAAAATGGCAATCGTTGGCAAACTGCTGTAGTATAAGAGGAATAAATTGCTTCGAGATTAATAAATAATCAACTTCACGGTTCTAACGGTCCCCTACTTCAGGTTAGATTGCATCGCACCACTCTGTTGTTAATTATTTTCCTATAACGGCACACCCTGAGTGTTTTATTCCTTACTTAACAACCATAACCGACATTTGGTTTGGAATTATTTCACAAGAAGCTTCACGAAAGACACCAGACAGGTTGTTGAGTCTATAGATGATTCTGTTGACTTTTTGGAGAGTGTCTACAATGGATTACCTAAAAAATGGTGGGTACATATTAAAACCAAGAGGAGAAAAGCTGCATAAATGTCAAAAGGCAAACGGTGTACATGCACATTAATGGGGAATATTCTGTTCCTACATACGTTGCCGTAGAAACTGTTTCCGATGTTCGAAACACAAAAGTTCAATCTATGGCCAACGGTTTAGTATTTCCATTGTTCTTCTTAGTTTGTTTATTTTATTTATTTATTTATTTTTAACAGGAACATGAAAATGACTGTGGAAAAACATTTACAATAAATAGGAAGTGCCTTGTTGCTTGTTAATAGGTCAATTATGTTTTAATGGAAAGCAAACTTGAGTGTAAATTATTCTGAAGGCACCTACAATTCAAAATAAAACATGAGAAATGTAACGCATGTCCATCGTTGCTCTGCATACAAATGAATGAAGTGCAAAGTGTTGCACAGGAACATATTTATCTGCGGTTATATAGCGGAAAAAACAGACAGCTGCAAAGCATGACTGATGACCACCACAATGTACCACGAACCTTAATGTTGGCTGCTTTAATCACTTTCAGAGATGACCAGGATATAAATAAAATTTAGCAATAACTTATATGACTTTAAATGATGTGAATAATCACATTTAAACGCCATGTTTAGCCACAGTAAGAGCAGGAAAGTGAGTGGGGAAAAGTACCTTCTGTAAATACAGGATCATGCCTTTGAGAACAGCATAAAATGTCTTCCAGCCTCTCTTTCCTCTAGGGGCTAGAAAAGATGAACAAGAGGCATGTATAAACCTTGTGAACATAAAAAGGAAAGAATTCAGCTTGTATGCGCTGAATAGTCAATGCTGCAATACATAAATAACAGGTAATGCATTAAAACATTTCATGGTTTATTTGTTTGTTTGTTTGTTTTTTTTGCTTAAATATGTCCTTATAGTATTTGCATCACTACATCAAGTTTATTTATAACCAAGAGATTTAGGAGGTTTTCTTTTTGATCAGTTGCGCCGTATGACCAAATGATCCAAACGCAGGAACGGCACACATAAGCCCTGCTGTTTTTATCTCGACTATAATAGAGTAGTCGGTCCCGTGGGTGGACTTGACCTTGCCGGCACACGGTATTCCGGAGATGGCGTGAAACTGCTGTACTCGGACTGGCACCACAAACTAATCTTACTTCCATCAGATTTGGAAATTTATTAGCTGTTGATCAGAGATCGGTTTCTAACCATGTCTTTATAAATCTTTTACGCTTGAATGGCTTTAGAGAGCTGCAATAGGAGGAGAGACGCCTATTTTTGTGCAATGCTGCCATTACGTTCTGGCAGGTTAAAGCAAATGGGCCACCTGTTAGCATATTGTCAAAATGATATTATAATACTATGATATCCTATTTAATTTTAGTCCATATCAAGATGAAGCCGTGCTATCAGATTGCCAGGGTGTGTGTGTGTGTGTGTGTGTGTGTGTGTGTGTGTGTAACTAAATGCCACAGTGACATTCTGCAGAGGTGGGCTTTAATCCTTAGACGTAAGCACAATACTAACCAGTCCAAATTCTTTTCTTTCTTTTGGTGTCAGCTCTAACTCATTATACAGGGGACGGACGTGGTCATGAAATAAAAAGCACTAATGGTGAATGCTATGCATTCGCGCCAGGCTATTAGCATTGCTGTATTCAACCTGCTCTTCCTCCTGCCAGCTTGTACAATTCAGTAATTATTTTAATAACCTTTTCCACTTTGCATTAGCTCCTTTATTCTAGTGGGCTACATCACCCATTACCTCGATTTATTTATTTGTTTATTTATTTTTTTTTGGGGGGGGGACGACGACAACACCATTATGGTAATTATGGTAATGTGAGATAAGGAATCGGCTTGTAATTCTTACAAACAAAAAAAGAACAAAGAATGTAATTCTTTTTTGTAGTTTGTAATTCTTACAAACATTCAGAACAAAGAATGGCAAATTTTAAGTCATCTTTTCTTTAAAAACCTATGTAAAATTGAAAACGACTATACATTTGTTAAGGAATCTAACCGCAATGCTCGCACAGTACGCTCATTAACATGACACTGTTTGGTGAAGACACGAATCTGATTGGTCTGAAGGTTCATTTTCTATAATGGCAGTTCTGGCTGTTAGGCAAATCACAGGTTTATATTCATGAGCTCGTTCTGGTATGTTGTCCTTTCAATAGTAACCGCTAACTCACAGGGACGTGCATGGTGACTAATAATAACGCAATTTTTTAAATGCATTGTTCTTTAGTAAAGGAAAACGTAGAATCGTTGACACGGTGAAGTTTATTGACGGTTTATGGAAGGAGTCACCAGTGTCAGCGCTGTGTAACAGCCAGTCAGGACTCAGTGCTTTTAGAGTTCTTAGTAACATGCGCTGTGCATTTATTTTTTTTTTGTCTTGTTAGAGGAAAAATAAAAAGGAGAGAAGTTGGTCTCAGAGGATGTTTTTATAGCTTCTATTGTGTAAATGACTTGTTTCGGGCAAGTTCCACACCTATAAACATAACGGGATAAAATGTACAATGTGGTGTTCTTTAATTGATACAAAATGTAATTGCTGTGATATAAGGGGAATAAACCACTTCAGAAGATGTTGTTATAGGAAAATAATTCATGTCGGGTTGCATCACTTCACCCAGTCAATGATTATTTTCCTATAAAATATTATATATATATATATATATATATATATATATAAAGTTTTACTCCTCATTTATTACTCTTACTTTTCTTGCCATCCATGTCAGCATGGATTTTACGAGCCAGGAAGCCTGCTTTGTAAACAGCAGCGTTGGGGTCATGGGCAATATCCAGGAAAGGGTTGCTGCTGCTGCTGATCCTGCTGATGCTCTTCATGTGGGCATTGTCATTCTTGGTGTCTGCGAGCTCAGACAGCGATTTCTTCAACTCGTCCCCGTCACTGAGGGCAAAACAAGAAACACTACAGTTACGCACCGAATTTACTTTATCCTACTGTGCTAATGAGATTTCTGAAGCAAAGACACAGTCCACTTGGTTTTGCTAATTTGGTAACCCCACTGTGTAGCACAAAAAATGATTTTTAAACCAGATTTTTACAAATATTTGATATATTTTTAGGTCCATACAAAACTGATGCTCTGCACTGCAGTAGTGAACTAGAGGTGCCGACGTCCCCTCCCTTTCCTTTTCCTCTTCACACATGACTGAACAACAAGCTTTAGTATCTCTTAATTATAGATCACTGGGGGTCAGATAATGTGTGCTTAATATAACTACATAGAAACAGATTTGATTATTTTCCTAAACAACCGTGATGATCCATCCTGCATAGGGAACTTAAATACTCAGCTTACTATCCTACACTATTTATAAAAAAAACCCCAAAACAAAACACTGCTTATGCAATCAACTATTTTTGTAATCATCACATTGTAGCACTGTAGGAGAAGTGGATGAAGAAGACTGTCTGCTCTCCATTACAATATACTGAAGTGTAACGACAATGTGCAAGTTTGGATATCAGAAATAAGGAAACTAATATGACGGACTGTAATAAGCTGCTACATGCAAAACAGTTAAGACAAATAAATGAAATGTTTTTTTAAAAAAAATAAACAAACAAACAAACCAAAAAAACAAACAAACAAACAAAAAAACAATTTCCCACACAAAGTAAAGGATCTGGTGGAATTCCATTAATACGTATCTAAAAGATGGTGAAAGACAATGTGGGCTGATGTGTAGGAGGGAATCTACGTTGCTTTTTTAAAAGAATACATAACAGCACAACCATTTAGCTCTCAACATCTCTCCAGCATCATCACAATCGATACAGGCATCTCCACACATACATTCGGGGTTTTTTTTTTTTTTTTTTTTTTAAACTCTGCTTGACTCTACCTATGCGCAATAAGCTACTACTCAAACAGCAAATGCTCTCTGAGAGGGACAAAGTTCTCGTCACTGCTGCTCTCACACCCACTATGCGAGTGTGTAATTATGGGTACAGGTACAAGCCGATGCATCAGCACTTTTAGAAGCTCTCTGTGTGCATCCCCCCCGCCCTCAAGTAAAACTTGAGTCATTTTGTTGCAGGTAACTAAACACACAACTACCTCTGATGATAATGATCCACCCAGTCATGCGCTTTGAAACCCAGCTGCTCTTCATTGCAGGGGACAAACCTAAACATTCTCTTTAGGAGAGAAGACTTTAATGCACAAGAGCTGTATTAATGATCATAATGAGTCTTTATTAAATCACATGTACATTACAGCACAGTGAAATTCTTTTCTTCGCATACTCCAGCATGATAGGAAGTTGGGGTCGGAGCACAGGGTCAGCCATGGTACAGCGCCCCTGGAGCAGAGAGAGTTAAGGGCCTTGCTCAAGGGCCTAACAGCTTGGCAGCGCCGCGGCTTGAACCCCCGACCTTCCGATCAGTATTACAAGTATCAATACTAAACACCTCATCATTCATACTCCTCCGTTTCCACTTTGTCAAAAATCCCCTGTATGTACAATTCCCTCCGGAACCATTGGAACAGCAAGGTCCATTTATTGCTGTAGAATGAAGACTTTGTATTTGAGGTCAAAAGATGAATATGAGTTTAGAATTTCAGCTTTTATTTCCTGGTATTTATATGTAGCCGTGTTAAACGACATAGAATGTGGCACATTTTGTATCAGACCACCCAATTTGTAAGTGAGCAAAAATATCGAGCCACAAAAGTTCTGGAACAAAGATGAACCTCTACCAATGTAACTGAAAGGCCAAAGTGTGGAGAAAGAAAGGATCTGCTCATGATCCGAAACATACAAGCTCTTCTGTGAAACATGGTGGAGGTAGCGTCATGGCTTGGGCTTGTGTGGCTGCTTCTGGATCGGGAACACTAATCTTTATTGATGATGGAATCCATGATGGTAGCAGCAGAATGAATTCAGAAGTCTACAATTTACAGAGAAATGCATCCAAATGAATAGGAAGGAACTTTCATCCATCATGCAGAAAGACAACGATCCAAAACACACTGCCAACACAACAAAGGACTTTATCAGGGAGGAAGAAGTGGAAGGTTTAAGACTGCCAAGTCAGTCAATCACCAGATTTTATCCCAACTGAGCATGCATTTCACCAACCTGGGGTTTTGTAAACAAAACGGAGTAAAAAAAAAAAAATTTCACACCCAGTAATACATCAACTCTAAACAGCATTTCCTCAGAGAATAAGGCTGCATCCTGAACCAAATAATATTAAACTAAATCGAGCACCACTGCAGGCACTGATACTGGTACACCATTTGACACGGGCTAAATGACCCTAGGAGAAAATGGAGGTGTTGGAAATGCGTCTTCAGCTCACGAGAGGACTGAAACAAGCAAATTAACATTACACAGATTTTAGGAATGGATGCAGGGGTATACATTTTTTCTTGTAATAAATCCAATACAAGAAAGAATCTTTAAATGCATGTGATTTGGAGTTTCATATGTTGAATTCATGTCCCCCCGGACATTCACATACCTGTGAAACATGCTGACATAAGATCTCAAAATAGTTACATAAGCAGTGACTGCAGTTAGTCTCTAAAGACGTGCTGTGACTGAGAGTTCTGCCTACGCGACGGGACCACACGGACCGGTTCAGTCATAACTCATCGTCTCGAGCGTCTGTCGAGACCATTTCTACTCCTGCACAAATTGAGCAACTTTTATGGAGACGAGTCCTGCCATCGACCTGCATCAGGAATCAGGTGATAAATTGCTGTATCTGGGCTGGACTAGCACACGGTCCGTGTGCTCATGCAATGCGGCAGCTGTTACTACAGCAGAGAAAGCACATCATCGCGACTTCTTTTACTCCTGTACTCATGAAGCCTGCTGGAGAATTACTGTGTGGTTTTATTCGCCAGAATTACATTAACAACTCTGATTGGGAGGATGAGGGTGGGGGTGGGGGGGGTGCAGCAGGTATAAACCTCCTCAGTCACTCTGCAGCAGGCCAACAGACAGCACGTACACACACACACACACACATACACACACATACACACACATACACACACATACACACACATAC
>JANDJT010000060.1:8727219-8743095 GCA_024331685.1 Stegophilus panzeri | reverse complement strand
ATTCTGGAGGGAACGTCGGACGGCGTGGCGTGGGGACGTAACGACGTGTGCCGTTAATCCATCTATGTTCTATAACATGTAAAACTGGAACATGAAAGGAATAGTCTAAAAGTGACTCATGTAAACACCTTAATCAGAATATTGTCTAATTCAGAATAAGGTCAATAATTAGATTACTGCTGTCCATGTAAACGCAGTCACGGTTTGTCTAATTATAGCTACAACCAGTCCATACTGGATTTTCATACTGGTTTAATTTTTTTCATCCTGAAAACTATCGACTTGGGCGAAACTGCAATTGCACGAAATTGCTTCACAGCGACGTTTGTTGGTAAGCGAGATCTTTTAGCTGTATTCATGTTCGACGTACGCGAGTCGAAAAGGGTGTTAACTAAATACGCGTTGTGATGACGTCACATGACGCGTCTTGGCCCAAATCTGCGGTAATTGTGAAAAACCTGCAAACTCCTAATATTTGCAGAGTTTGCTTGGTTTTGCGTTCATTTCTGCGAACGCAAAATGGTGAAATCCTGGAGGGACTGTACAACGAAGATCTCCAGATATTTTTTAAATCATTTGTAAGAGTAAAAAACAACACAAATATTCACAAAAAGTCTGTGGATCGCCGAGCTCTACTACTGCTGAGAAACTGCACTGGCTCAGTTGTTTGTTTCCGTGAAGAGAAACTCAAGGGACGTTAAAGACAAAGGAGTGGCAGGCTAACAGCTGCTTAGGCTCTAACTCTCACTGAGGATATGCAGTCACAACACATTACCGTCCTCCTGCGCTTGCTTCACGTTTTGGCTCGGTTTCACACCACGCAAGTCTGCTGCGTCATGCTACAAACTGGTCAGGGAGGATCAGAAAAGCCTGACTCTACTTCCCTGACTATGCTTAAATACTTACATGGAGCACGGCCAGGCTAATTAATTGAAGAGAGAACACACACACACTTGAATTTGGATCCAGAGTTAAGAGGAAGTGAAGCACATTCAGAGGAAAAAAAAAAAGAAAAAAAAAAAAAGAAGAGGTTTTAAATGGACCAAGAGTCTAACTTTAAAAGCTACCATTTTCAATAACGCACTTAGGCAGGATGCTCGTCAAACAGAAAACCCTTCGCTGTCAAAGATCAAAAAGAAAAAGAAGGACATAATGAAATAGGCCAGCGACTTTTAAGATAAAACAGAAGATATAACCATTTCAGCTGCAGCATTAGAGAGCATATCTGTCTTTACAGGCTTACTGGATTTTCTGAGAGTTTTCAATTCAATTTTATTTGTATAGCGCTTTTAACACTGGACATTTTAAGTGTGAATTTATCCCTAATGAGCGAGCCGGTGGCGAGGAAAAACTCCCTAAGATGATATGAGGAAGAAACCTTGAGAGGAACCAGACTCAGAAGGGAACCTGTCCTCATCTGGGTAACAACGGATAGTGTGAAAGTAATAGAACGTTCATTATGGTTTTTATATGAAGTCTGTTTGTTGAACTAGTCCAGTGTTCACTAAAGGAGACTTGAGTACAAAATTGTATGTGGTAATTGCAGTCCTAAGGCCATAGCAGCAACCATAGACCCAGCAACCACCACGACGAGAATGTCCATGTGGAATTGAGGTTTTATTTTTGCCTTTAATCCCAGCATTTCAGGGACACAATTCTCTGTTATGGTCATCAAATTTGGGAAGAGAATAAGTGGTACATCTTACAAAGTCAATAAGATACATCATGATCTTTATGTTGCTTCCGCTCGAACTGACAGAAAATGGTGTTTTCTCATAAACGTGTCAATTCATGCACATATCCAATCAGCCAATAATGTGGCAGCAGAGCAACGCTTAAACATATGCAGATACAAGTCAGTTAACGTTCACAACAAACATCATAAAAGGGGGAAAAAAATAGGATCTCAGTGACAGATGGCTGGTTTAAAGTATAGACAACAGGCTCTAGAGTTTACAAAGAATGGTGCAGAAAACAAAAAACATCCAGTGAGCTGCAGTTCTGATGATGAGAGAGTCAAATGAATAGATCCATTCATCCATTTTCTATAACGCTTATCCTACACAGGGTTGTGAGGGAGCCTGGAGCCTATCCCAGGGGACCCGGGGCACAAGGCGGGAGACACCTTGGATGGGGTGCAAACCCAATACAGGGCACAATCACACACTACAGACAATTTGGAAATGCCAATTACCCTACAGCGCATGTCTTTGCCCCCCCCTTCTCCCTCCCCAATGAATATATGTATGTGTCAAATGAATACATATTCCAAGGTGTATTATGAGGAGAAGAAAAAAAAACCTCTTCGTTATTATAGGGAGCAGAGATACACTTCCCCATAGCTAAATAAAAACGCTATGCACGGACAAACTAACTAATACATGCAATCCCCTACGTAGGCCTCAAAGTGGCAGTGATTACACAGTGTGAGGTCACATGTAGCAGAATGACAGGAAGGTCCTGTGACTTGTACAGCAAAGCAGTACATGTTATAAATATGCCATTTTTACAGCAGACCGGCTGCTCCGAGGGTCTGTCACTGACGCATGAAGTGAAAACACACTACAAAAAATGAACACAAAGTTGTCATGGCAAGAATTAAAACCTACAATCTCAGCTAAGGGACATGCAGTTACAGTTGCAATCAAAAATGATTCGACCCTCATTGCAAATCAGGTTTATCGTCAAAAATGTACAGACTTTCAGCTGTTTGCAATGAACAAAATCAAACAAGAGCCATTGAAATAGTTCAACACAACGAATGCTTCAAGTGGCTTCCCCAAAAATGTGGGGAAAATTTGCAATGGGGGTTGAAGAATTTCGATTGCAACTCTATAGATGTATGAACTGAACTCAAGACATGCTATAGATACTGCAAAAACATAAATAAATAAATAAATAAATAATTTTTTTATACACCCATCATAGTGATATTTCTGGCCTCATATGACTGCTCTGAATGTATCAGACAAGTCTCGTGAGATAAACTGGTGCTAGCATAATGAAAATCCCATGGCCATGCTTGCAAATATTATCATAGCAGGGGTGACTGGACAAATAGCAAGTGCATTACAGGGTTTCAGCATTACGCACTGCTCTATAACGGCTTGACCGATATATGGACATCAAAAGTGCTTACTTAAAACAACACTAGCTAAATGGACAAATCAACCTCATTAGTCTAGATCAAGCACAGTCTCTGGAGTGGCATTTAAAGCAGACGTACAAAAATTTTAGTCAGTATAGTGTTTTGGGGGGTTTTTTGTTTGGTTTTTTTTTTAAGTAGAGTTTACTGTGATGAGAGACATCAATAAAATAAATCTGACTGAGAATAAGGGAAACAGAATTGATGCAATAGATTAAAAATGGCTGCACTCTAGTGTTACTTCGAACAGTGCTTCCAAATTTCAACACATTTTTCGTTGAAACTAAAAGTCTGACTAAAATCAGACACCAATTTACCAAAGTCTCTGCAAATCACCAACCATAGCTTGAAAAGAAAAGGAAAAAAAAAAAAAAACAACAAAAAAAGTCATCCGTCAAAATATCATGAGTCTACACTGGCTGATTTCTCTGTGGGTCCATGGTTACTCAAGGTCCAAATAACGCAATCTTGAGCTAGCGGAAACAAGTCTACGTTCGTACTCAACAAGCTTTCGTCATGGTGCATAGCAAAGACTGATCCATTATAATTCTGTTGGCTAGTAATAAATACAACACCGCTAGGCTTGTTGAAGACGCCAACATCGATCATGCTCGACTCGAACGGATTTACGCTCGCCGTTTGTTTCCGAAGTGGCAGAATCTTTGACCTAAACGGAGACGTTCTGACATCTTGTTTAATTAGGAGAATACTAAAAGCGGCACTCTGATCTAATTAAAACTGTAAGCCTATAAGACGAGTCCAGACAGACCTCCAGAGAGCAAGTAATGAAAAGCTTATAAAAGCAACGAGTCAAGCCAAGCTGGCAGCATTGGTGCACCATGGCAAGCACAGCGATGGCATTCCACTTTGTCGAATGGCGTCATCATCTCTACCACTTGGCCATGTCCTGATCAAGGCCTCGCTGTAGTCCAGGAGCTGAATTTGCTGCAGGGATAAGGTGTGCTCGTTTTATTAAAAGTGGGGGTGGGGGGGATTCGAGGACAAGGAGGAGGTGGAGGATGCAGGGGGGATTATTTAACTCTGCTGAGAAGTGGTTCTTGGCAGAGCAAATTCATTTCCGCTTTGCTTGGGTTGCAGAGCTTACGCCCGGTACGGCTGTGCTCCGGTCTGCCAGTACACGACTAAGCTTTTGCTGCTGCTAATGTGCCAGCACTGGACGTGTCAGAGTGACCATGTGAAAGGATTTTCTGGCAGGAAGGCTGCACATTCACAGAAGTCCACTGGTACAAAAGAAATAAAGGAATAAGTCATGTTTTTCCCTCCTTGGCAGGGAGGATAAATGCATTTCTCACCTCTAAGCACCTGGAAGATATGTCAAGTATTCAGAAAAGCAATCTCAATTATGCAGCAAAGGAACAATAATCTAAACTGAAGGTAATTAACCACTATACAGTAATACACAGTGCTTAGTCACCCACACCACCTTCTCAGGCATAGTGCTAGCAATTTTTTTCCATTTTACTATTCCTTTTTTCATAAAGCTCGCGCGCACACACACACACACACACGCGCACAGCTGCGTAAATACGTGCTGTAATCGATCCCACCCCTCATCAGTAATCTGACGAGTCATTTCAAGTCACTGCCCCGAGACCTTCGCTTTTGTCCACAATGACAGCCTCGAAGCAGCTCTAATTAATCCAAGCCAAGGATGGTTTTGTGCTTAGGTTATAAGTCATGAGATATATCAGGTATACAAATATCAGATGCATGCTGAATGAATAGCCAAGGTGAGTTCTACTATAAAGCCACAGGGATCAGGTGGACCAAAACAGCGTTTTGAATTACCACGTCCACAAGCTTTTCATTCAAACAGCGATGCTAGAGATTAGAACGACGTCCATCTTTACTCAGACATACCCTCAAGACCCGGGTCGTTTTACATGCTGTGGCAAACACACGCTTATGGATTTGCTCAGGTGGTTAAGGAGGCTACTCTTACCTTGAGTAGATCTCGGGGGAAATCTTGTCCTGCATTCAGGCCGTCCAGGTTGTTGATGAATTCCTGGCACGTCATCTTCTTCCCAATATTCTGCAAGTTAGAGGACATGTTTATTACCCTGATAAATGTAGTACGACTGCAATACATCACCCAGCTCGGCCTTATTTAACCTGCGCGCGATCCGTAGCTACTGATAGCGGAGGGAACTTACTTAATGAACTGCTGTGCGTAAAGTGGGACTGCCAATATTGTGTCTCATTTTTAACTTGCAAATAGCAGCACTGCAGTGGATGTCAAACAATTGCTCTTGGGCTCATAGCAGCTGTATATTAACATAGAATCAATATTTCAATGCAAGCTAACCAGAACGACTTGCAACAGCAGAAGGAAAACCAACCACTACACCTGTTACAATCACTACTTAATCACTTATCAATTATTCGCGATGAGTAGGTTCATTCACTTTTATTATTTTGAAGATACAGTCAGGTTCATAAGTATAATTGACAATTTTTCCTCTGTACACCACAACGATGGATTTGACATGAAGCAATCAAGATGTGACTGAAGTGTAGACTTTCAGCTCCGACCTCAACCCAACTGAGCATCCTTTTCATTTACTGAAGATAAATCTGAAGGCAGAAAGTCTCACAAAACAAGCAGCAACTGAAGGCGGCTGCAGTAAAAGCCTGGCAAAGCATCTCAAGGGAGGAAACTCAGCATTTGGTGATGTCCATGAGTTCAGGACATTCACATTTATTACATGTTTTTTTTTTTTTTTTGAGTAGTTGAGGGTTAAGGGCCTTGCTTACACTTTCCTGATCAATTCCTTAACTCCTTCCTCCATAGAAAAGATTATTAAATTGAAAAACTGAATTTAAACTGAATTTTCAAAATGACTCCATACCTGTCCCAACTTTTTCAGAATTGGGGTTGTACATCATTCTAAAGGAAAGTCTCAGTTAACAATAATAATAATAATAATAATAATAATAATAATGCTGGAAACCTGCTTGAATTTCATTTTGGAATAGTTTTAAAATGTAATAAATGCCAGTTGTGCTCTCACGGACCCCCAGTGCACCTTTTCACCCAACAACATTTTTCTAAAAATAGCATTATAATGAAATTTCTGTACATTATAAATAGATCTCTTCCAAATACAGAAATAATGTCCAATTTTCAGAAGAATTGCTATGCGCCAGCTATTCTGTCCACTTCATATACTGATAGTAGTTGACCAAAAACCATCTATATTGAAATGATATTGATATGCTGGATGGATTTGATGTATTGAAATCTGTAATGCACTTGCTTCACTGTCAGAAAATGTAATACTGTCAGATAATTTGGCTCGGAATGTGCTGGGGTCACATTTATATTCAAGATTTCTATCCAGCTTTCTCTTTCAAATAAATAAATAAATAAATAAATAAATAAATAAATAAATAAATAAATTTGAAAAACCCACACTGTCCTATGTTTTATATTTGAAGAGTGCAACGCCTCAACATAAAATTTCAGCTCAGCAATGACAAATTTTTTTTTTATTATTTCAAAGGAGGATGTGTAGCATCTTTTGAAAGATATGTTCAAAAGAAAGAGACCTCTCTGGAATAAAAAGGACTGCCTGCAGACACAAAATGTTCCCAGATGAAAGCAACCACCTTGCAGTTCAGGCACATCATTTATGATGAACAGAGCTGGTAGGCACACACGGTTTCATTGGTGATCATACAGCACTGTCACATAATCCAACCCTATGGTAATTGATTAGTGCCTTGTTGTAACGTATAGCCTGTGCAGTTAGCCAAGCATAAAATCTTTATTGATGTTCCAAGAAGCTGGCATGTAACATGCTGTATATGATCCTGGCAATATTATAGAATTACTCACTTGCACTCGTTGGTAGGACTGTCATGATTATGAAATTTTGCCAGATGATTTTTATAGAAATAAGCGTGATTCACCGTGTACTATATTGAAAACATATTTGAGGTTTTACTTTGTGAATTTAATTTCTTTTTGAAAATATACACTCATTTCAAATCTGATGACTGCAACACACTCCAAAAAAGTTGGGACAGTCGAATGTGTACCACTGTGTAACGTCATCTTTTCTTTTAATAACACTTATTAAGCTTTTGGGCGCCGAGTGAAGACACCAGTTGGTTAAGTTTAGCAAGTGGAATTTTCCCCCATTCATCTATTATGCATTTCTTCAGCTGCGCAACTGTACGGGACCTTCGTTGCCTTAATTTGTGCGCTTCATAACGCGCCACACATTCTCAATTGGAGACAGGTCAGGACTGCAGGCAGGCCATGCTAGCACTCGCACTCTCTGCTTACGTAATCGTGCGCTTGTAATCCAGGAAGAATGTGGTATGGCGTTGTCCTGCTCTGGATGGCAGCATATGTTGATCCAAAATGTTTACATATCTTTCTGCATTAATGGTGCCCTCACAGATGTGCAAGTTACCGATGCAATGGGCACTGACACACCGGCATTCCATGACAGATGCTGTCTTTTGGACCTGACGCTGATAACAGCTTGGATGGTCCTTATCCTCTTGGGCCCGGAGAACATGACGGCAGTTTTGTCCAAAAACTATTTGAAATGTTGACTTGTCGGACCACAAAACACGATTCCACTGTGCTACTGTCCATCTCAGATGAGACAGAGCCCACAGAAGTCGGCGGCACTTCTGGACAGTGTTGATGTATGACTTCTGCTTTGCATAGTAAAGCCTTAACTTGCATCTGTGGATGCAGCGGCGAATGATGTTGACGGTCAAAGATTTACAAAAGTATTCCCGAGCCCATGTCAGGAAATCCATTACAGACTCATGACGGTTTTTAAGACAGTGGCGTCTGAGGGATCAGAGATCAAGCACATTCAGGAGTGGTTTTCAGCCTTGCCCTTTAAGCACCGAGATCTGACCGGATTCCTTGAATCTTTTAATTATATTGTGCACTGTAGAAGGTGAACTGCCCAAAATCCTACCGATTTGTCTTTGGGGAATGTTGTTCTCAAAGTGTTGGATTATTCAGTGACACTGAATAATCAGATTGGCAGATTGGTGAGCCTCGACCCATCCTTACTCTTGAAGGACTAGGCCTTTTTTGGAGACTCCTTATACTATGATTAGACGATTGCCTCACCTGTTTCACATCACCTTCGTATTTCAACTTGTCACATCGCTATTAGTCCTAAACTGCCCCTGTCCCAACTTTTTTGGAACTTGTTGCAGGCATTAATTTCAAAATAAACGTTTACCTTCAAAAAAACTATGCAGTTGATTAGCTAAAACATCAAATACCTTGTCTTTATATGTTTTTTGTTTAAATACAAGTCAAAGTACATTTACAATCAATCCTCTGTGTTTATTTGCATTTTCCATACTGTCGCAACTTTTTCGGAATTGGGGTTGTAGGAAAAAAAAAAAAACTTGAATGCTCTATAATCATCACATGGCTTTGGCAAAAAATGGGGAAGATTACAAAAAAAAGGCAACAGCTACATTTTTAACTGGAAGACACTAAACAATTCTGAACAGCTATTGAGTGAATATTGTGTTTAACCCTAACTGTATCCATGTCCTTTAAAGCCGCAACGGTCATTTTATTTTTCTTAATTGTACAAATAACCTAGAAAATATGTAAAGGATGTTTAAATAATAATTGTTTATGCCAAGGCCTCATAAGTGTATTTACGTGGCTGAGAAAACAAACACACATAGTTTAACCTCCTGAGAACCTCACTTAAATATTGCCGAGATGTTTACTTACTACAAGCAATCAAAATATAACCGAAACATAAACTTCTAATTATGAATATCATGCTTTACTTTCATTTTTCCATAAAATGTGCTTGTTCCAATGGCAGCCAGAGTGAAAAGACAGGAAAAGTTCATTAGCAAGGCCACACCCCCTCACATGTGATGTCATTTTAAAGCCCCAGTTGTCCTCTTTAAGGAACAAAAGGACTTAATAGAGTGATATACATAGTATGAGAGATATGAGCCACTGTATGTATGAGACATGATGTCCACTGTAGTGGACAAAAATGAATTGCTGGGTCTCAGGAGGTTAATTCGGCAAACGTCCAGAGCAGCCAGATAATTCTTGTCTGAGCACAAAAATCATTCGTAACCACATGAAACAGTAAACCAGAATAAAACAATGACAGCACTTTTTCATGATGCAGTACTTTTTACTGTTGAAGCTAGACCCAGAATTAGGCGTTGCTCCTGCTCAGCTACGAGTAAACAATCTGTATCAAGCTTTGAATAGAGTTTTTTTATTACAAAGAAAAACAGGATAGTGACGGCACTCGACTACAGAAAGGCTGAAGGAGTAAAAACTAAAATCTTATTCAACTCCACTCACTGGTCAAGATGTAAACTTGACAAATTTTTACATAAATCTTGCCTAACGCACCTTTAATTTATTTTGTAGTCAATTTAAGTTAAATTCACAACCTGGCATAATGTAATGACTGTGACTACGTAATCATTCAACAATCATAAACTGATACCTGCTTGTGAGTGTTATTATAACATCAGATTAAACAGGCTAATAACTCATTTTTGGTTAGCTATGTAATTTTTAATTAGTAATGATTAGTGTGCTCGCAATAAACTTCTCCTATACACACACACACACACACACACATATATATATATATATATATATATAAATTAAACTTAGTCCACCTATAATTGAAATATTCAAACTGTGAAAATATAAATTTACAAAATAAGCATTTGTAAGTCTTGCATGTCTAAAAAAAAAAAAAAACAAAAACCTGTAAAACAATACGGCACAGATTAGCCTTCAGCTTCCAATCTGGTGGCAGCAGGGAAGACGCGGATCGCAAATGCATTATAGATACACTACACAGTGTGAGATTCGTACAGTATTCATTATTCGTACAGCCACACGGAGCTTTAACAAGATAATTAAAACCTCAAATTGATGAGAGTATTTACAATAATGAGTCCTGGACAACGAAAAGGACAGTAAAAGCTCAGTTTAAGCTTCGTCCTCTCCAACAAGTGCACACGCACAAGTTAAAATCCTCTGCGATCCTGAACAGTTATTATTACTATTAATAAAAACCAACGTAGAGTCCAAATATAGGATCCCAGTTTGAGTGCTTTTACGTGCTGTTTTCTCATAACATCAGAGACAAAGGCTAGAGAGAGCGGGTCGCTGTGAATGCTAAAATAATGAGCAGAAGGTGTTTGTTCCAGTGACTTTACAGTTTCTGCCAGCACCAGCCGAGTTTGTAGGTGGACAGCACTGACAAATGTTCAGACTGGCACACGAGATCAGAGTGACACGGGGCCTGTTTCTGATGCATACAAGGAAGAGAGATTCCTCCAGAACTTCAGGTTCTGTTGTAACCCAAAGGAATAAAAGGAGGCACTAAAGTCAGCTCAGTGAATGAATGTGCATCGTCCACAGCATCGCTTAATATGGCTTGGGCGCTGTGTTCCCGACAGTAGCTGGGCATTGATCACCGACTTATAAAATCTCTTTGCTGGTATATTCATTTTTATACCCCATCACTGATTAATTCTCAATTCTACTGATTCATTTTCTATTACAGCAGCTCTGACAATAGGGTCGTTGCAAGGCAAAAACCCAGGTCATTTCTATAGCTGATAGCTCATTAATAGGGACTTGTATGGCTGACGCTCCACGGATATAATAAACAAATGAGGAAAAACAACAACAACAACAACAACAACAACAAGGTGATGCTTTCTGTAGTCTTTTAGTTAAGATTTTGCAAGGGGTCTCTACAGTGTCAGAGCTTGATGACAATCAGATGTAAAGCTGCAAGTTTTACAAGACAGGAAAGTCTTCAGGCCATAGCATTAAACAGGACTATAAATACACTGTATGGCCAAAGGTTTGCGGACACCTGACCATAACACTCGTATCTGCTCTTTGAACATGTCTTCCCAGATTTAGTCCCCTCTTTGCTCTTATAATAACCCCCACTCTTCTGGGAAGGCTTTCAACAAGATTTTGGAGCATGGCTGTTGGGAATCGTGCCCATTACGCATTAGTGAGTTCGGACGAGGAGACTTGGAGGAGACCACGTCAGAATTCCAGTTCATCCAAAAAGGTCTTCAGTGGGGTTGAGGTCAGGGCTCTGTGCAGGCCACTCGAGTTCTTCCACTCCAACTGTGTGCCCAAGGTGAGGTCCATGAAGACATGGTTTGCCAGAGACACGGTCAAGCTGGACCAACTTTGTGGCAACAGTTTGGGGAAGAACCACATATGGGTGTGATGGTCAGGTTCCACAAACCTTTGGCCATATATTGTAGTTCCAAAAATAAATAATAAATAAAAATCTTAAATAAATTGGCTAATTGCTGTGGTATAAGCGGAATGAAACACAATGTGGAGTGCTATTATTGGAAAATCAACCTCAACACCACTGAATCATTGATTATTTTACACTATATTGTGTTTTATTCCTTACTTAATGAATATCTGCCAAAATGAAAAGATACTGCCTGTGTTGTGATATTCAAGTAGACCAAGTTCTAACTACAGGCTGATGTGGCTTTTATTAAATGTCAGAGCTACATACTGTCCTAACGGAAAGTACATAGTGTACCAAGTCCTCTCTGCACTACAGGGAATCAAATTCCCAGTCCAAAGGCAAAAGTAATTAAGCAACATTATGCTTTATTTATCAACACTGGTTTCAACCTCGGTGAGTGACAGCAGCAGCAGTAGCCTCCAGTAGAACACTTCTTTCGAAATCCATGGGGTTTTTTTGGTTGTTTTTTTTTTTAAACGCTATTTTACACAAACCGGCCCAATTTTGTATGTGTGTGAAGAGGGGAAATTTTCTTGACAAAGGAGTTATGGCTCCTGCCAATTTCACACAACTTTACACAGCACATTCAGCACCTGCATGAAGGCCGCTACCATGAATCTTTCAAAAGTGACTGTCTAGCAAACTAACAAGATGTGGGCGTGAAATATTGGCGTCTCCGTGGCGCATATGTGTTCTATTGAGACGGAGCCAGAAAACGTCAAAACTGAGATTCGCCACCCCGTGAGTATAAAGACACATGAGCAAGCTCTATGGAGACAAAAAGAAGAGCTATTCTGAGAAACGTGTCGAAGCTGGTGTTACACAGATAAAATAACCAAAAGATCGATTCGAAAACGATTATTTCTTATAATAAACGAAACCGTAATAGCTTACAAAATATTCTTTTTTTGGTCCATTTAAAACAATGCATTTCTATAAAAATGTATTCATTTGGGTGACACGATATGCAGTAAACATTTGAATGGGACATGAACCGAGGAAATGATCTCCACCACAACTGGCAGTCTGAATGTGAAAATGCTGAAGGGTAGTATGAATAAATAATACCCTTTAAAAAAAAAAAAAATATACAAGTCTTAATGTAATGTCTGTCCACTCGGTGGCCATCTTGCCAACACTCCTGGGCTCCTATCTACTTGAATATGAAAAGACCAATAAAACTTAACAGATCACTGTTAAAACCTGTCCAAACCGTGTAAAGAATACGTTGTTGTCGTCGTCTTGACACAAAAATCTGTTTATAGTAATGTGTTGGCTTGTGGAAACCTACCATCTTTCTAAGACACTTTATGTTCTTTTTAAATTCATCACCTGTCTATCATCCGTCTCAACAGCAGAAGCCCTGGATTTATATATTAAATCAGATCACTTTAAGCATGCAGGCCATTCACGAAAGAGCAACAGACCACCTCCACACACTTAATATGGAAATGGACTTGTCACTCTAAGGTCCACCTTCATTCACACAAAGGAATTATAGATGACTTTATAATTATATTTATTCATTAGGCAGAGACTTTTCATCCAAAGCGTCTCCTTAACCGATAAAGTGATGCCGAACGTTAAAGCTTTCACTTAAAAGTTTTGATTAAAGCTGTCTAGCCACTGCTCTTTTTTTTAAAGAAGTGTCAAAAATACACAGTAAAAATCTACAGTAACCAAGTAGATTCAGAGGGCCCCCATGTAAAATGGGGAAGCATGTAACAACCAATAGGGATGCATCGATACCATTTTTTCAGACCAAGTATATGTTTTTGGTACTCATCGACACCAATAACACCACTGATACCAAAATGAGGACTTAGTATATAATCAATCAGGGGTGTCACAAACAGAGCTACATAAAACGTTCTATGTTCATTACTGAGCGGGTTTTTTCCGCCCCACTTCTGTTCAGCTGCAAGAAGTTTTTCTTTTCACTGCATCGGTATCACTGTTGCGTTTGTTGTTTCGACCGATAGAAGCTGATCGTCAAGAACATACTGGCTAAGTGTTGTTATTTCTATTCACCTAGCGTTGTCTGTAAAACATTTCTTTCTTCAGCTAGCTAACTAGCTAGCTAGCTTTTGCTGCAGCGTTTGTTGCTAGCAATGAACTCCTCTTGGTAAGTTTTATCTTTAGGATGTTTTATATGGCTACTTGTATTGTAGGGAGATGCTGTAGTAGCACCTTCTGATATTTTCACAGTGCAGGGTTTGCAGTCGGCTTTGCTTTGATTGCCATTTGATTGTGTCACTGTTATTCTGTGTCTTCTGTTCATTAGGACGACATCGGTGGTATTGGCTGTTGGTATTGGCTGTTGGTATAGGAGTATTTTTTGAGTGCGAGTATGTGTAAATGAGCACCGATTCCAAGATCTAGTATCGGTATTGATGCGTCACTACTGTAAAGACACTTAGAAGTGAATATTAGTATGCAGTGGTGAGGAACATACCTGTCCATGAAGGTCACTGTTCAGCAGCATTAAAGCACATGTAAGGCAATGCACTTCATCTGAAGAAAAACAAAAAAAAAAAAAAAAACATTTATTCATGAGTAATTATTCCGCCATGGCTATATCGGGTTTCAGGGGAACGGTCTGGCCAATTACCACACTCACAGCTTGGGGTACTTCAAAATGTAATTTTCTCCATTTTTTTTTTCTTTTTACAATGCTGCATTTTAAATTGTGACATGAAGAGCTCTAAACATGCAGATCTCATCCATCTCTCCACTGGGCCAAAGTGTAACGCCGGTTCCATGGCAACAGTCTTAGCAACAAGGAGACCGTTTTAGCTTATACCATCTACTGGTCACACAGGCTTGTTGTTACCAAGACGGTTGCTACGGGGGAGACATGACACTCAAGCATCAAACAGACAAACGATACACAAGGCAAAGACACTGACATTAAAGGCTGATTTCATTAAATGTTCTACAGAGGGTGGAAAATAAATAAAAAATACTTCATTCCAAAACGTGTTCTTTGTTTTTTCTCTCTCTCTCTCTTTTTTTTTTTTTTAAACTTGTTTAAAAGGGCAAACTGTTGGAAAGGTTATCTCTGTGTGACCTTCTCCTGAACCTCTGCTCGTCTTTCAGCTGTCATTTATCAGCCTGAACCGAGTGAGCCTGATAATGCCCAGTTAATGGCTAATACCCCAAGGGACAGTTGAGTTGATCTGTGGCTAATCTATAGGCTGGGAGGTAGGGAAGGAAGCCGTTATGTGTAAAGGCTGAGAAATTGAAAAACACTCACTAAATCCATCCGGGATTCACGAGTGATGATCAAATTTCAGAATCCTCAATTGGTCCTCACTAAATAAACTAAATACAATGCAAATAAAGCAGCTGTTAATCTAAAACTGGCTTCACAGGCACAGATGTATCCTGTAGTCACTAATCATTAGTGTTATCACTAATGACGGCACAATTCAGACCAAGCTTAAAAAAAGACGAAGAAGGGGGGAAAAAAAAAAAAAAAAAAAAGATGACGACGACCTTTTAAAATGGACAATTAATGGATTATTAACTGTTTGGGGATTCGAGTATCCCATTAGACAAAACTGTATTTACAAAAAAAAATCATTTCAGACCACAGTTTAATAGGATTACAAACAGTGTAGTACCTTGTGAGGCGAGGATGTTGGGGTTACATTGATAGTACCTATTAGAAAAGTGGATTAAAACCCGCTCTCGTTCCTGGGTTTCACCCATTAGTGCAAAAGCTTTGAGAAAGGATCTAAACAGGGAAGAAAAGGAAAAAAAAAAAAAGAAAAAAAAGAAAAAAAAGAGAATTATCACAATTTGTAAGAACACAACTTGCAATCCTGATACAAAGCATTAACTCACATTTTATGATCAGTACATTATTTCTGGACTACTAATAGCATTGCTGAATTCTGATTGGCCAGGAGGTGTTGATTCATTTTCTTGAACAGCCGCTCTGACAGAAGTGTATGTGTACGTCTCATTCTGTGTAAACACTGTAAAACACTGTAGACACTGTTGTGTGTGAAAACCCCAGGAGATCAGAAGTATTTGAAATATTTAAACCAGTCCTTCTGGTACCAAAAATCATGCCACGGTTAAAGTACCAGACAGCAAATTTTTTCCCCATTCTGATGTTTGATGTGAACATGAACTGAAGCTCTTGACCTTTATCTGCATGGTTTTATGCATTGTGCTGCTGCCACATGACTGAATGATTGGATAACTGCATGAATGTTCAGGTGTTCCTATAAAAGTGACTGGTGAGTATATGTTAATGCACTTCTTTTTTTATATATATACACATACATACATACATACATACACATACACACACACACACACACACAGTATCTCACAACAGTGAGTACACCCCTCACATTTTTGTAAATATTTGATTATATCTTTTCATGTGACAACACTGAAGAAATGACACTT
>JANDJT010000060.1:8684328-8701320 GCA_024331685.1 Stegophilus panzeri | reverse complement strand
AAACTCCCTAAGATGTTAAGAGGAAGAAACCTTGAGAGGAACCAGACTCAGAAGGGAACCCATCCTCATCTGGGTATTACAGACCTTAATCACACTATTAATGTCTTGTGGGAGTTTTCACCGCATTTTGCGACAGGACACGTACACACGGCAGTGCTCAACCGTTTGAATGCAAACAAGAGAGCACCGTTGCGTCCGAAACCGCGTACTTACCTACTATATAGTAAGAGTAATGCATGTATTTCTATATAGTGGGTAAGTTCGCGGTTTGGGACGCAGCCCACGGCTTCAAGCAATCGTCTATTTGCACGTACAGCATGACAAATAATTAACTGCACTTTGTAAAAAAAAAAAAGCGTTCATAAAAACTAAAAATAAAAACACCCAAAACTGTATACGGTACCATAACGAAGACGAACTGTATGTCGATACGTGAATTTCTGGAGGGAACGTCGGCCGGCGTGGCGTGGGGACGTAATGACGTGTTCTGTTAATCGATCTATGTTCTATAACATGTAAAAGGGGAACATGAAAGGAATATCCTAAAAGCAACTCATGTAAACAACTTAATCAGAATATTGTCTTATTCAGAATAAGGTCAATAGTTACATTACTGCTGTCCATGTAAACGCAGTCAGTGACTGTTGGCCTCACTGCGGCTCCCCCTCAACAGACGTTATCTTGTTTTTGTGCTGAGTATTGAGGGACAGCCTTGTCTAGGTCTGCTTGGATGGAGTGATGCAGCTTCCACTTCCTCACTATAGATCCAACAGTCCTTACGGGGATGTCCAACCTCTTAGATATCATTTCGTATCCTATTCCTAAGATATGAAATTCTATTACCTAATCTAGAGCATGACAGCTGTTTTAATATTTCACAAGTGAAGGCCAATTATAAGTCAATTTGCTGTAAGAGGACACGAGTTTTGCAATAAAAACTACTGAGCGGAAAAATGTGTGTATTTCCATCCATTTTCTGTACCACTTATCCGACACAGGGTCGCGGGGAGACTGGAGCCTATCCCAAAGAACTCGGGGGACGAGGCAGGGGGATACCATGGACGGGGGGGCGAGCCCATTTCAGGACACACACACACACATTCACACACCCATTCACATACTACGGACAACATGGAAATGCCAATCAGCCTACAATGCATGTTTTTGGACTGGTGGAGGAAACCAGAGGACCCAGAGGAAACACCCGAAACACAGGGAGAACATGCAAACTCCACACACAGGGCAGAGGTGGGATTCGAACCCCCAACCCTGGAGGTGCAAGGCAAACATTACGTATTAACAATATGACACATTTTTTTCAAGTATTATGGGACTAATCAGGTGTCAGTTCTTTAATAAACTTAATTGTTTTTCACTTTAAAAAGGGATAAAAAAAAATCTTTCCCCCCAATGTCCTTCTTTAAATACTTCAATAAATACAGGGTATATAAACACTCTTAACTAACAGGTTGTTGTAATATGGCTTCACAGTTTCAATGGCGTTCAGTTAACAAAACTTTAGCAAAACTAAATATTGCAGTTAGGGATGCAACAACGCCATTTTTCCAGATTGAGTACGAGTACATCTTTTTAATACTCCCAGACACCGGGAATCAGGGACATCATGAAACATTCATGGAAGCTCTGTTTACGTTTCCCCAGCTTAACAGTAGTCATGAAAAGTGCCCAAGTGGATGTCCACGCACATATGCTACAAGGCTAGTTGTCTATAACGTTAGCATGCTGATTTTAAATGAAGTGCATTAACGAGCTACAGTAGTATACCGATACTAATATTTGTCCGAAAGTGTTCTGTCAAACATGTTGGAGATACAAAAAGCTGAATTGTACGCCCATGTGCATTGTTTCTCCTTATCATTTCTCAACATTTTTTGGAATGATAAATGATAATCACACATGATGGCTTCCATGTGGACTGGAAGGACAAACAGAGCTCTTCAGACCAAACGGCCTCATTCTGAAAGAATGCGAGAATGATATCATTTAGGCCGACCCCTTGATAAATCAGCTTGGTGTGGCTTCTTTGCTTCCAGCTCTGTCATCGTTTTATTGACCTTCATTTCCTCTATTGCCTCTATTGAGTACGAGTACATCTTTTTAATACTACGAGACACCGGGAATCAGGGACATCATGGAACAGTCATGGAAGCTCTGTTCACGTTTCCCCAGCTTAACAGTGGTCATGAAAAGTGCCCAAGTAGATGTCCACGCACATATGCTACAAGGCTTGTCGTCTATAATGTTAGCATGCTGATTTTAAATGAAGTGCATTAGCAATCTACATTAGTATACTGATGCCAGTATAGGTACTGATGCATCTCTAAAAGTATCACGACATTAGTATATATGGGGCAGTGGTGGCTTGACGGTTACGGCTCTGGGTTACTGATCAGAAGGTCGGGGGTTCAAGCCCTAGCACTGCCAAGCTGCCACTGTTGGGCCCTTGGCCAAGGCCCTTAACTCTCTCTGCTACAGGGGCGCTGTATCATGGCTGACCCTGCACTCTGACCCCAGCTTCCTGACAGGCTGGGATATGCGAAAAAAAAGAATTTCACTGTGCTATAATGCATATGTGACTAATAAAGAGTCATTATCATTATCATTATATCCCACACCTTTAGAATGTACAGTAGACAAAATAAAAAAGATCTTTTGTGATTTGTGAAAATCTTTCACACATACCTCATATGTTATGAGGAGAAGATGATCAAGCAGCACTAAAGATCTGTCACTCTGACTAACTAAATCTTATTAATATTGCATACTATAGACATGATTTGTGGGCCGAGTCACTTTTCTCTGTAATTACACTTTCAGTCAGAAGGTCTTTTTTTTTTTTTTTTCGTCTAAAAATGTTGGAGATACAAAAAGCTGAATTGTACGCCCATGTGCATTGTTTCTCCTTATCATTTCTCAACATTTTTTGGAATGATAAATGATAATCACACATGATGGCTTCCATGTGGACTGGAAGGACAAACAGAGCTCTTTAGACCAAACGGTCTCATTCTGAAAGAATGCGAGAATGAAATAATTTAGGCCGACCCCTTGATAGCTCAGCTTGGTGTGGCTTCTTTGCTTCTTCCAGCTCTGTCGTCGTTTTATTGACCTTCATTTCCTCTGTGGCCTCTGAAATGTCTCTCAGGGGAAGTGACTAAAACTAGGAAGTTATTCTTTCAGTATGACAAGCCACTGCCCTAACCCAAACCCAGCAACTTCTCACTTCGTGAAATGAATTGAAATGCCCAGCAACTGAACCATGTTTCTTTAATGGTTTTAAACGACACAATGCACACTTGTGGTGAAAGCTGTAAAATAATGTGTCTCATCACCAAAAGAGGTCTAATTAGATTGAGCAGAAACTCAAAGATTTGCTTTAAAAGAAAAGCTGTGCAGACTCTCTAAGAGTCTCTGCTCTCTTTGGTCCTTAACCGTTCATTAGTCAGTGCATCGATCAGAAGAACCCCTTCTTCAGGACAGGCTGTTATTACAAGAAGATCACTTAAAACTGTCTCAACACCATTCACTAATTGTTCTCTTTTGCTAATCATCGAGAAAGCCTGATTTTCCACTCTGTAGTCTTTAATGAGATCTTTGCTATTCAATTAAATTAACTCTGACTTATCCTTCTTGATCTCTTTATTTGCTTAGTTTGCAAATCAATTCTAAAAAATAAATAAATAAAACAGTGCAGATGGACAGATAAGGATATACTGATCCGATACCAAGTACTGATGTGAAACAGTGGATCAGTACTGGATCCGAACTGACATGTTTTCCTATCCAGTCAACTGATAGACTGTATTTTGTGTGTTGAATGCATAATGCAGACTGACGCAACACACATCTTTCATGTGAACGTAGGACACGACTTGTCTTAAAGTTCCTGTGAAGTGTTTTGAAACATGCACTGAAACTGGGAGTCAGGGCAGAACTTACCGAGTGGCTCTTCCCCCTTTTTAAATAGCTAGTAGCGTTTAGCTTACCTCACAGCCCGGGCTTGAAATGTGCACTGAAACTGGGAGTCAGGGCGGGACTTTTTGAGTGGCTCCTCCCCCTTTTTAAATAGCTAGTAGCGTTTAACTTACCTCACAGCCCGGGCTTGAAATGTGCACTGAAACTGGGAGTCAGGGCGGGACTTTTTGAGTGGCTCCTCCCCCTTTTTAAATAGCTAGTAGCGTTTAACTTACCTCACAGCCCGGGCTTGAAATGTGCACTGAAACTGGGAGTCAGGGCGGGACTTTTCGAGTGGCTCCTCCCCCTTTTTAAATAGCTAGTAGCGTTTAGCTTACCTCACAGCCCGGGCTAAGCCGTACTTGACGGTTAGTACCGTGGATTTTTATAATCTTGGAGGTGGGACACTTCCGATTCTAGAGAGCATTCGCTTAGACAGAAAATCTGATGAAAATCTGATAATTCACAAAACTTCATAATGGTCAGTATGAAATCCTACTGCAGTATCAATGTGGTTTTAAGGATAAAAAAGTGAATCGGGGCATGCCTAGCATCAGACCCAGATGCACTTTTGTGTTCTTAGTAGGAATGCATTGATACCTATACTGGTATTGGATATCCATCTGATAATGTGCTCATTCACTGTTACCCATACTCATAAAAAATGCTCTGATACCCACATCCTATCATGTCATGTGCTTATAAACAGACGACATGAAATGACAGCAATCGGGATGCTGCAAACAAAGCAAAAATAAAAGCATCATCCTATAGTATTAGTAACCTGATAAAACATCTTATCTCTATCATTTTTATGATTATTTTCCCTGATTTTTCTCCCTAATTTTGCTCTCTTTAACTCCCAGCCACAGATGGCTGTGGCATCATTCCGATCTCCAGGCGACTGGACGAATATGTTTCGCTTGCGGCACTCATCAGGCCAACCTGAACATACAAAAGCTGTATCAGTGTGTGTGGTCATCGAGGGTGAAGCAGTGAGGCAAGCATGCAAACTGTCGAGTGTGAGAGCAGTTCAGTTCTGCAAGTACTGAGCACTGAGAAACACACTTCCTTTCTCCCCACTCACCAGTGTCCACTTCGAAAGAAACTCCCATGTGGTCTGAGACTGATTAACACCACTGTTCTGTACCGCTTATCCTACACATTTACATTTATTCATTTAGTAGACGCTTTTATCCAAAGCGACTTACAAATGAGGAAATACAAGCAAAGCGATATATCAAGCGGAGAACAATACAAGTAGTGCTACCATGCAAGATCTTTAATTGAGTTCTAGAAGAAGCAAAGTGCACAGAGTACAGGTGTAAGAGCCAGATTAAGGTGGGTTTTTTTGGGTTTTTTTTTTTTTTTAGGGGTTAGTTACGTGCTCACAGAAGAGGTAGGTCTTTAGCTGTGTTTTGAAGATAGTGACAGATTCTGCTGTCCAGTTAGTGTGAAGGTTCTGGAAAGGGACCTTGAGCCACGCTGAGTAGGCACTACTAAGCATCGGTCATAAATTGATCACAGGGTCACACAGGGTCACGAGGAAGCCTGGAGCCTATCCCAGGGAACTCGGGCGGGGGACACCCTGGACAGGGGCCCATTGCATAACAGAAGTTAAGTGATAACAGAAACTAAATTGTCTCTTCGACATTCCATCCATACATCCATCCATTTTCTGTACCACTTAGGGTCAGGGGGAGCCTGGAGCCAATCCCAGGGAACTTGGGTCACAAGGCGGGGTACACCCTGGATGGGGTGCCAACCCATCACAGGGCACAATTGCATACACGTTCACACACCCATTCACACACTACGGACAATTTGGAAATGCCAATCAGCCTACAACGCATTGATTGTACACAGGAAGGCAGAGGAAGCCGGAGAACATGCAAGTTCCAAAATATGGTTAGCCAGTTGTTATGTTAATCAAATAAGCAGATATATAAGCAAATAAGCAGTCCTTGGCTATTTTTATGAAGCTTACAAGATTAGAACATTTTTCTTGACAAATTCCAGGTCATTCTCCAGTCAAGTGGCTCCAAAATTAACCACAAGGTCACTGATGGTCAAATACGTTTATCTAGAAATGACATGAAATGAATCAGCATTGAAATAATTAATTAGCGGAACTTAGTATTAATCAGCACTAAAAAGCCGGCTCAGACTGGCCTGTGTGATCTTGTTATGGAGTTCCTCATAACAATGTGATAGTTCCTCTTCACCCAGAAAACCCAGAACAATCCTGATTATCCTGATGTATCAGTCCTATGTGCGTGGGCTGAACTGGGCATGTACGATCCTCCCCACTGATTCTGAACACTCCTCTACTTCCCTCTCTTGGTTTCAGCATTGCAATCATACTCAAACTCCAGAGCCTGGGCAGAGGAAAATAAACAACACTAGAAAACAACTGTGCCTGAACCAGCATGCGCTAGCTACACTCCGACAGCACTTTGTGGCACATTAGCGAATTCCTTCGAGAAGCTGAAAGCCTGAGCATACATTGTGTCTGGATCTCTCGCTCCTCAAGGATAACCAGAGCCATTTTGCCCTTGACAATAATTCATCAGAAGATGAAGTACAGTCCGTGAAGAAGTCCGCCTTGAGGGCTAATGGGAGGATGCAGAGCCATGACTCAGACCCACAGTACACCCTGGCCAAAGGTGCAGGAACTCTGAGGCTCAGCTAAGAGGAAGCAGTAACCTGATAAAACATCTGAGAGAACAAAGGAGAAGGGAATGGAATCTCCACACACGCAAACACTTTGGGTGGCATCTGTATTCAAGTTCAGTTCAGGGTGAGCTTCTAATTCATCTTAATGTGTCTACATGTTTTTGAACACACGTTGCCCTTTTAACACTCAAACTGCAAGACAACAGTCTTGATGCCTTGCTGCCTCCGCTGTCAGACAACTTTGCGTCTTAGAAGGCAGCACTGAGAACTCGTAAGGAAACAATCTGAGACACCCTTTGAAGGAAGCATGACGTGATACTAGTCCCAGCCTCAGAGGCCACAGAGCATCTGATATCTTTTGTGCAGTTTTTTGGCCACGAGCTTCAGAATCTTCAGAAACACTGCAATCGTCTCTCTGTACCTCTATGTTTACACACTTCTGTGCGGTTTGTAATAAAACAACAAACTTTTGAACACTGGGACACTGAAAAAATAAAGTTCACAAAATCCCACCTGTCATGATCTGAGGAAGAAACCTTGAGAGGAACCAGACTCCGAAGGGAACCTTTCATGATCTGGGTAACAACGGATAGTGTGAAAGTCAAAGAAAGTTCATTATGGTTTTAACATGAAGTCTAACCTCCAACCCTTTTTTACTGCGGGTTTCGTTTTGAAACTATTCTCATGTGAGCATGTGAATTGCCAGTAGAGAGACCTGAGTGCAAAAGTGCATGTGGTAATTGCAGTCCCAAGGCCATAGCAGCAACCGTAGTCCCACAACCTGGATGAGTCATCAGTTCATTACCGGGCACCATACAAGTACACACACACACACACAAACACACACACACACATATTCACACACTCATCTATACCTCGAGCAATTTAAAACCATGGACCCGCCTTCTGGCATGTTTTTTGGGAGGTGGGAGGAAACCGGAGAGTCCGGAGGAAATCCACACAGACACAGGGAGCACATGCGAAACTCCACACAAACAGTAACCCAAGTTAGGTTAGAACCAGTGAGGCGGCTTTAACAACCCGAATGACGCCCTGTACAGTATACTGCTGTAATCTGTCAGAGCTCCAAATTCTCTAACAGTTTGTAAGTCATTGTCTCATTATCAAAATCATCACCATAGAAATCTTAAAGGAGTCATATCATGACTTTTAAACGTTAATTATTTTTGTTTATTTGGCGTAATAAAATAGGTTAACATGCTTTAATGTTCAAAAAATACATTTTTGTCAAATAATGTACATTATTGCAGTACCTCTATTCCCAGGCTGCCTGAAATGCTCTGATTTCTCCAAAGCCCCTCCTTCCCAAAAGCCCAGAGTGCTCTGATTGGCCAGCTGACCCGTTGCATTGTGATTGGCCAAAATCCTCAAGAGTGTCTCGGAAACGTAACGCCCCTTTGGTTAGCTTTAGCCTCCAAAGTTTCTAAAGCAATTCTAAGCTCCTAAGAAAAATGTCGTCGGTTTCACTGTATCAGTTCGAGCCCAAGTCCGATTCAGAAAATGCGGATGATCAAGCAGAACCAACTGCAAGCGCGACTTGAGCAGAACATTTCACAGCGGTACGTTTTTATTTTGTAACTCTTACCTTTCAGATATGATGTAAATTCCGACACCCTACCGGCGGGCCTATGTCTATGCTATGTATACAGCTTCTGTGTGTACGTGGGTGCTCATGCGATATATATCTTTGGAAAGCGAAGATTCTTGTGATCCGATTGATATAAACCGTTTAAAGATACAATCACGACAGCAGCTACAATCAACGTCTGTGTCAGACCACCAGCATACAAACAAACACTTACAAAACTGAGGCAACTTAGCAAATTTTAGCTAGCACGTTAGCAGAGGTCTACAACTGAGCCACAGCACAAAACTCCGCATTTGAACAGTCAGTAGCAGATACCTCATAAAATAATCAAACACACTTACAGGTTCTGATTCAGAAGCACGAGATTGTCCCAGTAAAGTGGGAATCGCTCGACTTTTCAGGTGTAGCCTATGTGTATAGCCTGCCTTGTACTCTCCCAGGTTCAGGAAGCCGTCCTCCATAAAATGCGCTGTGCTCAAGCAAACGTTTGGGTTGTACTGCTCAGGAACAGCGTTATAAATAAACAGTAACCACTGATTCCTAATTTCGTCCGTTTTCAGAAGGCCGAAGGGCTTTCGCTTTCGCATCGAAACACACAGAGTCTCCACGACATGGTGCCTGAATTCACTGAAGCCTCGCCGTCTTTCTTTGCGCCTGCCTTTGGACGGGATTATGCTGATGGTACACGCTGTGACGTAGACGTTTGCGGAAGTAAATTCTGGACTTCGAACAACGCGTTTTGGGCAGGTCTGGAGCAGTGGTCTCTCTGTTAGAAAAAATAAATCCCTTTGGGGGAAGACTATGAGCGTTGGGAGCTTTGCAGATCTTATACATGCGCAAACAGATATGTTACACACCCAAACAAAAGGAAAACATTAAAAAGCATCATACGACTCATTTAATACGAGCGCAAAACAGTGACGGTGTTAACATGCAAATCAAATTACGTTTAATGATTACGGCGAATCAGAATACTGTCTTAATCTGAATCGGGCAATCGTACTGCAGGGGTTACATGACTGATTACTAATTAGAATATTTCCAAATTCCTATTGATATCGGAATATTCACGTGCATGTAAACGTAGTCAGTGTTTGCTTTTCACAGTCACTGATGTCTACGTATATGCAGTGGAAACACCAGTGCTGTTCTATTTGAGTAATTAAACACTTCGAGCGCATATCACTGGCTGGTTCAAGAGGTTTGAGTAGGGAACAATATTTCAAAGACAATATTTAAAAAAAAAATCTGAAACACTGGCCTGCTTGGGCTCCAGAGCTTCGTCAGAGATGAGGTATACAGTACAGTATGATGAAGAATACGTGTACACTGCTGTCACAACTCGGCTGGGTGGAAGTATTTCACTAGGTAAAAGCAGGAATATGTTTAAACATTCTGAACACGACTCCCTTCCTACAAATACAGACGAAGTAGACAGCACTTTTAACATTTCTGACACATCCATTATCGTCCAAGGCTTAACGCAGTTCCAATGGTTTTGCTTTTTTTGTTGTTTTAATCTTTTAAACCCTACATAAAAGCCCAATTATTGTCATTTGTACACAGATGCGGAAATTAAGAGAGAATAATGATGCATCTGAGGTTTGATTACTTTCCCATCACACACACACACACACATACACACAGAGCCTGGTACTGCTTGCAACCAGCTCTCTCTTTTCCCTGCGGGATCAGGCTCAGGTCAGGAGATAACCATGGGACGTGCAGATTACTCTGATGACTCAGCAAAGACCTCAGAACTCCAGCTCACACTCTTCACTGAGTGAATCTGCACTCCGGATACACTCTCTTCCATAATTAAATGACCGATAGTTAGCTTCTGCGACTTGACACATCCTCCCATTAGATATTATTCATCTCATTAATCTGACTGGTCAGAAGGTGTTGATTAATTCTCTATAAGAGCAGCTCCAACAGTAAATCCATGTCACACCCCTCTTCATCTCCCACTGGCTTCCTGTACCCGCCTGTATCAAATTCAAGGCCTTGATGCTCACGTACAAGACCTTATCTGGAACAGCGCCACCGTACCTCAACACTCTCCTGAAGGCTTACGTTCCCTCACGCAATCTGCGATCGGTGAACGACCGGCGCTTAGTAGTGCCTACTCAGCATGTCTCAAGGTCCCTTTCCAGAACCTTCACACTAACCGTCCCTCAGTGGTGGAATGAACTTCCAACCTCAAGCCGGACCACAGAATCTGTCACTTTTTTCAATAAACAGCTAAAGACCCACCTCTTCCATGAGCATTTAACTAACTCTTAAAATGCCAACCCCACATTATACTAAAATAAATAAAATTAAATTAAAAAATGAATAAATACTCTGGCTCTTACACCTCTACTCTGCGCACGTTGCTTCTCTAGAACTCAATTATAAAATCTTGTATGGTAGCACTACTTAAAAGCGTCTGCTAAATGAATAAATGCAAATGTAAATAAATGTAAATCCGGCTGCAAGGCAAATTACAGGAATGTATTAATCCGCTCCTTCTAACGTGTTTCTATAGTAACAACTAATTCACAGAGTGTGTGGTGGACATTCATATAATCCAGCTCTAACAATAAACAGAGTTATTATGAAGTGTTGCCAATTAAAGGTGCAATAGTAGATTTAAAAAAATGATCTGGAAAAAACACGTTGAACATGATTAAAAGTAATTGTTTACATCATGGCTTGAGAACAAGTGTAGTATGTGGCTGAGAAAACCCGTTTGGGAAACTGGTTTATGGTCCAGAACGCTTGTGTGTTTAAATGGCTGTCACGGTAGCCGAAACTCGTCGTGGCCACGCCCACCGAGTTAAAAAAAACTGAGCGGCAGCATTAGTGTACTGTGTGAATTCTGCGAAAACACAGAAACGCATCTAAAATGGGAAAAAGCTGTTGTGCGATCGACTGACATGACTGCGATCGCACTCCAGACATAACTACAAACATCAGTGCTGCTACATGCCAACATGTCTCTCCAAGTCCTGCCATACGTGTTGACCTGCCTGGCAAAATTGTCCCTGCCTTCTCTGCAGCTATCCGAGGTTTCAATGGGGGCGCATTCATTCTCTGAGTGTGTTTTACCTTCACAGATATATAACGATAGTACATGGAAGCAGTGTTACCTACAAACAAACTAGGATTAGCTAGCTTACGGATGACCAGATAAAATTCTAGAATAAAATTTTAATATTTGTACACACCTGTCCACATTCAACCAGAATGTCTGTTGGTGTTCTTGTCACTTTAATTTCTCCAACAAATCCCACCTTGAAGTAGGACCAAGCGTCAAGGCTTTTGTATGCCTTCAAGCTTTGCTTAAAATCAGGTACATATAAATGTCGGGAAAACCGATTTCTGGCCGCATGCCAATGTCTATGGACCACAGGATTTCGAGTCCAACTACCTTTAATTTAAGATGATAATCGTTAGTTATTACTAGCGTTTTCACAGCTTCCCCTATTAAATGGGCGGCTGTGTCTCAGGTGGTAGAGCGGGTTGTCCACTAATCGTAGGGTTGGCGGTTCGATTCCCGGCCCACATGACTCCACATACCGTAGTGTCCTTGGGTAAGACACTGAACCCAAGTTGCTCCCGATGGCAAGCTAGTGCCTTTGGTGTGTGAGTGTGTGTGTGAATGGGTGAATGAGACACAGTGTAAAGCGCTTTGGAACCACTAAGGTGAAAAAAGTGCTATATAAGTGCAGACCATTTACCATTAAAACCAGCCATTTTGCTGGATGTTTTTCCACTCAGTCCGGCTGAGGTGGGTGTGTTCCGGCAGGAAAGTGACATCAATGCATACTCTCTATAGACATTCCTCAATGCCCATCACTCCGCCCCATCTCAGTGTCAAATCGGCAAACGCCCAGCGCAGCCAGATAATTCTCTTCTGAGCAAAAAAATTTATGATATTACACCTAGACAGGTATGTAAACACAATCTGTATAAAGTTTTGATTTGATCAAATGTTATATCCATCCATCCATTTTCCATACCGCTTTTCCTACACAGGGTGGATAGCCTGGCGCCTATCCCAGGGAACTCTGGGACATCCTGAATGGGGTACCAATCCATCGCTGGGCTCAATCACATACACACACACTAAGGACAATTTGGACATGCCAATCAGCCTACAACGCATATCTTTGGACTGGGGGAGGAAACCGGAGTACCCAGAAGAAAGAGCTCATAAGAAGAGCTTGTGAACATTCTCATAAATCATTATGAGCTGAATTTTGTGTGTAAAGAATATTTAAACTTGTTGAAAGTCTGAATTCACTTGAAAGTCATGTCACGACAGTACTCGCTAATCCTCATAGGTTCTGGGAGCCGAGCTTTGTCTACGTGAGCAGGATTTTTGGTGTGGGGGTGTGGGGAGTGTATACCTTTTCATCGTTTATCGTTTTTTGCTTCAGCATATGTGAAGGAGCGATTGTCTTTCTCAGTACTCTGTCTACTCTCCACTCACAACATGTAAACAGCTCCTACATCAACCTTCTTTTGGCTCATTACTGACCTCTAGCAGCTTACACGCACACACAAACACACACACATATGTTCCTCTAAAGAGCAAAGTTGATGCATTTTACAGAAGAAACCACACTGTACACCCAAAACCACTTCCTTTGGTCGCCATGGAACTGAAAATGTACTTGACCACTACAAGGCTATTTCAAAAGCAAGAAGATGCTATCAGAAGATATTTTATTTACCATCATGTGACATAAACTCGCTGCGCAATGCCTACAGAGACCAGAGAACTCAAAACCTGTCCCCTACCTCCATCTGCAAACTGACTTGATTTCTAAAAATCACACGTTGCACATTTAATACCAATGCTCAGAAGAGCAGTGCTTAGAAGAGTAAGTTCAGCATGCTGTAGACATGGTGGGAAGGCAGACTGAAGTAGGCAGACTCAGACGTTTGGCAGCGCGCCTGCCGGGCTGACTCACATCGCTGGCCCACGATACAGTCTCAGGAGCCAGGAAGCGACAGCTTTCTCAGCACAAGCCGAGAGGCCACGAGCCCCGACATGCAGGTGTCCGTCACATGACAGCAGCACACATCAGCGGGCCACCTGGCACACGCGTCAACACACAAACATGTTTACTGCGTGCTAGCCAGTCACGCAGGAATAACGCTGACGTCCAACGTAATAAACAACACGCAGACCATGAAAAGACTCTGCTGACTCATCGTTACTGCGTGACAGTGGTGCGTCACTTACTTCTCTTTAACTCCAGTCTAATAAGAATATCGATACATTTCGTTACTACGTTTAAGGACTGAATGTTATGGAAGAAAATGACATTGCAATGCTTTATGCCTTGCAACCTAAAAAACCGGGCAAACCCGTAACGTGTCAGAGTTTAAGATTGATTGCTGCGTTAATTACGTGAGAAATAAAACACAACATTGCATGTTGTTATAGGAAAATAATGAACAACAGGTTTCACTTCAGGCCATTACAACCCCAGAGTTGATTATTTTCCAAAAAAGCATGTCCCGAACTGTTTTATTCATTTTATAAGACAGCAATTTGCCAATGATTACAACTTTTAGATTTACTAACAGGGATTTCTCTTAATCTAGCCGACGGTTATAGTTGTATTGCAATGTTACTAGAGCTGCAATTTAAAGAACATTCCTTTGACACGGAGAAAAAGTAGCATGCACGGGAAATGAAGCATTAAATAAAATTTTTTAAAGTCTAATATTAATACAATTATACAAAAAAAAAAAAAGCGTTTTTAAAAAAAATTCATTTTCGGCTTCGGTTTTTCAGCACATCGCTATTTATTAATAAACGACCCGTTTATAGTTACATTTAACGTTGTGGAACATCCGAGAAACAAGTATAAACAGTCATTCCCTCATCAGACTCTCTTTGTATTATATTTGTTATATTACTAAGAAACCAGAAAGCACAAAGTATCTTCTGTTGTGGAAAACACACTAACTGTTACAAAGCCCTGACACTGGAGACTCCTTACATAAATGTTTAATAAACAGTTTATTATTAGACTGAAATTATATAAAGCGTACTTCCAAGTCTTTATTGTGAACGCATTAATATAAATCAGTCCCTCCAGGATTTTATGAGGAAATTAATGCAAAATCAAGGAGGAGCTTGCAATCTTTCAAAATGACTGCAGATTTTCTGCATCATGTGACATCATCACAACGTGTCAAGTGAATTCATCTCAACGGCGCATTCAGCCAAAGCCCTCTTCGATTCACGCGTGTCGAACGAGTACAACTAAAAGCTCTTATTTACAAACAAACATCACTGCGAAAGAACGTGCAAAACAATTTCGTGCAATTCGCCGAGTAGTTTTCGGCAAAAAAAGCATCGCCGCAGCAAAGTCAACCTTTTTTGGCCGCAACAATCACGAAAAACCTATGATTTGAATTACAGCCGGCACTGCTGTCGTAGAAAATGAATCAACACCTTTTGACCAATCAGATCAAGAATTCCACGGCACTGTGGTATAACAGCAGTTCCTCTGTAGTAAACGTGGAATGAATACCTCAAGCATTACGCCAAAGAAGTAGCATGTCTGAATTGTCAATATTCATAAAACAGTAGGTGAGAAATCCACGGATGAACTACTGCTTCCGCTCAGATTCTGCAGTATGGAAGTAATGCACACTGCACTATCCCATAAAGCAACGGGACTGGCGCTGTCAGAATCAAAAATGGCGGAAGGCAGCGCGTCAGCACTTTTTAAGTTGTTGGTCACATGATAATGCCAACATAGCGGATGTAATACGTATGGAATGTATTCATACTACACACATATACTGATCAGTACGTAGTGTATCAACGGCCGAGCAGTTGGTACTGAATCGATCGCAATAAGTACTGTCACAGTACACGATTTCGGATGCAGCCAGAGATGCGTATATAATATGATATGCCCAATATTGATCCAATGGGGACGGAAACTGAAATTTTGTTAGTTCGCCTCACATCGTTCGCCTCACACTGCCAGGGTTGGGGATTCGATTCGCGCCGCTGCCCTTTGTGTGCGGAGTTTATATGTTCTCTCCGTGCTGCGGGGGTTTCCTCCGGGTGCTCCAGTTTCCTCCCCCAGTCCAAAGATACGCAGTGTAGGCTGACTGGCATGTCCAAAGTGTCCGTAGTGTGTGAATGTGTATGTGATTGTGCTCTGCGATGGACTGGCACTCCGTTCAGGGTGTACCCCGCCTTGTGCCCGATGCTCCCTTGGATAGGCTCCAGGTTCCCCGTGACCCTGAGGGATAAGCGGTATAGAAAATGGATGGATGGACTTTAAATAATCACTTTCTTTTTTTTTTTCCTCCAGGGCCTCAAACATAGCATATTGAAATCACTATAATATAATAAATAAAAATTCGCAGCAGATTGTGATGAATTGGGGAGGTTGGGTGGGAATTGAGGTGGGGATTGGGGCAGTTGTTCAGTTCAGTCTGAAGGCTTCAGCATCTCCTGAGCAGGGAGCCGTGAGATTTAATTAGATGGGGTGGAATGAGGCAGGCAATTTACTGCATCAAATTGAGACGATGAGCAATGCTATATGACACAGCAAAGCCATCAATCTTCTGCAGATATGAATCATCTTGTTCCCTTGTTATTACGACGGACACGGTGAAATATTCCGTGAACCCATTTCCGCTGGTGTCTAGGGGGACGTCTCGTCATTGCCACTTGTTAGATCTGTTTGTTAAAGCTTTTTTGTTTTGTAACTGAAATCATTTCTATCGAATGAGCTGCGAAGGCAACTTCGTCTCAGCGCACGGGATAAAGGTTTGCATGATGTGGTCAAGCTGAAAGCTTTTACCGTTGCCGTAATAAACCATACGTCGACGACCTGTCACAGGTTAGCGCGAGAAGCTGAAGACAGTTACTGACTGAGTGCTAAGAGAAGTTTCTGCCTTCATTTAACACATAGTTGGAAAAATGAAAGGAGATGAAAAGGGCACGTGTGCTTTTGTTTAATATTTGCATCATGCTTGGAGCTTCCTGTTGGATTAGGAACATCCGACTTCCTGGGTGGAAATAGGAAGTACACAGAGGCAGCAAAGGAGCTGTTTCAACCTTCACGTTTAGAGGACGTTAGAAAGAGAGAGAGGGAGAGGGAGAGAGAGAGGGAGAGAGAGAGAGAGAGAGAGAGAGTGATGCTGTAAGCTACAGTTTTGAGGAGTCACTGCGGTGTGCACACACACTTGCAAATGCTCTGACACACACACACACACACACACACACACACACATACACAGCTGCCAGCCTGATTCAGAGTGCACTCTAATCGTCATCATGACTGTGATTAACGAGAGCGTCATGCAAAGCCACTTACTGGATGGAGGCGCGTTCGGGATCGGCCAGGTCTGGCTGGGCAAAGCATCCGGACACCAAGGAGCCCATAAAGTCCCCTGGCAGGAGAAAAAGAGGAGGACAAGAAGACAAGGACAGTCCTTGCTAATAAACTCCTGAGCTTGCGGTCCTGCACGCCATGTGATTTCTCAGTAAACTCCTGAGCTCTTGGTCCTGCGCGCCATGTGATCTCTCGCTCCCTCTGTGCCGGCTCTGACCTACATGGCTGCTAGGACACAGGTAGCCCTTTCTTGCTTATTCATTAAGAAGGCCATAGAGCGGCTCCAGAACGGCTGGACGAGTGCCGCGCTTCCTGCCTTACGCTCCATCTGCAGGCCGGATGGGGAGGAAGGTGGAGGGGGTG
>JANDJT010000060.1:8669010-8684321 GCA_024331685.1 Stegophilus panzeri | reverse complement strand
GGGGGGGGGGGGGAGTGGTGGACTGGTACATGGCCCCTCCTCGTGTTAAGGAGACACAGAGAAAGGGAGGGCTAAGAGACTGAATGGAGAAGATTGTGCTCATCAGGAGTGCTGTGATGTCAGCGCTGACTTTATTTACGCCCGACACGCTGTGGGGAAGAAGTCAGGAGCCTGCCTGGGTGCAGCGAGTGCAGACTGCTGGAGCTATAAATAACGCCGCAGCACCGCCTTTCGGCTCACTGGACTTGACAATGAGGACATGCATCACGTTCGAGCTGCGTTTATATTTCACGAGCTGCACGGGTGAGAACGCATGCTTTAGTACTAATACGGTCCATTCGCTTGTTAATGGCGTCTCTGACAGGATTAGTGTTTAAGCAACACTGCATGAACACTACGCTTCAAATGAGGTTTGAATTTCAAAGTAAAACCACCTAAGCGGTACGACTGCGTGCTAATCACTAAAATCACACTGAATCACAGCCATTTATCGTAATCACTTATTCGGCTATTTTCAACTCATAATAGTTTTATTGCACTTCTTTTTTTTCTTTTTTTGTTTTAATCAAAAGGACATTGTACAACCAGTCACTCCAGCATGTTGTGATTTTGTGGTCGTGGAAAGTAACACAAAATCAAGCAAACTCCGCAGTATTCTGAGTGGCTTGCAACCTTTCAAAGTTTGAAAAACCTTTCAAAACCTTCCGATTTTCTGCAGATTTGGGCCAAGACTCGTCATGTGACGTCATCACAACGCGCATTCGGTCAAAACCGTCTTCGATTCACGTGCGTCGAACATGAATACAGCTAAAAGGTCTCATTTAACAACAAACATCACCGCGAAAGACCGCGCAAAATGATTTTTTCGCGCAGTTGCGATTTCGCAAAAGAAACGCAAAAACTCCGCAAGCCGCGTCGCAAATTTTTTTTAAAGCCACAGCGAGATCGAGCGTTTTTGGCTGCAACAATCACAAAAAACTGTTCAAACTATATGAAATCCTGTATGGTGTGTACAATATAAAGCAACATTCTAACCATATATACCAGCTAGTATAAACACAGTTAGGCGATAAATAAATAAAAACAGTCAAAATATATGAATAATCTCTGACATTAAACAGTAAGCCTACTTTAGTGAAACTCACCACTATCACAGTCAATTATAGGCCACAATTATGAAATTTGGGATGATTAATTGTCAAAATAATAATTGTGATTAATAATGTTCGGTCGTCGTAATGGCACACGCACTTATCAATATTTATCACTACTGAACACGTCAGTATACTCGGTTTCTGCTTGATTCCTCAGTACTATTTAGACTGGACAAAATTAAGTAATTTCTGGAAGGAGGAAGGAAGCCATATGCTTTTTTTAAATTTATTTATTAATTTTTTTAATTTATTTTTTTACACATTTCTGTCAACAGCAGTGCAAACAGCAGTGCACGCATACTACTAAAACCACGTTAACCAGAGAAAAAGCAGAGAGACGTTTTCTCTGCAGTAATTTATAGAGAGTCTTTACATTATGATAATATATGATGCTGGTATTTTTTATTATGCTGGTTATTTTGTACTTTTTTGGCAACAAACAACATTATAACTGTGAACAAGTGAGACACTGAAACAGCATGATGTATTGCACAAGCAAAAGACATCTGTGTTACATGCAGTATATGAACACAGACATTGGGGCTACAACTAACAATTATTTTCATAATCCATTAATCGGATGGAAAAAAAACTTTCATTTCATTTTTTCATTTATTTTATCATTATTTTATATATATATATATATATGTGTGTGTGTGTGTGTATATATGTATATATGTGTGTGTATATATATATATATATAAAATAATGATAAAATAAATGAAAAAATGATATTGAAAGTTTTTTTCAAAACTTATAATACATATATATATCTTACTCGCGCTCCCACTGTGCATCACCGCGTCTACACCGCGAGTCAGGAGCAACGCAGCCTCGTTACTAATACATCACTTACAGATCGCTCCTGTTGTAATGGGTGACAGAAGTTACACTGCAAGCGTGCAAATACAGTATATAATGACAATAAACTGGAATTAAACTAAACCTTTTAAGGGACTCGCACCAGTTTCCCCAGCCCCTTGCACACAGTGGAGCATTTTTAATATAAACGTACGTTTGTGCTCGTGCATCACTGTCGTGCTTCCCTGCTATACAAACTCCGCTTTGTAAAGTTTGCAGGTTACAGTCTTCTTCATGGTGTTTAATATAAAATGCCCCCCTGCCCTAGAGGACTTGGGTCACACACTTTCTTCCACTGCGACTTGTGACTTCTGACTGAGGTCATGATGGGTATAAAAGATTACGGGTGCTCCAACTGATCGGTCGCCGATAGTTATTGGCAATTATTGGCCGATAATCGCTTTTAAATAGTGACGCAAGACTCACAAGACAATTTTTTAAGAGAGAGCGGGACAGGTCAGCAACTCAGGCGCCCCCCGCTCGGCTGTCGGTAACAGAGACATTTCAAAGACAGCAACCCTACAGCAAGGACAGCAAGAAGCATAAAGAAATATCTGACAAAATAATGAAATTCATATGCCTTGATCACCAGCCGCTGTCTATTGGAGTGCACATAACCCTGTAACCCTCCGTCGGATCAGGGACACCTCACTGGGGGTAAGCAGCCATGATTTAATCATCTCTTGTGCAGGAATTTCTTTGCCCACTTTTAAACACGGTTTAAACTGAGTAGCTAACTAAGTCTCGGCTAACCAGCTAACCCTGATTAGCGCTGTAGCAGGCTAGCTAGCCTCAGCAAATACTGTACAGTTCTCCCAGCGGTTATTTGTGCATATGTTTCACACTAACGAAAATCATTTATTTCGAAAGGGGAAACTGTGTAAGGAAACGTCGCACGTCTGGCCGCAGCTGTTTTGACTTATCGTTGATTCTCATATGCTATTTGTTGGCTGTTGTTAATGTCACTGCATGTGTGTTTGGTGGTTTATCTGTTAACTGGCTACAGAGGAGGTAGGGGGGTGGGGGTCTTGGGGAAAGGCATACTAGGTGCCTATGGTGTTGTCCAGGAAAGTTATATTTGTCAAGCTCTAAGCTGTTCCCGATAACCAAGCACAGGCTGCTATGGTTAAAGTTAATTTGTTGCACATGTTGCTTGCAAATAAACAGTTGTCAATTCATGATACTTTCTCATCTCTTAATTTTAATGCTTAATACACAATGTTGTTAAATATAGTTTAATAAATAATGCTACATGATAAACAGAAGGCTTCAAATAGACCCTGTGATCGGAGCGCCCCGTGAAAGATTACGCTGAAATAAACAGTAAAATGAAATGAAGAAATTTATTGTCGTTGACTCTGGGTATTCTGCTAGCGCCAGCGCCATCAACTGGGAAACAGCTTATACTGTACTTCTGGTTAGTAAAAAAGCGCTAGTGTTCCATTTGAGACGATACTACCTTTCTAAAATTCCTACACTAGACAGTAGAATACATAATGCATAGTGTAAGTGTATAGTACGTCATTTGGGACACAACGTTCAGAACAGAAGTAACGTAAAGAAGTAAACACACCCCATGCCGCGCAGACCAACTAACCGATAATGAGATTCGTCGACAACGATTTTCATAATCGTTTATTACCGATTTTATCGATTAGCTGTCACGGCTCTACTAGACAACAGCGTTAGTTCTCCCGAGTACTCAACGAGAAAACGATCAAAATGCCCATCCCTAATTCGCACCCACCATGGCTAACAAAATGTCTTCACGACAGAGACAGGCTTTGGATCAATGAGTCAGTTTGCATAAGTATGCTGTTATTTAACCTCTTGAAGACAATGCAGACAAATCTTAACATCTAATGTATTGATTTACGTGTTTCAAATACATAGCAATTCATCACATCGTATAATGTTACAGTTATAATGTTACAGACTCCTTGTGCAAGGAGGGGGAGGAGTTTTCCGACGGTATGCTTTGCCAAATTCAATAATGATAATGATAACGAGTCTTTATTGGTCACAGATACATTACAGCATAGTGAAATTATTTTTTTCCTCGCGTATCCCAGCGTGTTTGAGAGGTGTAAATGAAATATGGAAAAATCAATCGAGGGAATGATGAATTAAATTATAATCATAGTATAAGTTTTATAAGGAATAATGAATGAAGAAAAGCTGAAATGCAACGAGGAGTTTGTTTACGGTGACGGTGTGTGTAACTAGACAACAACGCTCTCTTCTCTGCATACTCTTTTGTTACACGCTCAAAAGTATGCACGTTTTCTTCACAAATAAGAGTACATACTTTTAGTGTGGAGTGTAAGTAGGCGAATTGCGACGCGGCACGTGTTTCTCGTCTAGTGTTTGTCGTCATGTGTATCTATTATCACCTACAGCCTGTATGGTCCGTACCTCAGGTTCATAGCTCGTGTTTAAGACTTTAAACTCTATGTTGTTTGTTTAATATTTACATTTACATTTATTCATTTAGCAGACCCTTTTATCCAAAGCGACTTACAAACGAGGAAATACAAGCAAAGCGATATATCAAGTGGAGAACAATACGAGTAGTGCTACCGTACAAGATTTAGAATTGAGTTCTAGAGAAGCAAAGTGCGCAGAGTACAGGTGTAAGAGCCAGAGTAAGTTTTTTTTTGTTTGTTTTTTTTAAAGATAATGTGGGGTTGGCGTTTTAGGGGTTAGTTACGTGTTCACAGAAGAGGTGGGTCTTTAGCTGTTTTTTGAAGATAGTAACAGATTGAGGTTGGAAGTTCATTCCACCTATGTACAGAATGAACTCACAGGACCATGCAGTTGTTGAGTTTTATAGTTTTAAAATGGTTGAAGACGAATGGTTGCCCTTACATTTATATCCAATTTCTGACACTTTGGTCATTTTCCTATAATAGCACACCCAGTCAGGTGTTATTCCTTTACTTAACTATGCAGCCCTAGTAAAAAGTATACCCTTAGTAAAAGAAATCTTTTTTTCATGCATGATAATATAAAGCAATGTGTTTATAAGCTCCTGCTCCATCTGCGATTAATCAAGCTCAACAAATACGCAAGGAAGCTGAGCAGAGGCTCGAGCCCATTCTCTTCCACTCACCCAGGAAAGCATGCAGACGCCTCTGAGGGAAGCAGCTAGATCCTCTGCCAACATAATGACCTTTAATCTATAAAACTCTGAGGAATTTCCTTCAGCTCCCGAATCGTGCGCAGTTCAAACGGAGCCGAGCGGTCGGTCGGCTGTAAGGGGCCTTTGTGTTAAAGCATGAGGAAACGCACCGAGCCGAGCCCACAGGTTGCAGCAGCGCAGTACAGCAGCTGTGTGGTTTCTGTTAGAGATCAGACTGGAACATTGTACAAATACAGGCTTAGTCTCAGTGACGTCTCTACTTCACGAACACGCACTCAAAACAGGATCAAGCCAAACATGCGGCAGGTGTGTAAAGCTAATAATGATATAGCATATCATGTTATATGTGTAAAAGGAATCCGGAAGTCAAGTTCATATGTTTTGCAGACATAAAGTTAGTTAAATTAGTTATTTAAATCATTTCTGGCACTGTTTTAATTGTAGCAAGTGGTAATAAAGAGCCTTTCAGAGTAGCAAAGATTAATGTTGATATAATGGTGGGGCAGTGGTGGCTTGACGGTTAAGGCTCTGGGTTACTGATCGGGGGTTCAAACCCCAGCACTGCCAGGCTGCCACTGTTGGGCCCTCGAGCAAGGCCCTTAACCCTCTCTGCTCCAGGGGCGCTGTATCATGGCTGACCCTGCGCTCTGACTGTAACCTCTTAACATGCTGGATATGTGAAGAAAAAAGAATTTCACTGTGCTGTAATGTATATGTGATTAATAAACACTCATCATCATCATCATCATCATATGAAAGAAGAGCAGCTATAGAACATCAAATAAAAAGCTAGGGTTTTTGTATCATCCTTGTACGGTGCACACTAACTTGGTACAATCAAGCAACATTAATATGATTAATAATTAATTAAATGCAATTTCCCATATGACTAAAAAATAAAACTAATATATTATTTTACTTTACATTCCTTAGAGCTGTCCTCTTTCTTTCTTTGTTTCTTTTTTTAAGGGGGTTGTGACTTCACCAGTGAAGCCTGACTTATGTCACGAGTCATGAGATAATCTCACAATCTCCTTTGTTTCATTCATCCATCCATGCATTTTCTTTACCGCTTATCCTACACAGGGTCGTGGGGGCACCTGGAGCCTATCCCAGGGGACTCGGGGCACAAGGTGGGGGACACCCTGGACGGGGTTCCAACCCACCGCAAGGCAAAATCGCACATGCACCTATACACACATTCACACGCTAAGAAAAGACATCAGTCTACAACGCATGTCTTTGGACTGGGGTTGACCAGCGTACCCGGAGGAACCCCCAAAGTGCACACAGGTGCACAAGTGCAGAGGTGCGATTCGAACCCCCAAAACCCGGAGCCATATTAGTTTACAACTGAATATTAGAAACAGACGGATTTTACAAACCGACAAATAATATTTGAAATGTTACTAGGAGTTACATTCAGACAAGCCATGTTTAAATGAAAGTGTACGTGCTATTTGAGTCTTTTTCGCCTATCCCGACACGGTGCACTAGCGTACAAATGACATACTTATGTACTATTCTAGATGGATATTGAGTAATATCGCTAACCGATTTCCATATTACAGTTAACGTTTGAATTTTATAAACCTTTCGTGTTGCCTTCAAAACCTACCGAAAGGTCTGTCTGACTACGTTTACATGGACAGCAGTAATCTAATTATTGACCTTATTCTGAATAAGGCAATATTGTGATTAAGGTGTTTAAATGAGTCGCTTTTAGAATACTCTTTTCATGTTCATGTGTTACATGTTATAGAACATAGATGGATTAACGGCACACGTCATTACGTCACCGCGCCACGCCGTCCGACGTTCCCTCCAGAATTTCACGTATCAACATACAGTTAGTCTTTGTTATGGTACTGTATACAGTTTTGGGTGTTTCATGTTTAATTTTACGAACGCTTCAAGTGCAGTTAATTATTTGTCATGCTGTACGTGCAAATAGAACACTGCTTGAAGCCGTGGGCTGCGTCCCAAACCGCGAACTTACCTACTATATAGTAGCTGAAATACATGTATTTCGTCTACTACAGGCCTATAGTAGGTAAGTACGCGGTTTCGGACGCAGCCGTGCTCTCTTGTTTGCGGTCAAACGGTTGAGCGCTGCCATGTGTGTACGTGTCCTGTCATAAAATGCGGTGAAAACTCCCACACAGTGTTAATAATGTGATTAAGGTGTGTACGTGTCTGTAATACACATCGATAATGCGACTAAAACAGGTGTACTCCACACATCTTAATTCGATTTGTGTTTACTTCGAGTATGACCTTAATCGGATTAAGGTAATTAAAAATTGCTGTTTACATGCTAGTTTCTTAATCAGAGTATCGTCTTAATCGGGTTAATATTGGATTATTGTTGTCCACGTAAACGCACTGTCTGAGTACCCGACTTCTGGATTTTCTAGCTTAAATATAAGCTTGGAAATTTCGATATGAGACGCAGTTCATTACAACAATCACGACGACAGCTGAAGGCTTTTTCTGTGAGACAGAGCTCGTGCTAAACATTTTACAGTTCGACGTGGAAACCTGACAGACTGCTATGTTTTGCTGGGACGTAACACACCACCCTGGCGTGGATTATTTCCCTAGAACAACAATACATTAGACTAGACTGGTAAAAGTCAATGTAAGAGATATTCCTTTGCTTTTTACTTACTTACGTTAAACATACATACGTTACTGACCTAATAAAGTGCTCAAATGTTATAGTAGTAGTATATTGATCTGGAATTGAAAACAAATGTAGAGTGGTCAAGGCACAGGGTCATTTGCCCAAACATTTTGGGATCCCGAGCTGCATGTTGCTCGATCCTTTAAATGTTGGTTAAATAATCTTACAGAATCTTAGAAAAAAAACTCAAAACGAGAACTGTGTGGGGTTTTTTTTTACTTACCAAGACATTATTTTTGCAGTGCACCAATTTAGTGAAAGCATATAAATTAAGGAAGGAGCATCAGGAGAATTAGTTCTTTTATCTAAGACTGAGGTTTCTCATCTCCGAAACCACACGAATGTTTTATTTGCTCGTCTTCTGAAATTCCAGAAATAAAGCTGCCTCTCTGTCACTCATGCCATCCTCGTCACGTCAAACCCGTCTGTGCTGTCACTCATCAAACGCTGACTGCTGACTGCTAAATATACTCAGACATGTGGCTACTGGAGGGCAAGGTGAACTGGATGTGTGTTAGATGGAGTAGTTTGAACTGCAGTTTGTGTAATAGAGGTCCATGATTACTGTCATTTCAATCGTTTCTTTCTCCACAGCAGCATGTATAGCAGTCTAGCAGAATTATTTCTTCCCTTGGCATTATGGTTTTGATAACGAACTATAATTCCCAGCAGCAGATGGCGCAATTTCATCAAAATGAATCAAAAGTTTGTAAGAGAACTGATGTTGTTGATCTTCCTGCTTAAAAAAATACAGTTTTACACTTCTCAACAATTCAATTCTCCTTACAGGAAGCTTGTCACGTCAAACCCTATATTACATATATATATATATATATATATAAATTTTTAAATCAAGTGTAATATTAACTGCTTTTATTTTAACAACATCCCAGCATTTATTCCTTAAAAGAAGCAAACATACTTTTAATCATTTAAGAAAATGTCAATTCACTTCATTTTATTTTCAATTCATATAAAATGTCTAGATTTGGATGGATTAATCTTACAGCAATTTATAATTTAGAAAAACAAATATTATAGTTATATATTTTTGTAATATTATTACATTACAAACAGTTAATTATTGTTAAAACTGTTGGAATAATATAAACTATAATTATAATTCAAATTATTATAACGTACAGTGTACAGAAAATATTATTGCTATATGACTTATTATAAATTAAAATTCTAAAAGGTCATTCGAAAACATTATTTTTTTAAGTAAATAAATACATATAGTATGTTTTTTAAGATATTTGTTGCGGTGTAAGTTTAAGACCTGTCGGGAAAAAAAGCATCACTGTTTAACTACCATTCTAATACCATTTTTGAGAATATTTATGTATTCAAAAGGCAAAAAAAAAAAATTCTACTCCTAGTCACTTCATGTAAGTCTACGGAAACACATTTTTCTACATCTTTTTTTGTTCAAATGAGCCTTGTTGTTTGACGGCAGGTTTTTCATGGATTCCAGCTTGTGTAATAAATGCGAAGCTAAGTAAAATATCATCAATGATACAATGTAAATATAAAAACAAACCTAAAACATAAACATTCAAAATTATGCCCTCGGCTCCTCGAGATTTTCTGTGCTTAAAGTGCACCTATTATGGTTTTTCAAATATTACCTTTCATGTAGTGAGTTATAAAGCTGTTTGTGAATGTAAAAACATCTGCAAAGTTTCAGTAATGAAAGCACATGACAAACGGAGTTACTGACTCCCAAATGAAGGAAGCGATTCTGAACAGCTGAAACGAGTCGTTAGAGATTCCAGGCTTACTTCCTGTACTAACCTACATAGGTTAGTAAAAAAAAAGCCCCGCCTCTGGTCTTCATCGGCTGCTCGACACATTCTGACAGCGGTAGACCAATCACAACAGACTGGGACATCTGACCAATCACAGCAGAGTATGCTCTCTGAAAGGAGGAGTTTAGACTGAATCCTTTAGAACGGATCATGAACGAGTCGTTTGTGACACTGGGGGGAAAAAAGGTAATGCTGCAATTTAAATTATGAGCACATTAAAGTGTTTTTGACCTCAGATGCATGTAAATCTATTGTATGAGACCCTTAAAACAAAATTAAGCACGTTTCAAAACCACAAGAGGTGTGCTTTAAGAAAGTGACACTTGCGTGGTTTCTGTGATATAAATGCACAGTGTAGCTGTAATAAATAGTGAATCTTCTAAATGATTCCATTTGAGTGCATTATTAAAAGAAGCTGGCAGCCCCCATGTTATCCCCATCTCTAAATCTCTTGTGTGAGCAAAAGTGTGCGGGTGTGTGTCATTTTCTTAAATTGCGCTGTTTCCCGACGCTCATTCTCTAAAATGCAGATGAACGCAGAAAGCAGCAACAATGCAAACAAAAGAGATTATCATCACACAGCCAATACAGGTGTGCATCGACTCTATAACAAACGATCCAGCTGTGCTTATAACGTAAAACGCGGGACATGTTGCGGTTAATCCTCGTGTCCTACCTCGTCCAGCTCTGCAGCCAATCGCTCGTCTCCTTCCCCATCATGCCGTTGGCCAAAGCTCCATCCGTGTGTCCAGCAATCAAGTCCACTTGCTCCATGGATGTGTTCAGGAAGGAGGAGGTCACTTCCAGGGCTGCTTTCCCGCTCTTCCCGGTCACACTGACGCTCAGCACCTCTTCCTGCCTTCTACTAGCCTCCATAAACAGGCCGCTTTCTTTCAGCCGCTGCTGGATCATGGGCGTGAGGGGCATCTCTACGACCCGGTGTGCGTGCGCTGGCGCAGCGTGCTCGTCCGTCTCGTCAGCCGAGGACGAGAGAGCGTCCAGCGAGTCCAGGCTGCTGTAGAGCGTAACACACAGGCGCTCTGACTCCAGGATGCTCTCGAACTGACTGCTGAATACGTCTGTGGCCTCCTCACTCTCACTGGCTCTGGCCTCTACACTCCTACACAGAAGAATGCAGCATTAAATTAATTCCCTGTATTAGTGGCTTATATCCCGACACACTCGATTCTCAAATCTGATTGGTTAGAAAAGTGTTGATTAATTTTCTATAACGGAGTAGTTCCGGCTGCGAGACGAATCCCAGGTCCGCATTAATGTGCTTGTTCTAACATGTTATGGCTTCTATAGAAACAACTAGTTCACAGAAACTTGTACAGCAGATACACCACGTAGTTCTAAAAGTCTTTTTAGCAAAAAAAAAAAAAAAATTTTATTTAACATAGAAAAATATCTAATCGTTTCTGTGGTTATGCTTTCTGTGACAAGGCTTTTATTTAACATTTTTGGAAGGAGTCTCCAGTGTCAGTGCTTTGGAACTGCGAAAGTTTTCAGGACACAGGGATTTTCCGCTTTGCTGTTTCTCTCAGACATGACAAGCCCCATTTTGTCTTAAAAACTTCAATAGAGAGAAAAAAGTGAGGCTGGTGAGGGAAGGAAAGTTTATATCGTGATATCAGGAAGTCTTTTGTTTGGCGGACGTTCCACATCATTAAACTAGAGCTCGGCCGATTGACCCGTTTTGCCGATCAAACGCCGTTGAGAACCGATCGCTGGAACTATCGGTTATCGGCAAAAATCCACATCGATAGTTTTTCCCGGTCGTGTCCGTCGCGGGAGCGGCTGAGAGAAGGGTCTGCCGTCGTCACACAGTACGAGAGCGGCCTCTAGACAAATTTCTGTCGTGTTATTTGAAGGGTTTTTTGATTCATTTTGGACGTCTCTGTTTTTATTTGCTATTTGGAGTGCTACTTTTTAGTTCAGTTTGGATGTATATCCTTTATTTACTTTGATATTTATTAATAACTCATATATATTAATACTTACATATTTATTTCATTTTTTTAAAGTACAGTATATTTTCATGGTACAGTCAGTACTGTTTATTTTTGCAATAAAGTTCAGCAGTATTTTACTTCGAGTGTTATATTTTCATTCAGTATCGATTTTAAAAGCTACCGCTTGATTAATCGGTTATCGGCAGGTACCGTGCTACTTAGTTATCGGTATCAGTAAAATCCACTATCGGACGACCTCTACGTTAAACGTAACTATAAACAGTTCAAACGCATGGCATGCCTTTCATTAATAAATTAAACATTGTAGTCGTTACCAAACTGCCGTGGTAAGAGGTGTAAGAGGAATAAAACACAGGAAAATAATCAACAGTAACTCAGGAGACACCACATGACCCCATCACTGATTAACTTCCTGTAACAGCACGGCCTGTCAGGTTTTATTTCATGTGCGTCGATCTGTCTAGATCTGGAATGGCCAAATTACAGCTCACAGTAGTTTTCAACCTTTGAGGTCAAAAATGAGTTAGTCATGGTGGTAAATTTCTCATTTACCACCTTCTATGGTACTATTTTGAATATATTAAAATGATTCCTACCACTAGATGGTGAACTAATGCAACAATAACAGCCAAGCGCAAAGACTGGACTGTAAATTTTATTTATTTATTTATTTATTTATTTATTTATTTATGACAGAGATTTAAAATAAATATTACATATATCTTTAAATGACAAGTAAAGTAATGTAGTGTTCGATCATGGCACTGTATTAGCTGTATTTTTTCACCAAATGACTATTGATATTTTGTTGCATAGCAACAAGCCACTTGTGTTGGAACTACTTTTGTGCCGAATGTTTTTTTTGGGAGGGGTTTTTATGCCTGATATTAAACACAGATATTTGAATAGTTCTGTCTTTTGATTCATTTGTAAATGCTGGATAAAAGAACATGAGAAGGAGAAAAAATATCTGGTTGTCTGGAACCAAATGACCAAATGATCTGATAACACACACCTTCTATTCACAGTAAAAGTGAAGTTACTTGAAGCATCATGTCCTAAAGACAATCAAAGAGCATAGCAGTGTTGGATCAGTATTTGGGCTTGTCCATTTACCTGTGCTCTGATATCGGGGTTGCACTGAAAAAATAATAATAATAAAAAGGAGCAGTGCATCCCAGCTATGGTGCTCACTCATTTCTGAGTTGAAAGAAGAAGTGTAAATGACGGATATGCGCTAATCAGCACAAAGAACTACTGTAGGAGGACCAGCACTAGGCAACACATCTGTCAAAATATTTGGTGGCTAAAAAGAAGAAGTGCTGCTGTCCATTAGCCAACAGCTTTCAGTCCACGTGGTCCATGAAAAGAAGCACAGTCAGATATTATTACTGCAATATCAGCAAGAAAATGTGAATATGATCCTGCTAGCTAATGACTAATCCAGTGTGTGTGTGTGTGTGTGTGTGTGTGTGTGTGTGTGTGTGCGTGTGTGTGTTACAGTTTAAATCTCATACCTGGCTGAGCTGTTTTCGGTCGCTTCAGAAACACACACCACTGGCACGGCGGCCTTGAGTATGTTGTCCTGAGAAGGTTTCTCCATGTCCTGCGTCGTCTGTTCCTTCTCTTCAGCCTTTCCATTCAGAAAGACCTCTGCATCAGCCTGGTCCTCCACAAAGCGCAGCTTCTTCTGGGGTTTCTCTCGCGCTTTGCCCCCGTCCAGGAAGGCACTAACGATGCCGGGGATCTCCGCCAGGATTTTGCTGGACTCGTCCAGAGAGGCATCCAGAAGCTTTGGTGACAAGTCTGCACTCTCGCCTCCCTCCTGCTTTTCCATAACGGGCACCGGTGCAGGTTTATGTTGGCTTGCGGGTGCATTCCTGGTGTCTGGGCCGAGAGCGGGGCTCGCACACTGCAGCTCCTGCGCTGAGCTCGGTTCCTGAATCAGCGCCTCGCACCACGAGTCGAACGTCACGTCGTTCAGCTGTTCTGTCTGCCCAGAGTCTGAGGTGCCGTTCTGTAGCTCTGAGGCGTGATCAGCTGTGCCCGGAGGAGAAGGGGGCGTCCCGTTGCAGGGGATCATGTCTGAAGTGGCGTCTCCTGATTGGCTGCGCTGCTTGGCCGCCGCAGCATCCCGGGATCGGGCCGCGAGGCCACTCAGCAACTCGGCGAGTTCCCTGTCGATCTCCTGAAAGAGTGACGTCTCGTCAAGTTCATCCTCCTGGATGGAGGGGTCAGGGTTTGTGCTGATGTTGTCCTCTAACAGAGGGTTCGAGTCACATGCAGAGGCTGAACAGAGAAAACACAGCACATACAGACAGAGATTTCAGTCAAAGTGAACCACGACTTTTCCCATTATGAAACTTTCCTTCTGTCAAACATACAAAAGTCACGTCACAATGTGTGCTATACATACAACCCCAGAGCTCTCATCCTATTGGTTCAAGGCTATTGGTTAGCTGCATTTATTAGCCGTGTCCATGTTGTCCATCTGTGAATGCGTGGCTGCATTATTGTTTTGTTTTTTTCATAAACGTCCCTTAATTACTGCGTTTGTGCTCTGGATTTTTATTGGCTACTGACAGGATCGTTTCAATTTTGCATACATTAAACAACCTCTAGAAACAGGTCACAAAAATACATTACATACATTTTTAACTCCTCAAATTCGATCAGGAGGCGAGACTTACACACTGCTTGATTTTCTGTACCAACCATGCAGTTCCAAGTACCAGCGGCCTCAAAAATATACAGACTAGAGCCAACTAGCACAAATTCAGCTCAATCACCTCCTGAGATATAAAACACTATATTAAAAGCAAAACTATATTAATATGGAGCTACATGATGCGAATCCTACTGATATTACTGTTGAATTCTCAAATCTGATTGGTCAAAAAGTTTATATTATTGAACGTGTTCTAATCCATTTATCATTTTTATAGTAACAGCTTACACAGGGACTTGTATAGCAGACGCTCTGCATAAATGCATTAAACAAACATGTATAATAGTTATGATGGAGGGACATGTTTTGCATTTGTGGAAGAAATCTGCAGCAGAAGAGCTTTCAGGTTAAGTTTTCTGACATGGGAAAGTCTTATATATTATATATGGCTCATATTTGTCTCAATAAAGTCCCTTCAAGAGAGAGGAAAAAAAGAGAGGCTGGTGAGAGAATGACACTTTATAGCTGCTATAACGTAAGTGATAACAGGAGCTCAATTCTTTCGTGAATGTTCCACTACATTAAATGTAACAAACAAATGTTGGTTTTTTTTAAAGTACGGTGTAATTTTTATTCAATAAAAAATTGTTAGAGTTGACAAATTGCTGTGATATAAGAGCAATTAAACTGTTTGGGATGTTATTGAAAAAATCAGTACCCATCATGTTATTATTCCCTATTCATAACAGGGTTCGTACAGATACTTCAGTCTTTTCATTTTTTGTTTTTTTGTTTTGAATTAACGTACATGATGACTTATTTAAATAATTCTAAGATTTAACTTGAATATATTAAGATTAGAGGTGCACCGGTGTATCGGCCTATAATCGGTATCGGCCGATAGTTTGGAAACATCCGATGCTCAGGGCCGATTATATCAAAAGAGGGCGGGAAAACACATCGATTTTGTGCTGTGTGTAAAGATGATGTCTCTTGTGTGGAATGATGACAAA
>JANDJT010000060.1:8644701-8666213 GCA_024331685.1 Stegophilus panzeri | reverse complement strand
TTGAGGGAAACATGAATTCTGCTCTCTACCAGAAAATCCTAAAGGAGAATGTCCGGTCTTCAGTCCGTAAGTTGAAATTCAAGCGCAGCTGGATTGTGCAGCAAGACAATGATCCAAAGTCCACCTCTGAATAGCTCAAAAAAAGCTAAATTAAAGTTTTGACGTGGCCTAGTCAAAGTCCTGACTTGAACCCAATTGAGATGCTGTGGAAGAACCTTAAACAGGCAGTTCATGCTCAAAAACCCTCCAGTGTAGCTGAACTAAAGCAGTTCTGTAAAGAAGAGTGGGCCAAAATTCCACCACAGTGCTGTGAAAGAATGACCTTCGGTTATCAGAAACGTTTGGTTGCAGTTATTGCTGCTAAAGGTTTTTAAGATTTTAAGTGTGAGGGGGCAATTAGTTTTTCACATGGGTGATGGGTGTTGGATAAGTATTTTTTTGCTTCATTAAAAAAACTGTATTGTACTTTGTTGTACTTTGTTTGAAGATCTAAAACTATTTAGAATGAGATACACACAAAAACAGAACTTCACAGCACTGTATCTAACTGATTTAGAAATGTTATGTTGGGGTTGGGGCAAAGTGGCTTAGTGGTTAGAAAGATTGCCTCACACCTCCGGGGTTGGGGGATCAAATCCCACCTCTGCCCTGTGTACATTCTCCCTGTGCTTCAGGAGTTTCCTTGAGGTACTCTTTTTTCCTCCCCCAGTCCAAAGACATGCACTGTAGGCTGACTGGCATTCCCAAATTGTCTGTCGTGTGTGAATGTGTGTGCGATTGTGCTCTGTGATGGCTTGGCACCCCATCCAGGGTGTGCCCGAGCTCCCTGGGATAGGCTCCAGGCTGCCTCACGACGCTGTGAAGGATAAGAGGTATGGATGGATGGATGGATGGATGGATGTTGGAGATGGAAGACATCAACAGAACTTTTCAAATATTAGTTCGGCTAAATTCCATTTCTGAGCCCTGGTTACAAGTACAACATAAAAAGCTTGGTGTACTACATACCACACTATCAGTAAGTCAGTTCAAAAAAAAAAAAAAAAACACTAATGATGTTCTTATCTGATATGTATTATGTAACAAACTCTGCCTTTTAAGGGAATGTGGGCCTTTGACTTCATCCTACAGTTCCAGAAATGGCATGTATGTAGGTCAGTAGAGTCACAGAGAAGTTCTGAAGCATGGCATTCTTGCGTGCACTTCTTAAAGAGAGCCTGAACTGTCAGTCAGGAGAATTCAACTAGGTTGAATTTGAGAAATGGAGTTTTACCTGTCCTTTTTCATCTCCAACATGTTGTAAAACATGAATGAGGTCAGTGTACGGAGCAAAGTACTGGCACCGGAGATCTGCTCTTCGACTGTTGTGAGTCAGTGTGGGAAGGATGTGGTATGTGTTCATGCTAAAGAAGAAATTGAGAGCAGCTTATTCAGACTCTTAAAAAAAAAGAGATTTATTTATAGTGGCTATAGCGTAAGTGAGAATTAACTCACGCTTCCGATAGGTTTCGAGAACATACATGTAAAAATAAACGGATAAAAACTCATATGTGTTGTTCTTTAGCGAATAAAAAAAAATAGGTTAACACTGGCAAGTTGCTGTCATATAAGACGAATAAAACACTTCCGGAACATACTGTTATTGGAAAATAAACAACAACACGGTGTTAACAGCTTCAGTACCTTCGTTTATTATTTCCTCTCAACAGAACGCCATTGAGTGTTTTGTTCCTTACGTAGTGAAGAGAAAGGAAATGAGATCTTTGCTTTTTTTCGGATGCAGGACACATGTTCCACTTCCAACTAACAACCTGAATCTTTGTCCACATGACCTTCCTGTGATGATAACATTAGTCTAATATATTAGTAGCAAAATGGCAGAGGGTATGACCGTGATGAAACTTCATACCAAATCAGCAGTGTGGGGAAATTCTGCATAAACGAGAGCTAAAACTCAAATTGATGGTCATATTTTTCCATCAGTCTAAATATATGTGGCTTTAGCACAGATGATGTGGGGGGATGTGACTCAGGTAGTCGAGTGGGTTGTCTCCTAATCGCAGGGTTAGCGATTCGATCCCCAGCCCACATGCCTCCGTATGCTGAAGTGTCCTTAGGCAAGACACTGAACCCCAAGTTGCTGGCAACTTTTGATGCAATTTTGATCCCAACATCTCAAAAAAGTCAGGACGGGGCCATGTTTACTACTATGTAGCACCCCCTCTTCTTTTAACAACAGTCCATATACATCTGGGAACTGAGGAGACCGGCTGCGGGAGTTTTCGGAGAGGAATGGTGTGTCTGATTTGTGTCTGATACAGGATTCTAGTTGCTCAACAGTCCTGGGTCTTCTTTGTCGTATTTTTCGTTTCATGATGCGCCAGATGTTTTCAATTAGTGAAAGGTCTGGACTGCAGGCACGCCAGTTCAGCACCCGGACTCTTCTACTACAAAGCCATGCTGTTGTAGTAGATGCAGTATGTGGTTTAGCACTGTCTTGCTGAAATATGCAAGGCCTTCACTGAAAAAGACGTCATCTGGATGGAAGCATATGCTGCTCTAAACCTGTATATACTTATCAGCATTGATGGTACCTTTCCAGATGTGCAAGCTGCCCATTCCATAGGCACTACTGCACCCCCATACCATCAGAGACACAGGCTTTTGAACTGAGTGCTGATAAAAAGCCTGATGGTCCCTCTCCTCTTTAGTCCTCTTTAGTTTAGAGGACGCAGTGTCCATGTTTCCAAAAAGAATTTAGAATTTCGATTTGTCTGACCACAGAACAGTTTTCCACATTGTCTCAGTCCATTTTAAATGAGCTTTGGCCCAGAGAAGACGGCGGCGTTTCTGGATCATGTTCACATATGGCTTCTTCTTTGCATGATAGAGCTTTAACCAGCATTTGTGAATGGTACGGCGAACTGTGTTCACAGACAATGAGTTCCGGAGGTGTTTCTGAGCCCATGCAGTGATTTCCATTACAGAATCATGCCTGTTTTTAATGCAGTGCCGCCCGAGGGCCCGAAGATCACGGGCATGCAGTATTGATTTTCACCCTTGTCCCTTGCGCACAGAGGTTTCTCTAGATTCTCGTAATCTTTTGATGAAATTACGTACTGTAGATGATGAGATATTCACAGTCTTAGCAATCTTACATTGACGAACACTATTCTGAAACTGTTCCACAAATTGTAAACACAGTTTTTTGCAGATTGGTGAACCTCTGCCCATCTTTACTTCTGAAAGACTCTGCCTCTCTAAGATACTCTTTTTATACTCAATCATGTTACTGACCTATTGCTGTTAACCTCCAGCTGTTTCTTTTTAGTACCACTCACTTTTCCAGCTTTTTGTTGCCCCCGTCCCAACTTTTTTGAGACGTGGTGCGACCATCAAATTCAAAATGACCTTATTTTTTTCCTTAAAATGGTACATTTCCTCACTTTAAACATTTGATATGTTTTCTATGTTCTATTGGAATAAAATGTGGGTTTATGAGATTTGCAAATCCTTGCATTCTGTTTTTATGCGTCCCAACTTTTTTTGAATTGGTATTGTAGAATTCTGTACCCAAAAACTGTAAAAAAAGACATGTTCACATGATAAACAATGTTTCCAACACTATTGTTCATGGATAATCCCAGTGTATGAGTTATATGCAGTTCTTTTCCTTGCATGTCATATTAAATATAAGTTTGAGTTCACCTTTAATTCACCCACCTTTTAGTCACTAATATGTACCAAATAATCAATAATTAATTACAGCTTCAGAGCAATAACCAAAATAGCTACGCAAACTCACAGACGCCCATGATTGGTTAGTGATGCTGTGATTGACAGGGCAGAGAGAGTAATGTCGTCCCTTCCACCCAGACAGCGTGGCTAATTCTGCTCTCTTGGATTCCCGGCCACGGATTGCTGTGGAATGGTTGGGACTTGCGAAAAGGTGAACGCGCAATTTTAGCCATCTTAGTTTAAAATGCTGTATGTTCAGTCAGTCACTGTGTGAAGTTGCTTTAAGAACAACCCTATAAACTTATTCAAAGCTTTCACGTGAAAGGTAATAGCAAACTTGATATTGAAAACCTGCAGACAAACAAACAACATGATGATGGAGCTAGATTGCGTTCAATTCTATACAAATAAGTGACGAACACTAACCATAACCTTTGTAGCATTACATTTACGGCATACGCCCTTATCCAGAGCGACTTATTTATCCCATTTATACAACTGAGCAATTGAGGGTTAAGGGCCTTGCTCAAGGGCCCAACAGTGGTAGCTTGGCAGTGCCGGGGTTTGACCTCCTGACCTTCTGATCAGTAACCCAGTGTCATTAACCACTGCGCCACCACTGCCACTGGCATTTAATAATGACCTTCAAAATGAGTCACATGAACAGCTATGAATTAAAAGAAGTAACACCATACTGGAAAGAATGAAAAATGTATAGATATCCTACCAGTGCCTGGAGAACTTGCGTCGTGCGTCTTTCCGAAAAGAAACTCGTACTTGGCCTTGGCGACGCTCTGAGCATGCGAGGAGGAGCCGTTGACCCAAACAAATGCTTCGGCCTGGAGAAAGAGATCACTGTTTAACATGCATGACACTCTCACTGAACGCTTTCACTATGAGAACACAAATTATCGTCATTCAGCATACGGTGTTTGTGAAGAGACCTTTATAATAAATGAACAAATGTAATAAATTAGCTGACAGTTCACGTAAATATTAAGTGCTTGTTAATATGAACCGACCTTCACTTCAGAGCCTCACGTGATCATTTCAAGTGAAATGTAATGCTCTGTTCTTCTTTAAACTTACATTGTGACAGACAGCTGGAGCTTCCTTTGAGAAAGCCAATGTAAATTTCAGGCTACAAGCCGTGCTTGGCGTTCCCACAGCAGTGAAAGGTTAAAGTGCGGACAGGAGGGAGAGCAGTTGCTATGGCTTCCTCTGGATACATCAGGAACGCAGGCTTTTATTCCCAGCACCGTGCTATTACGCTCGGCCCATACACTTGTGTTTTAATCAAGGGCTTTTGTTGGTGCCGTGTAATTGACTCAGCGCTGCACACACACTCGGTTATTGCTGAAGCCAGAAATATCTAAAGAGAGTGCCTTATGTCAAACACTTCTCACTTTAGCTATAAGGCATTTGACATCGTAGCTGCAGCCATTAAGGATTCAAAGTTGCATCCTTGCAGTAAAGTTATTACGTTATTTTAGACCACAGCACTGTTGAATTCTCAAATCTGATTGGTCAGAAGGTGGGTAATTTTCTGACAGTAATGCCAGCTGTAATTCAAATCACAGGTTTACGGTCCACTCCGTATTAGAGTATTAGAACAGCAAGGCCATATCTATTGTTTTCGCTGTACACTGAAGACATTTGGGTTTGAGATCAAACGATGAGGTGACAGATCAGAATTTCAGCTTTCAGTTCCTCATATTTACCTCGAGATGTGTTAAACAAATTAGTACATGACATCTTAGTACATGACCCACCCATTTTTTCAAGTGGTCAAAAATATTGGCGCATGTGACATGTGAAGACTGTATTTGTTGTTAAAAAGGATAAACTGACAGGAAGATCAGAGAGCTGTCTGTGGGAGAAAAACAAGCCACTTTGAGGCTGGGAAAAGAGGAAAAATAAAATTTCAGAGCCATGTCCTGAAAAAGAAAGAAACCACTGGCGTAATAACAACGAGACATGGAACAAGTCGGCCAATGAAAACAACAGCAGTTGATGGCAGAAACAGTGTGAGGGCTGTGAAGAAAAAAACAAAAACAACAGTCAGTGACATCACCAACAACCTGCACAGGGCAGGGGTGAAGGTATCACAATCCACCGTTTGAAGAAGACTTCCAGAGAGAAATATATACCCCTCATCACCAGTAAGAATCAGAAAGCCAGATTGGAATTCGCAAAGAAATACAGAGATGAGCCACAAAAGTTCTGAAACCAAGATTAACCTCTACCAAAGTAATGGAAAGGTCAAAGTGTGGAGAAAGAAAGGATCTGCTCATGATCCAAAACATAGAAGCTGATCAGTCAAGCATGGTGGAGGTAGTGTCATGGCTTGGGCTTGCATGGCTGCTTCTGGAACAGGCTCACTAATCTTTATTGATGATGTAATTCATGATGGTAGCAGCAGAATGAATTCAGAAGTCCACAGAAACATCCTGTCTGCCAATTTACAGAGAAATGCATCCAATCTAATTAGGAGGAACTTCATCATGCAGCAAGACAATGCTCCAGAACACACTGCCAACTCAACAAAGGACTTTCTTCAGGGGGTAAAGTGGAAGTTCAGTCATCAGACCCTAACCCAGTTGAGCAGCATTTCACCTCCTGAAGAGGAGACTGAAGGGAGAACCAAAAAAAACAGTTTTGTGATGTCAGAAACTCAATTCAAGCCACCCAACCACACTGTTGATTATTTTCCTGTAACAGCATGGCCCTTCATGTTTTATGCTTTACTAATTACGTTTGTAAAAAAGAATCATCTGAAGGTAGTTTTCTTGTCCTTTTATTCACAAAAGTAATTCACAACAGTATGTTACGAAAATGCTTTCTTTGTAAATCTGTACTTTCATTTTACTGCATGCAGGAAGGAAGCAGCTTCAGCATCATTGTTAAAGTTACTCTGCGAGTGAGTCTTTATGAGTTTTTCATGGTAACAGACCTCAGGGAGTGTAAAGTCCTTTCGGTGCTGTAGACCTTGCCCATTTATCAGATAGTGTGCTGTTAAAACAGGCCCAAAGTCCAATAAACTGTCTGTCAGAGCCACCACTGATCTACGCAACTTATAGATCAGTCTTAATTCGGGTGAATTAATGATGTCATTAACCAGGCTAAGACCACAGCTTAGGCACACAGCAATGAGGTAATCACAGCTCTATTTCCTTGTCTGGTTCCATGTCTAACATACGAGGTGGATTAGGAAAGCACCAATAATCCCACATGTTAATTACGTGCAAAAACGTTTTTAGCTGCTCGAGCCAAATGAAGCAAGTGAGATTAAGCAAGACTTAAGTGAAACTCTTTTTCCTGCAATGTTTATACATGTTCATGCTGGTGAGATGCAAAACAAAGATATGATACGTGTTCAAAAGTAATTACTGTTATACTGATGGAACTTGTGATAACTTAAAAGATCAGGCAACTTCTCCTACCCTACATGATAAGATTTTTTTTTTTTTAAAAAGCAGTTATTGTATATATGAACTAATTTATAATGTTTAAGCTTATTAATAAACATTCAGGACCATTCAGCAGCTCAAGAAATTTTCATCCACTCTCAGAACTACTATGGATGTGTATGGGTAATTGTCACGTAATCCACGTAAATGAAGGTTAGGACAGATGCAAGTGCAGATAAGAGTTTATTTAGAGAGAGAAAGGCAGACAAATCCAAAACAGGAGACAATAGCGAGGTCAAGAAACAGGCAATGGGTCAGGCGATTGGCAAACAGGCATAAACTGGGCAAGGCTAGAATCAAGAACGAGAAACGAGAAACAAGGTCAAAGAACATGAAATTAAACGAGGAACAGGGTACTAACGCTTGGTATGGTGATAACACTCATTACTACGCGAAGTGCAAAGAGACAAGAGGGGTTTACATGACAAGGGGTGATCAGGGGTGAAATACAAGACAGCTGAAAACAATGATGCACACATATGGGAAACAACCAATGACAATACAGGGGCGGAGACAGGACATAAACCATAACAAAAGCATGTGTCCAAAGTAAACAAAGCGTGCGTTTGCTAAGAGCTCGCGCAACGAGCTCATGCTTCAGGTTTCTGAGCACGCTGCGATTGTAATGCCGGTGACAAGATGTCTGAACCCAGAGAGAACTACTCTCTGAGAACAAAGAACTGCTACGAGGACAAACACTCAACCTCTCTCTCACAAAATTAGCATCTCCGTCTGAATTAGCACATCAGATTCAGTGGAGACTAGAAAATGTCTGAGCCAGGAGAGAACCACTCTGTGAGGACGGGAACGAACACCAGACCTCTCTCGCGCGGAATTAGCATCTCCATTTGAATCAACACATGCGGAGTAGAGACTACGAAATCGTCACTACACTGTTTCCTCCTTCCTCTCCTCACACCCTTCTCTCTCTCTGTGTCGAGATCACCCTAAACACACCCAAAGTCTATATACATTACATAACATGTTTTAATGTGGATAAGATGTCAACTATTCATGTTTACTGGATTATACAAAAGGTCTCAGTGCAACTGGAAAATATGGTCTCATTCCCTCAACAGCAGTTTAAATAAAAATATTACATGCCGTTAAAGGCATACCCTCCCAGGGTCCCTCACTCAAATTACCTCCTGTATGTAAATAATGTACATCCTCCCACAAACATCAAATTATAATCACGAACAACACCATTTGCTGGCCCCACAGAGCATCTGGGTATTTAGGGGAGAGCTGGCCAAGAGTCAGGGAATCTGTAGACAGATCTCCAGCACGATCACTGTGTGTAGTTTTTCTATACCAGGTATGTAAGTTTTGTCTCTCTTAATGTTGTATTATTATGTTTTGGATTTGACTGGAATGTAATGTTGCATGTAAGTCTTTCTTGGTATTATCAGTAGTAGTGTTGGATTTGGATGTTTTCATACCTGGTTAAATAAATTATTAGACTTGATTATATTCTGAAATTATTGTCTCTGGTAAATTACGGTAAGTCCTTGTTACAGCAAATCTGCGACCAGGTTAGTACAGGCTAACAACTTGGCATTAAGTTAAGTGTACTTAGAGTGTACAGGCTCGAAAGGAAATATCCGTTTAGGACAACATAAAGTTGATCGACCAAGTCTAAACAGAATGAAGTCTAAACCTCTGATTACTGTAATATTCTTCTAGCTAACATGTACATAGGAAACTATGGCATGATTATATAAAGCTAACTCTACTCAGATATTATTGGTCTATCTTTGTAGATTTAGTGGTCATGACCTCTGGCTAGAAATAACATTATTGGAATTATTACTGGAACTAAGGAACTAAGAGACCAGGCTATTGACTTGGCTCTAGTTAAGTGTACTTAGTGTGTACAGGCTCGATATTAAATACCCGTTTAGGACAACATAAAGTTGATCGATCAAGTCTAAATAGTGGGAAATCTAAACATCTGGTTATTGTAATCTTACTCTAGTTAATGTGTACATAGGAAACTATGGCATGATTATATAAAGCTAATTTTACTTAGATATTATTGTCATGACTTCTGGCTAGGAATAACGTTACTATAAGTAAGTGTTACTATCTAAGGGGACTAATAAAGTACTATTTAGGAAAGGGCAAGCATGGGGCGGTCGTCTAAATAGTATTAGTCAATTACCTCTGGCTAATGACCAAGACTGGAGAGTTTGTGACCATGAGATCCGCGCACACGGCCGGCGCGAGACTCGGCACGGAATCCGAATGAACGAGCACAATATAAAGTATAGAATAAATTAGAATTAATCAAGTATAGAAGATTAAAAGTATTAAAATATGATTAACTAAGTAATGAATACAACATTGAGGTTTTTACAATTGGAGTCAGATTTAATTTAAGAGAGTCAAGCAGAATTGGAATGACAAATTTAAATATATTCACATCGCTTCAAAGAGACAGGAACACGTGGGAATCCTTCTACCACGTCATTGGATACCGTCGTTGGGCCGGTGAGTGGACCCCTACACGCTAGCTCGAGGGGAAATCATGACAGTAATAAGAAATTCGAATGAGACTGGGTGCCAGTAGAAATCACTGTTCAGGTACGCGGGTACTCTGCTGATGAAGAAATTTGCGTCACGCGTACTGTACGTTGTTCCTAGCGTACGCGGAAAAACGCTGTGAAGTATACTTTGGGCTCTAGTCCTAAAAATGACTGCTGTTTAGCAGATCGCTTTAATCACATTTTCGCATCCGTGTCTCCCATACAACTCCCATGATCCTCAGCTCACGACCTCATGACATGACCTCCAGTCAAACTCCTCACTAACCCCACTAATGACACCAGTTTGCATACACACACACACACACACACACACCTCCCTGTAAATAAGCCAGACTCTCAGTGTTACTTTGTAAAGACTCATTCGAGCATTGTATCTGTAAAGATTCCAAGCCACTGTTATCTGCCTGGTTTGAATACTCTGCTTCCTGTTTGCTGATTTAGACTTGTCTAGTTCATACCAAATCGACCTCACCATTTGTCTTCCTGCCTAGCCATCTGGTTTGTCTGCATCAGTTTTAATTAAACTGAAAAAGCTTCGTGACACATATGAGGCTGCCAAGAAGCACAGTATGTCCACCCTAAGTTAAAAAGGAAACGAACGATATTAACGGCTGCTTACATAATTACTCACGTCTGTTCTTCTGCCGAAAGCAAGTCATAAACCTCTTGTGGGTGCAAATCGGGATTGATAAACACGCTTTGTGTGTGTGTGCGTGTATGTGTGTGTGTGTGTGTGTGTGTGTAATGCATCGCAAATTTCGAGCATGACAGAGCATGCACTCATGACTCACTCACACCATTCATACATTCCATGCGGTACATAATATTAAATGTTTTGTTTAAAACAATTTTGTTCCTCCTCAGTAGAAGTGGGCGTTTGAGTGAATTTGAAAATTCCCTCGCAGCTTTCAGACGTTGTTTCTCCCTTTTTTCCTTCCGTAGACTCAGGTGTTCATTGGTCCCAGTGAATAATCAGGAATAACAGCTTTCGGTTTGATGTAATGGCGTGCGCCAAGTGCAAATGCTGCAGAATTGACATTCTTCTCCAAAAGTGTTCCTGACAAAAAGCGGCTAAAAGTAACGACACTCTCACACATCCTGCTTTAATCGTATAATCGCGTCTACATGATTATTTTTTCCCACAAATCCATGCTTAATATTCAGTTCATCACACATAAATAATTCGTTACTGCACTGAAACTAATAGGAAATCTACGTACTCATGGAATCCCAACTTTAGAAAAGTTAAGGCTGCATTTATTCTAATTTTCTCTCTAATACATGCACATCGCATTCTCAAGTGCACACACTGTGTTTTGTCTGTGAGGAGCAAAAGCAAACTATTGGACACAGGAATGCTGACAGTCCTGACATTCTTGCATAATATATACCTCAGAGCTGACATGCTTGTAAACCTGAAGAAAAAAATAATCAATGAAAGCATTCCTGTCGTGCTGCAATACGTTTCTGCTCGGTAAGACGGTTTACACGGCAACTTTACGGAGCTTTTCCGAACACTGTCATTTGAAGCCATTTCCACCTGGACCTTTTCATGTCTCCGGGATCTAGATTGTACCTGATTACAGGTTAACGTCATCGTTTGCGCTTGTATTCAAACGTGTCTCCGTTTAGCGAGATCTGATTGCTGTATCGCGTGTAATATGCAAATCGGCTCGTTCAAAGGTGGCTTTGTTTCTGTAAGTAGTCTGCTGTTTATTCTGGACATTAGTGATTAGTTTCTTGTGAACACCGACTGTGCTGTCTTGTGTGATTACCGTAGGGTGAACATGGAGCACATGACCACGTGCACTTTACTGCAATGCATTTCGAAATGATTTTTATTTCTTTTTTATTAAATGTGCTTTGAAGAGAAGGACGTATTTACATGTGTTTGTACCACTGCGCTGTTGAATTCTCAAATCTGATTGGTCAGAAGACAATCAGTATGTTTACACGGACAACAATAATCCGATATTAACCCGATTAAGACAATATTCTGATTAAGAAACTAGCATGTAAACAGCCATTATTGATTAGCTTAATCTGACTAAAGTCATACTCGAAGTAAACACACACGGCAGCGCTCAACCGTCTGACGGCAAACAAGAGAGCACGGCTGCGTCCGAAACCACGTACTTACCTACTATATAGTAGGAGTAATACATGTATTTCTATATACTATATAGTAGGTAAGTACGCGGTTTGGGACGCAGCCCACGGCTTCAAGCAGTCGTTTATTTGCACGTACAGCCTGACAAATAATTAACTGCACTTGAAGCGTTCGTAAAAATTAAAAATAAAAACACCCAAAACTGTATTCGGTACCATAATGAAGACGAACTGTATGTTGATACGTGAAATTCTGGAGGGAACGTCGGACAGCGTGGCGTGGGGACATAATGATGTTAATCGATCTATGTTCTATAACATGTAAAATGGGAACATGAAAGGAATATCCTAAGCGACACATGTAAACACTTTAATCAGAATATTGTTTTATTCAGAATAAGGTCAATAATTAGATTATTGCTGTCCATGTAAACGCAGTCAGTGACTATGTTTACATGCACATCAAATTCTTTTTAAGGTGTATATTCGGGTTGCAGCCATATTCCGAATACGATGTTTATATGTGTACACGTCTCAGAATATTCCTGTATACAGGCTTGTTGTAAGTATGCCGATCAACAGGTGCGCGTTTCCTTTCCCGCTGATATTTCCCGGGAGATTCAAGATACTGCCGTTGCTACCCACAATTCCCTGCGGACTGCGCATGTGCTTATATCATCTTTCAGCTGATTTTCTGAATAAAGTGTTTACATGCAACAAGTTTCCAATTAAAACAGGCATATTTCAGGGGTGGGAATCTTAATCTGAATCGGCCAATCGGATTGCGCCGTTTACATGACTCAGCACTGATTAGAATATTGCCAAATTCCGATTAATATCACGATATTGATGCGCATGTAAACGTCGTCACTGATTAATCTACTATAAGCGCAGCTCTGTCAATAGTTCTGACTGTAATTTAAACAATAGGTTTATATTAATGCGCTCATTATATGATCACATAATATGTTATTCTTTCTATAGTAACAACTTATAAACATTTTTATAACAACTTTATTAAACATTACGGGAAGGAGTTTCCGGTGTCAGTGCTTTGTACATTTTGAGTAAAGACAGAGGACTTTATGCTTTCTCTGTAACATGATGAGCTGAGTTGTGATGTGTTGTGTTGTGTTGTTTTATTTTGCCTCGATACTTCTGAGACAAATTTAAATCCATATATTAACTTCAAGAGTCAGAAAAGGCGAGGCTGGCAAGGGAATGACTGTTTACAGCTGCTATAATGTAAGTGATAACGTAAGAACTAACTTCTCGCAAGCGTTCCTCAACTTACAAAGGCCTAAGTGTTCATTAATAAATTACAAATAGCAATCATTAGTGTTGTTTTTTTATTTCTTACATAACATAGGTAAAAGAATACATTTAATCCATAAATAATCCTGATACCTCAGGTGATCAGGTTTAAATGGGGTCAAAGTGCACGTTCAACAGCTGCTTTGTTCAGACACACTGCTCAAATCCTATTTTTTGGCATATACATTTCCCCCTATTTTCTTCCCAATTACTTTCTTGCCAATTTCCCACTCACCAGCCAGCTTTCCCTTATCATATGACATCTACCAACCGGGGGAGGGTGAAGGCTAACATATGACCAGACATGTGAAACCAACCAACTGCATATTTTTGAACTGCTACTCATACAGTGTCACAGTGCAGCGTAACACACTTGAAGGAAAGCACTATCCGACTTCTTCCACATACATGATACACATCCACGCTGACTAAACAGTACGTGCAGGATTTCTCAAAGGATTTTTTTTTCATTGTTGCGGCCATAAATGCTTGATTTTGCTGCGGCTTTTTGAAAAATTTGCGATGCTACTTGCAGAGTCTTTCACAGTGATGTTTTTGGGTAAATGAGACCTTTTAGCTGTACTCATGTTCCACGCGCATGACTGAATGCGCGTTGTGATGATGTCACATGGTGCGTCTTGACCCAAATATGCGGAAAATCTGGGGTAGATTTGGAAATTTGCAAACTCCTCCAAAAATTCAAGGTTCATACACATTGTTACCAATAAATTTCCATGACTTTTGAGGCAAATTTTCATGACCATACATTTCCTGAAACGTCCATGTAAAATCTCCATGTCAAAAGTTACCACAGCGTATCTTAACTCAAATTAAACCAAAATGCAGTGCTGGGGAAAAGTATTTGCTTTTGATTTCCTCTGTTTTTTTCTGTATATCTCATTCTAAATAGATTTAGATCTTCAAATAAAATACAACATAAAACTAAGGCTAAGTTCACACTACACGACTTGCTCTCTTGTAATCGGGAGTCACGAAGTCGTGGTGTTCACACTGCGTGATTGCTCTGCGACACGGGGGTCACACACTACACGATCTGGTGTCCTAACTACGTTTTGTCACGAAAACACACATGAGAAGTGACACAGGAGTTACCTATGTTTCTTTCCTGTTGAACAATATGATCGGTGTAAATTCTTATTATTTTGTTTATAAAAAAGATTGAAAGTTTTCATTTAGTACTGCCCTTCAGATGCTAAATAAGATAGTTACATGTTTCCCAGAAGACAAAATACTAACAATTTAAACCGATCATCCTTTTCAAAAGTTTACACCCACTGGCTCTTACTGTATCATGTTACCTTAGCATCAGTGAATGTTTGCACCTTTTCTAATAGTCGTGTACGAGTCCCTCAGGTGTCCTCAGTGTGAAAAGACAAATCTCAACATCATATAGCCGCTGTTGGCAAGGGCTCAAATATGCAGAAGATGCTGGAAAAGCAAAGGATGTGCAGGACCTGGAGGATTTTTCTGAAGAACAGTGGGCAGTGTAACTGCTCAGGACAAACAAGGGAGACTCATGAACAACTATCACAAAACATAAACACAGTCGTGGATCATCCAGGTAACGACACACAGTGATAAGAATCAAGGTTATGTATGTAAACTTTTGAACAGGGTAATTTTTATAAATTCTGCTATTATCTTGTCTTGTGGACTATATGTAAACATCTGTTATGTGAAATAGTTTATTCAGGACAGTAACTAAATAAACCATCATGGGATTTTTATGATCCTCTTATTTTGTCAAAAGTATTAAGATTTAGCAGATTCTGCAAGGGGTGTGCAAACTTTTGGGCACAATTGTGTGTCTTCTTTGTGATAATATTTTTACCGTGACAGTTTTTGATTTTACCGGACATTTTGAATTTTGAATATTGCTGTTCATTTCTGCGATCGCAAAATCACGAAATCCTAGAGGCACTGGAATAGTGTCACTTTGATTGACAGGGGAGGGACAATACGCCAAACCTCGGGGACACGGTGAACTCACAATCTCTCGATGATCTGGTGAGAGCTTTTCTGTTGCACCACTCAGGAGCCAGCACATACAATTTGAGCGTGTTTTCTACAGTCAAAACTGTGATAGAGCACCTCTGAAATCTGACAGAAGTGTCAAATAGATCAAAATCGGACCTTCGCTGCCCTGCACAACTCGGCACGAGCCTGCAACACGTGACCAAAATCCAAACACACTAATTGGAATTGATGCGAACGCTCAAATATCCAAGTTGGGAAATCAATCGGATTTCTTCCTGTGTCTGAACACCAGATTTTTCCTGTATCTATGAAGAATAGTGAGTGACACAGTTCAAAGTGTGCCTCACACTCCTTCCTCAAGGTAACTCCACCCACAGATTACCAAGCAATGTTCAACTTTGCCATCTTCGCCAGGCAGCCGCATAACCTCACACGGTGATCAGGAAATAGCTGATGAAATGTAATTAGGCAGGAAAACACCTACGAAATTCAACATTTCTAATGGACCTAGTATACATAGTTGCTAGCATAAAAGACTGCTCTGCATAGGCCAGGTCTCAGTGTGCTGGTTAGCAGCTCAAAGTCTTTGAAATGTGTCTGAGTTGAATGAATGAGCTGAACATGAGCCAGTACTATAAACTTGTAAAAAAAAAAAAAAAAACAGACCTGTTGGCAATCAGTGGATCTTTTTATAGCGTCAGCCTACCACGCATGTCTTTGGACTGGGGGAGGAAACCGGAGCACCTGGAGGAAACCCCCACAGCATGGGGAGAACATGCAAACTCCACACACCCAGGGCAGTGGCAGGAATCGAACCACCAACCCTGGAGGTGCGAGGCGAACGTGCTAACCACTAAATCACCGTGCGCCCAAAATGAAAGACATGTCACTCTTCAAACTACATGCTAATTAGTGCTCATTAGTTTCCCTGCGTGTTGAAATGAATACCTGCGTAACAACCGGGGACTCTATGTGGTTTATAAAGTTTAAGATCTTATCCACAGATGCTTGTAGGTAGTAAAAAGTATCCGATGGTTCAAAACGAATCCATCTAATGCTCCAAAAACAGAGTGTAAGAACTTGTGTACAATCAGGTTCTGTCTGAGTCCTCGTTCTGTGATTTTCCGTAGCTCAAACAGTGTCTAAGCCCAGGTCTGGGTTCACAGCCAAATCCTGCCAATTTCACTGGATCCCAAAAAAGCTTACAAAGCACCTCGCTGCTCTAACCACTAAATCCTTTCCCTGAATTGAGCAAGACTATGTTCTACGTCACAACTGGCTGGTCTTACATAAAAATAACACGAGCAAAAGTGGTGTATTCGAGGCTGTTTATTCTATTCGTGCACTTCGTCATACAAAGCTATTTCGTTCTGAAAACTACAAGCTTTCGTGCACTGAAATAGGTTTCTTTCTTGCTGGTATCTCAGACTACTTCCACATTAATCCAGATAAATCTTAAAGCGCACCTTTTTCTCCATGTTTTGGCCTTTCCCTCCTTCAGATTGCATTTTTAATTAAACGCCTAACGGAAATGACGCGGGCCAAAGCTTCTTACATTTGTTTACGTATGTGCAGTATGGGGATGTAAGCGTTTTCAGACGTTTCATCATGGATGAGCAATTTTTGAAAAACGTTTCAAAACGCCAGGGTAGACGGAGAGCGTTTTAAAACAATACAACAACAGTTTCCAACAAAAATTCTATCAGCGAACTGATGTCCATTTCACTATGGCATGCAGCTATTCAACAACTTGATCAAAGCCTGACATTCACTGGGTCAGTTAATCATGCTTAGCTAGCAAGCTTTTCCACATCTGTATATGACTGTTCTGACTTTGATCTTATGTGATCTTTGCAAGATGAAAAAGTGAATAAACACATTTGCATGTTGTTTTGGGGAAATATGTACGGTTTCTTTAACAAAATTGGTCAAAGGCAGTTTTGGTCAACATTCAATCTGTTTGACTTTTGGCTGTTTGCCAGATTACAGCTTACTGCAAAACAAAAACTCCATGGGGAGGAGTCAGACCTAACCCAGCTCTGTCCATGTAGGAGGAGCTGGGTCAGGTCTGACTCCTCCCCATGGAGTTTGAGCCACAATTCCATGCGGTGGAGTGTGTTTCAGGCTGGATAAGTGTGTTTATTGTGTACTTTTAGTTTTTCTACAGCGTTGTGTGGGTCAGGGTTAGAAGTTAAGGTAAGGATTTTGCTTCTGCATCTGATGGGTTTTCTCAGACTGCCTCGCATGAATTCTTATTTATTATATTAATAAAACGTCGAACCGCTGTTTGACAAAGACTGCATTTACATTGCGCGTCTTGAGATTTAATATACGGCGGATATTAAAAGTCTACACACCCCAGTAAAATTGCAGGTTTTTGTGATGTAAAAAACGGAACCAAGATAAAACATCTCAGATCTATTGGCACCTTTAATGTGATAAAGCAACCAACAAAATGTGAAAAACAAACAACATTTTAGGGGGGAAAATTTAAGAAAAAATAACTTAAAATGACCTGCTTGCATAAGTGTGCACACCCCTTTGTTAAAGCACCTTTTGCTTGTAATACAGCACTCAGTCTTTTGGGTAAGAGTCTACCAATTTAGCACATCTCAATTTGCCAATTTTATTCCACTTTTCCTTGCAAAAATGCTCCAGAGCTATCATATTGCAGGCGATCTCCTGTGCACAGATTTTCAACAGGAAATCTGGGCTCTTTTAGATCTAGATTTAGATCTGATCTCTGATTGGGTCAATCCAAAACATAATCTTCTTCTGAAAACCTGAAATTCCTTTGCTGACATTTTATTTGTGCTTTGGGTCGTTATCATTCCGGAAGGTGAACATTTTCTTTATATTTTTTGCCAAAATAGATTGGTATTTGGAGCTGTCCCTGATTCCCTCTATCTTAACTAGAACCCCAGTCCCAGCTAAAGAAAATCAGTTCCATAGCACGATACTGCCACCACCATTCTTCACCATCAAAATAGTGTTCTATGGGTGATAACCTGTCCTGTTTTTGCACAAAAAATATCTTTTAGAACTATACATTGGTCTCATCAGACCACAACACATATCTGCCACACGGTTGGTAATGATTTAGGCAGGCTTGGATGTTTGTTTGCTTGTTTATTATTATAAAAGGCTTATGTCTAGCCACCCAATCCCATCGCCCAGGCATGTAAAGAATATGGGTGATTGCGGTCACTTGCATTGATTGACCAGTACTTGCCAGATATTGGTCCAACTCCTTAAATGTTATAGTAGCGCTCTTGGGAGCCTCACTGAGAAGATTTCGTCTCGTCCTTTCACCAATTTTGGAGGGACGTCCTTCAAAGCCTTCATGGTTTTGCATGGTACAGAAAAAGTTGATCTTTATTTGGAGTTTATCAGAATCGCTACATTGATGAAAAGTGCATGCTAATTACTTTTCAATATAAGTTTGAATGTGATTGGTTCATTCTGAGCACAGTCACGGACTCAGAAGGATGTACACACATATACAACCAGGTTAGTGTAAGCTTCTCCTTTTTATTTTCCTAAATTTGTTTTTCACTTGAATGTTGTTGGTTGCTATATCACATTAAAGGCGGAATAAAGAGAAGTGGAAAGACTTATCTCGGGTTCATTTTTTTACATCACAAAAACCTGCAACTGTAACAGGGGTGTGTGACTTTATATATGCACTTTAATAACTACATTATCAACTTTTTGTACTGTATATGCACTTGACCGCGATCGTTTTTGCTGACCTCGATATCGCCCATTGTGTTTAAATGCGGGTTTGTTTATATAAGAACGAATGTCATCAACATTTTAGCTATTCGCGCTGCTTCTGTCCTCTTGTCTGATATAGGGCTGTCCAATTAAAATTCGAATCTCCAATATTTGTTGAATTTAAGATAAAAATGCACATTCTAAGTAAGTCAGTGAATACGCTCTTCCCGTAAAAACGCACTAAAACACAGACAATGAATAACTAAAGCGTAAAGAATTCACAATATTGTATTACAATCGTGTCCTCATTTAAAGCGCACCTATTACGGTTTTGAAACGTGCCTAATTTTGTTTTAAAGGTCTCATACAATAGATTTACATGTATCCAAGGTCAAAAAAACACTTTAACGTGCTCATAATTTAAAATGCAGCATTACCATTTTTCCCCCCAGTGTCACAAACGACTCGTTCGATGATCCGTTCTAAAGGATTCAGTCTAAACTCCTCCTTTCAGAGAGCATACTCTGCTCTGATTGGTCAGATGTCCCAGTCTGTTGTGCTTGGTCTACCCCTGTCAGCGTGGGTCGGAAAGGAAACGCCCACTACCATAACGAGTTTCAGCTCCGCCTGTCAGCAAGCAGCCGATGAAGATCAGAGGCAGGTTTTTAGTTACAAACCTATGTAGGTTAGTACAGGAAGTAAGTCTGGAATTACTGACAACTCGTTTCAGCGGTTCAGAATCGGTTCCTTCTTTTGGGAGTCAATAACTCCGTTTGTCATGCGCTTTGATTTTTGAAACTTTGCAGACTCCATGTAGGGTAATATTTGAAAAACCATAATAGGTGCACTTTAAAATTGATTCAGAGTAAAATTGACTAAAATGAATGAATATGACGATGAAATATTGACCGAATTTAAAGGATATTTTCGTCAGACGACAAAAATTAATGTTTGACATTCCAATTCCAGTGTCTGAATATTGTTAAGAATTAAAAGTTCGTTACTCTTTGAAAGGGTGCACTTGCATTATAATGCTATTATATTATCATTATATCAGTGGCATAAAATTACCTTACAATGACAATAATATCGTTTATTGCAATTATTTCTGGGACAATATATCATCTAACAAAAGTAGCTATCATGACAGGCCTCATCATTCCTCCACCAAAATGTGCAACTTTTTACTAGTAGTATCACTGGGGTTGTAGAAAGAACAAGTTGTTTTCCTTGTGATTATTGTGGTGTTTTGTATTGTAATGTAAGACCTTTAATCTTATGTTGACCCTGGAACCCAGGACCGACTGTACCCTTGCTCTGCCATGGCCTCAGCTGACAACAGCTCGGTTTCTGTAGTCACCCTGCAGTTTTATGGAATGGTTGTAACCCGGCACAGACTGATAACACTATTTATTTCTCCTGGACTCCGCTCCACCTACCGCCTTGATGGATCTGGGCATAACAACATATCTTTGCATAACAATGACGATAACTTCATCATTTAAAACCTCATCTGAATGTGCCCGAGAACGCATGTGAAAAAATCCGATCTGTGTTAGAAGTCAGCAAACTCAGACGGTCAGAATTTCATTCAGAAATAAACACCAAATAAACCTATCAGTGCAAACAGGGCCGTTTAGGAGCTTCCGCATGCAGAGACCAAATCACCGTGTTGATGTGTTGAAGCTCAGATGTGTTTTGGGACTTTTGGGAAATTTTAAGCTAGAGCCGCATGTCAGTCTGTTATCTTGGCTGTTTTAACACAGTAATTATATACACAGTAAAACACTGGTTCTACACTACGTTACAACATGTTGGAAGAATTTAAATCTATTAGTTGCAGAAGCCTATTATTTTAAACTCTTCAGTGTTGCACAGTTTATACTCATCAGACCTGCGTGCTGGAAAAGCTTACGCCTTATATACAGTATATTCGATTGAATGAACCAGTTCTAGCCTATAGAATATTTATCATTTCCTGGACTTAATGAATGCATTACACTGCTATGGTAAGGAGCCAGTGGAGACAGGATGTGAGCCCTGCAGCACAAGAGAACTTGAGCGGTGATACTAAAACAAGCTAATTAGGTGAAATATAGGGCTCTCGTGTAGGGCATGCCAAAGAGGAAGCAGACACAAGGAGCACAGCCTGGGAATTAGAGATGATCTGTTTAACTCTTGGGAGTATGAGGACATATTAGAAATGCTGCACATTACATGGAAGACAATGGTATATTCCATCTGAAATAATCCAATAAGCAAACGGCATCTACTGACTCAGGGTCGACGCCTGGTGTCCTCCTGACGAGTTTTCAGAAAGCTAGTGAAACCAAGAAGAAAAAAATGTTCCAGAACATTCTGCTAGGATACATTTTTCCCCCAATACAGGATGGCAAATAAACAGGAAAACATTTCGATACACAGCTGTTTTCTGATAACACAAATTGAGACAGAGGCAGCATTTATTCCAGCTGTTTATAGCTTTTGGCAACACAAAAACATGTGTCCACTGACCAGCCAAAAAGACTCTTTTTATCCGGTAAAAGACTTTTATATCTTGGCATATAAGCTAATCTTGCAGAGGACTTGATATATACAGTAGCATGGGGCGGGGGAG
>JANDJT010000060.1:8623047-8644601 GCA_024331685.1 Stegophilus panzeri | reverse complement strand
GGGGGGGGGGGGGGGGGGGGGGGGGGGGGGACGGGGATGGAGGTTGACGCTTACAAAAAATCATATTGCGAAAATGTGAAACTTCCACCTCTGTCGCACTTCCTCATTCCAGGAAGGATTCAAGAATTAGGCCACGAATCTGTTTTGCCAAAATAACACTCACTATCAGGCACTGAAGCGACAAGATATAGTTTGTGAAGCATTATTGCAGTACTGATATCCTCGCTGAAAAGCTTCCCAAACAAAAGGAAATTAACAAGACATGGTTCATTGGGTGATATGAAGCATCCTGAAGCAGGGCCAGCTGATGCTGATGAATGTTTCTGTAGCAGGTTTCACTGACATGACTGAATAAATGGCACCGATTATGCATGCTAAACATCTCCATGAACACTTAGATATTGCAAAGTATATACAGTGGGGCAAATAAGTATTAGACATTTATTAGACATTTGAAAAAAATTAACATTTTTTTCAGTAAATATATTTCCAATGAGGTTATTCACATGAAATTTTCACCAGAGTTTGGTATTAACTCAAGAAATCTGGAAATATAAAGAATTCACAACATTAAAGTCCATAAATCAAGTTATGTGTAATAAAGTGGAATGACACAGGAAAAAAGTATTGAACACGCTAAGAAAAAGCAGTTCTCCAAAGCAAGGTAAGGCAAGGAACCAGCTGAAATCCGTAAGTAATTATACCTCCTATCTGTGCAATTTAATATCAGCTGGGTTTGTAAATTGACTTTTTTCCCTGTGTCATTTCACTTTATTACACATAACTTTATTTATGGACTTTAATGCTGTGAATTCTTTATATTTCCAGATTTCTTGAGTTAATACTGATGTCTGGTGAAAATTTCATGTGAATAGCCTCATTGGACATATATGTACTGAAAAATGTTGATGCGTCCAATACTTATTTCCCCCACCGTATGTATCCTACAATACAGTGGCAATAGTGTTTTGTCCACGGTAGCAGGTCTACTATCAGAGTTTATCAGTCCCTCTAGGATTTCGTTATTTTGCGATCGCAGAAATGAACTCTGCGATATTCGGAGGAGCTTGTACTGTTTCAAAATGACCGCAGATTTGGGCCAAGACGCGTTATGTGACGTCATCACAACGTGCATTCAGTTACAGCCCTCTTTGATTCACGTGTGTCGGACATGAGTGCAGCTAGAAGGCCCCATTTACCGACAAACATCACAGAAAAATCAAGCATTTTTGGCCGCAGCGATCACAAACAAACTCCACGAAATCCTGTTCGGACTGGTTTATCCGTAAGGTGACAGGGGAATGGACATCATCCAGAACGAATATTCAAGTCCAAATCTCCAGTAAGCGCTACGTACAGCTCCGGGTTGCGGTGGATCTTCACAAGATGGGAATACGCCTTGGAAGAGACACCGGTCCATCGTATAGAGCAGCAATAATGCACGTGGACAACACTACGCTTTAAAATAACCTCACATGAGAACGTGAGGAAGCAAAATATTTGCCAAGAAGTGATGTCCAGCCATTCATTTTCTGTAACGTTTATCCTACACAGGGTAGCAGGAGAGCCTGGAGCCTATCCCAGGCGACTCGGGGCACGAGTTGGGGGACACCCTGGACAGCGTGCACAATCACACACACATTCAATCACACACTACGGACAATTTGGAAATGCCAATCAGCCTACAACGCATGTCTTTGGGCTGGGGGACCCAGAGGAAACCCCCAGAGCACGAGGAGAACATGCAAACTTCATGCACGCAGGGCGGAGGCGGGACTTGAACTGCCTCTGATTTCGTCTGATCTACTTTTTTTTTCCTTCTTCCAACATTCAGATTTTATCCTTAAGGCTTTGTTCCAACTGGGCGTCAGTGGATCATTTAACACAGGCAGTGTATTTACTTGCAAATATCTCCTATGTCAAATCCAGAGCTGGTCACTAAAGCATGAAGAAGAGATATATTAGAGCTGAATTATAATGAGCTCCCCTCCTCCAGCGGTCCTACAGTACTGGGATTAGTGACTGATGGAGGTGTATAGCCTTTGTACAGCAACAAATAAAAGTCTTTGTATATATGTACACAGAAGATTCGAGACGTTTTAATTCAGTTGCAATCTCCTCATAGTTCCAAAAAGCTTGAAGGTCTATTCGTAAAAGCTTGTTCTGTTTCATCCAATCAAAAGACAGATCTGCAGGACTATGTTTACTGTAATTGAAGAGGGGGGGGACCTGAGCTGGAAACATTTGAAGAGAGAGTACACACCGAGGGATCCAACCCGCTTATTGAAACAGTGCCAGGGTTCTGAACTGTAAACTGTAAACTATCAATCATTCAGCATCTGATAGCAACTACATCCACTACATCTGTAATGTGTAGTGAGTAGTAACAAAAAGAAAAGTACTGATCATCATGCAGTTTCAATTTATGCACTAAACAAGACCAGATTCTGGTGTTCAACACTCGCGCGCGCACACACACGCATGCACACACACACACACACACACACACACACACACACACTCTCTTTTTCTCACACTCAAACACAACACTAATGTGGCAATACTTGTTTTTGACAGCAAGTGTCGTAACACTAACATTACAGCCTGTTACAGGGTGACCGGATGACAATGCTGGTGGTCATGGTAATACCCACACACACACACACACACACACACATACACACACACACAGACCCACACACAGACCCACACACACACCCACACCCACGCACACACAAACACACACACAAACATACACACACACACAATGGTTTACACCTTTAGGAAGTTACTCAAATTAATAACTAAAATGAACTAAAAGTAACTAAAGGAACTCGGAGTCATAAACCTCTACGAGAACGAGCGTATTGTTTCTCATAACCAGTCCTCACTCCTCACTCAGGACAATACATACCACAATGCTCTGATTCCCATCTGACTGCTCAGAAGGTGTTGATTCATTTTCTATAACTGCAGCTCTGAAAGTAGTGTCCGCTGTAACTCAAATCATAGGTCACGCACTTTCTAACACACTACTGTTTCTATAGCAACAACGCGTTCACAAGGACTTCAATCATGTATGCACCACATAACCGAACGCAGTTAATAAATGGAGTGTTTTCAAGTGTTATTATTTAACAAAGAAAAATGTCTAATCGCTGATATGACAAACGTCTGCTTTTAACTTCAAGCGAGAGGAAAAAGTATGGCGTGTCCTTCATGAATTTAAAAAAAAAAAACTAACTTAATTGTGTGTAAATCACTGTGGTATAAGAGGAATAAAACATTTCAAAAGTGCTGTTATGACAGTCCCTCCAAGATCTCATTATCGCAGAAATGAACGCAAAATCAAGCAAAATCTGCAATATTCGTAGGAGCTTCAATTTTTCAAGGTTACCGCAGATGTTCCGCAGATTTTGGGCCAAGACACATCATGTGACATCATCGCAATGTGCATTCAGCCAAAGCCCTCTTCGATTCATGTGCGTCGAACACGAGTACAGCTAAAAGGTCTCATTTACCAACAAACATCAATGCCAAAGAGCACGCACAACTATTTCGTACAATTGCAGTTTCAGCAATTCAAGTAGCTTTCCGCAAAAAAGCACAAAAATCTCCACAAGTTGCATCTCAAATTATGAAAAAAGACGCAGCAAAATCGAGCATTTTGGGCCGCAACAATCAGAAAAAAACTCTGCGAAATCCTGTACGGACTGTTATAGGAAAATAATCAACTTCAGGCTTCGGGCAACATCACACCAAACTGCTGATTTCCTACAGAGACTCCTTATATACTGTATGTAATACAATAACGCCTAGTCTACCACTTCCACTTAATGAACAACCAGAAATATTCGGATATATTTTGCAGTGATGTTGAATGTTGGGTTTTGAATCACCATGGGGACACATGCACTCACACACACACACACACACACACACACACACACACAAACACATTACTCTTACTATCTTTATGAGGACCTTCCATTGACACATTTTTTCATTAATGCAATTAATTAAGTCTTCATATAAACCTAACATTACACTCAGTAACCAAAAAGAAACTTTCGTTACAAAGTTGTTTTGTTTTGTTTTGAATAAAAGATTTTGAGGGGGGGAAAGAGGTTTTCCTCATAGGGACTACCCAAATGTCCCCATAAGGTCAAAACTGTCAGATATTCCTATACTTCCCAACAGGACATAAACACACACACACACACACACACACACACACACACACAGAAACGAGAGACAGAGAGAGCGCGCGAGAGAGAAAGAGAGCAAGAGAGACAGAGAGAGACAGAGAGAGACAGAGAGACAGACAGACAGAGAGAAAGAGAGACAGAGAGAGACAGAGAGACAGACAGACAGAGAGAAAGAGAGACAGAGAGAGACAGAGAGAGAGACAGAGAGACAGACAGACAGTGAGAAAGAGAGACAGAGAGAGACAGAGAGAGACAGAGAGAGAGACAGAGAGAGACAGAGAGACAGACAGACAGAGAGAAAGAGAGACAGAGAGAGACAGAGAGAGAGGGAGAGAGAGTCAGACAGACAGACAGACAGAGGGAGAGTGAGACATACAGACAAAGGGAGAGAGACAGACAGAGAGAGAGGGAGGGAGAGAGAGACAGACAGACAGACAGAGAGGGGGGAGAGACAGAGACAGACCGACAGACAGAGAGAGAGAGAAAGAGAAAGAGAGAGACAGACAGACAGAGAGAAAGAGAAAGAGAGAGACAGACAGACAGACAGAGAGAAAGAGAAAGGGGCGCGCGCATCTTTTCTATATCAGTCTGCTCCATGGAGAGCGCTGTAACTGAATCAGCTGAGTTTTCGACATTTAAGCACAGAAAATGAAAAGATAAACAACTTCAACTAGGACTTTATCTAGCCACGTGTACTTGTGGCCATGAAACAGTGTCACACACACACAGACACACACACACACACACACACACTCCGTCTCTGTCCTGCTAGCTTTAGCCGTAAAGGTATTAGCCTGTCACAGTTATGAGCAGCTTCACCACATCATGTTACAGTGTTGCTGACTAACCCGTTTAATAATGAAACTAAACACCAGAAAGCCGCGACCTGCTCTCAGGACTGACTGAATTAACCTCACCCTCTACACACACATCCCAGGAGTTCATTAAATAGTAATAACAGTTTAAAGACGACACAAAAGGTTAGCTTAAGCATCTCACCCCATCTCTCTGTTCCATATCCAAACTGTTGTATTCATGTGTATGTGTGTGTGTGTGTGTGGTGACTCTCCGCGGTAAACGCTCCAGCTCTTCAAAAGCTTACATTCGCTAGCGACATATTTAATGAAGCGACATATTTAATATATATATTTAATATATATCTGAGAGTAAAGCATGTCCGGAGTGTGTGTCTATCCCCGGACACTGGCTGCTCACACACAGGCGAGTTACAGCAGCACTTTCAGACCAGTCGCCTTGAACTGAAGGCGTGACACAAGGCGCTGGGGAAGAAATATGAGAGAAGTGAAAACCCTGCTGCAGCAATGGACCAAAAACATCGCTTACATTTTCGCAGAAAATACTCACCAAAACTGCCTGAAGCTCATCTATTAAACATCGCCGCTAATTCATCATCACTAGCCCTCTTATATCACGCTTAGAAGCCGTGCGCTAGGGCTTGTGTTTTGTTGTCCATATGCCATCCCCTCCCCCCCCCCCCTCAGTGACAGTTGGTACGTTCCGGGAGCGCGTCCCATGCTAGGACATGGCTGTGGTAGGCTCCATAAGAGGAGGGGCGGGGGGAGAGGTATTGTGGGGTTGAGATATGAAAGTTCAGCAAGGAAAAGGTCTGTCATAAGCGTTTAAGATTTGGTATGAGGTCTCTGAAGAGAGAGAGGTAGCTAAAGTCGCTTTAATTTCTCCTTATGGTTAGCTGGGATTATAATGACATCCTTATGTCGTTATAACATGGTTTTAAATCGATATTAAATAGTTCCTTATCTTTATCATTCAATACAATGTACCAGCTGTGCACATTTAAAAAAATAAATAAATTAATAAAAAGAGTAGATGTGTCTTGCCAAAGCTGTAGAGTATGTGAATATTAAAGAGAAAAATCATATAGTCATTTTTGGAACCTATAATCTTCAATTTTAGTGGGCTGCTGGTGGTAAGGAAACTGCTACATAAGCTTTATATAGTAGGCAAACTTCTAGGTTCATATTTTCTTCTCTCAGGGACGTAATGCATGAAAAATAAAACATTTTAAATAGCTTCCTAAAAAGTTTCTAAGCATACCTCCTTGAGCAAAGCGTATGCATTAATATGCATAATCTATTAATATGCACAGTACATGAAATCTAGACTCCAGTTATAGTCTTGATGTGGGAAAAGCAACTATTTTATGCATTGATGAAACAATTGTTTCAATAAAATATTTTACAGTCAAATCACTGTTTTACATAACGCTGTTAGAGCGACATTACTGCTCTAATAATGTAAAATAATAATGTAAAGAATGAACAGTAAAATGCATTTGATGGTTGTAATAGGATCATTAATGGTATCTTGATATGAAACTCAGGTCTGCTACTATATTTCTGCTAGTAATAGAGTTAAATAAGGGGAGCTATGTTGTATGGCCTGCTCAAACTGCCTGGGCTCAATTTGGCAATATGCAATGGATACTTCTGCTTAAATTAAATTATATACCTGTCCAAATAATGCTATTAAGTGATACTACTGTTATTGATACTTTAATTTTATTCATATTTATCCAAAGACTAAACAAATACTACACAAAGATCTTCTTTAAACGTTTTCTTTAAAAAAAAAAATCAGGTATTATCAAATGTATTAACCAGTGAAGAGTGTTCAAATGTAATTTTAATAGATATCTATGTATATTTAATACAATTAGTTTAGTACAAAAAACAATTTGTTTTGGTTTTTTTTTTGGTTTTTTTAATTCAACCAGTGCAAATATCTGATACCTCTGTAAAACATGCCTTCAGTTTCTACACCAACAAACTTTAAGTCCATCCCGTTTTAAACAGAGCAGAGCTTTTACCGTTATTATCAGGATTTTTTTTTTTTTTTTTATCAAAGAAAGAACAGCAAATTGAAAAGAACACCCAATGGAAAATGGCAAGAGCAAAGGAAGAAGATGAAAATTCTTTCTGGTCCATTTAATGGCAGGAATTGCAGAAATTGCTCTTGGATACACAGCTGTAATCGTTCCATCTGGGTGGGTAGCCTTTAACCATTATCCACCCTGATGTGGTCAAATCTTACAGTCTCATTCTTTCAGCTGAAGATCATATTAAGTGTCTAAAACCCTCATTTATGATCAGTGTAATCAGTACATTTGGAATTACTAACATTTTTAAATCTTAATTTCAGCCTGCTGAAGTCTGAATGTTAAGACTTGGACTCTAACATGATGTCTGTAGGGATCAGTATTTTGTGCTTTAAAGATGAGAACGAATTCAGAGAGTACATCACAAGAATTAGAGGCAGTCTTACCTTTTCAGGTGCTGTAGACTGAAACATGGTTGATGGTGGCATGGTTTCAGTGTGCAGAGATTCTGTAGTCCATGCCGTTTGGTTTGGTTTTCCTGTACCTACTACAGCCAGAGAAAGGTTTTCAGAAGACTTTTCAACGTCAGAAGTCAGAGAACTATGTGCTGGTTTACAGACTTCCCCATAGAGTTTTGAGGACCTCTTGATGACGGCCGAAACAAAAGTGGTCCTCTCTGCGTTCATGCTCAGCACTGTCCTTGCGTTTTCTAGAGCAGCAACCTCCTCCTTATGTTTGGCACTGTGCACCCAGTTGCTGTGCGACAGCCGATGTGTGCTTGGTGGAAAAGTAGAGGTTGGTGCGCAGGCTGGAGGGACTCCACTGGGCGTTGGGCTCAGATCTGGACTATGTGGTGTTGTCCTGTTCTGGGAGTCAGATTCTGTTGATGGGTAGAGGAAACTCATTCTGGGACCTAAAGAAGGTTTAGGAAAGTTCCCCAGTGATGGAGACTGAATCATTTCACTCATGGTTTCCGGAGGGTCCTGACACAAGAGCCAAATGGAGGATTCTATGCGTTCACCAGAGTTGTCCTTTTCAGATGCTGAATTTAGGGATTTGTTGAGTTCACAACTCAAGCACTCCTGAGAATCTGTTTTACTTAGAAACCCATTTCCTGTTAAACATTCACAGCTTGATGATGAAGTGGTTTCTTGGTTAGCCGCCCTGATATCTATCCTTGTTGAATCAGACAAGTAGCTCTTTTCTGTAATCCTGTAATCAAATAGTGGTGAAGGTGCTTCCTCTGGTATAGGTTTACTATCCACACTCTGTAATAAGGTGTCGTCTAAAGCATCCTTGTATGCTGTTATACTTTCTTCCGCCCTGGTGCTGATGCTCTCTAGGTCTCCGACTGAAGGTCGTGCAATGTCTGCAGCTATTGTGGCTGATGATAATTCCTCTGGAGTGACCAAGCTCAGAGAGTCAGCAGAAGGTTGGCACTGTTGGGCCCTGGAGGGTGACTGTAGTTGGATGAAAAGGAAGGAAGTCTTGACCTGATGATGATCTCCCATTTCCTCTATGGGAGTGTGGTCTCTTGGAGCAAAGGGGAGGGAGCAGAAGTGCACAGGTTTTCCCAGACTAACCTAGGTTACTGCTGGCCTGGAGGCACAGAAATACACACAGGCCGTCACAAGTGAGATCTGTTTTGAATCTTTTGGGGTGTAAACTCTGGGAAGAGATCCTAAATATATTTTTGAGTTCAAACTATGCCAATCTGTCTTGCTTTCATTGGATGTGTATTCTAATTTCACCATGTACCATGTGACAGATCCCAGTTTCATCAAGATGTTTAGTGTGTTACATAAATCTCTAATGACTACACAGACGTCTACAACAACAACAAACATTATTAGCTGTCCATCACATTAAACAGTGAACAATTACACAAAAAGGAGGGAATCTCTAAATAGCCAGAACAGCTTATTTTTCTTTCTTTTTTTAAACTAAAAAAAGATAACAATATCACACTCATAAAGCATTCCTGAGTGGTTTGTTATGTATTCTTAGGTTCTTACAGGGGATCTACCTGAAGTCCTCTTTACCAAGGACTACGTTTACATGCACATCAAATTCCATTTAAGGTGTATGTTCGGGTTGCAGCCATATTCCGAATACGATGTTTATATGCGTACAGGCATCGGAATATTCCTGTATACATGCTTGTTGTAAGTATGCGCTTTTCCTTTCCTGATATTATTTCCCAGGCGATTCAAGACGCTGCCGTTGTTACCCACAATTTCTTGCGGACTGAGCATGCGCATATATCTCCTTTCAGTGGATTTTCTGAATAAGGTGCAGCAAATTTCCGATTAAAACAGGCATATTCCAGGGGTGGGAATCAAAATTTGGGGAATCAGAATATTGTCTTAATCTGAATCAGGCAATCAGATTGCGGCGTTTACATGACCCAGTACTGATTAGAATATTGCCCAATTCAGATTAATATCAGAATATTGATGCGCATGTAAACATTGTCACTGTTGCAGACGATTTCTCATGAGGGACTCACTTAAAGACCCTTAACGGTTGACCTTTTTTCAAAGAGTGTTTTTTTTTAAATAAATTAATTAGCAAATGATCCAACCATTTATTATTATCCAATCCCTTCAGACTTTATTAGCAATAATTTCCCGAACTTATAAAAAGTAGAGAAGTGCACAAGTGCTGAAATTCAGCAGCAATCTATAACGTCTAAAGATAAACTTTCAGGAGGCATCATATTTAAATTACTCATGAGGCCTGAAGCCAAACCTACAGTATGTCCAGTCCTTGTCCAAATATGTGGTCCAATGTGATTATCCAGAAACTTGCTGCATCACCAAAGTCACACAAGTGCAAGTGTGCAAGGAAGTTAATTTGTATAACTGCATCTATGGATTAGACTAACAAATGAGTATGGATAGATAAAAGGAAGAAAGGATGAATAATGAACTATGCAGATATATGCTTTAGATTGAGAATGTATTATTAAATAAGGCCAGCTTTTAATATATTGTTAAAATCTCAGTTCCGCTATAATCTGTAAAAAAAAAAAGCACTGTGGGACTGATTCTCACTGCTTTTCCCTGACTTACGGAATCAATAGGTCAAGGTTTATGTAACTGCAAAGAAGTAACACTACATGCACAATGTAAGCCATGGGCATGCGATCTTTGTTGTTTTAGTTACATGCTGAGACCTAAGTGAAAACGTAGGAATTTGGGGGCAACTTTCTTATTTTCCTTTCATTTCTTTGGTACACAGAATAAACTATACAGTACCTGCTCTCCAATTTAAGTACCATCAAGGGCACTGTAAAATAGTGTCAGTGACCTATTTTTATCTTAGCTATGAATGTTACACTCGAGTGGGCCTGTGAGTCCGCTTAAAGCCATTGGGAGTTCAGCTAAATGTATCAGCATCAACATGAATGGCAAAAGACCATTGAAATTATGTTGAATTTTTTTTTTTATCCAAAAACAAACAAAAAAAAAACCTGACAATATATGAAAATATAATCTGAAATGACAAATGAGCAGGAGTTGGTCTGGAAATGAATGCCAGGTCGAATATTATGACTATAAATTAAGACTGTATGTGTTCCTCACCTTGGTGCTGAGACAGAATTGAACTGTGGAACCATGGAACTGTTTCCCGGAGTCAAGAGGGTGTGTAAACATGCTGAATGACTGCATATCGACAGGCGTGTGCGAGGACTCCTAATGTCAACTCGCCTGGGGACCCCTGTTATTGAAACCAAACACAGAGGAAATGATGTCATTTGAGGGGCTCCAACCCTTTCTTTTTGGGGAGGGTTTGCATCCAACTCTCACAAAAGCCAATGAAAAGCACGCTGATGGTTTCAATCGCAATGAAGGCATTGTTTTGGCAAACCAGTGATGTGGGCTGGACGATCTCGAAACCAGCAAAGGAAAACAGCTGGGTGAGCAGTTTAGAGTCAATCATCCTGTCATTTGATCAAAAAGCCCCCCTGTTTTGACCAGCAAAGAAAGGTGCCTAATTCTGACAGAATGGCCTTAAGCAATTATTTATGGGATAAACTGTGTCATTATTGTGACAATGAAAAAAAAGTCACTAAGAGAGCAGACAAAGCCGGTAAGAGTTCAGACATGTTGAGCAGATCTAAACTCACATCTCCCACATCACTGCAGTGCTGGTGGTAGATTACCGATAAAGCTGACAACTTGTTGGGGCAATGAGTGGGCACCAAAGTAAACATTTACCCGGAAGAAAAGGAAGCATTCTACAATCCATGCCTACGCATCAAAACAAAGAAGAAACTACATTGGTGAGACATGTACTATACTTGTAGATGTACATGCTGAGGCTCTAGTGATTGACATATTTTGTAATTAGTCTTTTTAATTAGGCTACTTATAAGCTATTTTGGTAATCGGGGCACCACTAGCACCATGTCATTTGGTATTTGGAACACCACAAGGACCATGTTAATTTATATCTATTTTCAACCATAAATATTTCATTTTCTTAGACAATTAAAGACATTAAATTGAAAAGTCATACTGAGTTTTTTTCTCCTTTTTTATATTATCAGGCTGTTAAAATGTTAAAAGCCATCTGAGAGAACTAAAACATCTTATAGACTTTAATGCAAAATTTAAATGATTCAAGCTTTAGAAGAAACGCTAAACAAGTCAGTTACATAAGCCCAGACAACATTTTAGAGGTCGTCTGAAACCGACAGTAATAGATCCGCGAAGTAACACTTTTTAATATTGCAGAAAAGATGGAAATCGTTCAGTGTGGGTGAGACGTTGAGAGATTTTAAGGGCATGTTGATTCCTAAAAGGTCAGACTTTTGCTTCAGTTTTATGGGCGTAAAACTGCACTGTAAAACCGGATAAGTTCATTTAACTCCAAAAATTTGGGAAACTAATTACCTCAAAATTTTTAAGTTGATAAATCAATTTCTTTAAGCCAAACACATGTAAATATAACAAAAGTTAATTTTAAATTACAAAGTTTGAGTTAAATTTTTGTTATATTTAAGTGTATTTGGCTTAAAGAAATTGAATGATCAACTTAAAAATTTTGAGGTAATTAGTTTCCTCAAATTTTTGGAGTTAAATGAACTATCCGGTTTTACAGTGTGAGATTAATAAATGAACTCTGTAATGTACAGCTTGAGGCAGTATATAATTATAGTACTCTATATGGAAGCAACAGTACATATAGCTGTTGGCATGAGCTTTCTTGTGTCTAATGGGGAATGTAAATGATTCATGAAGTCAGTTATAAAATGCATAAACTACACACACATTTTTAGAAGTCAACTGAGATAACATCTGCTCATTAACTACATTTTCTGCAAAATAAAATCAATATGATCTTCTTAAAATGGCAGTGCACTGAAGGTTACAGTATTACAGTCTCATGTTGTTGCTGTTGTTGTTGTTGTAGATTTTTAATATATAATTCCAAGTTTTCGTTTAGAACTTAAAACTAAACCCTCTTACTTACTGTGCATCTACAGTCCTCGCTCAGACTCCAGCATGTCTCCTGTACTGGTGGTGAGTCGTGTTGTGATTTAGTGAAATGCGCCTGTGTTCAGATGGATGTAGTGTAAAATCCCGCATTGTGATCATGTTCACTGCCACATTAGCTCGCCTCGTTTAACGCTGGAGCTCCGTTACATCTCCGTCTACACGCTCATTCAACACGAGTTTACAAGCGCTGGACATGACGAATCGCTTCTACTGAGTCGACTCGTTTAAGCAGTGAATCATTTCATTGAATCGAAGCCCCCGTCTTTTGAATCGTTTGATTCACCACCGAGTGCTGCTTCCAGAAATAGTGTGCACTACAACGTCAGCCTTTTAAACCCCCTTTTAATATATATTTTTGTATCGATTTATACTTTTATAGTATAATAATATAAGAAGAACTATAATTTGCGTGATAATAGGCTTGTTTTAGCTTTAAACGATTTTGGCGTTTGTTGTTTGTCTATTTGCCTTATTTACATATATTTTTCTTATCCTATATTATTATTAAAATATAAAGTTTATATTGTTGTTTTCTTCTTTCTGTTAGTGCTATTTATTTATTTAATGACAACAACAATAACAATAATAACAATAATAATAATAATAATAATAATAATTATTATTATTATTATTATTATTATTATTATTATGGGGCACAGTGGCTTAGTGGTTATCATGTTTACCTCGCACCTTCAAGGTAGGGGGTTCGACTCCCGCCTCCACCCTGTGTGCACGGGGCTTGCATGTTCTCCCTGTGCTTCGGGGGTTTCCTCCAGGTACTCTGGTTTCCTCCCCCAGTCCAAGCACATGCATTAGGCTGTAGGATAATTGGCATTTCCAAATTGTCTGTAGTGTGTGAATGTGTGTATGATTGTGCCTTGTGATGGGTGGGAACTTGTGCCCTGAATCCCCTGGGATAGGCTCCAGGCTCCCAGCGACCCTCTGTAGGATAAGCTGAACAGAAATTGGATGAATGGATGGATGGATTATTGTTGTTGTTGTTGTTGTTGTTGTTGTTGTTGTTAAAGCTAAGGCCACATGTATACTCCCTGTTTCCCTGATTCAATAAAGAAGCCAAAAAGTTTGATTTGTGTCTGCGAACACCCATTTAAACAAATTGTTCAAAAAAAAGAATCGATTCCTAATTGAATCCCCCATCACTGGTGTTTTTACTGTCCAGTCCTCTCAGTAAAAACATTTCAGCATGCAGTGAGTGAGCAGGAGGAATAAAGGCAGTTAAAAAAACAATGAGTAGGCCTGCTTACTACAGCTTGGCAAAGAAACTGCTGAAGTAGGAGAAGGAAACAAAACACTATATTGGTGTAGCCCTGGGGTTAACTTTACAGTTCAGACTATGTGTATCTAATCAGGCTACAGTATAGAATTTCACAGAAATACATTTCATGAATTTCATGCATATTTTTATTTTTATTCATATCTTTCATTTTCCTTGCATCACTGAAGCAGATGATGAATATAAAACTTTGTCTGGCAAATTAAAGCAGGAAACATGGTCATACACAAAACACACACACACACACACACACACACAATCTGTGGAAGATGTGTTATCATTACAACTTAGCTCTCAGTCTTTTACTACAGCAGTGTGTTCTCCTGAAGCATATAAGTTCATCTGTAACACCTTTTTGTTTACCATAAATGTAATACATTTTACATTTATGATATTTGCAAACACCCTTATCCAGAACGACTTACATTTATCTCATTTATACATGTGAGCAGTTGAGGGTTAAGGGCCTTGCCCAAGGGCCCATCAGTGGCAGCTTGGTACTGCTGGGGTTTGATCTCACAACCTTCTAATCAGTAGCCCACCATCTTAACCACTGAGCTACCACTGCCATTATATAATATACAATATACAATTTTACCAAGCACTGTACATTATACAGTAAGGCCTGTTTTCAATTACAGCTTTTTCTCATTTACCTCCTTTCATCCTGGAAGTGTGCACTTGTGTTAGTTTAGGACAATGTGTGGATTGTTCTCAAAGGAAATGAGTGTTTGGTCTTTACAAAAGTGCCTTTGCGCTGGTCCAGCAGAGCACTTCTGCATTTAAAAAGGCACAGAGCTACCTTGTGCACCAAATGGCTTAAGTAATATCTCGCCAAGGCAATAAGCTGCGATTTTTCCACTGAAGACAAACGATTGGTAAAAGCTACATGCGTTGTGGGTTAATTGTTAAAGCCAGCTGGCTGTTTAATCTGGCAGAAAGTTGTGCGTACAGCATAGGTCATTGAGCAGTCTGCAAAAATTCCAACAGTGCCAATATTTTTCCCCTTCTCTATATTTGAAGCTTGTTTCAATAGGTTAATTGTCATGCAGCCTTTGCAACGAACCTCGAATAGATTCAAAATGTCATATTTTCCATTTGGAGTTCTATAACTATATACTGCCTCGAGCAGCACATCACATAGTTCCTTTATTAATCTCGATTTTACACTCATAAAACTGAAGGAAACTTTGACCCTTGAGGAATCAACATCCATTTCAAAATCTCTCAACCTCTCACCCAGGTTGGACTAATTAGAAAAGAATTTGTTACTGCGTCTCCACAGAAACATTTCGTTCATGCTGGCAGGTCTTGCTGGTTCTGTTTAGTGAGTCTTTACATGTGTGCACAGCTTTCTGAGGAAATAAACACCTGTCAAAGAGACAATACACTCCAAATGTGACAAAACAAATAAGTACGTTAATGCCCTTAATGCTAGGCAATCACACTGTGCCCTTTTCAGAGTTTTTATATCTCTGACACCAAATATCCCCACATATATATATATTATATATATATACTAAAATGTCAGCTATAAAAACAACCACCATCACACACAAACCTTCCCAGAAACTCATTCTGTCTGACTGTAGACCTGACCAGCTTTTCCAAAATAGAAAATGAGGACATTCTAATTTTCTATCTGTTCCAGAGATTTGAGGGCATTGCTAATTTTGATAAAAGAAAGAGAGACAGAGAGAGAAAGAGAGAGAAAGAGAGAGAGAAATGGGTCAAGTGATTCATATTTAAAGGAGTGGCAGTCCATCATGGAGTTTACTCAATAAGCAGCATTGTCACTGGAAGTGCTAAAGGTGGAGACCAACTTAAAGAGTACATAGAAAAACAGATTGTGCTGCAATAATACAGTCACCCCAGAGGCTTCCTGTTTGCTGAAATCCACACTCAGAATAAGTCCCTAGTCATGCTTTCAGCCCATCTTAGATCACCATAGGCCAGTGTGCGTTCTTGTCGGGGTGGAAAGCAAGAAATGTTTTTCAACATATACAAATATCACACAGTGTTGGACGAAGCTCTCATTAAACATACTGTATATTTCCTCATTCTTTTAAATACATACCTTTTCCTGTTAGTTTCAGTGTAGTTACTGAATAATATGCTTTCAGGTACATAACTGGATGCTAAAGTTCAATTCAATTCAATTTTATTTGTATAGCGCTTTTAACAATGGACATATAAACATATAAACAGATGAAAAATATGTATGAATTCATCCCTAATGAGCAAGCCGGTGGCGACGGTGGCAGGGAAAACTCCCTAAGATGATATGAGGAAGAAACCTTGAGAGGAACCAGACTCAGAAGGGAACCTGTCCTCATCTGGGTAACAACGGATATTGTGAAAGTAAAAGAAAGTTCATTATGGTTTTTATATGAAGTCCGTTTTGTTGAACTAGTCCAGTGTTCACTAAAGCAGACTTGAGTGCAAAATTGGATGTGGTACTTGCAGAGTTAAACAAAATTGTATGTAGTAAACCGAGAGTTTAAGAGGCTGACAGCATTTGGATTCCAGTAATACTATGATTGGATTCAGAGATTGTCTTATATTATTTGAACTGTGTTCAGGCGGATGATAATTTCATATCTGTCTAAAAAGTTAAGACACTTGAAAGCCTGTGCAAAAATATTAACCTGTTAAACTCACAGGAATTATCGACAGGTCAAAACAGTGACAGAAAAATATAGTTTAAGATGAGTGCTAATCAGAAGAAGAAGAACACTAAAATATATCAAGTCGGTTAAACTAAGGAAGTAAAGTTCAGCTGCTGCCTTAAAATTGTAAACTCAACTTGAAGATAAACGTTCTTTCAAATCAAAAGTAGTCACAAGTAGTCAAGACAATGGATTACTTTAAGTTTCATTTTTGAAAACGTATAAACTTGAGTTCAATATCCAAAACCTGTCATGACAATTGGAGTTAAAGAGATTAAATAAGTTCACATAACTTAATGGGTCTATCATGTTTTACAGTGAAGAAGATAAGACATTTAGATGTTAAATGATTGCTGGAGACTGTGTAGCTCATGTTCATTCATTCATCTTCAGTAAGTGCTTTGTGGTCAATCCGGAGTCTACCTTGGGAACACAGGGAATACACCCTGGATGGAACACCAGTCCATTTCAGGGCAACTTGCACACAGACACTCATTCACACCTATGAACAATGTAAAGTCACCAATCTACAGGCATGTTTTTGAAAGGTGGAAAGAAACCGGAGGACTCTTGAGGAAACATACACAAACAAGCCAGACAGTAACTCGAGCTCAGGACTGAACTGTTAACCCTGGAGCTGTGAAGCGTTAACACCCAAATGTAGTTCAAAAGCCATTAAAAGCAGCAGAAAGCTGAATTTAAATAACGGTGAGAACAGTGGCAACAGAAAAAAGAGGAACAACTGAAAGAAATTGCTGAATGTAACATGTGACTGTTGAATGGAATGTGATATGCAGTTAGTGCATTAAAGCAATCATTTTACCCACGTTGATGAGTACTGGAGGAGCCAGATGTTGACTGTGGCCCTGAGGTCAGCCTAATTATAGCGCCGTGTGGGTTAGTGGCTGCGATCCAGTCAAAACAGAGGAGGGTCTGAAAGGGGCTTTGTTCAGCGCCTGTGCAGAGGCCGACAGTGTTTGGTCTCGAACATTACACTCTGATATGAATGAAAAGACGCTTACCAGCATTAAATGTGTGTCTTTTTTTTGAGAAGTCAGGATTTGCAAGCATCCACGTTACCACGCATGTGCTTAAGGTCAAAGTGGTTTTACTTCCCTTTTATAGTTGTAGTTCAAATTAGTGGACGCCCTTAGCAATGCAGGACATTAACAATTATTGTGACTAAAAAGTTTCCTAGATAGAATATGAAAAGCAAATTCGGTTCATCTGTATTAAATACTGAGGACTTGAAACCAAAGGGAAATGAGTTCAACAAATTTTTGGAAGGAAAAACAATGTTATGTTATGTTTATGTTATGTTATATTATGTCATTTAAGTTTTTTTAAGTTAATTATTTTCACTATTCATTATTGTTATTATTATGTCATTTAAGCTGATTATTTTAAAGTCTAATTAAATGAAAAATTCACCCCAAATGACTTGCATATTAATCTTTATAATTAACTTATATTAAATTATAATGTGATCTTCAGTGGTATTGAAGGTTTCTTTCGTAATGAGATGTATTGAAGTGGACATTTTTAGTTACAAAATGTTTAAAAATCTTTCATCAACTTGTTGGTTTTTTTTTTAACAGTTGGCTACATGACCCACAATGCCATTCGACTAATGCTAATACCTCTGTCAGTGTTACCGTGCTTGTCATCTTGTAGATCACTAACTAGCCAAGCCGAATCACTGACTTTGTGCAATTGCCAGTCCATACAGGATTCCACTGAGTTTTTATGTGATGGTTGCGGACAGTGCTTGTTTTTGTGCTATTTTTATGGAAAACTACTTGAATTGACTAAATTGCAATTACATTACGGTCTTTTGCAGTGAGGTTTGTTGATAAATGAGACCTTTTAGCTGTACTCATGTTCGACACACATGAATCCAAGAGGGCTTTGACTGAATGCACGTTGTGACGGTCACATGACACGTCTTGGCCCAAATCTGCGGAAAATCTGCTGTAATTTTTAAAACATTGCAAGCTCTTCCGAATATTGCAGAGTTTGCTTGGTTTTGCGTTAATTTCTGCGATAGCAATATCCTGAAATCCTGGAGGGACTGAATGGCGTCATAGAGTCGCACTGCATTCTGTAACTCTGAGTCCAACATTTTGCACCAACGTCTACACTAGTTCTATGTTGGATTTATTATTAATGACACTGAACATCTCTGAATCATGATAAGTGAGAAAAGAAGCTCTTGCTCTTTTGATTTAGGAGTTAACAGCAAAACCTGGTCATTATGGTAAATGGTAAATGGTCTGCACTTATATAGCGCTTTTTTTTTAACCTTAGCAGTTCTATAAAGCGCTTTACACTGGTTCTCATTCACCCAATCACACACACACTCACACACCAATGGTTGCAGGGCTGCCATGCAAAGCACTAGCTAGCCATTGGGAGAAACTTGGGGTTCAGTGTCTTGCCCAAGGACACTTCGACATGCGGAGTCATGTGGGCCGGGAATCGAACCGCCAACCCTACAATTATCCCTTATCTTAGAGATTGGTGACGTTTTCTCCTATTGATTGCCATTGTAAGTGCGCTAGCAATCTCCTCCTGTGACATTAGCACAACACACGACTGATAACTTCTCACAGGAATAATACAAATACAGCACCAACCAACAAATTAGCACCAGAATCTTTACCACATCATAAATATTTAAATATAAACATATATAATGTATTTCAGAGTGGAGGTTTTCTTTAACAGCTAATTAAGGGCTCGCTCAATTTCTTTTCGATTAAATGTGTTGAAATAATCACAAGTAATCTGAAAGCGCACACAAAACACTGCTGTAAAAATCTGAAACTGGATCCTCTGTACTTTATCGTCGAACGCTTTCTAATTAGTTTCTTCTATCAAAGCCAACAAACTGCTGCTTTTAATACTGTCTATTTTAGATAGGGTACCAGAAACAGCAGCTTCCTGTGACACTAAAGTCTCCCAGAGCATAAACAGAGAATGTACGGACAAGCACATGAGCTGACAGGCGAACAGAGGCCCCATTTACTGTCCATCAGGGTAAGAGAGAGCATGACACACAGGAAAAGCCTTATCCTCCACCCTCGCTCCTCACACAGCAGAGCTTTACACAAGTTATGTCAATGGACTCGATCTTCCTCTCCAACTGCTTGACCCTGGCATTAATACACCCTAAAGCTCTCTGATCTCAGGCCACTCTTGATAGGGCCGCTTGTTCTTATGTAAACACTGGAGATTACTGACACACTGAGACATAACAGAGAGCCATTTCAGGAAAGAACTGTACAGTAGAAAGCCAAAGGGAAAGAAAACGATAAAGATGACACACAAGAGTGTTTTTACAAGTCGGCAAGCTTTGATGAAAACTGGCTGGAAAGTGTGTCGCTATATATACAGCTATATATATATATATATATATATATATATATATATATATATACACAGCTCAATGCATAAACGTTCATTTATAAAAGGAACATTGTAATGAGATGTAATATGACGTTTCGAGACCACATTCAATGACTTGCACCTGCACGATGACTGAATCATAAATTCTGATCTAATGCTCTGCTTTGCATCCAAAATAAACTTGGCTCTAGACATTTAACATGGTTATGGGCCATCCATTATTTTTTTTATTATTATTTTAACTAACAACGTTACTGGCGAATCCAGTTTTCAAGTCCATTTTAAGTGGGATATAAAGAAACACCAAAAGAGTGGAGCCAAATGCTTTTAAATCTGCATAGGGCCAGATAAATATTGAACATAACTAAAAATAGTGGACATAAATCTGAAGAATGGCCTTTTGAAAAGGCCACTGTAAAAGGAGCTGGGTACAAATAAGGCTTGAATTAGTAATAAACCTCTCTCTCTCACACTCTCTCTCACTCACTCTCTCTCTCTCTCTCACACACACAAACACACTCAACAAATCTTCAGCTAAGTGGATGCATCACAGACTTATGCAAGTTAGTGTAATATAATCTTACATAAATGCTATTGGGTGCTTTATTATATTCATGAGGAATACATACGAGTCAAAAACTGAATCCAGCTTGATAAAATTTTTCAGCACAGCTATGAAAAAAGTGTTACAGAATGCTCCGAATCGAAACGGAGGACATCCATGATGAGGTCAGACTATCTGAGAGCACCTCCTGGATTACTCAATATCTGTACCAAGCCAGTAAGCTTGAAAAAAATATTAAGCCCTCTTTCATGTGAGTTACATCTGCGCTATAAACTTCGAAAATCACTCGTCTCTTGGGCACAGCAGTACACAAACCATCAGGGGTCACACCCCTGATACACCAACCACGATGAACTGAAGCTCCACAGAGATAAGATCATGCAGTCGCATAAACATGAGCAAATTATACAATTCCCTTCCAGCACAGAGCAGGAAATAATTATTGCCTTTGAGTTAATGCCCAGTATCGTTCTGAACTCCAGGGTTTGTACACAAACAGCAAATTAACAAGACAGTTTATGGATCCTTTTCCCTACCGAGCAGATGTGGCGTCTTGGTAGAGTGTCTGTAAGACTGGCAACAAAAAAAAAAAAAAAAGACTGACATTTCTGAGCTTGACAGAAAAGTAATGCTGAGAAATCAGTGTGTGATCCTGAGATTAGCTGACCTACACGAGGTTTCTCATGAGAGATGAAAAAATACACGGTATATGTGTGGACGCCTGGGAAAACCTTTCACAAAGTCTCATTTTGACATTTTCCACTATAAGTACAGTGCTGTGCAAAAGAAATGCTGTACAGATGAGATGCCTTCGAAAATAATGATACTATAAAGAGCAGTAAACAGTAATAAATAAAACATACTATAAAGAAAAAATGCTATAAAAAATACTATACTATAAAAATACTATAAAGAGTAATACTATAAACAGTAATAAATAAAACATACTATAAAGAAAAAAATGCTATAAAAAATACTATACTATAAAAATACTATAAAGAGCAGTAAACAGTAATAAATAAAACATACTATAAAGAAAAAAATAC
>JANDJT010000060.1:8599687-8610750 GCA_024331685.1 Stegophilus panzeri | reverse complement strand
TATATATATATATATATATATATATATATATATATATATATATATATATATATGTATGTGTATGTGTGTGTGTGTGTGTGTGTGTGTGTGTGTATAGCTTATTTAGTGAAGCTTAACAGAAGTTAAGTTCACTTCATGTAGACAAATACAGAGACCATTCATGCTTGATGACAAATAACAAACATGCTTTCTTTGGAAGAACAACCCTAAATTGCTGTGTTCTGTTCTGACAACAGAAGCCGTATGAGTCTCGTAAGCTCATGAAAAGTCTTTTATGTTCAGTGGGTGCATACAGCAATGCTTTATGTTCGGTTGCTCCTACCAAAGATGTTATTACAGGCATTCCACAGTGACTGTGCTGAAATGTTTTGATGTTGCGTTTGACCTGGGTGTTGTGATCATGTGCAGGGCCAAGAAAGAAGCTGAACTGGAGAAACGTTTCTCTGGTTTGTATATGGAAAGTGAGGAAGCTGCTAGGCAAGAAGAAGCCCGAAAGGCAGCTGCCCTGGAGAAGAGCCGAAAAGAGGATTTCAAGGTATCATGGGTGATTACATAAAATCAAGCTAAACCTTAGGCCTTCATACCTTAAAGTGTTTTCTCATGCTTTGGCTTGCTCCACCAGTTACTCCAGATTTGTAGTATGTCCAAAACAACTGAAAAGAAGGTGTGTTACAACAGCTATTTATGATCTGTAAAAAAAAAAAAATAAATAAAAAAAAAAACAATAAAAAATACAAATATCCAGAGGAAAAACCATCACTGCTAAGCTCCTTATGACTACCAAAAAGAGTTAGGCTCCCTTCCACCTTCTCCACTAGTTACATGTGAAATTAAAGTTTCATTACTTGTTTCTAAAGCTTTGCATGACACAAAATGTAGCTACATCTCCAACATCCTGTGTCCCTCCTCTGTCTAAAGATGTTTTAAACCATCTCACAATCTCAGATGAGGTTTGAAGGTGATCTTATGATACTGTCCCAAGATTTTGGAACAGCTTACTGCATTTAATACAGTTATCACCTACAATATGCATTTTAAAAACATATTTATTCTCTGTTGATTCTTCTTTGCAAGTTCTGTTGCATCAAGTCAAGACTTCTCTTTTGTTCTGTCCCTGGTAGTTTTTGTCCTTTACTGTCCTTTATTGTTTAAAGTGCTCTATTTCTTACTTGTGTTCAGAGGCGGGAGGAGGAGGAAAGACGAAAAGCCGAGGAGGAGGTCAGGAGGCTCAAGGAGGAGCGGGAGCAGCAGATCTACATGAACATGAAGGAATTACAGTGTCAACGGAAAGGCCAAGACAAAGAGGAGAAAGCCTGGCAGGATTCATGTAAGAGAATAAACCGTGGAGAGAGAACGAGAGGGTTTTTATTTGTAACGTTCCAGTTCTGTATTAAAAATCAGTCATATCTTTTGGCTTATAGTCATTTGTTTAAAAGCTGCTGTGACAGCCAAACCTAATGAAAACATTTATGATTATGAAAGTATTTGTTGATGACAGCAAGAACCATATCCAATGCTTAGTGCTGTTGCCTGGACATAACTCATTTTACTGTTTAAAAACTATAGTGAATATAGCATTCCAATATGATCTTCAAATGTGTGTGTGTTCCAGTGCGGAAATCTAAAGCAGCTGACCAGCGGAGACGTTCTCTGGCCAAGCAGACGAGGGAGGATCACCGCAGGCGTTCTCTAAAGGCAGTGGAGAGAGGTCGAGTGGCGGCCATCACCAAGGCCTTTGGAGGAGAGAAACCGGTTGCTGCACCTAAACCCAAACCCAGAAACCTCACTCTCAGTAATGAACCTCTTCACAGGTGTGTACACATTACTGCACCTAAACTCTTCATTTATGGAGTTACTGTATACTGCGGCCATTTCAGTAGTAACAGTGCTAGTCTATTAGTGGCCATGCTTCATTGTTTACAAAGAAAAATAATTGTTGTTGTTTTTCTTACCAGAAACAAGTAATTAATACGCTTAGTTTAAATGAGCCATATGAAAGCTTGATATGTCTTATACCTCTATTTATTATTCATTTTCAAATTAATAATTCGAAATCCATACCCTAATAGTCCCTGAAGACTATAAATCATTTTCCCTTGTCGTTTATACACATGTACTGATAAAATCAGACCAAGCAGCACACTGCGGCGAGCGTTCCTGAAGCTTAGTTATTTTTAACCACTAACGTTTATTCCTGTTATGAATAACAGGAGGGCCGGGGTACGTCGTTCATTGTCATCGTCCAGCCGGAAGGAGATTATCCGCTGGTTCAGAGAGGAACAGTTGTCCCTCAGAGTTTGTTTCCAAGACGACGACAGCCGCATCGCTCCCTGGTTCCACGGTAAATTGAACATTCTGCATGGCATGGAATGTTTAAGGGAAAGGCATTAAGTTATATGCAAATGAACCATCAGTGGAACTTAAGATCCAGTAATTTACCTTCATGAAGTTTCTCTACACTAATATTCCTCTAATATAAAGTACTAGAGGGTATCATCAATTTATATGGTATGTATATTATATAGTGTACATGTAAGCAATAAAATAACTCCGCTTTGTATCAAGCCACATAACACCACTTCACCACTGATTATTTTCCTATAATAGCACATCCTGTTGAGTTTTATTCTTATATCACAGCAATTTGCCAATTTTTATCGATTAAAGAACACCACCATGTGTTTTTATTTATCTATAGTTATGTATTAATGTTGTAGAAAATCCAGGAAACAAGTTAGTTTCTTGTATCACTTACGCTATAAGAGCAATAAACAGCCGTTCCCTCACCTGTGTGTCTATTTTATGTTTTTAGATTGTTTGTCCATCCGTATATCCATCTCAGGTTATTGTCAGCACAATATCTCAATACGAGTGGATGAATGTTTGTAGGATTTACATGGAATTATCACTGAAACCAGCAGATGAACTGATTAGATTTTGGAATGGTTACCCAAAAGGGTCAAGGTCACAGCAAGGTCAAATTTTAGGCATATTCGTTAGCAGGTTACTTCTAGGAAAGGTGATAGAAAGCAGACTAGTGAATGGAACTGAGCATGTTGCCTTTTTCTCCAGGTATAATCTCACGCCAGGAGGCTGAGGATTTGCTGAGCGAGGGCAGCCCTGGAGCTTTCTTGGTCCGTGTTAGCGAAAGGATTTTCGGATATGTTCTGTCTTACCAAAGCCCGGACGGAATCAAGCACTTCCTCATTGATGCCACAGACAGCTGCTACATGCTGCTAGGAGACCAGATCAAGTTTGCGTCTCTGGGAGAGCTGGTGGAGTACCATAAGGTAAGAGAACGTTTGCTCCTCCTCACAAAGCTGGACTTTTTGATAAAAGTCAATTAAAAATGGATTTCTGAAATTCTGTATTTGCCTTCACATATAAATTTTTTGACATCGTTGTCCATAAAACTACATACTGTTACACACTGGGTCATTTTAAATATTTAACTGTGCATTTGCAGATGTGTCAATGGTGAATTAGCTTTATTTTTGTTTGCATCATTCCAGTATGTCTTATGAATGCTCTTGAAGAACAGTTGAATGCTCAATTCTGGTCAGGAGGTGCTTTTCTACTGTATTTCTGTAACAGTAGTTCGGACAGTAGTTCCAGCTGCATGGTTTATATTATATTAATGGGCAATAGTAGCTCAGTGGTTAAGGTGTTCGACTACCTACTCAGTAGGTCATGAGTTCAAATCCCAGCACTGCCAAATTGCCACTGCTGGGCCCTTGAGCAAGGCCCTTAATCCACAACTGCTCAGATGTATAAATGAAATAAATGTAAGCCGCTCCGGATAAGAGCGTCTGCCAAATGCCATCAAATGTAAATCTAACACGCTCCTTCTAATACTTATTCGATTTTGTAGTAACAACTTACACGGGTTCTTGTGGTAGACACTCCAGATAAACAGATATAAAAATGTGTGTAAGTGTTGAGACGGTGAGGTTTTCTATGAAGACATGTTTAATCTTGAGGACAGACAGCAAGCTGTGTATTTATGTCTTATTAACATCAAGAGAGAAGAAAGAAAAGAAAGGTGGGGGGAGGGGGAATGACTGATTATAGCTGCTATAAGGTGTAAACAGAAAACAGACTCGTTTCCCAGATGTTTCAGGACATTAAATGTAACTACGAACAGATAAACATGGTTAGCATGTTTGCCTCGCACCTCCAGGGTTGGGGGCTCAAATCCTGCCTCCATCCTGTGTGCGCAGAGCTCACATGTTCTCCTTGTGCTTCGGGGGTTTCCTCCAAGTACTCCAGTTTCCTCTCCCAGACCAAAGACACGGATTGTAGACTGATTGGCATTTGTCTGTAGTGTGTGAATGCGTGCACGATTGTGCACTGAGATGGGTTGCCACCCCGTCCAAGGTGTCCCACTCCTTGTGCCCCAAGTTCCCAGGGATAGACTCCAGGCTCCCCTACGACCCTGTGTAAGATAAGCGGTATGGTAAATAGATGGATGGATGTAAAATGTTGGCAAATTGCTGTGGTATTCAAGGAATAAAACACTCAACAATTGATTATTTTCCTATAAAACCACACGTCATCATGATTTATTCTTTACTTAACTCACAATTATGTGATATACACATGCCCTCAATGTAGTTGATCATATTTGAATGAATGAAATGAAAATTAACTGAGTCAACACAACACAACCCAACCTTCTGGATAACTTTTCCTTGTTCTGCATTCAGGAAGAGCCTTTAACTCCCTCTGGAGGTGATCGGCTGCTGCACGTGTGTGGACAGAAACCCGGCACTCTTGACTACGCTGATCTCTTCACCTGAAGCCTGTAGCTCTGTAGCTCACGGAGCCATGGTACAGGAGATCTAAATGCACATGTATGCTCTTACGAGTTTTTGCCGCACACAGACTACAGGCATGAAGAACTGTATATTGAACAAACCTGAAGTGGGAGGTTACGCTGCAGTTCACAGTATACAGGCTCGATTTACCCATCCACACATGCACAAATGACCAGGCAAAAAAGGCACAATATGCACTTTTGATAACATGGCTGCATTTTGAAGGATTTAGAGTCAGGATGAGGATAATCTGTGCCTCATAACTTGTGTTCCACTTATGAACTTTGGTAGAATTTAAGCAAGCTGCTACTGTAAGGGGGGGCAGTTTTTAAAAAAAAATACAGGGTGTCCCAAAAGTCTCCATACGTAGGGAACTATGTCGGTTGTGCCTTCGACAGTAGACGTTCGTGGACGGCAACTTCTCGGTCGGTCTGCGACACTTCCAGTCTTTCCGAAATTACTAACAGTGTCATGTGGGATGTGCTTACCGTGTTTCCTGTTCAAGTCCATCGCAACCTTGCGACAGCAATATAAAATATTATATAAATTATATAAAATATTATATAAATTATATTTATATAACATATATATAAATATAAAAACTATATAATATATATATATATATATATAAACTATATATATATATATATATATAAACTAAATATGAAAACTTTTGGAAGCTATTTTGCTAAAAAGTGTTAATTTCCCTTGTATATGGAGACTTTCGGGACACTTTTTAGTACTACTGACTGGGTAAGACTGGGCAATATGATGATATAATTTCGATATTGCAACCAATTATATTACAATATTCATTTCTAGACATAGCAGATATTGTGATATTTTTTTTATAATCTTTTTAAAATAAATTACACACAAATTTGAAGTATATTTTAAAATTGTAAAAACATTTCCCGTCCTCCGTTGCAGTATCATTAAGCTCAATTTTTTCTATTAGAACACTAATGTTACGCTGGACGTTTCTTATCAAACCTATATATCACGATGCATATCACGTCTGATATTTTTTTTTTGTCATACTGCCCAGCCTTTCCAAGCCACAGACTGCCCTTGTCATTTACAACAAGGTCATACTTAAACCTACTTCCTCTAAATGCTTGGTGCAAATTAATGCAAATTACTCATACACTATTGACTAATATTGATCAAATACTCTACAGTAAAACATTACTTACTCAGAAACAGAGATTAAAAGATCAAAAACAGTCATTATATATACTTATACAAGTTTTATTCGATTTATTAAAAATGCAAAAAAGAGCATGAGCTATATGGCTTGCACACAACTTATACAACTTTCCAAGCAACTTAAACTATGAAAATTCCTCTGACGTGCAAATTAAAACTCTGCAACCCAACAAAATGTCAGCGTCATAAATCTCTACCTGAACATTGAAGACATGCATGAATTTCTAATGCTGCAACATAGATAAATGAAAGCAATCAAAGAAGAACATGAGCATCTTTATATAGATCCAGAGACTAGTGAGATCACGGCATAGCCATTACTAAAGGATCTCAGCGCTTACACTCGGGTCATTTATATCCCTTTCTTCATCCATTCTTCAATACATTACCATCAAACAGCTTCACATTGCAATAAATCACTCATTGTAATAGTTGATAGCTTGATAGGTTAACATGTATCTCCAGAAATATTGGCACCCTTCGTGAAAATGAGCGAAATTTTTTATATATATTATTTTTATTTTTTATTTTTTTAAACCCAATAATCTACCATAAGTTGGTTGGTTGGTTGTTTTTTTGAGTGTGAGTGTGTGTGTGTGTGGTTCCATTAGAAACAAAAAGTAGTGCACCCCCCCAACAAAAAAAACAAAACAAAACACTGATGTCAACATTATCAGCACCCTTACACTTAATATCTTGTAAAGAATAACACCAAGTTTATTCCTGCAATGTCTAACAAAGTCCGAGACTCATGTAGAAGATCTTGGTTCATTTTTGATGTTTTGCACATTTGGACTTTCCTCTTTGATTTACAACACAGATTGTGTTTATTTATGATGATTTGGAAGTATGTTTGGCTTATCATCTTGTTGAATGCTCTATCTATGGCCAAGTGTGAACCTCCTGCTAGAGGCAACCCGGCAGTAACAGTCTGTGTGCCTTGTCATGCTATGCGCCAACATTTAAGCGATTCTTCTGCTCGGTGGTTAAAGACGATAGGCCGATCAGCTGAACGGTGGGTTGTGCCACCAAGAGTGGAGGCGTAAAATGCGTTCTCGGTCAGCGCCACCTATCGTGCAGGCGTGAATTAGCCGAAAGCGACCGATCCGTTTCGCGTTCGGTGTGAAAGCACCTTTAGGCTGAAATTTCCTGGTACTTAGTAGAATTGATTGAGTAGCATTAATGATACGCCTCTATATTTTACAGTGTCTTTCACACTGTAAAATATAGGAGGTGTATAATTAATGCTACTCAATCAATTCTACTAAGTACCAGGATATGTATATTAGGTAAAATGTCAATCTCTGTGACATTTTATAATTACAGAGCAATTGCCCTTAAAGACACATGTTACAATAAAAGGTCAGTCAATTAAACACTACATTCTCCTGGGTCAAAAAATAAATAAATAAATCCTCACTTGGCATGTATTTACAACACACCCAGAGATCTACAAAATGCCTTTCAATGAGGTAAGTATTTCAAGAGGCCCTAAAATATGTGGCTTTTGGCTTTTCATTTGACTCTGTGTAGCTGGCTAATGTGAATTGGTGTTTAAGGGGTTGATTTTTAAACTTGATAATTGTACAATTCTAAAACTGTGATCTTCAGGCTCTTTATTCATTCCCATCATCCTCCTCACTGTGAGAGGAGACAGCACGCTCATGCATCCAATTCCTTACAACTGTTTCAGACATCCAAACCGTTTTGTTTTGGCCTTCACTGTATGGCATGTAATGGCATGTATAATTGCTTATGTATTTGTATAACCTTTATTTGTGTGGGTCAACAACCAAAAGGTCTCTCTTGTGCTGGGAGAGGTTTGGTTTTTCCCCCACACACTAATGAATGACAAAAGGATTTTACATCTGCACAAGCTCTTATTTACACTCGAGGGAAATAAGTCATTGTTAAAAGGTTAACCTGGGGGAGGAGACCAAAGGAAAAATAAATAGTTGTAGATAATATACACTTGTACAGTTGTGCAGTTATCTAATCAGCCAATCATGTGGCAGCAGCACAATGTAAAAAAAAAAAAAAAAAATATATATATATATATATTACAGATATGTGTCAAGAGCTTGAGGTTCACATCAAACATCAGAATGAAGAAAAAGTGTGACGTCAGAGACTTTAACCGTGGCATGGATGTTGGTACCAGATGGGCTGAATAGGAGTATTTCAGAAAATGCTGTTCTCCTGGGATTTTCACACACAAGTCTATTATTTTCAAAAAGTAGTTCCAATGAGAATTTTGTACCATTATTTTTAAGAATTACTGTGTGTAATGATGTAATCATTTTTGCTCATTTTTATGAAGGGTGTCAAAACTGTAAATTACGAAAATGTTCAGTGCGCTGTTCAGAGAAATGGAATGCACAAATACAGAAAACAAGTACAAAAATAAATCCGTCGGTGTGGGACCTGAACATTCTGTTCAGTTCACAGTTTGAAATTGTGAACCGAGAGACATGCGTAGGATAGTGTTCAAATCTGCGTTAAAAACAAACAGTAAAACAATGCAGCATTTGAAATAGTGCAGTTGAAATACAAGTGATAACTCCTCAGGTGATTATAGTCACCTGTCTGTTAAATGGGACGTCCAGATTATACCTGCTGTGATCACACAGAGCTCCTCTCTGTGGAATAATCGACCACAGAGGAAGAATGATACTTACACATTCCTTGGCAGTTGAATCTTTTAATATAATTTAAATTAAAATAAACGCAAACACAACCGTGCTGATGGTTGATTTTCAGTCAGTAACATTTACTTACAGGGCTCAATTTCAAACAAAGGTGACTTTGGCCAAAGCAGCTGGATTTCCTTGCTGAAACCGCCAAAGTGCTGTGCAGTACCGCCACCTAGTGCCAAAATCAGAACTACAACCGTAAGAACGTTTGGCAGAGAATAATGTGATGGTACTACATGAAAAACTGGGCCAGGAGGTTGGCCACTCCGAGCACGATGAGAAAGATGTGGAAGCAAGCAGAGGGCCAGCGCAATTCACCGCTACGTTTCAGGGCCTTCAGATGGACAGCTGAGGGGAAGACAAACACCAGAGCCAAACCACATGTCGCCCCCGAGTACCTACACACACACGCAGGTTAGGATTATTATTCAAATTATAATCCATATTATTTTGTGTTCCATTATCTGCAGATAGGTTTGGAGAAATGAGAATCGGTGAAGCTTTTTTTGTTTGTTTGTTTGTTTTTTTGTAAAGTGACTTTGAAACAGCGCCCTCTTATGGGCAAATTCTTGGTTTTTTTTTTTTTACTAATATCTAACATATCTGCACATGCTCAGACCAGGCCTGAAATTTTGTGGGAAAATAAACAAACAAACAAACCCAGACAAAATCAAGCTGAAAATCCTTTATATCTAATTTTAGTACTTATTAGAACAGTTTAAACAGTTTATTTGCATATTATTTGATTCCATTTCTCCTTATAGATGCAGTTTTTTTTTTTTCAGTTAACTATAGATCTGTAGTCAGCCTTTTTAACATTCATTGTCACCATATAGTTTCAGCTCATTCTTCTTGGGTTTTTTTTTTTTTTTTTTTTTAACTTGAGCAAAATAAAAGTAATTAAAGGGTGTTAAAAAGGCAGATCCAACTCTTAACAAAAAAAAAAAAAACATTTAAAAACAAACAAACAAACAAACAATTTCCTTTTCACTTGGTTGTAGCCAATTTTCCATCTGTTACTGCACAACACAATTATTGTGTCCTTTGACACATGATGTCTTTTGAAACAACAACTCATGCAATTTTACAGGGCAGCTGAATGTGCTTTGAAAATCTGCTAACTGCATTTGCGATTAGCTAGTGATGCTCTGACAGACAGGGGAACGAGCAAAGCCCTCCCACCCACCCACAGAACACCAGCAAATATGTTCTCTTGGACTCCAGATGGCAGTGGCATCACTTGATTGAACACTGGGATAGACATTTGCACACTCGAGAGACCTGTGTGGTTTCCTGTTTCCCACTCGGATGTGAGAGTGAAACAATGTTCGTAAGGCAACAGGAGCCCTCAATCCCTATACATGATGGGAGTGTGGAAACACCAGGGCTGGAAGAATAAAAGCTCCTTCAGCATAAATGTTGAAACATGCTTTATTTATCTGAGATTCTGTCCTATGATTAAATAAATAAAAATAAAACAGAACGCTCTGCCCTGTTCCACTAGTGCAGGGGTGTCCGATCTTATCGGCAAAGGGCCGGTGTGAATGTGAGGTTTTCATTCCAACCAAGCAGGAGCCGCACATGATTCCACCTGTTTAATCAGTTGATCTTGGCTTTCAATAGACTCCGGTGTGGCTTCTGCTTGGTTGGAATGAAAACCTGCACTCACACCGGCCCTTTCCAGATAAGATTGGACACCCCTGCCTTAGCGGCATACTTGGTATGGTGGCTAGAGGTCTTTGCTACTCATTTCACTGCTGTTCACTTCGCAGGCAGCAGAGGGCTCCAACAATAACGTGGACCTAAAGCTGTGCCATGAAAACCTAACAGGACAAACTTTTAGCACACTGTTGGCTGCATTCATGTTTACACTTTAATACACCAATGTGACCAAGATGGAATTCCTTTAAAAAAAAAAATTATGACAGAAATAATAAGCTAAAACTTATTTTCAGAATAACCAGAATAACCTAAATGTTAAATGGTAATAATTATCTAAATAGATTCTGGACTAAATTACAGTGCTGATTTCTTTTGCTTTTGTGTCTCTCTCATACTAAATAGTTTTAGATCTTCAAACGAAATACAATATAAAACAAAGGCAACCTGAATAAACACACAATACAGTTTTTTATTTATTTGCTTATTGAAGCAAAAAATGTTATCCAACACCTATCACCCATGTGAAAAACTCCCTTAAACTTAAAATCTGGTTGTGCTGCATTTCACAGCAATAACTGCAACACACTGCTTCTGATAACTGGAGTTCAGTCTTTCACTTACTTCTAGGACTAGGATTTACTCCTATGCTTTGGATCATTGTCTTGCTGCATAATCCAGTTGC
>JANDJT010000060.1:8578814-8597359 GCA_024331685.1 Stegophilus panzeri | reverse complement strand
CTTTGCTTGTATTTTCTCATTTGTAAGTCACTTTGGATAAAAGCGTCTGCTAAATGAATAAATGTAAATGTAATATACAGAAGAAATTGTTCACTATTAAACATTTAATCTGTTAGCTCAAGTCATAGTTTCAGTACAGCATTACTGAAAATAGGTAACAATTCTACACTGAATGTCCATAGAAATATGGCTAAGTTCCACTCATACACAACATGACCAAAAGTATGTGGACACCTGACCATTACACCCATATGGTTTGGTTCTTGACCAAACTGTAGCCACAAAGTTGGAAGAACAGAATATATAGAATGTCATTGTATGCTGTAGCATTACAATTTCCCTTCACTGGAAAGAATGGGCCCCAAACCTGTTCCAGCATGACAATGCCCCTGTGCACAAAGCGCCCCAGGTCTCACTAATACTCTTGTGGCTGAATGAGCAAATCCCCACAGCCACAGTCCAAAACCTAGTGGAAAGCTTTACCAGAGGAGTGGAGGTTATTATAACAGCAAAGGGGGACTGAGATGTTCAACAAGCACATATGGGTGAGATGGTCAGGTCCACAAACTTTTGGCCATATAGTGCAGTACTCTCCCAATTTGGTCAACTGCTAATACCCACCCACTAGCTAGTTCTTCCCGATCACACAACAGCTACTAACTGTGGAGGGTCTTCTTCCTACACCACAGGGCAGCTGAGCACACCTGGAGGAAAGGCGTCATCTAACCTCTTTCACATACATGAGCTCACAGATGCCCAGATGTGTCTCTGTGACTGACAGGAGTGTGTGTACTGCCATCGTGCCTACCCAGAGAACAATTTTCTGTTCTCTTGGATTCCCGGGCAACGGATGGCTGCAGCATCATCGGGATTCAAACTCGTAATGTCCCGAAGACACAATGAACGTTTCTCATTTTAATTTTCCATTGTATCTGTATCTAACATTGGGTCATTTTATTAAAGAGCATGGAGTTAGCTTGCATACCAATGCGGATTATGTATCCTGGACACAGCCGATTATGATATACAAGACTGATTATGATAACACACCATAAAGTCAGTTTTCATTTAAACATCATTTTTCCTGTTACCACTATTTTTGTTTACTATATAAATATAGTCTTAAACAATATATATGAATAGTGATGTCAAGTTTCTGACATTTCAGCTGTCAGCGTGTCAGGATCAATGAGGGCTCCAAACATGAGCATTATCAGCCCTGTTCCCAGATATATATTTACTGACTCGCCAGATATCTACACAAATGGAAGATGCTCCACAGCAATGTGTGCCTAAAGCAGAACAAATAGACAATACAAAGCAAAAAGCGACTAGTGTGATGCCTTACACGTACCTAATTAAACAACTGATTACAGTTGAGATAAAAGCGATAGCGAGAATATGGGTGGAGAACCCAAACTAAACCAAATATCACTACAACTGCTTTTTTGTTCTGTAAAGGTATAGTATTATGAATAGAATCGAAAAATAAGTATGCAAAATGAGGGGGCATAATCAAACAACGTGTGCATAAAAGTATAAAAACTTAAAATCTATTCAAAGGAACATGTACGCTATAAACAAGGATTTAAAAACCATAGTTTTTTTTTTTAAATGGGTTTTCAAAAACATGAAGTTAGGAACATTCATATAAGTATTAAAAATAAATCTAATCACTCTATATAAATACATGCTCTTCATAAAAGTGTGTTGCTACTTATCTACGTTATGCAAAAAACTTTTTCTTAAAAATTAAACAAAACTGCTCCTGGTTGAGCATCTCTTCACTATTGAGCCATGTATTACAACATAAGAATACATTAATATGCATTTTCCTCATTTGTAAGTCGCTTTGGATAAAAGCCCACAGTCCCTGTCCTCAAGACCTGAGGAAACTATAGAAAACAACATTTATATTATATTATAGTGACGGATTCTACTTCCTGTTCTTTTTAAAGACACTATCCTTTATTCAAGAGTCAATCTTTAAGATAGATTTATTTTTACTTTAATTCAACAGTTTAATTTATAAGACATAATGTCTTATTCTGGCTTGCACAATTTCTATACTGAATAAATATACATACATAGTGCCATCCACTAATATTGAGCAAAGAAGGCTGTGAAAAATTGTCTTTATTCACAAAAATACTCTGCTCTCATGGATATCAAACAATTGCAAACACAACACAGGTTTATCCAAAAAAAAAAATCATCTTTGTTAAATATACGTGTGCAGCAATTATTGGCACCCTTTTAGGTTAAACGATAAAGACAATTTTTCACAGCCTTCTTTGGGTGCCAATATTAGTGGAGGGCACTGTAGATGTAGATATGAGATTGAGATAGATAGATAGATATATAATGTATATGATTTATATTTTATTTTCACACTGTGAAATACATTATTGCAAACTGGCACTGTTATTCATTAATTAATGTTCATACAAGATGTTCAGTCATAATTTGAAGTCACACTTTTCTCTCACCTGATAATGGATCCTATGTTTGGATAAAACCTGGCCATTACGACCCCAGCAGCCACAATGAAGGTGTTCAGGATGAAGACATAGAAAAAACTGTAAAATAAAGAAAGTAGTAACATAGTTAGTATGCTATTTATCTGACATTTTTACTTGTTATTGGATACTTATACTATTAGGACTCTAAATGTACCATAATGACTCTTTTATTGCTGCTACCATAGTCAACTTCTACAACAACACAGACCATTTTTGCACTAGTTTTTCCACATAATAGTGTGTTTTTTGTCCCATGTATCCATTGTATTGTGTATTTACTTTATTGTTCGTGCTCGTCTCACACCGTTGTGTATGTGCACTTCGTGTAGTCCTGTGTACTGTACTACTGCATTATGTTGTACCATGAGGAAAATGATATTTCGTTCCAATGTATACAAGCTAGATAGAGGAATGGCAACAAAACCACTTGACCTGAAATGTAAGTTATATTGACTGAACTGCAGAACCAATGAACAAAAAACAAAAAACTTTCCCACTTTATGTATTCAATTCCTAATGCATGCTGCTACTTGAATTGTAGAAGCTTCCTATTAAAAATAATGAATAATGCTCATGTCAACACATACTCCAGGCTATTTCCTCATAACCTTCTTCAGACAGGTTTCATAATATACAAATGGCATTGAGACACATATGCAGCATATTTAGGCTGTTTTCAACATGTCTGTTTGGTATATTTTTATCAGGAACAGTATTCTGTGGAAATGGCTATAAGATGGGTGAAATGAGGCCTTATAATGCCGGTACTGGATTTATCTTTTGTCACAAGAGAGTGCTTTTGAAAAATTTTTAAAGCTTCTCAGTGCCCTTAAGTGCATTTTATCTCTGGAGAAATCAGTTCAAAGTCCATAGGGAAAATGAGGGGAAAAAACAACGGAAGAAATAAAAGAAAAAAGAAAAAGGAAAAAAAAAAAAAGGCTTGTTAGTGTTAGTTTACCAATGCAATGTTACTAAGGACAAAAAATGTGTTCGTTTTTGTACATTTGTTGTTATATTGGTATTATGGCCAAGTCCCGCTTTAATGGCCGTTTACAGTGGTGTCACACACATCGTCCAAGCACACACACATGCTCTTTCACTGTTTTTGTGTTCTGTGAGGATGTAAACAATCAGTTAATCACATTATGATGCTGGTGGCTATATTTATTGTGACTGCTGCAAAGTTGCTCTGAATTTCAAAATTTGCTCAACATTCAGGAACGAGAAAACTTCTTGAAAATAGTATGGAAGGCACACATTATTCATCAGTATGTTACCAGTTTTAAAAGAAATTTTGGGAAGAACACTAGAAATACAAAAAGGTTTTTAATAAAAGTTTTTAACTCCATTTTTACAGTGTGCAAGTTCTTCATCTTCGTTGAATATTAAATGCTGATCTTTACTGAGGTCAGCTCCACCTGACTCAGAATTTTAATTAGATGCCCTCCAAACCACCCATTCAACCACAATCATTTCAAACTTTGAAATATTGAAAACATTTTAAAATTTGTAATATGAGCTATTTTTCCTTACAGGATCTGCACATGGAGAACATCATGACTCAAACACACACGTGTAAACGCGCACACACATTCGGATTGTGAAAATAATCATGTGCTAAGGGGTAATACATGGCTATCATTCTTCTATTTAATGGATTATTAAAAGTATCACACACAAGTATCACATCTCTGCAGAGGAGAGGCCTTGCACTTAGAGAGTGAGAGAGAGAGAGAGAGAGAGAGAGAGAAGAACCTCACTCCAAATGAGCATGGTGCTATGCAAATCAAGAAATTGGTCAAGCGTTAATGCACTTTGCAAACATCACATATTGTGAAAAATCAATATTTGGGATGTTGTTTTGGGCAGTGCACACCAAGGGAACACACCAGATAGTGGAATGTTTATTTTAAGCATGTGGTTGCTATGGCTGCTGGCTCTATTCTCTTCCCTTCACATTTAACCCTATGTTACCAACTCCAAAAATGACCCCATTACATGCCTTGGGTCATATCAAGCATTCTCTAGTTTCTGTCTTCCATGTCAAAGCTCAGTAAAACTGCCTCCTCTATTCCTTGGTTAGACTAAATGTTGAAAAAATCTTTATTATCATGACTAAAACTAGTTAACATACACTTGGGTGATAATGTCGTTATGGTTACAGTGTGTGTGTGTATGGGTGAGAATGTTTCCCCCCCCCAACATCACCACAAAGCCATGACAGCCAGAGATTTTTTTTCTGTTTATAAAAAATAATAATAATAATAATAATAATAATAATAATAATAATAATAATAAATAAATAAATAAATAAATAAATAAAAACACAAAAAACACAGTGTCTGCAAACAGCCTTTCTACTGAATCTCAGTGCTAAATGATTGCAGTAAGCTTACATTATGAGACATTTTACCTTGGGTAGTGATCACCAAAGATATAGCCCATCAGCTGCACCCGAACCAGGTAACCCAGCAGCGGGTAGACGCTGGTCATTTGCAGCAGCAGACAGGCTCGAGCCACAAACACCATTACATCACTGCTGGGAAAGTTATCCAGAAAGTTCTGTACCAAAGCAAGGGTCAGCATGAGAATCCATTGTTAAATGGCATCAACGAGCCAGAATTAGACATATGTGAAAGCTGAACAGCTCACAGACAGGACAAAAAGAGGAAATAAGGCTTACTGGTTCGATGCATTCCTTAGACAGTGGTGGAGAAGGAAAAGAAGCAAAGATCATAACTCCCACATAGAGGTATGTTAGACCTACTAAAAGGTAAGCCAAGGACAAATCTCGAACCTGCAACCACAAAAAAAAAAAAGTTCCATCATATTTAAGACTTTAATAGTTAATGTTACTTGTATTATATTGCTTAGTGGTATAAATGGGTAGCCAGCAGACATCTGACTGGTAGATATGTACAAAGGTCATGGAATAAAGAAAAATGACACATCCAAATGATGGATTTGATTAAACATCTGGGGCAAAACTGTTGAACATGTGGTATTGGAATTGAGCATTCATTCACAATGCTGGTTTATGTGAATAATGATACAGAGGAAGCTCAGTTCATTCGATAAGTAAGTATATACAAATAAATTGTGTTATGCAGAAGCTATTTTTAGATCCCATTTTCATATACACTCACCATAAACTTTAATAGGAACATATGTACACCTGCTCATTCAGGACATTATACAATAAGCCAATCATATGCAAAAAACAAAAATGTAAAACAATCATGCAGATACAAGTCAAGAGTTTCTGAAAAAGTTTATATCAAATATCAGAAAAAAGGAAAAACGTGATCTGAGTGAATTTAACCTTGGCACTGGTGCCACTGTACCCTCAGATTCATGTTCTTGGCTGACAGGAGTGGAATCGGATGTGGTCTTATGCTATTGTAGCCCATCCACCTCAAGGTTGGATGCGTTGAGCATTCGGAGATGCTTTTCTGCTCAGCACAGTTGTAAAGAGTGATAATTTGAGCTATTAAGGGTGATTAAGACGTTGGACTACTGATCGGAAGGTCATGAGTTCAAATCCCAGCACTGCCAAGCTTTCACTGTTGGGCCCTTGAGCAAGGCCCTTAACCCTCAACTACTCAGTTGTATAAATGAGAAATGTAAGTCGCTCTGGATAAGGGCGTCTGCCAAATGCCATAAATGTGAATGTAAATGCTTCAAACCAGTCTTGACATTCTCCTACATCCTCTTTCATCACAATCATTCTGTGAGAACTTTATAAACTGTCATGCGTGAAAACCCTAGGAGATCAGCAGTTTCTAAAATACTCAAACTAGCCCATCTGGTTATCACAAAACATTGTCATTCTTAAAAGTGTAAAAAAAAAAAAAAAAAAAAAAATGAAGTTCTTGGTAAGAACTTGCAAAAAGGTTACGAACCACTGATACATTCCATTATCATCCAAAGTTATATAAATGTTACGATATAAGATATAGAGCTATATGCAAATGGTCTTACTTAGCATGTGATCAGGATGTACAGGATGCAGCAATAAAAGATGTGCAATAAGCAGCTAGTTGTTCCAAAGACAGACCTTTTCAGACAACACCTTTTGTACTCAATTGATGTTAAATTTAACTCAATTAAATCTTACTTCGAGTTCATTTTATCTTATATTAGCATGTAATAAGGAAGTGCAGGAGACCCAGCAAAACAGATGATTCATCTGATCTGACCTCAGCATTGCATGTGATCAGGGAAGTGCAGGATACATGGTATAAAAAGACGTGAAACAAGCAATACTTTGTTCCAAAAACCATGATTTCTGCTGACAATGGACTTCGTGTGTTCTACTGATGAGGCCACAGTGGACACTTCCTTATCAGGAAGTCTGCATTTGCCACAGAGACTCACATGCAAAACTATAAATTCTCTGTTCCCTAGGATCTGAGCTCTACTTCTGTATGCAGTGATGAGTAAAACCATGTAACATGGCCTTCTAATTGGCTTTATCTGATGACAGTTAACCAGTCCACGTTAAAATAACCTGTCCATTTTGATTGTTTAAGAGGTGCAAGCAAACTATGGCATGGGTGTGAATCTGAGGGAAGAGCTGCGCTTACGTTGTTCTCCTGATTCTTGTTGTTCTTCATGAGGGTGATGATGCAGTTGTGGATGAAGAAGGCCAGAGTGAGAACACCAGTGAGTTGAGGACACCAGATTCTGAACTCTACATAAACACACACAAGCAGATTACAAATGAACAATGAAACAGCTTGGTTCAATATTTATGCAGCTTCGCCGTCTTTGTTTAAAACAAAGAGCGCTGAGCAATAAACTGATGCGATGAACAATAAGGACCAGACACCAACCTGAGCCATTTTACTTTGAAAAGCTAGTGTTTGTTATTAAGTAAACAAGGCACCTCATTGCTGCCATGTTGCCAATGAAAGTAAAGGAATTTGTTTCTCCTTCATGCCTGTAAAAAGCAAGTTACTTCTTGCCCTCTCATATGCACTGGTTTTATCTGATTGGTTGGATCAAAGTTATACTAGTATGGGTGTAAATTCCAAATGGTGCACAACACTCTCTTCATGAGAAAACAATGGCTTCACAGCGATTTTGCCACTCAATGTCTGTAGGTAGCCGAATTAATACTTTGCTCTTTTCATTAATGTGACTCTACAATGCAGAAACCCTCGTCAGTTCATCTCTGCCTGGCACTGGTGTTTACCTGGGATGAAAAAATCGGTAGAATCGAACCAATGGAACTCCAGGTGAAAGCCTAGCCGAAAAGCTTTAACGGTGACCAGGATGATGAGGTAGATCACTGAAATAGTGCCTGCGTGAAATGAAACAAAACCCATTTACATACCAGTCTACTCATCTGGTTCCCATTACAGACAAACAAACATGTCATCATGGAAAGTACAGGAAATCAATAACTCCCATATAGGAAAATGCAAATTAGTTTGCCTCAGTAAACAGAGGCAGCAGAAATTATATCACAAGATTGTCAGATATTCAAAACCTAATACAACAAGATCAATGTATACCAGTTGCACTTCATTAAACTACCAAATCCAAATATTCAAACGAGCCCAGCATTACATTTCCAGCATTTCTAATCAAAATGAAACAAAATGGACAAACAGATCATCGTCATGAAGATCAGAGTCTTACCCAGAAAGGTGAACCTGGCGAAGAAGGATGCCGAGCGGAAGTTGAGCAGTGGCAGAAGCAGCACAATAAGGTAGAAAGGGATAGTTTGGGTTTTATTCCACCAGTGGTCAAACAACGCTGTGTCTGTACTGTTATCACTGACATAATGCTGGCTAATGCTGCTGTTCTTATGTGGATCCACATCTGGGTATGGACAAACCACTGGGACAGATGATGAAATTAAGATTACTGCTACAGTACACATGGAGCTCATTAAAGAGTTAATTCACAGAGGATATTGCCTGACACACTCAGGAGTGAGATTAAACATATGACTACATAAAAATGCCTTCTTATGATATTAGTAATGAGCAGCATTTAAAGGAGCATGTAATGTTGGACTTCTGATTGGAAGGTCATGAGTTCAAATCCCAGCAGCATCACGCTGCCACTGCTGGACCCATGAGCAAGGCCCTTAACCTTCTCTTAAACTGCTCAGAGATAACTGTAAGGGCGTCTGCCAAATGCTGTAAATATAATTTTAAAAGGTCAAGTCAGTGTTTTTGGTGGCAGTTAGCTATAGAGGACCAAACCTGCAGAAATGAATAAATAAACAAATAAATAAATAAATGTAACAGGAAAATAAATAAAGGAATAAATGACTTGAGAAAACAAATATAAATCATTTTAAAATAAATTTAATCATAACTTTATTTTTTTTATGACTTCTTTCCTTCATTTATTATTTTCTGTATTTAGTTTTTAATTTATTCTTATTCTTTTTAACTTTTTTGTATTTATTCTTTTTTTATGCGTTTATTTATTTTTATATTTCTTTATTCCCACATGAATTCACTTAGATATTTATTTTTTTCAACATGTTTTATTTCTTTTTGTATTTATTCTTACATTTCATTGTCTTGTATGATAATTAGGTGGGTTAGTCTTGCTTACCATTGGTTCATCGGAGATTGAAGCGTGTGCTCGATTATTGTTCACTTGTTTTGGAGCGATGTCAGGTCAGAGCTCTCATGTAAACTATGACGGATGCTTCACAAATAGCAAGAGAGTTGTGCAACTTAGCAAACGAAGTCGATAACCGCGCATCAAATAACTATGTGCTATTTAGAGTAGAGGTGCTTACTGATGCTTTAGGAGAGCTGTATGCCCATATGAATGTCGAAGTAAAGCCTGAAATGTTAGGCTCTCTGCACGGTGGGACGTGCATCTTATTTACATCCGATAAGTCCTACTGAAACTTATCTCTCACAGGGTCAAACTACTGGAAACTCTGCAAAGTTGTTTGGTGTATGTGAAAGAACTATGCAGCTCCTAGTAGCCTTACAGCCTTTTTAGCTTTCAAATGTATTAGTGTTCATTTCTGTAAATAAATAAGCAAGTTATCACATAAATAAATAAATAAATAAATAAACTGGGGGGGGGAATAAATAAATAAATAAATAAATAAATAAATAAATAAATAAATAAAAGAATTAATTAAAAATAGCTACAAATAATAAAAATAAATTTAAAAATAAACACATAATAAATGAATCAAAAAGTAATACAAAAATAAATGTAGGATTACATTTAATTTTAAAATGAATTATATTTGTTTTATTAAGTCATTTATTCCTTTATTTATTTTCCTATTATTACATTTATTTATTTATCTATTTATTTATTTTTATTTCTGCAGGTTTGGTTCCCCATAGTTAGCTGAAGCTGGATGTTTTGAAACGCAAGGTTCAAACAAATGTCCTATTATATCACTTCTAAAGCCACACCCAAGCACAGGAGGTATAGGCTAGAACACGTAGCGTTTGGCTGGTTGAATGTACGTGGTTTGCCAAATTATCTGGCATGTCAATTTTATTTATTATAGCAATTTTTTTTTTTTTTAAATAAAATGCATAAACACTGGCGTAACCAGTCTGAAGTTGGTGCCATCAGCCAACTGATTCTAGAAATGCTGAAACAGGAAATAACACTAGTTGGCTGATCAGGTGTCATAGAAACTACAGCTTCGGGTCTGGGCTCAGTTATTTTATTAATAACTGCCAGAGTTCGAGGAGGCAAGCACGCTGAGCCCACCTGTAACTAACAATCATACTGCTGAAGCATATAGCTCTGTTTATCAGCTAATACCGCTCTGTATACTGCACTGGAAATCTGGAGTGAAGCCTTGCTAATGTGTTAGTCTTAACCGTGACATTTTTATGTAAGAATTAATACACTCAACTTCAAAAAAATTCATTATTGTAATTTTTACAACATTTCCATAAAGAATTAACACAAACAGGCAGAAAAAGACAAAATATACATTCACGGGTTACTACATTAGGAACACTTGTACTCCTGCTTATTCATGGAATAATCCAATCTGCCAATCATGTGGCATCAGAACAATTCATGAAATCACTCAGATACAGGTAAAGTGCTTCCATTAATATTAACATCAAACATAAATATTGGGGAAAAGGGGGATTTCAGTGACTTTGACTCTGAGGCTACAGTGGGCACAGGTTTGTAGAAACTGGACAGTTGAAGACTGGAAGAAGACCGCACAATGTTTTTCCAGTCTTGAACTGTCCAGTTTTGGTGAGCCTGTGCCCACTGTAGTCTCAGATTCTTGTTCTTGACTGACAGAAGTGGAACCCAATGTGGTCTTCTGCTGTTGTAGCCCATCCACCTACAGTCTGGTGTGTTGTACGTTCTGAGATGCTCTTCTGCCCACTTCGGTTGTAAAGATTGGTTCTTTAAAGGGGTCATGACATCAAAATTTTGATGAAATCAAATTTTCCTTGATCCTTTGACATACAAGAGGTCATTGTACCACACTGTAACCGTCCTGCAAGTTTCATAGCTTTATATGTCCTCCTCAGTACAAAAAGAGCATTTATTTAACCGAGCTCCAAAAACGGCTCATTTGGATGTGTCGGGATTTGTGACATCACACGGGCAAATACATTTACATATGACTGCGCCTACAGAAAGATATCAACACCTACTTTTCCATCATAGCACTGTTGGCCCTGCCCACAGGTGCTTTAAAAAAAACCCCCACAGTGTTATGGCAGGGGACATTGATAATTAATTCACAAGGAAAGATGTTAGCCAATCATAGCAATGGGTGGTTACACTGAAGTCTTAAAAGGTAAAGGACAATAAACGATGGTTTCAGTCAGTGGGTCAGTGACAGTGGGAAAAGATAATAAATTTCTATATTTGGCAAATAAATAAATAAACAAACAAACAAATAAACAAAACTAATATTATTAATACACTTCAGGGAAGTGTATTTTTTTTACTTTTTTTTTTAAATCGTGACCCCTTTTACTGTAGACTTCCTGTCATTCTTCTCTGACCGCTCTCATAAACATAGCATTTCTGCCCACAGAACTGCCGCTCACTGGAAGTATTTCGTTTTCCATTCCATGTAAACTGAAGTTCTTTACCCATATCTGCACGATTTTATCAACAGCTCAGCTGCTGCATGCTTGGCTGATTGGATAATTGCATGAATGAGCATGGGGGTACAGGTGTTCCTAAAGAAGTTGCCAGTGAGTGATTATAATGGTAGACATTAGGAATGATGAGCTCCGAGGCTGAAATATCTCAGAGACTAACCTCTCTCTGTTCCATTTGTGCCAAACTCTGAATCAGACATATTCATGTGGTGAACGTAGTCTGGTGGTAGAAAGAAAAGCACTTTTACCTCATGACAAACCACTGTCTAAACCACAATGAATCAGTGAATTCACGTAAATAGCATGACATAATGGCTGCTTACTGTAGATGAATTTGCCGGTGTTAAACAGGAAGTTGGACATAAGCACCCAGTAGACCACCATCGCCCCAAGCAACGATACCATGGAAAATAACAGACTCGACCACTGTCCCAATCGCCCAAAGTAATATTTACACACGTCAGGAAACTCCCAGTCTGAGGTATCTATATAAGCTGAGATTTAAAAAAAAAAAAAAGAGAGAGGTAAACACAAGCTTCATATCACAGTAATCTCTAGAATTGTGTATGTTAAAAAAACTAAACACAAATGATCATATTTGATCTATGACCTATTACATGCTGAGTCCCTTATCAAGATGCATCTAAAATGCAGAATATACATACAGGACACACAAGAGCAAAGGTGGAACATAAAGTACGGCACAAAATGTGACAAACACGTGAGGAAGTACAGGATCTTCCAGTCCTGAATTCCTGCAATCATGTTCCAACAGTAGTAAACAGCTCAGCAACGGGAGGGTAGGGAGGTGCCACCAGTAATGCTGACCCACTACAAGAGTTCTTCCTCATTTGTAATGCTGAGAGCATTGGGTAATGCTCCTATCCTATCTATAAACATCACCTCCTTTAGTGAATCTGAAATCTTTTTACAGGTGTAGTGTATCTGCCTAATAATAATAATAATAATAATAATAATAATAATAATAAGGAGAAGAAGAAGAAGAAGGAGAAGAAAAAGGAGACTACATTTATATAACAACTTTCAAATGTTAAAATGCATCAATGTGCTTTAGAAAGAAAAATATCAGGCCTTGACTTGATTTGAAGTTACATTACTCATCCATGTTGTATAAGAACTGAGCAAAGAAAAACCATTACAATGACGTTTTTTTCGAGAGATAAGAGCTGTGTGATTAGCTTACGTATTGATTTGGTGGACTTCAGAATTCTGTAACAACAGTAGAGTGTGAGTAAGCCCATTAAGATAAGGAGGATGATTCCCAGTGTGAACCCAGACTGCAAACCAAAAAAATAAATAAAAAGGAAAAAAAAAAAGAAATCCAGTTACAGGCAAGTGATACACAGCGATTTTGGATGAAAACTAAAAGTGAACACACACCTGCTTTATTCCCCATGGTATGCTCAGTATGGACGTTCCCATCATCGTATTCCAGATTGCGAAACTACACAAAGGAGTGGCTTGATTATTACACTGGCATGTTTTCAAGCTTATAAGTTTACATGAAGAATTAGAAAACTTCTAGATTTCTAATACATACATAGTGACAATACTAGGGTTTGTGGCAGTTCCCTCTCCTTGCACTTTAAACGCTGTCCCCAGAGGACTGTAAATGTAGAGCTCCTCAGGTGGAGGGATCACATGGTCAGGAGGAGCCTTCAGAGGTCAGGTGAAATAAACCAAAGCATTACCTCATGACAAACACATGGTACAATTAGAATGCTTGGAAGTCACCTGCTTTTCAATGGTTTTATAGTTGTAATCAGTATGTCTATGTGTTCAGCTTGCTCTGAATAACACGCAGTTCGGCTTCCAAGACAAATCAAATCAACATTAAACCTCCTGTGTATATACGTATAGTGTGACACTATGGTAAACACTGGCTACAGAAGATAAGAGGAAATGATTAACTCTGGACTTTAATCATGTGAAGTATGATTTCACTTAACAGTTAGCTAGCTATCCATTGGGTACGTCAACGAAATATATTCATTCATCTTCAGTAACCGCTTTGTCCCTGTCAGAGTCGCGGTGGATCCTGGGAATGCTGGGTGCGAGACTGGAATACACCCCAGATGGGAAGCCAGTCAATCGTAGGACACACAAACATGTTCACATGTAGGGGCAATTTTGAGCCACCAATCCACCTACTAGGATGTTTTAAGAGGTTGAAGGAAACTGGAGAACCCGGCATAAACCCATGAAAGACTCAAGAACAAGAAGAACATGAGGAAAAACCGAACCTCAGGGGATCCTGGAGCTGTGAGAGAGCAATGCTATCTGCTGCACCATAGTATGACGCTAATTAAACACATATTCGATATAGCAAAGTAGCCAGACTATTTTGGTGAAATCATTTGTTGGTGTATATAGTTTTATAGAGAGGATAGATGGCACATAGATTACCAGCAGCCTGTCTGATGACGCAGCCAGGCGGCCATAGTAATGAACTCTGCTGTTCAGCACTGAAGCCTCAGCAGACACTCGCTCCTGAGCCGAGTCCTCCACGATGTTCCTGGGCTCCACATGGAAAGGCCTGCGAGACAGAGACAAGAGCACCGATCAAGAGAACTCATCTCGTCAATGTTTCTAAGCTGATTAGATCCTTCTACCTGCACTTTTTATCTCCTAGTTTTACTCCATTTTGCTGTTAGATTTAAGCTGACATTTACAATGTTGTCTTTAACGCTTTATCGAGCACTAAATTAGGAAATGAACAGAACTTTTTATAGTAAACACAGCGTCCTTGGAAGCATGTTCAAATTGGCCATGTCAATTTGGCCATATAACCGTAATCTTGTTTAATCAAAGGATCAAAGCTTTAAGGCACACACACACACACACACACACACACACACACACACACCACTCATGATTACACACCTCTTAGAAACCAATTAAAACCTCACATACAAAAAAAAAAAAGTTCTTGGAAGGAACAACGTTCACTAAAGCCAACCAGCTGCTTTTAGCGGTGGAAACAATTACGGGCATTCACAGTCGCAATATCAATGCACATCCAGAACATTTCAGCACATACGTGCGGGTAAACGCAACGAAGCGGCGTCCAAACGCTTCCTAGAACTATCGCTTGCTGTGCAATTCACACAATTTGCTCGGCTAAAAAATAACACATCAGATGACACGTTTGTGAAGTTGGCGCAAAATCGAATAGGATGAAAAACAAATGACATTGGAACCTCGCTCAGACTTAAGTCTTAATTAATGAATTAATGCCTGTTCTCTGCTTGGAAATTCATGAGAAACAGCAGCTTGTGCAGTCATGTTACAAACAGTCAGAGAGTAGAAATCCCAACTTGGCAGACTGACAGCAAAATGTAACATGACTCACATGCAGGTAGATGTATTCCAAAAGGCAGCCTAAAAGATACTTCAAGGGTGAGCCAAATTAAAATATTGTGACATATATCAGAATTGAATCCGGATGCCTGTTACGCACTGGAACACGTGCGCCGGCCGAACGTTATGGAGATTATGTCACAATTTTTCATTTTTGTGACACCAATTTGCATGTCTCAATGTCTCAAAGCATTTAAGTGCACCAAAGACTACCAGGTCTTCATGTCCAGGTGGGTACAGGATAACCAGAGTGTTTAATCAGGAAAGGAAAAAACATTTTTCATTATAGGAAGGGTAGGTGGATATCAGCTAACTTGCTGTTGAGGTCAAATTCTCAGTTGTCTTATAATGTAGCTACCTACATAATGTAGCATAGCTATGAGGCACCATGCCAGGGAGCATCTGTGGCATTGCTGCAGGTTTAAAGATATATGTAGGGAAGTGTACAAGGGGATATCATCTAATCATCAGTATAAACAAAAATGATTTTTTCTTCATCAAACACGTCACACGAAGGTAAAAATGTCTGCCAAACAAATAAATGTAACCACAGATGTCTATAACGCTGGTGTATTTTTGGTGTAAACACTTTATACTTTCACTTTCAACTTAACACTGGTAGCTTGCACATATTTTAAGACTTAACTTTCAGTGGTGTTTTACTAGAGTAAATCATATAACATAAACAAACTCGTACCTTCTTTGTCTGGGGTCCAGAAAGTCTATCTTGTCCGAGTAGTTATCTCCTGCTTGAATTGAGCCCAGCAGAGGTTTCCCGTCATCCTCCATGACCTCTTCTGGTTCACTTGAAAATCATTGCCTGGACGAAATTTTTTTTTAAATAAATAAAAATAAACCCAAACACGGGTTCTCACAACTTCTCAATGTACACTGACTACATGCCCAACTCATTTCTGCAGAGGCCCCTGCGGCAGATCAAACACATACATGATGTGCATTTTAATAAGAGCCACCATGATTTTCTTCAGAAGAAGCAGAAACCTTGAAATAATTAAACTGAAATTACTTCAAGCCAGACTGGACACTGTGTTGTTCCTGAGAATCTGGCTCTCTGCGGTTAGAGTCCTCCCACTTAACCTATGACAAAGGCTCTAGAAGGAGAGGCTGACTCTGTCGCTGTGTGAGAGCATGTGAAAAAGAAGAAGCAGTTGAAGATAGGGGCTCTTTATGTCCACCCCTGAAGTATGATCTCAAATACGACAAGGGCAAAACATCAGCAAACCACAACCACATTCCAGCTCGTATAGTACGGTCATGGAAATGCTGTTTCAGGATGTTTCTTTACTTTTAATTCCCAATCTATCTACAAAATGCTGCATTTAGTGATTCAACGCAAAGATTGAACAACCTTTCTGAACTAACAGACAATATTAAGTCAAACGATGACAAAAGCAAAGCAAAGCAAATAAGCAATAAAAAGCAAGGACACAATGCTGATAAGGAGGAAAATCGTTGAAGGAACGTTTCATATAAGTAAATGAGGAAGTATGAGATGATTAATGACTTCTGAATTCTTCAACACACGTTATTTTAAGACCGCTGTGGATATCGGTACTCCTTTGCAAACGCTGACACTTTCAAAAACAAGAAGCTGACTGGACATTCAAATCTATTTTATACTGAAGGTTTTGTTTTCCCTCTATATTTACGTATTTCAATACATACATTATGTATTCCTACATATTTATATACGTTACAAACGTAGCATTGGACCTAAATGTTGTGATGCATTATTGTGAAGCATAAAGAATAGCTTAAAGTGTTGTGATACATATTTTATATCACTAATAACCAGACATTATTAACAAATTTTATAGGGTCCTGAATGTAATAACTCTCTGTCCAATTGAATGAAATTCACAAACATGTAACTCTACAGCTGTTTGTCAACACTGTTTACTTTATATTAGATAAACAAAAATTATTCAGCTCAGAATGAAACTGTTTTATTAATTATAAACTTATTTATAGATTTGTTGTTGGGTTTGTTTTTGTAAATATTGCACAATATCGCTGATTTGAGTAACTATCGTTAGCTTCAATGCTAACCGAGTTCTAAACTGTTCTGCTAAACACTGCACTTTTACTCCCCAAACTCAGTGTCATTAATGTACTTTACAGCTTTTATATTGTACGTTATTATGTACCTTTGTTAACTTACCTGTAAAAATAAAACACGGTGGTACGGTGTCACTTTGTTCCGAAGTAAGCCGCAGAACAAAAACACATTAGCAAAGTAACTTGTTTTGAAAAGGACACGTGAATTGATACGGACTTAAAGTCCTTGTGGGACATGTAGTGAACATTTCACGCAGATATAACGAAACCGTTTTGTACGGCCACGCTGATTAAACTACATTACCCATAATGCATCTGCAACTTGACGGGTTTTCAGTTGTTTTTTTTTTTGTTTTTTTTACCTTAACTTCGTCTGGCCACTTTCGTGAGAAGTGCAAGGGTACGCCCTACAACAGAATCTCCTAATTAATCACAACAGACCCTTTAAACAAACAGTATTTTAATCACTACTCCAGTGTACAAAATTATACAGCCGCTTATAACTGGGAATATGAAGCATTTTCAATTTAATTCAATTCAATTTTATTTGTATAGCGCTTTTTACAACGGTCATTTTCTCAAAGCAGCTTTACAGAAATATATAAACATAGGATACAGATTTAAGTGTGTGGATTAATCCTATTTCACTCATTTAAATAACATTTAAATAAATAAATGTTCTATTAAATCAGTTTATAAAGTGTTTTGTGTCTAAGGTGTTGTAGCATCACACTGTAAGCACTGTGAACAATTGTGAATTTTCTGCACAAGATGTCTTCTCTTTGTTTATGATCATTTCCAGGGATTTTTTAACAAGCCTGTACTTAATTATTTATGTCCAAGATAACTACGTCTCCAAATAATTGCTATTTATATAACCTGCTGAAATTAAAGGAGAAATATAAGGACGACATCTTTTATATTCTGTGTGCATCAAGAGACTAATTTTAGTATCAGAAAAATATTATTATCATTATTATAATAGGACAGGCGGCAAGATGACATGCTACGTAGTGATCCTCAGTTTATCTCATTTACCACCAGTGAAAAATGACTCAACATTTTAGTTTAAGTTACACTGTATGGCCAAAAGTATGTGGACCCCTGACCATCACCAACATACAGTGCCCTCCACTAATATTGGCACCCATGGTAAATATGAGCAAAGAAGGCTGTGAAATATTGTCTTTATTGTTTAACCTTTTGATCTTTTGTTCACAAAAATACTCTGCTCTCATGGATATCAAACAATTGCAAACACAACACAGAGTTATCAAAAAAAATCTCTTTGTTAAATATAGGTGTGCAACAATTATTGCCACCCTTTTAATCAATACTTTGTGCTGCCTCCATCTGCCAAGATAACAGCTCTGAGTCTTCTCCTATAATGGCTGATGAGGTTGGAGAATACATGGCAAGGCATCTGAGACCATTCCTCCATACAGAATCTCTCCAGATCCTTCAAATT
>JANDJT010000060.1:8558020-8573386 GCA_024331685.1 Stegophilus panzeri | reverse complement strand
AAATAGACGACTGCTTGAAGCCGTGGGCTGCGTCCGAAACCGCGTACTTACCTACTATATAGAAATACATGTATTACTCCTACTATATAGTAGATAAGTATGCGGTTTCGGACGCGGCCGTGCTCTCTTGTTTGCCGTTCGGCAGTTGAGCACTGCCGTGTGTACGTATTCTGTCGCAAAATGCGGCGAAAACTCCCACACGACGTTAATAGTGTGATTAAGGTGTTTACATGTCTGGAGGGCATGTCCATAATGTGACTAAAACAGGAATATTCCACACATCTTAGTTCGATTTGTGTTTACTTCGAGTATGACTTTAGTTGGATTAAGGTAGTCAATAATCGCTGTTTACATGGTAGTTTCTTAATCAGAGTATTGTCTTAATCTGATTATTGTTGTCCATGCAAACGTACTGATTGTATGTCTTTGGGCCTGGTTTACAAATAAATTGCACATAGAGCTCTTTGGTTGTGAGTTAAGTCCTATTCGGATTGCATTAGTTTAACAGGGATGTAATTAAAAATAAAAAATTAGGCACGTGATAAAACTCACATTATGTCAGCAATAAAATGATTATATTTTATATTATATTAAGATTATATTATAGTAAAATTACCACAGGAGGGGTGAGGTTTCTAGTGGGTTATATTTTATGGGAACCTGGATGTTTGCTTCATGTCACTCTTATTTCAGTTTTGGTGTGAACCAAGGTTCTAGCAGCAGTTTGAAAACACAATTCATAATTACAATGTATATGGTTGTGTGCCTCTTCCAAAGCATCTACTTTTCACTTCAAGATTTGGGAAGCGTTTAATATTTGGGCTACGAGACTAAGTACAGCAAGTATCAGCATTCAGGCATCTTTTTTGATGAGGAATATAGTAGGTAATTCAGCTTGTAATTTTCTCAGAGAAGAATGGAGAAAATCAACAACATGGCGGATCCAGGCAAATCGATTCACAGAGTAGCTCCTGTAAAATTGGAAGTTACTCCAGGACCCTATGCGAATTTAGTCCCTTCCGAATAGGACGCGTTCTTGCTGGCAGTGAAATGAGTGCCACTGTGACCAAAGACAGCTGACAGTGTTGTAAAAGACTGTTGTAATTACAGTCTAAAACCAGTTTAACACGGCAGTCCATAATCTCTCATAGGGATTCAGTTGGGTTGAGAAGGCCTCAGCATATGATTTATGTCATTTTTATACACATCAAACCATTCAGTCAGTCTTCATGCCATTTGGATGGGGAGACATTGTCAGTCTTTGACAGCTCCTATCAGGACAGACGTTTCATCATAGGATAAATTTGATCAGTCAGAAGAACTTGATATTATTTTGCAGTGAGTAAGGGAACTATTGAAGACAAATTGTGCCAGCAAAAAGGAACCTCCCCCCCAACAAGGATAACAGGTTTTGCTGTCGGTTTTGTCACCTGTCTGTAGATTAATAATGTAATCATGTCAGCAAGATGCCCCAACGCCCCTATGAGGGTATAACAGTCATCAGGTTTTATCATCTGTCACAGTCTGTGGATTAATAATCCATAAAGTAAACAAATGTGACTGAACCATAAACGGTGAAATTTTCAAACAGAAGCCATTGTTGACAATTGGATGGTTGTATATTGTGCATGACCAGGCTGTAAGGCAGGATTCAGCATGTTCCTAGCACAATGTTGGTGTAAGGGTGTGTGTTATAACTAGTTTAGACTATAATGTCTTTAATCTTTTTGTTTATGAGTTTAAGTGTTGAATAAGAAGTGTCGCATAATGTTATTTAAAGGGTCATGAAACCTCCCTCTTTCAGCTCAATTCTACCTCTCAATGTTTTGGAAAAATGCAGCTTAAATAGGTGTGGGTGGCTGTGTGAAGAAGGGAGGGGGAGTGGGGAAAGGCAGGAGAGGAAGAGGGGGGGTGAGCCTTCAGAACACAAAAAAAAAAGATGGATAGTGATGGTTTGCAGATGATCCAGAGGACTTCTCTCCTCCTGAATCCCCAGGGCTAAATGGAGACCCAATAGATAGCAGTGCAGGTCCTCTGCCCTATCTATTTGAACCACTAGCCCCTGGCGTGACTATGGAGGAAAACATAAAATAAAACCAGAGGCAGTGTGGATGGGAGAAGTGTCGGAATGGTAGCTAGCTAATAGGCTTGAGCTTTTCACGAATAAAAGCAGGAAGGCTCTTCCCTTCAACACGGACTCTCGTTGCATAGTTTTGCACGCGACGTCCTGCGGAGCTTGAAGCAGTTTAATTAGCTCAAAAGGAAAGTAAAATTGTCATGGTTAAAAAATTAGACACATACCTCATTTGAAGGGAAGGAAACGTCCTCGGGACTGAGTGCCGCATCATTGTGTAGACGCAAACTGCTTTCATGAGCAAGTCCGAAGTCCACCTTTCTCCAATTCTCATAGTTCTCCCGAGAAAACACATACTAACTCTTACACCACTGAAACAAAGACCTGCGACCCACTTGAACTCCTCTCATCTACTAATAATTGAGACCGCATCTTCTCATAGGATAAGAATACGCAGGCTCATGAATAATTGAGACCCCGACACGTCATCAGAGTACTATAGTACATTGCCATGTCACTGCCTGTGATGTGTGTCAGGATGAGATTTTAAATCGGAAGACAAAAATATCGGAAAAAAGCTCAAATTTAACCAGTTTTCTCCTACAATTAAAATTAACGTATGCTAAGATTGTCTTTTATGATATGCGATACGAACACCTCTGTTAAAATCTCAGAAAATGTAGTTTAGTGTTTCATGGTGCTTTAAGGCTTGTTTATGCTTCTGTGTTGAAGTATATTTATGTGGGGGTTAGTGCCCTGACAGGCTACTGTGCACTATTTACCAAAATCCTGATTGCATTTATGTAGTGTTATACCATGGTCTGTCTGAATACTCGGTTCTGATTGGCTGGAAAGTGTGCGTTAAAATGGTATATACCACAGGTAGTTCCACTCTGTTTAATCACCGTTCTTAATTATTGCAATGTCTATAAACAACTATAAACGATAACAATAAATATAAACCATAGAAACGTACAGTTAGTTGCACACAGTAGTTAAACGCATGGCTTCATAATTAGTAGAGATGCAGGTAATTCACACACTCAATCGCACTCTAATAACTATTGTAGTTCATTTAGGGGTGCTCCTATGCAGTAATTCGTGCAAAAGGACCCCTGACCAAGCAAATTAACATACTTTTCAGAGGGTCGACGTTTCTGTATTAGAAATATTCTTTATTCTAATATCTTGAGATACTGGATTTTTGATTTCCTTGAGCTGTAAGCCGTAATCATAAAGATTAAAACAAAAAAAAGGCTTGAAATATTTCATTTTATGTAATGAATATAGAATATATGAAAGTTCCACTTTTTGAATTAAATTACAGAAAAAATGAATTTTTCCATCATATTCTAATTTTCTTAGATGACCCTGTATGATGTAATATACAGGATGTTGATGCTATTGTTTTAACATATGTTTGCCTTCTCCACAGAGCCCTGTCGTGAGCAACATGACTTTTGGTAAAACATTTCACTGTTTTTAAAATATCATTAACTGCAAAGCGAAGTAGAAATGTAGCTGTTATGCGAATTTGATATGGATCTGGACAATTCCAGCTTTACTAAAGTTCATTGAGTTGCAAATTGTCCGTGTCTGTACGCGCTTGGCGACGTCGAGACAGTGCGTCTATGTGGCCATGTGATCTTTCTAACGGAACGTGTCCTAATAATAAAAAAAACCTGTATATTCATGTACATGTTAATGATATAGCAGTTTATCTGTATTATGGATGGGACATCACATGGATAGGTGTTTTGGGATGGGATACATTTTCAGTATAAATACTTTATGCCACTAATGGCAATTGAAATCATTAAAATAGTATAGTTTGGAAAAGAAATTGTATTTTCATATTCTTTCCCGATTACTTTCCCGAAGGTTGGCATTGTAGCCTGTGAAGGGCTGTTAAGGTTAAGAAGCTGTCAGGTTAACTGAATTAAAAGTTCTCTCCTATCTTCGCTTTTAGCTGATGATATTAAGAAGTTAATAGAGAAATTGGTTGGGTGAAACCTTGCAGTTCTGTGTGGGATTTGATGCAGTTTCCTCTGAAATGTAATCAGAGCAATTAAATATAAACCTAAGTGGGCTTACAACTTTTTTCCACGGGTAGGTTGATGCTTGCATGACATTGCCTATATCGATCATGGCCACTTAGTTATTGTATACATGTATGTAGGTATGGTTGTGTGTATCTTTATCGTTTGCCGTTTTGATATTTGTCCATTGTGAATTTAGGGAATGCCGCACGCTCATGGAACAGTGGAAGCCAACGAAACAGCTTCAAAAGCATGACTAATGGTAGGCAGTAATGAATAGTATGAGAAATGTACGTTGTGTATAGTCGAATATTTATATTGCCATACGTATTTATATTTGGCTGTATAATCCTATAAGTTGACACTTAAATACACCATATGGCTAAAAGTATGTGGACACGTGACCATCACATGCAAATGTGACCATTCCAAAACCATGGACATTAACAGAGTTGGTCCTTCCCTTTGTTGTTGTTGTTGTTATAATGACCTCCACTCTCCACTCTCCTGGGAAGCCTTTCCACTAGATTCACCCACAAGCGCATTAGTGAGGTCAGCTACAGATATGGGGTGAGGAGGTCTGGGGTAGTGTCTTTGTTTCAATTCACCCAGAGGTGTTCAGTTTTGAGGTCAAGGCTACTGGAGTTCTTCCAGGTCAGCCTTGTCAAACTGTTTTTATGGACCGTGCCTTGTGTATAGGAGTTTTGTCATACCAAAACATGTCTATGCACTTTAGTTCCAGTGAAGGGAAGTCTTAATGTTACGGCATACAAAGGCATCCTGTACTATTGTGTGCTTCCTGTTTTGTGGCAACAGTTTGGGGAAAACCCACATATCAGTGTGATGTCCAGGTGTCCACAAGCTTTCGGCCATATAGGGTTTCTATGTGATCTAATGAGTAATGTACTGACTAACAGTTCATGTGGGTTTATAGATGAGGAAAGTTCTTGGAAAAGTGACAGTGGTGGATTTGGGACTCAAAGGGGAAACAGGGGTGAGCCTCTTGTTCTATGTTATATAGCCTGCTAATTATGAATCTTAAGTGTTAGACAAGTTATTCAAAATGTTTCCAACATCAGGTCGAGGCTCTAGGGGAGGACTTGGAGGCTTCAGGAGCTTCAATTCAGGTGCAGTCTCTCACCCTACCCCCCTTTTCAATTGCTTGTTTGGGTTTCTTTGTTAAAAAAAAAAAAAAATTGGTTTTCTAAACTGTTTGCATTTCTATGCAGGAAATGATAAACATGGAAACGAAGAAGGTTGGTAGGCTTTCGTTTAATTTTTTTACCTTACAAACAGCACACTACTGCGACAGACATCTGTGCTCTTGCCTTTGCCTGTAGTTGATCGGGCCAGCTCCTGGAATGGTGGGCGAGACGGATTCAGGGGGGGAGGAGGCAGAGGCAAGTAGTCAAGGGTCAAGTTTGGTTATGACTCCTCATAGCTCTGTACTGATCTGTAACATTGTGATCGCAGGAAGAGGAGGGTTTAGAAATTTCTTCAACTCTGGTAACTTTACACCGTTTACTTATTTGTTGACCTGTTTAAACCATAGTGTGCATGTTCATTTTCAATTTATTTTTCTCTGTCAGAAGGCGATGAAAATGGCAGTGATGACAGTAAGTGGCACCACGGTTTTGTCACTATATAAGAACAACGATTATTTCTGAAAATGTGCTCATAAATTTTTTTTTATTGCAGGGTTCAAAAGTGGAAGAGGTGGGTGTGGGGGAAGAGGAGGTCGTGGAGCTTTCCGACAAGGTAAGAACAAATAGGGTTTAGAGCAGCTAAGCACATAACAGTCCAGTTTGCTGGTTTACCAGTTCAAACGTGCTCGATTAAACTCGTGCTGATCTTTATCACTTATTTCTGCTTTCATTCTTAGGTAGTGATGTTGAAGGCAGAAGACACTTGGGCAGAGGTGGAGGTGACCCCATCTTGCATAATTCATGTTCATCGTATAATACCACAAATTGGCTTGAAAATGTGTGCATGAAGCAGGTTTTTAAAGAACTATGACTTAAGCCCTATCCAGACGGAGTTAAATTTTCATGGGGTCCTAGGGGAATTTTCCTCTGTTCCTCTGTGAATTTACATCCAAATCTGCCATGTCATTGGGGTGTCCCCCAATGTTGCCTCCTCTCGCAGCAACTTTCTTCTGGAAAGCTCTGCAGACAGGGTTACCATCTTCTATTAAGTTTCCCCTTAGCATTTTTATAAAAACCAATATATGACCACAGTTCAGATTTGGTCATCTTGGAAGGTTGGAAAATGCCTGCATGATGCAAACATCTGAGTTTGTAGAAACAAACAACCCACTAGAAACTTGCTGCTCCTGTGGTAATTTTATTTAGCTGCTGGATGAGAGGGGTTTAAAAAAATAAATATGTATTTTTATATATCACTGGGGAGAAATGTTAAAATTTATTCAACTAATCCAGTCCGAATAGGGCTTTAGTGTTAGGAGTATCTTTACGTTTCCACTTGTTTAACTATTTTTAGGATATAGAGGACGGGATGAGGAGGTGTTTTCTAAGGGTAAGTTCACACTGTAACTGTGACTATAATTAGAAGGGGCACTTGTCCGTTTGAGATTTACTTTTCATTTACTGATAATTCATTAGGCTCACAGAAAGATGACGGGGGAAAAGGAGATGGTGAGACTGCAGGTTTGTAGTTCCTCACCCCATTATTATCTCTGACACTCTTAAGTGTCCATCACTTGCAAATCTGAAATAAACACGATCTATCCTGTAGGGCCCAAGGTCAACTATGTACCCCCTCCACCACCAGAAGAAGAGGACTCCATTTTTTCCCAGTATGCAACAGGCATCAACTTTGACAAGTATGATGACATACTTGTGGATGTAAGCGGAAGCGACCCGCCCAAAGCAATCATGGTGAGTAGGGCTCTTTATTTCTTGTTCCTTTTTTGTGATGTTTTTTTATTTCCTCTATAAATTGGTTTGATCTCTTTTGGTATTTCATAGTGACTTTTTGTTTTTGACCCCACTAGACATTTGAAGAAGCACAACTCTGTGAGACTCTTAACAGAAATGTTGCCAAGTCAGGATACACGAAACCTACTCCTGTTCAGAAGCATGGCATTCCCATCATATCTGCCGGAAGGGATCTCATGGCTTGTGCCCAGACTGGATCTGGCAAAACAGTGAGCGCTCACACTCATGCATGGCATGTGGTTAATTTATTCGCAGCATGCATAATGGCTTATCTGATTATCTTTTTATTTAATTAATTTATTTTACATTTTATTTAGACAATTTACAACATGCTTTGTCTTGGTAGCCATATAAAATGTTAAACACTCTTGCTGTGCTGATTAGGTAATGGAAAGCTCATAAGTTCTGCCATTATAACTCATTTATGGCTCATTTCCTAGATGCAGACCTAGTGATAGTCTGTGTAAAAGTTGTTGCAATACGATATGTTGCAGTACACTTAAGATTGCAAGTATCATCAACATAACAATTACAGTCTCTGATTAGAGGCAGCTGATTAGAGCTTTAAAATGGTACAATCTGTCATTATTAGTGTCATTTAATTTGGTTTTTGTAGACGTTATGGAGCAATATTTTTCTACAGTATTTAGAAGGGAAAAAAATTACTGTTTTGTTTTTCTGTTGTGATGTAAATGTCTTTTTAGTTACTCTGATTTACTGGGGTGGTGTTGATTGCCCACTGTAAATGATCTTGGTGGAAGTCATCTCCCTAAGTGCTTAAAACCGGATAAATCTGTGTGGGTTAGCCATTTGTATTGTGTCTTTCCGTTTCATTTTTTAAATTTATTTATTTATTGCCATCCTCAGGCTGCCTTCCTGCTGCCTATTCTGCAGCGTCTCATGAACGACGGTGCAGCAGCCAGCAAGTTCAGTGAGGTTCAGGAGCCTGAAGTAATCATCGTGGCTCCCACCAGGGAACTCATTAATCAGATTTACCTAGAGGCTCGCAAGTTTTCTTATGGGTAAAAACCTCTCTTAGACATTTAGATAATTATTTTTGATTCTCTCCTAGTGATGTGCTGCATATGAAACACTCAGATGTCAGTTTTGCAAGTTCATTATTACCTCGCTTCAGGAGCTTTATCCACCTTTTTCCTGAGAAACCAATGAGCGCCGCCATGATGGATTTTAACTTCCGTTGTACTGTTTTTCTTTTCCGGTCTCTATAGGGTCCTTTATGAAAACTGGCTAAAGAGAGCAACTGAATTAATTAAACTTTTTGATTGTTAGTAAAAATTAAAAAAAAATTAGCTACGGGTCAGCAGCAGTAAACTTTAGAAATTCCTGGAAAACACCTCCAGCAAACCCGAAAGGAACGTCCGTGTCCGGCGCCGTATGTTTTGCTGCGTGTTTAGATTGGCTAACTTAACTGACTGGTCTCTACCTCGGCTTTAAAAAAAAAACCAAGAAAAATTATAAAGTTGCTGTGTTTTCATGTACAAGACCTGGCCTTTTTTTTTTTTTTTTTTTTATAAACTGTGCAGGTAATTATATGCTTCTGTGCTTTTTTAATTTTGGAGTTCTTTGCCATCAATGCCTTCAGAGAGAATAAAGTAGTTAATTATATAAATGTAGTTAACCTCGGGTCATAGCGTTATCATCTACCCCGTTGTTAAACTTTGACAGGTAAGGTACCGTCAAAAGACGGTCACCGTGACCCTGTAATGTGTCTGCACTAAGGAGCCATGTGCATATTTTTTTTAAAAATTTTTTTAGCCATTTTCACAGGTTTAATGTCACATTATCAGCTCGGAGCATATGCTAATTTCACTAGAAACACTGGAGACCGGAAATGTAAAACAGGCTTCTGGTATGAGCCGGGCGAAACTTCGGCATTCAGGAAAAAAGGTGGATAGGATTAAAATGATCTGGTGTAATTGAGTGAATTATGATGGAAATTTACCACAAAAGACTGACACATTTTGGAAATTTCTTGTAGCACTTGTGTTCGTCCTGTCGTCGTTTATGGAGGCACGAGCACTGGATTTACAATCCGAGAAGTGTTAAAAGGTTGTAACGTGTTGTGTGGGACCCCTGGAAGATTGCTCGACATTATTGGTCGTGGACAGGTAATTTATGTTGTCTATTTTTGAGAGCTGATTGCGCATGGTCTCGGTAGATAAAGCAAATATTTGAGGTAAAATTCAGAGTTTGAATAGTATTACCATGAGAAGCACACTTGTACTTTCAGTAATTGAATGCTAGTTAATTGGTACCATAAAATATCTGACTGCAAACAACTAATGTTTTTAGTAATTGCTTATTCATGCGAATTAATCAAATCAATGAATCGGACTAAATGTGCTTATAAATGACATCATTAACAAATCATTTGGCTTTTTTTCCCCCCCAATAATATGAAACTGGGGGAGGAATATTATTAAACATCCTTTAGCCTAAAGATTGTTCCTTGTTACAATAACAGTAACCCATTTAAATTTGATAATGAATTTATTTTAAATAAAAGTTCTTAATCTATGGCTTTAATGGAGATTTCTCTGTACCTCTATCTAAACTGTACTAAGTTACATAGACAATTAAACTTCAAGATTGCAAGGAGGAGGTGAGAACAGACTGAAGATTAACATAAACTTTAATGGACAGAAACCACAACAGACACACAGTGTACGTGCATCTCTCTCTCTCTCTCTCCCCCTCTCTCTCTCTGGCACCTCCAGCTGCTCCTTTATCTCTCTTTCCCCCACTGATTAGCCAATTCAATGCCAGGTGTGCGTTATCACAACCCGTCTACCCCCTCCTCGCCACACAATGTAATATGATATAAATATAATATACTGTAACCTCAGTCATTTAGTGTTTCACTCACCAAGCAAGAGTTTTCATCTTCTTTTGTTTTTAGTTCTTGTTCATCTCAGATTGCATTGTACCATGACTTGAGGATTTTTAGCTCATTTAATGTTGCTATTTGTTTGAGTTCATTTATAGGTCATGTACACATGAACTCCACCTTTTTCAGCATTCAGTCTGGCCTTGACCCTTTGGCTTTGTTAATTAACCCATAAAACTAATTACTGCGAGTGAAATCTGTCAGTCTGTCTTCTTTAAAACTGCCTCAGTGGCATTGGACCTGAAAACAGTTTTGTGTACATCACTGCTGCTGGTCCCAGTGGCTTTGTAATGGTATTATATCTTACCCAGGAACAGATGCTGTTGCATGCCAATGTTCCTGTTTTTATAGTATGATGCGATGAATAGATAAAGATAACTTTTCATGAGCAACAGTTCAATGCATCAGTTATTTCATATGATTATTGCAGTCCTTAAGAGATGTTTTGGAAGCTCCGCTGGATGTATGCGAAGGACAGTTTTTCTTCATTTGTGTTGCCCAGGTTGGACTGAGTAAAGTTCTTTATTTGGTGCTGGATGAAGCTGACCGAATGTTGGACATGGGCTTTGAGCCGGACATGCGAAAGCTGGTGAACTCTCCGGGAATGCCTCCAAAAGAAGAGCGCCAAACCCTCATGTTCAGTGCCACGTATCCAGAGGATATTCAAAGGTCTGTCGTGTTCATATTCTGCTTAACCCACTTTTAGTTAAACTGTGTTTATGGAACAGTCTCTTGGTTGTAATTCCTGTACGCGTGATCATTATTTTTGGCTTCCTAAGTAAAATGTCATCAGTGTTGACGTTTTGATATTGGGGAGGTTTAACTAATGCTGGCTAAATATTGAATAAAACACTGAGGGGTGGGGGGGGTGCTGTTATAGGAAAATAAACATGATCGGGTGGCGTGATGCCCAGCAGGGTGGAGTTACTGGTACTACCCCAAAGGTCCAGAATATGGGGTTTTTTTGTTGTTGTTGTTGTTGTTTTTAACAACTGGCCATCAATTACATTTGGTTTTTTTATTGATTAAAGAATGTGAGACCTCACATTTAAAGTTTAGTTACATTTAATGCTGTGTAACATCCGCAAAACAACATCCTGTTATTACTTGTTAATGAAGCTATAAACATTCAGCAGCCTCTCACAGTTTGTCGTGTAACCGAGAAACCAGGAAATGTAAAGTCTTTACAATGACAGAAAATGTCATGCTGAATGTTATATAGAGCTGACACTGGAGACTGTCCAAAAATCTCCTTACAGAAAGCTTCACCACATCAACATGTGTTTTCTGTGTTAAATAACGTTTATTTATTTTTAATAATCTTTTTTTTTTTTTAGGTTATGTGGAGCATCAGCCATATGCCAAGACCCTGCAAATTTGCTGTTACAATAGAAATAAACATATTGGCATGGACACATGCACTTGTGATTTGTCTTACAGCCATTTCCATTAGTCATGCTGTTGAAAATGGACATCCTTTTGGCGAATCATATTTCAGTCATTGTTTGTAATCTGTGTGCGTGCTAGGCTGGCAGCTGATTTCCTCAAGGTGGATTATTTGTTTCTGGCTGTGGGAGTGGTGGGAGGAGCCTGCAGCGACGTGGAGCAGCACATCATTCAAGTCACTCAGTACTCGAAGAGAGAGCAGCTACTGGACCTGTTGAAGACCACAGGTGACCCAGACTTGACCTTCTCATGACCTGTGGCAAAGTGCATCAGTGATTGATGCTCATATTGTTTGTATCGGGACGTGACCAGAAAATGTATTTTTAATTTGACCCTTTTAAACAAATGCGGATATTACGTGTACAGTAGCATGAATCGTTTTGACTACGTGTGTCTTATACTTGTAAAGCTTGACAGTCTATGCAGTGTGCCCACGAAAAGAAAAACTGGAGGTCATCAATTGGTCACCTTGTAGTATGATCAGTGTAGCTTGTGTTTTTTTTTTGTTTTGTTTTGTTTTTGTTTTTTTTACTTGTGCTGGAAAATTGTTTGCAACTTTGACATAATTTCCAAGAATATGTACATTGTGCTTCATAAATTGTACACGTACAGTCTTTGCGTTTTTAGCTTTACTCATAAGCACGTCGGTAGCTTATGACTAGACAGTTGTATAACTAAGAAATAAACTTGGAAAGAGTCTAATATTTCCAACTCTCCTGTTCTTCCAGAGTGTATATATGCAGCATATTAAAATGTTTAAATTTTGTAATATTTGATGTTCACAAACTGCTAAAAATGAAAGCATTGATCATCTTGGTCTTATTTATGTTATTTTCTTTATATTACTGTTCACCACCCAAGTAACCATATGTTTTAAAGCACTAAAATATTTCTTGTGTAAAATCATTTGATGGGAACCTCCCTGCAGTTACGGTTGTAAAATGCAAAGTAGAGTTGAGGCAAGCAAATGTCCTGTGGTCAAATGGTAAAAAAAGGTCATGTTTTGCTGTATACCCTCAGGGATGGAGAGAACAATGGTCTTTGTTGAAACCAAAAGAAGTGCAGATTTCATTGCAACATTTCTCTGTCAGGAGAAAGTGCCCAGTACTAGCATCCATGGGTACGTATCTGTGCAGGCACACCAATTAAAGTCTAGCTCCTAAATAGGTTTGATGTTCTTAAAATAAAAAAAAAAACTCCTTTTTTTCCCCTGCAGCAATGTGTTTGTGTTGTTTTTTTTTTTTGCTGTTGTTTTGTTTTTTCTTTAAATCTTGCATTGCTAATATTTCATCCAGTTACACTGACATTCAACATGTACGGTTTTTCTCCCCAGTTTAAAAGACTGAATTTTTTTTTTCTTCTAAGCGTTTATTTAACTTTTGACCACGAAAAGGTAAATGACCTCAAAAGCATTGTCGTTCTCTTTGTTCCCAGCGATCGGGAACAGCGAGAGCGGGAGAAAGCTCTCAGTGACTTCCGCACAGGCCGGTGTCCTGTGCTAGTGGCTACTTCTGTTGCTGCTAGAGGACTAGACATTGAGCATGTCCAGCATGTGGTGAACTTTGACCTGCCAAAAGGCATTGCTGAGTATGTGCACCGCATCGGGAGAACAGGCCGATGTGGAAACACAGGAAAAGCTGTGTCCTTTTTTGACCCGGAGCATGATACTCCTCTAGCTCGCTCTCTGGTCAAAGTCCTCTCTGGGGTTTGTGATTTCACGGAAAACAGTCTTTTCTACAGGACCTACTTTTTTCTGTCGCTTAAGGCTGTTTTAGCTTAACAGCTGTCTCTTTTGTTCAGGCCCAGCAGGAAGTTCCTTCATGGCTGGAGGAAATTGCATTCAGTGCTCATGGCACCACAGGGTTCAACCCACATGGGAAAGTGTTTGCCTCCACTGACAGTCGCAGGGTAACATCTACTTTTGCAATTGTCAACATCCATTGTTCTATTAATGTTCTTCTCTACACCTTGACTTTCTACATGTGGGTTTCTGTAATTAGGGTGGATCCTTCATGAAGAACCAGGCACCACAACCACCTGCACAGAGCACGACTGCAGGAGCTGATGACGAAGACTGGGAGTAGATTTACTTTTAGGTTTATTTGTTGTGCAATATTCCCGTGTTCTGTTTTATTTTCTTTTATGTTAAAGAAAAGAAGCCTGTGGGCCCCAAATAGAGATGTCGAGAAAAAGTAGAGAATGGCAGGCCTTGAGCTATTGCACTGAAAAAGAGCGACAGAGTCAACCTCGAAGTTTAAGCTTCACAATTGAACGTCAGGAATTTTGTGTGTTTGCACATAATGTTTTTCTTTTGCTTTTTCTTCTGTAGAAGTCACTGTGTGGATTATTCAGTACACAAAAGTACACTGAAGGTTGCGTCTGCCCTTTTTCAACAACTAGATGTTTCCAGGTTGCATTTTGATCAATATATTTGTGTGATGGCATTTGTTAAGAAAAAAGTTGTTTTGCCAGTGTACCATACCAATAAATTGTTTACCGAAGTTTACTGTTGCAGTGGTGCGCATTTTCAGGTTATACCCAGTGGTTATTTTATCAGGTACAACCACCAAGTAGAGCACTACAATTATTGACTGCAGCACATCTGTTTCAAATGCCTTTACCTCGTACATATACGGTATAATTTTGTTGGCTACATTGGCAAGTCATGTAAATGAGTGTACCGACAGTATTCTATAAACTTGGCCTAAAAGGATAGAGGAGAAAAGTAAAAAGAGTGAAATAAGCAATACAAAGGGAGAGTGGAGAAAAGAGGAAAGGGTCAGTCTTTTTTTGGGTGGGGGGGGGTTGGAGATGTGCTAATCTGATTTCTTCAAAATTGAACAATGTTATATGCAATGAATGTGTAGGAGGATTAGAGAGAATATGGTTTCCATCTTAATTGTATTAAATTAATCGCTCATAAGGTTAGAAAGGCTATAATGTCGGATTTTTATTTACGGAGATGGTATATATTCTCATGTACAATTCCAAACATTGCAGTGGGCTGAGAAGGTTCAAGTTAAGCCTAATGCAACTTTAGAAAGAGTAATAAACGCAGAGTCCACACATTGACTAGATGAGAATGATCAGTGTGGTGTTGATCACAAGTTGGGTCAAATTCAGGGAGAGAAAAACTTAATCTTGGTGAGAAAAATATATATATATATATATATATATATATATAATATATAATATTAAGCAGCTTGCACTTGATTTTATTTTGTCCTCATACTAAGGGGAAAATGGACACAGTGTAGAACTCTCCTATTTGTCATCCCTGACTTATTCATGCAAATTATTCTTCCACTGTAAAACCTACAGAGAGCTAGATAAGACGATAGCACAGAGTGCCTGAGGGAGTAATCTGAATACCAAAGTGTCCGTGGAATTCTTCCTATAATTTTGCTATGTGCATCTAAAAAGCCTGGATAGAAATGGTGCATGCACAGTCAGGTACATAAATATTTATGGACACGGACCATGTTATTGACTCAACTTACATTTAGTCTAAGCTGTAAAAGAATTATTTTAACAGCAGATTTGCTTTTTTTTTTCTAAATGATATTTCAAATCATCTGTTATCCTGGCAGAGGAATCGACTTGTTTTGCTTTCATGGCTGCTAAAAAAAAATTATTCGTAAATCGTTGCAACCCTTAGACAGGTGTATGTGGGCCTTCACTTTACCAGCTGTTCTCTTAATGCAGCTCTCACGTACATGGTGCTGTGGCCAGCACAGTAGATGGGTGGAGGTCTGCATTTGTTAATGTAAAATCATTCATTTCTACCTGTTTTTTGTTTTTTTTAAATTTGGTCCTAACTAGGCTTCCCCTGCCAATCCTTCACCCCCATACCCCCCACACCCCAAAAACTACACATTTTTTTTTTATTCCTGATGAATATCCCTCAGAATACAGACTTTAGCTTTTAATTTAAGGCTATTT
>JANDJT010000060.1:8531742-8547848 GCA_024331685.1 Stegophilus panzeri | reverse complement strand
GTGTTGTCACATGAAAAGATATAATCAAATATTTACAAAAATGTGTGGGGTGTACTCACTTTTGTGAGATACTGTAGTTCGTTTTTCACCACCTGATGCATTGAGTTGTTCAGGTCATACTGCACACTTGGATGCTTTGACTTAAGAGCAAGTTTTCACATGTGATTTTCCATCTCTGTGTTGTAAAGATGAATGTGAGATTTTCAAAGTCTTCTCTCACTGTTCTGTATCTTGTAGCCTGTAGTGAAAAATGTGCAAAGAAGCTTGTCCAGTACTGTGGTGACTGACGTAAATCCATGTACCAACTATAGCGTGTCCGTGCGCGTTAGGTATCACATCTCAGTCTGGAGCACATGGAGCAATGAGGTTACGGCCCTCAGCTATCTCAATGGTAACATTTTAGTCGCTGGCCTTATTATTTACACACTTCTTCTCATCACAATGTTATGTTTCCATTCGATAAAAACATTTTCTTCCTTTGACAGTCAGTAGCTTACAGTTCCATCTCTGGAGATCTAAAAGTGTGTTGGGTGACAGTGGGAAAAGAACAGTGCTCCTTATGTGGAAGGTAGGATGGCAATTTAAAGATGTGTCTAGTCATTATCATAGCACTGAATGAATCGGAAATCATCAGGTCTGATTTTTGTTTCTTTCAGGGAGTCCAACCATCATGTAAAAATGTTGATGAATATTGTATCTTCTGCGACTCTCTGAACCATTCCAAATGCTTTGGGTCCTACGAAAATCGTATGTTTATTACTTTAGACGAACGTCCACACAGAATAACCGTGACTGCATTTCGCAATGAAACGAGTCTCAATGAAGCTTCTGTTGAGGTACCTGGCACGGCAGAAGGTGAGATAGTTTAGCAGAATGTGCACGGAATAAAACATGTCAAGGCATGCTGTTACAGGAAAATAATCAGTGATGAGGAGGTGTGATACCTCTTTGAAATTGATTATTATCCTATAACAGCACGTCTCAAAGTGATGAATTCTTCTTACACCCCAGCAATTTACCAACACTTTACCAGCAATTTTATATTCATTAAAGAATGACACATTGTACTTTTTATTCATTCATAGTTGCAATTAATGTGAAACATCCGATAAACAAGTTAGTTCCTGTAATCTCTTATGTTGTAACAGCTATAAACAGTTACTCCTTCAAGACAAAAAAAAAGCAGCTTGTCATCCATACATTTTCCATACCACGTATCCTACACAGGGTCATGGGGGAGCATGGAGTCTATCCTAAGGAACTCGGGGCACAAGGCGGGGGAAACACCCTGGACAGGGTGCCAACCCATTGCAGGGCACAGTCACACACCCATTCACACACTACGGACAATATAGAGACGCCAGTCAGCCTACAGTGCAAGCACAGGGCAGGGGCAGGATTCGAACCCAACCCAACCCTGGAGGCGTAGGGGAAAACGTCCTATCCACTAAGCCACTGTGCCCCACGCAGCATGTCATATTACTGAGAAAACGCCTAGGTGGAAACAGCTTTACCTCTGACAGTTAACACTTATTTTATCTTGTTCAGGATCGAACTCATAAACATTAAATAAACATCTCACTATATCAACCAGCAGACTTTTTAATTTAAAAAAAATCTGTTTATTATTTGGCTTAGATGATGTAGAGCATCCATCATACAAGTCGATTCAGTATCATTTTAAAGCAGGTTTATTAATACAAACCTGTGATTTGTATTACAGCTGAGGTTACTTTCAGAGTTGCTGTATTAGAACACCTTCTGACCAATCAGGATAGAGAATTCAACAGCGCTATGCTTTCAGTCAGATTAACAAAGGAATTCAAATGCCATCAGAACTCACTGATACTATTCATTTTTGTTTTCATTGATCAGAGGGAAATTTACCTCCAGTTAGGAATATCAGCGTGTTTGTCCAGCATGGATGTATCCATATCACCTGGGAGAAGCCCAGTCTTCCGGTCAGTGGATATATAATAATCTGGAACAGTACTGCCAAAAACCACATGTGGCAGCAAACCCGAGAAACCAATTTCTCTCTGAAGGGTATGTACACTTATCAAATTCTGAGAGTGTTTATATATTCTTTAAAATCCATTTAATATATTTATATGTTCTTTAAATGCCAGGTGAGCCTTTCACCCTCTACACCATTTCACTGACCCCACTCTATAAAGATGGTCCTGGAAATGAAACTACTCTTCATAACTGCAGCCAAGAAGGAAGTGAGTACAAATAGCACAGGCCAGATTTGGACCAATTTCATTTAAGCAGTCTACGCTAGGAAAAAGGACCCTTAAGGAACACTTAACTGTCCAAGGATCCCTTGAGGAACCATTTTTCTCTAGAAGTGTAGTAGAATTGTCTGTATTTTCCTATCAGCGATGGACAAAGTCTGGATAAACCAAATCAAACAAATTTTTCTCCTTGTTATTAAAACTCTCAGTAAAACTTATGTCTTTTGCTCTGCTTTAGACCTATCAAAAGTGTCTGTTGTCCAAATGATTGAGGTTAGTGACAAGCACGCAGAGATCCACTGGTTGCCGTTATTACCAATTCAGTGCTGTGCATTTGTACTGAACTACACAGTGTTCTACAAATCATACAACGAGACAAAAACCAGAAGTAAGTCTGATATGCATATGAATACATTGCATAGACTTGGTGATATTGCATAGCTGTTGATCTTCTCTTTGTACAGATGTCACTGTGGGACCGAACCAGCACCGTGTCATTTTGGAGGATCTGCAGGCCAGAACAACATACAGCTTTTATATCATGGCCAGTACAGTGGCTGCTTCTTCCAAGAGTGTTTCATTCATATTCTCAACGAAGCCCAATAGTAACTCTTAACAGTTCTTTTTTTTTTTTTTTTTTTTTTTTTTACAAAAATTGCCCTATAATTAATATTTTATGAAGAGTTCATCCATTATTCTGTTTGGCATACACCCAGACATCACTTTATTTAGCAGTTAGACTGTAGCCCATCTGTTACTCTGTGCAATTTGTCAGCCCACCACCAAGAGCTACTGCTGACCAGAGATGATAAAAGTACCAAAATTCTTCACTTAAGTAAATGTGTAATTGCTCACGTGAATAAATACGCTGGTACAGCTTCAAATTATTCATTAAAGTTAAAGTAGTAAAGCATTAACTCGTTATTTTATTAAAAGAATGAAAGTAAAAGTACATGAAAGATTCCCAGAACAAAAGTTGTGTCCCTCAAATCAATTATTTTAGATACTGATTGTCACGATGTCCCCTTGAGACAGCGCTGCAATTTGCAGCGTGCTCAGAAAGCCGGAGTGCATGCGTATGCACGAGCCAGGTGCGCGAGCGCTCAGCAAAGGCACGCTTTTCAGTTGTTTATGACTGTGACTTTGTTTACTGTGGACACGTGCGTTTGTTTTGATTATGTTCTGTCTCCGCCCCCATTTAGTCATTGGTTGTTATCCGAAGGTGTGCAACATTGGTTTCAGCTGCCCGTGTTTACCCATGATTACATTATTCATTTAAACCCCTCGTGTCTCTGCGCAAATCGCGCAGTATTGAGTTTAGCGCTTGACCTAGCTCTCGTTTCTCGTTGCCCAGTTATCGGTTCTTGTTTCCTCTGATTGACCTTGTTTCCCGTTTCCTCGTTTTTGATTACAGCCTAGCCCAGTTTGCCAATTGCCTGACCCTTTGCCTGTCTTCACCACGTCTCTGCATTACGATTTGGATTTGTCTGCCTGCCTCTCGCCTAAATAAACGTCTTTATCGGCATTTGCATCCGTACCCAACTCCATTAGATCCCGGAATGTTACACTGATGGTAAATAAGTGGCCCTTTCTCCAAAGAACCAAGGAATATGGGAAAACATCAGCTAAAGCTAACTGACAATCACTTTATTCCTAATCTCCCAAACATTAGCTAGCATGATAATCACTCTGACGTTACAAAGCTAGCTCTCACAAAGAAAAGAAATAAAGTGTACATAGCTGCAGAGAGATTACTGTAATGGGTATTAGGTCTCGTTTTTACTGTCACGTCTGTGAAAGTTTAGATTTGTTAAAAATTTAGTTCAACTCCTTGAAACTTTCATAACTTTCTATATCAAAACACACTGATCAGTCTAACATTAAAACCACTGACAGGTGATGTGAATAACATTGATTATCTCATTACAATGGCACCTGTCAAGGGGTGGGATATGTGAACAGTCATTTCTCGAAGTTGATGTATTGGAAGCAGGAAAAATGGGCAAGCGTAAGAATCTGAGCAACTTTGACAAGGGCCAAATTATGATTGCTAGACAACTGGGTCAGCGCATCTCCAAAACAGCAGGTCTTCTGGGGAGTTCCCGGTACGCAGTGGTCAGTACCTACCAATAGTAGTCCAAGGAAGGACAACCGGTGATCCAGCGACAGGGTCATGAACGCCCAAGTCTCACTGATGCGTGGGGAGCAAAGGCTAGCCCGTCTGATCCGATCTCACAGAAGAGCTACTGTAGCACAAATTGATGAAAAAGTTAATACTGGCTATGATAGAACGGTGTCAGAACATACAGTGCGTCACAGCTTGCTGCTTATGGTGCTGCATAGCCGCAGAGCAGTCAGAGTGCCCATGCTGACCCCTGTCCACCACCAAAAGCGCCTACAATGGGCATGTGAGCATCAGAACTGGACCTTGGAGCAATGGAAGAAGGTGGTCTGGTCTGATGAATCACATTTTCTTTTACATCACGTGGATGTAAAACACACCATGGATCCACTATGGGAAGAAAGCAAGCCGGAGTGTGCAAGCAGTGTGATAGTCTGGGCAATGTTCTCTGGGAAACCTTGGTTCCTGGCATTCATATGGATGTTACTTTGACACGTGAAAGTGTCAAAATGTGTCAAAAATGCAGTTGTTAATTGAAAGAACTGCATTAAGAAAAAAAATATTAAGTGGAAAAAAACCCAAGTATAGATAATTAATGGTAAGACTTAAGTATAGTAGCAATGTAATTGTACTTTGTGTTTCAACCTTGTAGGTGTGCAGTTATAGACAGAGTGATAAGTAGTATCAGTAGATAAAGTAGATGGATCACAAGGATACATTTGGGATAATAATGAGCCTTAGTTAGAGATACTAATGTATGCTAATCCTTCTCTAGCACTTCTTTTTTTGGTCATTTGCCAGTTCCCATGCACTAGCTAGCTCTCGCCTATTACACAGCAGCTACCAGCCAGGGAGGGGGAAGACCAGCATGTGCTTCCTCCAAGAAACTGCATCTTTACAAACTGCTGTTCATTCTGCTGTTCATCACATGACAGCTGAATACACTCGGAGGAAAGTGCTAACTTGTGAATACATGACCTCACTGATGCCCATGATTGGTTAGCTTCACACTGATTGACAGGTCAGAGAATAATGCCTTCCCTCCCTTCCAGAGAGCATGGCCAGTTTTGCTTTCTTAGACTCCTGGCCATGGAGGGCTGTGGCATCATCAGGATCAAGATTTTCTTGTTAGCTGTATATTTTTGGTTGCTGGACTGACCACTAAGATGTCACTACCATGTCAGTGTTGCTGGTTTACCGAAAATGATCCGTCATGGTTGAGGGTGAGCTGACAAAACGTGCATAGTCATAGCTGGTCTACAATCAGTGGTTAAATGTCTGAGTGTGAATACAAGGTATGTGTGCCTGTAAAAGTTTATGACAAGTTTGTTTCATGTCCAAAGGTTCAAGCACTGACTTTTTTTCTACTTCCCTATTTCAGTTAAAGTTTACCTTATTCTGATTACCTGCTGTGTTGGACTGATCCTGCTGCCCACGCTTGCTGTAATGATGTGAGTGTCTATCTTATGCTTCTCTGATAGCTTAATATTTCTTCCCACAGTTTAAACAAGATATTGTGTTGATATAACTATTTTTTGCCCCTACAGACGAAGGAAATTCTTGAGTAAAAAGATTCCAGACCCACGATTCAGTTCTTTGTCCATATGGCCATCAGACAATTGCAGAAAGGTACGTCTTATTTGTCATCTCTACATAGATGCTGAAAAATTAAGTGCAGATACATAAAATACATGCCAGGTTTTTTTTTTCAGGGGTGGAGCCTATTTCCAGTGCCTGGGGGCAGGGACACAGAGAAAATTCTGCCATGTCATGTGGACAGTGAGGCCGTCATTGTCTCCCTAACAAGCAAAAAAGACATAGCTACAGTGAAAGCTTTGACAGATATGCAGTACATTGGAACACATGATATGACATCCCAGACAGAAAATACTCCACTGGCTGCCTGTGTTTCTAAGAAAGGACAGCTGGCATTTGGTGGGAAAGAGCAACGAGTCCCTCCTGTACCATCACTGGATCTCCAGACCTCAGGAACCCCCCCTATTCAATCACTGTACAGGAAGCAAACACCGTTATGCAGCCCTGTGGATTCACCTACTAAACCACTATGGTCAGATGAGACAGAGGCACTGCTGACACCAAAGCTCAAAAATACAACTTACTTTACTAGTTACGTAACCTTGGACATGTTTGAAACTGGCAAACACACAACCAAGTGACTTCTTTGACTTCATGTCTTGTTCTAATAATAATAATAATAATAATAATAATAATAATAATAATAATATTTACAATAACTCTATTACTGTGTGTCATTACTAAACATGTGATGTGTATATCTAGAGTATTCAGAACATCCAGTAACCAGTAATAACCAGAATTACATTCTTTTCACACACATGAGTTATTTACCAAGTAGAGGGTGTTTTTGGATCACCAAAGAAGTCATCTGACATTTATATAGCATCAGACAGTGACTGAAGTGTTGCCCAAGTTAACTAGGTCATTAGCTCGGTAATGTCATGCTACATTAAAGTAACTGTCCAGCATCCCAAATGCCTCACTGTTAATATCATAAAGCAATTAACAGTGAGGTGTAGTTTATAGCCTGGCACTATTTCCATAACATAACCTAAAAAAAATGTTCCCAGATATTAGATATTTCTTAAATTGTTTAGTTAATAAACTAGCTAGGTTAATATGTTACGTTATACTCCATGGTCAGCGAAGTTCCAAACTAAAAGATCCAATTATCTGCTAGCTATCTGCACAGTGAATGATAGCTATCATAACTTAATAGTATTGTTACTTCGCAAGCAAAGTGCACTGCTTAACTGTGTAATTTATAAGCAGTACTTTATGATTTTATTATGCAGTGATTTTAATACATACAGCCAAAAATGTTACTACTAGAGATGGCACTGACCTGATACCCAGGAGCGATGTTGGGGCAACACCAGCAAAAAAAAAACCGGTGAATCGGATGTCAGAGGAAAAAAATGTGATTCGATTGAGAATTGGGTTTGGAAAGAATATTTTTGGAAATGTAAATGTTTACATATACAAAGTCATGTATATATGTATATTTTTTTTTGTTAAGGTTGATTTTTATTATATTTATACATTATACTTTATTAGAATTGCAACGTGATTTTTGTGTGAAAGCTGTGGTTTTGTTCAAGTTATATTTTCAGCTGTGGATTTGGTACTATAATTTTTTTGTGTGCTAATTAATCCTGATTAAGTCTTGTTAATTTTTTGTTTTGTTTTTCAGTTTCAAAAATCCATAAAAAAAGCTGATGCTTAAATATCAGTATCATGCCAACTTTATTAATATCACATGAGCAAGTTTGCAACTTTCTTCATGTGTTTCATAATAATAATAATTAAAAAAAACCCTGCATCTTCAGGCATGAATAACGTACAGCTACGAGGTTTAGATGTCCAGTTTGATTTTTTTTTTTTTTAACCCAAAGGACAGTGGTAACTTGTCAAAACCAGGATGTGATATACTACTCCAGCCATATAGCCAATATATCCTCAATGTTCCCAAATATTAACAATGTACTACATAAAAAGGCCTTGTCTGTATCTTCTATAGTACTAGCCACATGTATTTTGTTGCAAATGGCCTCTATTACACTTGTTACCTCTGGCTGTGTTTCTGTAATCCTCTCTGAAGCACTTATGGACTCGAAAAGCAGGAAGATTGAGTTTGATAAATGAGCCTTTATTTCTCATATGGTTACTACAAAGTGTAATGTCAGTGATGACTTTTCACAAGATACTGGAAATAGATATGTGAAAAAGCATGCATTAAACAGGTCTCTTGATCTCTAACTTCAAACTTAATGTAGTGTTGTTGTTTTTTTATGTACACAGATACACAATGTTTATCCATGTGGAATATGGACATCCTAAAAAATACTGGCTGAAGCTTCATAGCAAGTGGCAGAAAGTGCAATAATACTTGAGAAATACACTCAAAAGTCCTAGATTCTTCCGAGTTTTCACTTGTCCTTGAAACACACCCTGGGTGCCAGTACTTCTGAAATCTCTGGGAGTCAGTACTGACGGTTGTCCAACAAATGTATGTGAAATGTTCCAAAACAACCAACTCATGGTCGCAGCCATATACTGACCATGATTAAATCAACCTAAGCTGCAGGAAGAACACGAAGAAACTTAAAAATAATAAAAAGCTTTACTATACTTCAAAAAATAAATCCCAAGCCCTTGAAACCAAATAAAGGTAAATCAGTAACTGTGTGAACACAAAGCCTTCTCGAAATAAATTTCATCATCTTACTCTTTTAGAGTAAATATTTGCATGGGGATTAACAATTGAATGGTCAGCCCTGTTCTTATTCAGTGCCCTCCAGAAATATTGGCACCCTTCATTTAAAAAAAAAAAAAAAAAAAAAGCAAGACTTATTGTAGAACTTATTTTGTTCTACAAAAATAATAATAAAAGTCATTACAGGATTTTTAAAATAATATATTTTTTCTCTCAAAAATATTATTGACATCCTCAAAGAATATTTCAAATAAATGCCAAGAAACTGTCATTCTTGAGAAACTTTAACCATGACCCTGTTTCTCTGGGTGGTATATTTTACAGGATTGTAAAATCCCTTCATCATCCATTACCAATCCAGAACCAGGATTCTGAATAAAGGACCACGTCCTGTCTCTGTGCAGTAAATTGGTATATTGATCATATTTATTACACAGTACTACATCTAAAATTAATTGTACATTTCTAAATGCTACTTTGTAATGCTGCTTCATCTGCTTTTTATACTTTCCAAAAGCTATAGAGGACTGCTCAGACCCTACAACTGCACACAGCTCCTATTTATTTTTCTACCGCTTGCACTCTGACTGCAGATATTCCAGTGTTTACAGTTACAGGATCTGCACTTTACTTACATACTAACTAGGCATACATACCATACATCATAATATATTCTGCATAGTTTGTAATTATTTTGGATTTGTAAATAATATCCCCCCCCCCCAACCCTTTCCTTTTTTAAAAAGTTATAAACTATAACCTAATACAATGTCCTTGCATGTCTTAGTTTAAAAAAAACACATTTAATGTTATAGATATTTTGCTAATTTTCATGAGAGCCAATAATTCTGGAGGGTACTGTATATGCTTTAAACCCATAGCATGTGTAACATTACAAAAGCAACCTGCAAGTATTCAAATTCCAAATTACAAAAAAGTGTCAATATACAAAATGAAACCGTCATTGGATATGCGGTTGTTTATCATGGCACCAATATAATTTTATCTGAAAACTGAAACACAGCCATGAGACAACCAGTTTCTTAAATTTAGCAGCAGTAAGTGGATTTTAAAATAACTTATATGGACTTTAAAACATGGCCAAAAAAAAAAAAAAAAGTCGGTTCACCAGAAGAAGGCACAGGATTGCGCAAACACTGATAGTGTTTTTGTCCTCTCATTGTGGCCGGTAGCCACTCTGTTGCGGCATGTAACTGGAGGCAGGGCCTGGAGGATCCTCGGTCAGAGTGGGCGAGTCCTCCTCCTCCATTGGACTAAAGCTCAAGGAGCCAAAGCTAGGCTCCTCTCCTTCATCCATGTGCAGCTGCTCGTTGCCTCTATGTCGTTTGAAGTAGGAGTTTGTTTGGTGGCTGCTGGCCTCAGACAGGTGCTCTGGGTTTTCCTCACATTCCAGTAGCGGCTGGGTCGATTCGGAACGAGAGAACACTGACGCCTGAGTGCCGGGAGTCTGGCCTTTATAGCCGCTGCTCACTACGGCAGAGTACTGCACGGTGCTGGCCGTGGTTTGGCCCGAGTCGGCCTCGTCATTGGAGGACACGCTCTGGCGCGGAGTGGACATGCCGGACGAGCCACCGATGCCGCTGCTGCGCTCCTCCGAAAAGTACTTCTTGAGCGGCATCACTGCCTTATCCTCATCGCACAGGGACTTTCCGTCATCCATGTCCACCTCCACCACGCTCACTTCCGCCAGGATGCTTTCTTTCGGAGTGTCCGGCTGAGGGAAAAAAAGAGCTAGTTAGCTTCGTGCACACAAAAATGAGTTTGATACGCGTTATAGCCTTCTCATGAATCGGAATCACTTTATTGCCTACGAGTTGTGTACACAGAACCCTCTGATGGCAAATTCAAGAAGTCCAGTCAGACTGAGCTACTACTACAACCTGGAAAATGTATAATTTAGAGTTTATAGTTCACGAACCTTGTTGGGACAGTCAGGTGACCAGTTAGCAATAGTGCTGTGAGACGGGTTGGGGACCTGCGGCCAGAAACGCCTCTTTAACCTTGAAAAGAGGTAAGCAAGTAACAAAATGTAAGACATAAACCAAGATGTTACAGCTTAGGCTACAGTCAGCTATCAGATCTTCAACCCAGTTTAGAAACATTATATATTTAACCCAAACTCAAAAAAGTTGATTATAGCTCTTTGAATGGCTGACTGATTATATAAATTCATGTTTAAATGTTAACACAGTGCTAAACCCACATTTTCCATTTAAAGCAGAGAATACTTGTAAATATAACCTAGTTTGTGATATAAAATGGGTTAAGCAGATTTGAAACCATTATGTCCGATACGCAAGTTATTTCAGGTTGACGTGGTAAATGGAAACTCACATGCGAGCTAAGCTAGACAGCTAATGTTAGTCATGAATAAAATCATGATTGTTATTGTACAGTATATTTTGATAGGTTTGTGTACGGTTCATTTTTAAAAAAAAATCACAAACAATAATCATAACCCCGGTTTCATAAAAAGTTGAGATGTGTGAAGAAAAGAATAGAAAAATCTTCTGAAATCACACAACGTTAACTGGTACATGAGATTATCAACAGCTTTTTGGGATGGAATGAGGTCATATTTTCTACATTGATGGAACCTTATGGGATGTAAATGTAGACATTTTAGGCCATTTTAATGATTTCTTGGGCATTTAAAAACATATTAAGCTAGTGTTTTATTTTATATACATTATTAAAACAAAGACAAGAATCTATTTTTAAATACACAGTATAATTGTAATCCCTGAATATATAGTATATTCTCTAAATACATACATACATACATATATATATATATATATATATATACACACACACACACACACACACACTATATAATATATATATAGTGTGTGTGTGGTGAGCAATATAATACAGCCAGTTATACAAATAAATCTGCTAAAGTATCTCACGTTTTTTATATTTCTGTTTAACGCTGCTAGTTTTATACTTTCTCTTTCAAAATTGTGTTATTACATGTGTGTGGTGACTCACAATTCTTTCTTCCTGATGATGAGGACCGTTGTGAAAACTACAAAGAACAGGAAGCTCAAGCACACAATAACGACAATCAGGTCTATTTCACCATCATCTAAAATGTGCAGGTTGAAACAACACACACACACACACACACACACACACACCCCATTATTAGTGACATACAAAAAATCTTAAAATGTTAAATGCTATTTTCTTTTCTACTTGTCATGGAAACTACCACTTTATAGTGTGTTAAGAGTGTAACATCAGCTTCACACCTAAAATTCACACCCTTCTTGTGAGCTCATTTTAAAACCAATGAATCATGAATTTTCCACCTGCACGTTGCAGCATGTGCCATTTGTGTGTCCATATTGCAACATACACGCAAACTTGTTTTGACTAAACACTGGAATTTCACCCATAATTTAACCAAGACACGTGTAACATAATGTAACAAAAATGATAGAAAAATCAGGAATCTTAAAAGACTTCATACCATATTTTTTGGTGTAGAAACTGGATTCAGATCCATTTTTTGAGCCCTTCTGGTTGGACACCATGATGTGTACAACATAATGACTATCACTAGCCAGTGTAGTCAGCTTGTACGAGTAGGTGTTAGATGGAACCCCAACAGCTGCCGAACAGATTAGATCATTAGCCACAAAAGGTCTTCGCACTTCTTTACACTAAATACTGATCCACGTTTTTCACTGAAACTGTGCAACTACACCCAACAACAAACTAGAAAGCAAAGCAAAGATGCACACATCAGCGATCAGAACTGATTCGCCTTACATTGCCAATTGTTTCCTGTCTTGTAGAAAATGGTGTAATTGGTGAGAAAGCCCTGCTGATCATCAATAGGAATCTCGTTCCAGTTTAGTTGAGCGCTGGTTTTCCCTGTTGCAGTCACATTAACATCTGGGCCTTTCAGAGGAGCTGGAGATTTAAAAAAGATTGACATGTTAACAAAGTTGAATCAGGCAAATGTTCTATATTTTGATCAATGCACAAATTACATTCAAATTTCACTACACTAGCAGTGAATCCAAAAGGAAATAAAAGGTTACATATTAAACTCACATGATCATCGGAAAATGTGTAAAAGACATGTAAAAATAAAAAATGTGTATATATTTATGTATATACATACGTCCTTGCTCGAGATAGGCTTGAATAGTGTATTGTATCCCTGGAGAGTCGAAGTGTCTGGCCCGATAAATCGGGTTGACTGATATGTTGTAGCGTTTGAATGGCTTCAACTCTGAATAGTTGAAACAGAAAATTTAGTTAATCAAGCCTCATAAAACTATAACAGTTATATCAAGCATAATATTGTTCAGAGTGCACTTAGAAACACACATTTGATGCTAATTAATCTTCAATCTTGCACGGTCATGAAATCCAGTGACATTTACTCTGATTATATAATAAGATATATATTACACACTCACATACACACACACACACACACACAGCTCACTGGAGCATGCTAGTACAACTTAAAGCTCAAAAGTACACCAAACAAGCTTTCTTTTCATCCCCAATAAAATGTGAAATAAGCCAATAAGCATATTAATCTGGAATGACTGACAGCTGTGAAGATGTTTTCAACTGTCCGAAGTTAACCTGACACCATCTGTCAGTAAGCTCACATGATGTAATATTATATTATTATAATAATTGCTGATGATTAGTACTCAAATATGTTCAAATATGAAAATAGTGGCCATGTGGACCGATTGGTAAAAGTATTTGAAACCTAATGTTATTGGTTTGCTTTTAGTATTCACTGCTCATTACTGCAAAATCCCATCACAAATCACAAGTCTGCGTTTAGAGGTAATCACCTTTCAAGGAGACATTACTGACATTCCCCAACACCCTTTGCCAGCTGATCTCTTTATTAGGCACGGAAACCCATTCTATCACATACGCCGTTAGGGGGGGACGCCGTTGGGAGGGTGCAAGCCAATTCACCCACAGCTGCCCATCCTGCACTGAGCAATTCACACCTTTCACTCCGGGAAACTCTGCAACAGAAATCATCATAACTTAAATATATGGTGCAATGTGACTTCAAACATGAATTTCATTATACCATCGATTATGCTTTTATATCACATATTGATAGTTTATATTTAGAGATAAAAAAAGATTTAACAACATTTATCATCAATAAGAAACACAACATAACCCTTTGAAATGCTTCTGTGGCAGTATAGTAAGAGACACAGAAAGATACTGTATACTGTTGTATTAACTCTTAAAATACACACTATATTGCCAAATGTTTGTGGACACCTGACCATCACACCCATATGTGGTTCTTCTCCAAACTTGGAAAGTTGGAAGCAAACAATTGTATAGAATGTCTTTTTATGCTGTAGCATTACAATTTCCCTTCACTGGAACTAAGAGGCCCAAAGCTGTTCCAGCATGACAATGCCCCTGTGCACAAAGCGAGGTCCATGAAGATATGGTTTGCCAAATTTGGAGTGGAAGAACTGGAGTGTCCTGCAGAGTCCTGACCTCAACCCCACTGAACACCTTTGAGATGAACTGGAACGCTGACTGCACCCCAGACCTCCTCACCTAAAATCAGCACCCGACCTCACTAACGCTCTTGTGGTTGAATGAGCAAATCCCCACAGCCATGATCCAAAATCTAGTGGAAAGACTTCCCAGAAGAGTGGAGGTTATTAGAACAACAAAGGGGGATTAATCTGAAATGGGATGGTCAGGTGTCCAAAAACTTTTAGTCAAACAGTGTAATAATACTCCTCTACCATTAATATTACTAGAACCATTACTAATATTAGAACAATCAAAATGTTTTCTAATAAACAGTATGTCTTAATTGATTGATTAAACAGTTAAATAAATTAATAATCATTCAACAGAGGTAACAAAAGAAATAAAAATAAATATCAGCGTGCATATTGCCTCAGTGTAACTTTTTTTTTTTCAGTAGAACAAACAAGGCTAAATGTTCACATACTTATTCCAGTTCTTGGGATCATTAAAGTGGACTCATGTGAAGCTCCTACTGAATTATATGCAGTAACTTTGATTGAAGTCTTTTCTCCCTTTAGGGAGAACTTAAGCTCTTTGGAACGGACAACATGGGTCTCAGAACGTCCATCTTCATCAATTGTAACATTAAACCACAGTATTTTGCCATTGGACTGCTCAGGATCCTGGGACAGAAAATGGGCATGCATGAAATATTCACACTATTGATCATTAACAATCCAGTGTAGTGGGTCCTACACTCTAATGATAATTAACAGAAGCTATACAACAGAGACACATCAATTTTAACATTTCACCTTCCAAAGCAGCTTAACAACAGTGTTATCGGAATCCTCTTCATAGACTCTCCAGAGATCTGGGCCGCTAGAAGGAACTAAGCAAACAGTGTCATATTAGAAAAATAGAATGAACACACACATCAAGACTTTGTTTAGTCTCTGGCACTGAAGCAAATGCAACACAAATCCAGTAACACCCAAAGTTAGAAAAAAATAAAAATAAATCAATTCCCAGCAATGAATGTATACACACCACCACAATGGAGTGTATAGTAAGTAACAATAAACAGCATTATTGCTCTTACTAGGAAGCATCTATATTTCTCATGTTTTTGGCTCCATAGTTGTTCTTAAGCAGGGAAATATATTCAGCAGTGACTCACAGTGTTCTGGGGTACGAGCTGTTGCATTTGGACTCCAATCACTCCAGTAGCCCAAACTTTTCTGATGAATGCAGCGCACCTGCACCACATAATCCGTGTAAGGCTGAAGAAACTGCAGTCTGTAGGACTCAATGTAAGCTCTGGTTGAATTCTCGAGTATCTGAAAGCACATGGTCAAAATTGACACTATATTCATTCAGAGTACAAACTTCGGATCTGATTTTTTTCAGAGCTGTCTGAACTATACAAAACTACAAACTTTCCAAATCTATTTTATACATAGTTCTAGACTAGATACATGTCTGATACGGGGCCATGCACCACTCAGATTACAGACCTCTAGAAGAAATAATCATTGCAATAGTTCATTTTACTGCAGTGGATTATCTTGCAAATACAATTCTTAAAAAAAACAACAACTAAAAACTGCATAAAGTAGAAAGATACAGTCAAAAATTGTAATGCTAAGGTAGAATGAAAACCGTGTTCTTATGCAGTGCTATAACGTGGACAAGCGTTACTTTTGGTTGGGGTTCAGTGTTAAAAAGAAAGCGTAAAACATCTGTGCAAGATTAACAACTAGTGTCTGTGGCCCATTTACTGTTGTAATCAAAATTCTTCAACCACATTGCAAATCAAGTTTATTGTCAACATTTACAGACTTTCAGCTGTTTGCAATGAACAAATCAAACAAAAGCAACTGTATTAGTTCAACACAATGAATGCTTCAAGTGGTTTCCCCAAATTCAACTGAAAATGCAACTTAATATGATTTCTCCAGTTTCAAAA
>JANDJT010000060.1:8515604-8530943 GCA_024331685.1 Stegophilus panzeri | reverse complement strand
AAGAATATTACTGAACTGGAGGCCATTGCTCATGAGGAATGGGCTAAAATTCCTCAGGAACGCTGCCAGAAGCTATGCATCTTGTTTGCAGCAGGTCATAACAGCAAAAGGGTGCTCTACTAAGTATTAAAGATGTTTCCCATGAAAGGGTTGAATAATTTTGAAACTAGAGAAATCATTAGAAGTTGCATTTTCAGTTGAATTTAGGGAAAAGACTTGAAAGTTCGTTATGTTGAACTATTTCAATTGCTTTTATTTAATTTGTTCATCGCAAACAGCTGAAAGTCTGCAAATTTTGACAATGAGCTTTCAACAATGTGTTGAAACATGTGTAAACACGCTTCCCTACCAAATAGAAACAGAATTCAGTTACTACCTGGAACAAAAGCAAAACAAACTCTCATGTACCAAAAGAACATTGAGAAATTCTCCTTCTCATAAACCACGAGCAGGTTCATCAACATTACAAATATTTAAGATGTTCATAATAGGGCAACAATAATCAAGATCGAGCTGGGAAAAAGCATTAGATACTAAAGCTTTCCACGTATGGAATATCAAGCCATGTGGAACCTAGTCTTAAGCTGTTTTGGTGCTAAGGATATATCTTTTTTATAACATGTTAAGTACAGCTCTACTTGGAAGAGACAGGTCTCCTTCCTGTTTCCTTACCTCTTTCCAAACACTGCAACCTGCTTGGCAGTATCTGATGTGGTATCTGAGCTTGAAGACTGTTTCATGAATTGGATGTGTCCAGTTCACCATCAAAGATGTGGGGAAACCATCCTCTGGGATAACTCTTACATGTGCAGGTGGATTTGGTTTTGCTTGAAGAAGAGACAATCATTTATTTTAAACTGTATAAGACAGACATAACTTCTCTCATTACATTTAAAAAAAAAATTAAATCACATACCAAAAGATTCTGAGTCAACAGACAGTTCGTCTGATGTCACAGTCCCCAGGATGTTCTGTGCTTCTACCCAGACTGTTAAGTGCATGTGATTGGGGAAGGTCCCAAAATTGATGGTGAGGCTTCGTGTTGAATACTTGTTACTTCTAGCATTTAGTATGTTATCAAAAGACCTACAAAGAAATGCACAATTAGTGGAAAACAGAACAAAAATGCGATCAAGCAAAATCATTTTAAAGTTCTTTTAAATTTCATGCAAACAGACGTACTTTGTATAAAGTGTATAGCTGGTGCTAATAATCGGGTCCCTTGTCCCTGGATCCCATGAACATGTCAGTTCAGGAGAAATAATATTGCCATCTTGGTGGGCAATACAATTCAGATCCTTTGGCTTTAAGGGAGGATCTGAAAGACATGACCGTCACAACATTGTTAAAGACAAAAAATGTAAACGCTTTTAATGTGTAAATATTTAACACAAGCATTCAATCACAATTTATGATAACAATCTCATGGGACGTGCTAAAAATGATCAGTTTTATTGAATTCTTTTTTGTTTAGTGCAGCTATTCCAATCCACACCAATGCAGCCCATTCTGACAATTAAATGATAATTAAATGACAAGACAAGCCTAGGTTTTTTTTCAAGGCGCAGTCTGCCAATCGGACACTCGAAAAGCTTGTTTTACATCACCCTGCAACCCATCGTTTGAACGGTATCTTTAATTAGGAGTATGAAGAGTTGTGAAATATGTTTTTTCATCCATCAGTATTCCTACAAATTTCTTTATCTCCACTGTCTGGTTTCGCAGCTGCACTACTAACTGGATGTACGCTTGATACATTTATCACTACTAGATGTGCCTTTTGTCTAATTTTATTATTTGAAAATGAATAGCCATGAGTTTGAATGAACGGATATTTAATTAACCACTGAGAGAGGGAAAAAATGTCTTCAATATGTCGTCATAATTTTTTTAAAAATTATTTTTATCTGCAATTACATTTTCCTCTTAGTAGCAGAGCCCCTATTTGTATGTTGATAGATCAAGAAATAATGAACAGAAACACTGAATGCACAGAAAAAGGCCTGTAGCAGCGGCGTGAAAGTTCTGACTTTCACAATAGTTGTGAAAATCTTGTTGGGTTAAAGAACGTCGTCTGAGCTCAGTAGAAACAGATGCTTATAGCAATATAAGGTCAGTAAAGATATTTGCACATTATATTTAATAAACCAGTGAATGAATAAACAGGAGAAAAAAAATGCTCCATTTGACAACAGGGGCCATTATAAAACAAAAAAAGGTATTTGCTATTCCTTTATCCCACAAGCATTACATCTAAACTAACCTCTTCCCCTTTGCATGACAGTAAAACCACCCCTGAGGCTATTTTTAGTCATGAATTTCCACACCAAGACAGCGCTGATATCTGCAGAGTTGCCTTTTGTTTTTCATGTTTTAGCACTGACTTCATGTGGACGTAATTCATACTTAATACCTGAATATGGATTTCATTATTGGAACACTTGGAGCCTCAAAGTTTTGACCTTGTATTTCTAAATGGTCCTACAAGCTGAATAAAAGACACAGTTATGAAAACAAAAAGAAATACGTACATCCTTTATCAAGGAAGATGCCATAAATGCATGGTTCTTCAAATGACAAATCCTGTTTAGTGGCCTTACACTTCAACGGGTTGTTCATGTCACGACTGACTTTCACAGTAACAGCAACGGCCGATTTGTTTAGTTTTTCGTAAGACTCCCGAGGAAGAGTAACATTTCCGAAGAACCATGTGATATCATCAGCGCTGTACACTGAATCTTCAGAAAGATTACAGATCGCTGTGAAATCCTTCCCCAGTTCTACTGGAATATTTCGTGTAGAGTCTGGATAGATTTTTGCACAGCTATTATAGAAACCTGGAGATGGAGAGAACAATTACATTTAGCATGAACTTCAATCAATATAATAAAAAATTCAACAGAATTAAACATTCTGAACTTTGGAACTCACACTATGCTATAAATTTATCACAAAGAGATAAATAGATGATTATTATTATTTTTTAAAGGTTATCTAGCCCCAGTTGCTTACCGTATGCACAGCCAAAGGGCAGAAAAAAGACGAGCCCGAACAATCGTAGCAACTTCTGCTTCATGATGTCGGTTGTCAGCGTCTGGAAAAGAAATTTGAGGCTGTATACTTTGCAAGAAAAGAAGCGATCACTTTGTGGTAAGGTCTGTTTGCAAGAAAAGTTCAATGAGAAAAATCCCTGTCTAATTTCTACCTACTATGTCTATAAAGTGGCTTACCAACTTTAAAGGAAAAACGAAGAAACAACTACACGTACAGAAGCAACACAGCTCTTACTAATTTACATGCAAAACCAACATCGTTTCAACCACTGTTACTAATTTAGGCACACGGTTCCTCTTGATTAAACGTGTTACCCTTAAGCGGTTTCATAACTGCATTTCCAAATCACACACACTGAATCAACATTTCCCACCAAAACTAAGGTAAAAATAAAATAAAATAAATAAAATCGATCAGAAAAGTCTCCATAATAACATAACTGGCATATTCTTTCAAAACTTCAGTTCTTCTGAAACATCCTGCTGTTAAAAGGCAAGAAAGTATTAACATTTCAGTGACAGGTAATACAGCAAGTGGAAATTAAGATGCCTTGTAATGCCTAAATTTTTGAAAACAGTGGTCTTGTTTAACAACCCGGCACAATAAATACAAAATTTAGAACAAAAAAAAAAAGCGCACACAAGCGGTTATATTGCGGCGCATTGTGACTGCTTCATACCTTGTAGTGTGTTAAAACAAACTGAATGTGTGACGTGTTTTCAGTATGATATCAGAGCTTAGCATGTTGCTGATTAGCTGATATCCTCTTAGTAAACAAGCTGATTTCTGCTGCCAATTTATAGGAAACGTCACAGCAACAATGCCATGCTTACAAGAAGGCATAGTAGGGCTGGGTGATATATCAATATAATATTTATATGGTCATAAATGATTACACGATACACTTTTCGGTGATATCATGGTATTTTTAAAAAACTTTTTGAATAATTACAAATGAAACAGTACTGAATGGATGCCTTTGATTTGACAATTTTTTATTTAACTTAATCTTCTTGGTCTTTGTAGGGATTAAAGAGAAGTATCCTCAAACTCAGTTTAGCGGGTTTTTGTTTATTTTACTACTGTTTTGCAGACAGTTCGTTAGCTAAATTATACATCATGATACACATCGTATATCACAGAAATGTCCTCAAGTATCATGATATGATATTTTTGTCATATCGCCCAGCCCTAAGGCATAGCCTTTAAAAAAAATTTTTTTAATTAAAAGGTATAGACATCAAACCTGAAATATTGCAGTGGATTGGATAGGAAAATCATATATTTCACACCATTCCAACATTTTAGAGCAGTAAAGACTCACTACGGACTGCTAAGGACCAACATGCATTTATTCAATTTGCTTATTCATCTTCCATAACTGCATTATCCTGGTCAGGGCTGCGATGGATCCCGGGAACACAGAGTGCGAGGCAAGAATACACCCTGGATGGGATGCCAGTCAATCACAGGTCACCATGCGCTACACATTCACATCTAGGGGGAAATTTGAGTAACCAATTCACCTGCTGATGTTTTTGGGAGGTAGGAGGAAACTAGAGAACCCTGAGGAAACCTCACATGGACACCACAGGACCATGCAAAACACCACACAGACAGTATCCCAAGCTCAGGGGAGGCAGCAAGTCACTTATTTTTTTCATCATGCCAATCCATCCCTCCAACTATTTTCTATACCATGTATCCTACACAGGGTTTCAGGACAACCTGGAACCTATCCCAGGAAACTCAGGGCACAAGACAGGCGATACTTTAAATGGGGTTAATCATGCCAACGCCATACTTCATTAAAACACTGACCGAAAACCTTTCAAATGCTCAGGATGCTCAGAACACAATACAAATCAGCTGTCTGAGCTTTTGATGACATATTCCTTGATGACTTCAATTTCACTGTATTCGTAGAGCACTTTTTAACAGTAGACATTGTCACGAAGCAGCTTTGCAGAAATCATATTATAAAGTCGGATCTCTAACGAGCAACAGAGGCAAGGAAAACCTCTCGGAGACGACACGAGGAAGAAACCTTGCGAGGAACCAGACACAAAAGGGAACCAGTTCTGTTCTGGGTGACACTGGATAGTGAGATTATAAATCATTACTCTTCTACTACTATATTATAACAGTAAACATGAGTAAGTGTGTTGAAATGATGGTGAATGAGAGTCCTGGGATAAACACAGGACAGTCCTTATGATTACAGCAGCAGTTCTCAGGTAGAACTAACTCTACTACAGTATTCATGTGAGATTATCCACTGACTTCTGGGAGGTCTAGACTGCAAAGCCTTACGATGCGGTTGAATAACATTCATTACAGCAAAAGACGCGTTATTGTAATGATTTCTCTTATACTTCAAGGCTAACTGCCTTTTCAGCCTCATAGGATGTGCTGAACAACAGATGACACTCATTTCTCATCCCTATATTGGACGTTTTATTCTCGACTCGACATTTTTTTGGTGATGTTGATTGGTTTTTACAGAGAAGACGAACAGTTTTAAACATTATAAAGAAAAAGGACGATTGGAAAGCCATAAAAAGCAGTGACCGAGAGCTCGATAGAAAATGGCGCATAAAAATGTACGACTAGAATAAGAGACAATTTCGACTTTTCACTTTTATTTACATTTAGTTCAATAGTTTGGCTAGCTTTCTGGGAGCAAACAAAACCCAGCTGTGCTAGAAAAGCTAGCAGCTTCATTCAACTAGGCCATGCTAGCGAAGACAGGAGCTACTCCTTCAACATGGCTGAGGCAGGTATATAAACACATCAACATGTTTAATACGGATTAGTTTTTAAAAAACACATTACACACACACACACACACACACACACACTAAGCGGTGTTTATAATCTTACCTGTTCAGCGTTTTCGTAGCATCTTTGTAGCTTGAGCGTGATATTTTGAGCTAGCTCTTTTTCAACTTTCTACCTTCTAAATACAATTCACAGCACCTGAGCTTGGCTAAATTTATGAAATAAATAATAAACCAGTGTGGTAAACTTCCAGATGAACATACTCTGTAACACAGGAAAAATGTGGGCAAGGAAATGCCACAGGAGACCGAAAGAGCAGGAAAGCCGTTCTGATTGGCCAACACAGCTGTCAATCTGTAAATTATAAGGCGTCATCCACTTCTATTACACTTCCAGTTAGTCTCCGCCCACTGACAAAAAGTGTGTTCGGAGGGGAGGGAGGCCGGAAGGTCTCAATGCCTGAGTCCTTCCTCCACAGACAAGCTAACTTCAGTAAGTAATGTAAGTAAGTAGTGTGTAGTGAGTAAACAGGAATTTTACTCTGTGTGTGTGTGTGTGTGTGTGTGTGTGTGTGCGCGTATGTGTATGTATGTATGTATGTGTGTGTATGAGTGTGTGTGTATGTGTGTGTGTGTGTGTGAGAGAGAGAGAGAGAGAGAGAGAGAGAGAGAGACAGAGTGTCCTTGCCAACAATCTTTCTGTGAAATGTGACTCACTGTGAAGATTTCGTTTAAGTACCTGGAATGAAATTCCTCTTAATATAATGCAATCCCTGTGTAACGTGCCTTCTGCATTATTATCATGAATAAATATTATCCTGTCTGGGAAGCATAACTAGGGGGATCAAACGTGTTAGTATAGCCTACATGTTATAGTTACTTAATTATACCACAATACACTCAAATGCTTGATTCTAATCAGAAGGTGTTGATTAGTTTTCTATAACAGCAGCTCTGACAGTAGTGGTAGCTGTAACAGAAATAGAAATAACTAATAACTATACAATCTGTAACAACTTTGAATCTCTAGCTTTGCTGTGTGAAGCCCTTGGGGGTCTCTGGGCCATGGTTTTGCCTATCCTTGTTTCAATAACCGTTATGATAAAGATACAGTAGCTGCAGTACTGACCATTTGGAATTAAACCTACATAGTGTTGATTAGTTTTCTATAACAGCAGCTCTGATAGTAGTGCCAACTGCAAAGTTTATATTAATGCAATCATTCTAGTACGTCATCATGTCTACAGTAACAACTTACACAGGAACTTGTATGATCAACATAAAAAGTTTATTTATTTATTTATTTATTTATTTATAGAAAAAAATGTGATGTGGTTAGGTTTTCTGTGAAGAGGGGTTTTTCTATCATTTTTGGAAGGAGTCTCCAGTGTCAGTGCTTTGTAACACTTTATGGCACAACATGACACGTTAGAAGAAAAAAATAACAGGAACTAACTTTTCACGTTTTCGCTTTCGTGTTTTACAGACCTTCCACAACATTACACGTTTCTACAGTATAAAGGAATAAAAAGTTTTGATGTGTTCTTTAATTCATTGCAAATTGTAATCATTGGCATATTGCTGTGATATAAGAGAAATAAAATACTTCAGGACATGCTGGTATTGTCAAATAACCAATAACACCCTGTTGAGTAAATTTCCTATTATAGCATGCCCTAATTACTTATCTATGAGCATAATTGTATGGTCAGTTGAATTTAATATGAATAAAAATCAATCCTCAATAATGTTGACCCACAAAACTTCTGTTGATGATGTTTCAAATCTATATTTTACCACAGTGTTTGGGTTCTGTGGTTGGAAAAGTCAGGAATTTCTAATGACTCAAGTAAATGAACATAATTGTACATATTTGTGCTCAATTTTTGAATGCGTGAATACTTGTATATGAATGCTGCAGTTATAAATGGGTCCTTGGCTCTTGTGAAGATTTCTGTTAAGTAACTGGAATTAAATTCCTCTGAACACCATGTAGATTTTATTCAGGATGGTAAATACTGCAGCATCTGCATGATTATCATAAATAAATGTTAGCATTGAGGGGGGTTTGGAAAGCATAGCTAACGGGTCAAAGCTGTTGTAGTATACACATTGTAGTTATTATTTAATTTACCACAGTACGGTTATTATGCTCTACTTTAATCAGAAGGTGTTGATACATTTTTCATAACAAGTACTTTGAGAATAGTGCCTGCTGTGGTATAATTAAATTAAATGATAACTATAATACCTGTAACTATAACTTTGACCCCCTAGCTATGCTTCCTGAAGCCCTTGGGGGTCTCTGGGCCATGGCTTTGCCTATCCTTGTTTAAACAAGGGATATGATAATGATACAGCAGCTGCAGTATTGACTGTCTAGAATTAAACCTGTGTAGTGTTGTAGCTGTACTATTTAAGTATACCACAGCCAATTCATATCAGATGGCGTTGATTACATTTCTTAAATTAACAGCAACTCTGACACTCGTATCAGTGGCAAAGTTTATATTATATTTATGTGCTTGTTTCTATAGTAACAACATACACAGGAACTTGTATAACAGACATTCCACATTATTAATTTTTTTTAAAGCATGCACTCGCTATGGTTAAGTTTTCTTTGAGGAGGGGTTTTCCAGGCAATTTTGGAAGGAGTCTCCAGTTTCTGTAAAGTTGCATTTTTTTGTTTTAACTAACAGCATGCCCCATCATGTTTTTATTTAATTGGTCATTTGAGTTGAATATATACAGTGCCCTCCACTAATATTGGCACCCTTGGTTAATACGAGCAAAGAAGGCTGTGAAAAATTGTCTTTATTCTTTAACCTTTTGATCTTTTGCTCACAAAAATACTCTGCTCTAACGGATATCAAACAATTGCAAACAAAACAGGTTTTTTTAGTGGAGAGTACTGTATTTGAACATTGTATTTGTGCTGCAATCATAAGTCAGTCCATGATCTGTGATATTCCAAAAAGTACACGCCCATTTATTAATGTTAATTATTTAAAACATTTAACTTAAATAATCAATCTACAGGTATGTTTGTGTAAGATGTAGGTAAACCAGAAATCTGATCATACACAGTGCATGCCATAGACAAGTGTCTATTATTTTGTAAAAACATGTGTAAAAATAGGCTGATATCATCATAAACTTTATCAAACATTTTAACGATAGCAATGCATTAAAATGAACCTCCTTCTTCTCAAGTCCTCATGAAAATATATACTGAGAGTTTACTGACAGTCCGAGCAATCAAATAAAACCTGAAGATCATAGTATTTTCAAGTTTACAGACAGAAACCAGTTTTAATGTGGCTGAGAAAAGGTCAGCCCTTTTGTTTTTGTCACTAATACACTGAAAGTGCATCAGGTTCTTCTGTCGGTGTTATTCTCAGTCGTCTTCGGGAATTTCGGAGGTGAAGGGCTTCGTTTCCTTTGGGGTGGGATAGCAGGAAGAACTTGCATGTTTCGCAGCGGCTCAGTGCTCAGAGGAGCAGGAAAGGAACACAGAGACTGGCTCTGATGGATGCCTGGTCTGTGACTCTTAGACGTTACAGGAGGCGGGAGTCCTGCTAGACTGCGCCCCAGAGAGCTGAGGGGCAGGGATTTGGACTTCCTTACTCCTTGAGAGACTTGATCAGGTGGCAGAGAGACTGAACAAGAAGAAAAGCACTTGGTAAATTCGATAAAATAATGTAACTTTACTGTAGCTTTGATATTATATGTATTACTTATAGCAAAGCCAAAAAAAAACCCCAACAAATGTAAGGAAATTCCTAAATGCACATTTCTTAACCTTCCAAGACTAAGTTACAAACAAATAAAGAAACGTGCTTCGCTTCCATGAATACATGATTTTTGATACTCCTCAATACCAATACTGATACAGAAATGAGTAACCTATTTAGTATTAAGTAATCAAGGGCATGGAGTGTGTTATATAGCTCTGTTTATGTTGGTTGTTGCCGTATGCTGGTAACAATGAACTCCTTTGTTTAATCTTTAAGATGATATGGCATTTAAACAGTATGTTTAATAGAGAATGTGAGGGCAGCCAACCTAGTCAAACAGAGCAGAGCATTATCACTGATTACAGACATTAAAAATGAGCACAAGGTGCTATGCATTGCACCGTGACACTCTGTAGGGCATGTAGGAAGAGTGCATGTCTCGGTGCTCATGGAACTTAAGTGAGCTCTCTCACATACAATAGTTTCTTTTGCACGCTGACTTCCCTGCACCACACTTGTTGATAATGCTCTGCGACATAAGGTCGGCCTCAGTCATGCTCTCTATTAAAGATACTGTTTAAACGGAAAAAAATTGTTTTTAGCAGATTACTTATATTAGGAAGATTCTGTAGTACTTCCTCATGATATTGAGCTCATTTTTTTGATTGTCAGTGTTAATTGTGACATATATCCAGATCGCTGTCATAATGTGTCATCTGTTTGACAGTGTACACTAGACTACGTCTCATAGTGCTGTGTGGTATTGGATATTGGTATTGGGGCATTTTTACAAGTATGAGTAAATGAGCACGGTATTGGATCGATCAGTATGGATGCATCCGGACTTTGATAAATAGCTTACATCTGTGAGTGCAGTGGTCACGAATGGGAGCCAAGCTGTTGCGCGTCAAGGCCGAGTCTCTCATTCGCAGTGGTACCAGATGAGTATTTGCAACTGTTCAAATGGAAAAACAGGCATCACATGCATGCTGTTGAAATAGCTTTAGCAGTAGATATGGGTTTTGTAACTCACCTTGGTCATTTCTCTGGATATAGGGTGTGTGGTTGGAGCAAAGCACATCTATAGGACTTGGTGTTTCGTGTAACAGTTTATCCAGCATCCTGTCAGACGGAGGTGACACCCAAGCCTTGTGGGTTAACAACTGACTGGATTCTGTTTTCCAAGGAGGACCTGTGCCTTTCTGAGCCCTTGTTCTGCTGTCAAACAGGTCATGTTCACTCTTGCTCTTCTGTGACCTGTGGGCCAAATGACTAACCATCTGCCCTGACACAGTTCTATGTGGTGCATTGTGCAAGTTGGTTAACAAAGAGTTTCCCAGAGTGATAGGTGGAAGACTCTGTGTGCGTATAGGAGGTAGGCTCCTGTGGTCCTTGGGAGTGGGGTCCTCAAGCCTTTCGGGTTCATTAGGTTGCTTTCTGCTGTCCTCCTTGGCAGGGAGATCAACAATGCAGTCGAACATGGTGATGATGTCATCCACTTCAGAGGTCTCTTCTTGCAGGTGGCGCTCTTGGCTCAGCTCCCTTTGTCGTGTGGCATGCAGTTCTTTCTTCTTTTTACATGAGAAGATGTGGTTCAGTACACGAAATTTTCCTTCTTTTCTGATAGCAGGGTCACTGCTTTGGGAAAGTAGCTGCCGGGTCGATTCAGGCCTGCACACAAGTAAGATCATAAGATGTTAATAACATGTGTTTTGGTCAGGAAAAACAAACAGCCTAAAGACTAAAAATCATGTTTTCCTATCTATGACATACTTATGACACATACTATAACACCTCAAATTGAACTATATTTATATTTAACCAGAAATGGTGTGGAAACTTTTTTAATCTTTCTGCAAAAATCGTGTTAGGGAAAGAGCCAAGTTAGTGTGATTTCCTTACACAGTGAATGCCACACTTTGATTAAATTGTTAGATAGTTACATGCCATAGCAAAATGGACAAAGCCAAATCTAAAAATGTCACTCCTGCACTGCAATCAAAATGGGAAACGTTCTGATTTAGAAACATGCAAAAGAGTATCATATTTCAGTTCAGGAAATCCTGTAGCTGTCATAAATATATGTAAATGAGCATTTCCCATTGTGAAGAGTTTTCAGGCTGTCACACATATACAGTATTGGGTAACTGAAGGTTTGATAAGGTAAAGGTTTCAAATATTTTAAATGCTCAGAAAGGTTTTACTGCTTCTATGGAGAGTAAAGACAGTCCTGAGATAAATAATAAATTAGACCACCGTGTACCAGATTAAAGCTAAACCTTGATTTGACTTGAAAATGAAATAAATAAATAAATAAAATGCTATATCCTAAATCAGAGGAATAAGTAGTTAAAGCCTGTTAGTAGTTACTAATCCCATTTATAATCAAAATATAGCAGTCATTCATTCATTCAGTACACATTCCATAGTGTATAACTGTTGACATGTGGGTTAGCTGCTGATGAAGATAGTAAAGTTCTGGATAAACCAGAATAATCCCCTTCGAAAGTATCCGAACATCAAGGCCAGTTCCACTGTTTTCGGGATGCATTGAAGATATTTGAGTTTGAGATCAAAATGAATGAGATGATTGATCAGAATTTCAGCTTTCTTTTCCTGCTTTACATCTAGAGGTGTTAAACAACTTAAAACATGAGCAAAATTCTAGGAACAGATAGTGTTAAAGTAAATTAAAGTAAATAACACTTAATATTTGGTTGCATATCGCTTGCTTGCAATAACTGGATCAAGCCAGTGATGCACTGACATCACTAAACTGTTTTTCTTTTGTGTTGCTTTTCCAGGCTTGTCCTGCAGCTTCTGTCAGTTGTTGTTTGTTTCGGGGGGTTTCTCCCTTCACTTTCCTCTTCAAGAGGTGAAATGCTGCTCAACTGGTTTAAGGTCTGGTGATTGATTTGGCCAGTCTAAGACCTTCCACTTTTCCCCCCTGATGAAGTCCTTTGTTGTGTTGGCAGTGCTTTTCTGTCATTATCTTGCTGCATGATGAAGTGCCTCCCAATTTGATTGGATGCATTTCTCTGTAAATTGGCAGAAAGATTGTTGCTGTAAACTTCTGAATTCATTCTACTACTACCATCATGCGTCACATTATCAATAAAGATTAGCAAGCCCATTCCAGAAGCAGCCAAGAAAGCCCAAGCCATGATACTACCTCCACCATGCTTGACTGAGACATGCTTGATCTTCTATGTTTTGGATCATGAGCAGATCCTTTCTTTCTCCACACTTTGACCTTTCCATCACTTTGGTAGAGGTTAATCTTGGTTTCAGAACTTTTGTGGCTCATCTCTGTATTTCTTTGCGAATTCCTATCTGGCTTTCTGATTCTTACTGCTCATGAGTGGTTTGCATCTTGTTGTATGGCCTCTATATTTCTGCTCTGGAAGTCTTCTTCGAACGGTGGATTGTGATACCTTCACCACTGCCTTGTGGAGGTTGTTGGTGATGTCACTGACTGTTGTTTTTGTTTTTTTTTCTTCGCAGTTCTCACAATGTTTCTGTCATCAACATTTCCATGGCCGACCTGCTCCATGTCCGGTTGTTAGAACACCAGTGGCTCAGGTGGTAGAGTGAGTTGTCCACCAATTGTAGGGTTGTCGGTTCGATTCCCGTCTCCACATGCCGAAGGCAAGACACCGGACCCCAAGTTGCTCACGATGCCAGGCCAGCGCCTTGCATATGTGTAAGTGTGTGTGTGTGAATGGGTGAATGAGAAACAGTGTAAATCACTTTGTAGAACTGCTAAGGTTAAAAAAGTGCTATATACTGTAAGTGCAGACCATTCTATTTCAGGACATTCCAAATTGTTGTATTGGCTTCAGAATGGCTTCTCCATTACACAGCTCTCTGGACTTCATGTTGGTTTAACCTTTTAAACCAACAAATGCCGTCTTAAGAGTCGAAACCTAGGGCTCCTACTAGGAGTAGACTATTCAAGTTTCTTTTTCTGGATGCGTAAATGTATCTGAATGTAAAAAGGACCACCTTTGTTAGTGTATAATGGCTCACTAGTGTATAATCTGTCTCACTGCCATGCAGCCCAGTGGTTAATACTTTCCACTTCACCACTTTTTTAGTGGAGTGTCTCTGTTCCACTTTGTGAGTGAGCAGCTGCATTTCCCTTTTTGAACAGGGCTTATGTAATTTTTCCTGACCATCCCTAGCTGTTACAGTAAATCACTCAACATGTTGCCAAACAGTAAATGAATTTACTTGAATTGGCATGACTGAAGTCATAGATAATTAATTATACAAGTTATACAAGTTAATGCATTCACAGAGAATGGTCCTGCATTAAGGTACTTTTTTCAGAAGGTCATTTAAAGGGTACCTTTTAAATAGTAAATCTAACCTGCTGTCGGCTGATAGCAGTTTGATGCAGGCAGTGTGGCCACAGTACATGGCGTACGTCAGTGGTGTGTTCTCGTTGATGTCTCTTGGCCCAGGCTCCACGCCCAACTGTAACAAAGCTTGCACGCACTCTTCCTTTCCTGCTGCAGCTGCCCAGTGCAGAGGCGTCCTAATACAGGATTTGCAGAAAGAACAATAAATAGCTTAAGCAATAATGTGAGCCACAAATTGTTACATTCACACATTACATTGCAATAAATGACCAATTAATGACCAGTGAACATATTTGAATCAGATTGGAACAGGAGTGGTTAACCCAGCGGTTAACCCAGGTGTAACCCAGTACACCAAACAAGCAATTTTACTTGCTAAAATCTAGTTACTCTGGGAATCCACTCGATTTTTGGATATCATTTCCCCATGTTTTTTTCAGGATATTTCCCATGACATATACCTAAGAGCTGTTGATCATGGAATGGCTCACATCTGCTGACATTTGATATATACAGACTTGCCTACTATGAAAGACCAGTGGGTGATTAGGTTTAAATGAATTGTTATTAAGCCAAATAAAAGAAGAAAATATACCAAATTGCAATAAAACAATATAAGAACAACTGACTGGTATGTTAAAAAAAATCTGTCTGGGGTTCCTTTGAAAAGTGAACCTGTTTCTTTTGGTAAAATAAATGGTAAAAGAAATAGATTTTGCTGGTGATAAGATCTAGTGTAATGCATACAGTGCTGTGAAAAAGTATTTGCCCCTGATTTCTGTGTATATCTCCTACTAAATAGTTTTAGATCTACAAACGAAATACAACATAAAACAAAGGCAACTCGAGTAATCACACAATACAGTTTTTTATTTTATTTTAATTTTTTTATTGAAGTCTGACCACACACTTGAAGATTTTAAAAAAGATTTTTTGTTTTTCGCTGCAAAATATAACGCATGCCAGGAGAGCCAGCTGACGACGTTGGTCGTCCTCCATATCTTTGTTTTTCTGCTGAAGTCACGTTTGATAAAATGTGAGTTTCTGTGAGATCTTGTATCTGTGAAATCGTTACTACAATCGACAGGTGTGTGGTCTCGCACACCTGGAATTTTTCCCTCAATTACTGCAAGTTGCACAGACCCTGAAGCAGCAAATTATCCCCACACCATCACACTTCCACCACCATGCTTTACCTTAGGTATGATGTTCTTTTTGTGGAGTTCTGTGTTTGGTTTTATGCCAGATGTAACGGGACCCCTGTCTTCCAAACAGTTCCACTTTCGACTCAACAATCCACAGAACATTCTTTTTTTTTTTGAGGAGGTTTGAGGATCATCAAGGTGTGTTTTGGCAAAATTCAGACAAGCCTTAATGTTCTTCTGGGTTAGCAGTGGTTTT
>JANDJT010000060.1:8476535-8503184 GCA_024331685.1 Stegophilus panzeri | reverse complement strand
TATATATATTTAAATAGCAGGAAGAAACCTTTTTTTTACTCCATTAATATTTATCAGACAGCCTGTCACCATGGGAACCCCTGAGGATATCGCTGATTATGAAAAATAGTCACTTAGGACTTCATATGTAAAAATGAGCTCGGTGTTTTATACAAGGCTGAAGCAAAGTCCATCCACAACAAGGCAACAAATTCAACTGAAAGTTTCACATGCATTCTTTGGGTTTATAACAACTGAATTCTAACTGGAGTAATCAGAGATGAAAAACCTCATAGCCTACTTCTGGTATGTGTCTGGAAACTAGATTTAAATTTCCCACTTTTTAGTTTCTAGTTTCTAATTTAGATTAAATTCATATTTATATTGATAATTTATTTAATTTATATATATTTTAGGACAGTAGTAGCTCAGTGGTTAAGAAGTTGTCGTGAGGTCTTGAGTTCAAATCCCAGCACTGCCAAGCTGTCACTAGCTGGGCCCTTGAGCAAGGCCCTTGACCCTCAACTGCTCAGTTGAATAAATTAGATAATGTAAGTCTCTCTGGATAAGGGTGTATGCCGAAGATTTTAATAAATTATTTCTACAAGTAAACATCTCACCACTACCTGTTCTTTAAAAACTACATGTTTATTTAGGTTTTCAGTGATCTTGCCCTAGTAGAGGGGTGTGAAACTCATTTTAGGTAATGGGCCACATTACACTACAAATATCAGTTTAGCAGACCAATAACACATTAATAACTCCTCTTAAATGTATACATTTATCCACATTTAACCATCCATCCATGCATTTTCTGTACCGCTTATCGTACACAGGGACGCAGGGAGCCTATTGCAGGGAACTTGGGGCGCAAGGAGGGGCGCACCCTGGACGGGTTCCAACCCATCACAGTATCCACCTTTATCTAAAAGGTATATTTTGAATACAGAAACAGATTGAACATATATCACCTACAAGAAATGACTGAACACACTGCAATTACCTACTAATAACAAAATTTCAAAATTATGGTTCTATCAAATATACAGTGCAAAAATTTTTATACCCTTTGAGTCTTTCCACAGTTTGTAGTGTTACAAACTGGAGCTGAAATGGACTTAAATGGGATTATATGTCATGAATCTATACAAAATATTGAAGTGGGGGAAAATATCAATGTACTTTGCAAAATTATTTACAAATAAAAACTTTTGCTAATGAGTCGCAGTTAAGTTTATAGACTTGAGTGTTTATATCCTATTGCTACCTCACAGCTCCATGGTCCTGGGTTCAATCCTGAACTTGGGTGTTTGTATGAAGTTTCACATCTTCTCTTAATGTCTGCATGGGTTTCCTCAGGGTTCTCTGGTTTCCTCTCACCTCCCAGAAACACGGCAGTAGGTGGATTGGCTAAGATAAGCCATCCCTAGGAATAAGTGTGTGAATGTGTGTGTGGTGCTTTGCAATGTACTGGAATCCCATCCAAGGTATATTCCCACCTTATTCCCAGTGTTCACAGGATATGCTAGGAAGATTTCGATAAAGTGTTTACTGAAAGTGAGTGAGTGTGTGAGTGAGTGTGAGAATTGCCCCCTAATAGAATAAAAGAGACTAGCTCTTTTTTGAGAATGTTTAAATTCTATTATGGTACACAAGACGATTTTATTTTAAAACACGGTTTCTGAGTTCATCTGGTGGGCCTTATATGTATGACACCCCTGCCCTAGTGTGTGGTAGATGAATGTGTTTGTGTCTGATAGATGTGTTTTGACAGTGTGGGAATAAAATCAATAAAATCTGCTTTGTGAATGAGCTCGGACCATTATTTTTTATTAGAAATCAGACATGACCACAATAAGAAACAATACTGCTTGAGGTCATGTTTTTGTTATATATTTAAAAAATGAAATTCTGTGGTGCCTGGCAGTTAATAATGGGTCCAGCTAAACTTGTAATGTGCTCAATGGTGGGATACAGATTTTAACTGTGAATGTATAACAATCCAACAGTTTGCAGTTTAGTTAATTTATGTAGCCAATTTAGAGAGCACACTGCGCCATCTGTAGCTCAACTAATATAAGAGCACTGAAATGCTAACTTTGAGAAATAGTATTTCTAAGGGGGGAAAAACAGTATTGCTAAGTTTGCTAATGAGCTTGGCAGGCATTTCTGGTTTAGTTATTATACGATATAATGGTCAGCCTTATATTTATTAGCTTGCTAGCAAACCTGGCTAACGTTTATTGTTTTCGTACACAAGCTATATGCTATTTAACTGGCTAGCAAACCGGCTACTGGTTTATATACACAATATAATGTATCTATGTTCCCGAGGTTTATATGGCAGATAATGAACACATGGTGATTTAAAGCTGGCTTCAGCATTAGTGAGACCTGGGACATGTTCATACTTAACATTTTGTCCCTTTTATGACTGTTTACTGTGTTGTATAGGCTACAGTATGGCATTTCCAACTGTATGAATGTATGAGCAGACTAACAGCTATTTTTAGAACAGCACAAATGAGGTTCAGCATGTGCAACCTAGTTAATTTTCCAAATGCATAACATTCATCAATTTAAAGTGTGGATGAAGGATGGATTTTAAACTAATGCATGTTGTTATTCATTTAAATTTGTCCTTGGGGTTTAAAGTTAAAAGGTAATAAAGTGAATAGGGCCCTGGGAAAATGAATCTTGACTACATAAAATCTTTGGGAAAGTTTATTTAATGTGTGTTAACAGAACATTGAACTGGAAAACATAGGACCCTGGGAACATAGGAATGACCCCCAATATAGTAGTTAGCAGGGCAGTGCTGTGTAGTAGCATTCATCCACACTTGATTTAATAATTTTTAAATGGTTTTTTTTTTTTTTTTTAAACAAAAAAACATTTCTTTTATAGCCATGTTTGTTTCAGCATGTTTATATCAATGTACTGTTCTCACATACTGTAGTTGACAAGAGAGTAGCAAAGAATGTTAAAACTTTTTAGTAGTTTAGTAGTAGTTAATCACTGTAATAATAATAATAATAATAATAATAATAATAATAATAACAATAAGAGAAGAAGAAGAAGAAGAAGAAGCAGAAGAAGAAGAAGAGGAAGAAGAAACTCGAGGAACTATTTTTATATATATCCACTGAAAAGCATGGTGGCATGTGCTTTCTTTGTTTTAAATAATAATGTGAATTTTAGATTCATGTTAATTGTGAGAACTCAACTGCAATGCCTGTTTTTTCCAGCAGGTGTCGACACACGCTCAGTGATTATACGAGCTGCGAGTTAAAAGGAGTCTGAGAAGTCACTGCTTTAGTTATGAGTAATTTGTGGTTAGATATTATGTAAAAATCGTAAATGTTTACTATAACTCTATATGTACTCTATATGTAATACATAATTAACATCTATTGAACATAAGCAATTCTTTTGTGTGTGTGTGTGTGTGTGTGTGTGTGTGTGTGTGTATTTTACATTCACAGGACAAAAACAAGCTGGAAAATGAAGGTGTTTCATAGATACTTTGTAGTGTATGGTACTACACATAATCACTGGATGCCTCCTTTTGGCTTTGTCCAATTCCCACAGTTTCAGGGCAGAAAAAAAATGTCCTATTTGAGTCATGACCTTCTCCTCTCACTACAGGCAGACTGGCCACTCTAGACATGCAGGGGATTTTGGCCAATTACAAGGGATAAACATGCTTTAGGCAAACAGACAAGGAAAGCAGCAACATCCATAAACAAAGGAAATCCTTGGGTAACAAGCAGCCGTGAAATATGCTGACATACTCAGAACTGAGCGGTAGAAGAAAGACCTTCTTAGATTTACGATAAATATAAAGATTCAGTCCATTTTAATGTCCTTAGATTTATGATAACGTTTCAGTCCATTTTACTTGAATATTAAATAAAAGAGCAGTCCCATTTGTTAGCACTGAAAAACAAAAGTTATAATGAAAAGATAATTGAACTGCATTGCTTTAAACTGTTCATGCTTTACTTAATGGTGAACAGAAGAGAAAACACTAGACTATGCTTGCTTCTTAACTTACCTTTCAATCAATACAATGTAATATTAATCCCTTCCTGCTCATAAAAAAATATTTTTGGCAAGTGTGGACAAGCAGGAGGATTAGAAAAATAAACTCTGGTGTGTAACTGACATGTACATGTTGTTCCATGTTTTAGTAGTAATGGCAACAAACCTATGAGAACAATGCTATATTGACAAACTATACCTACCTGGACCAGTAACTCTTCATTAAGGCAGCTAACAAAAGGAATACAGGCAGTATGTAGGAGGCACGACATTGTGATTGTGGTAACCAAAAGTAAACACAAAAGCTGGAAAATAAGCTTGTGGATTAGTTGTGAGTGTATAATGCTTAGTGAATGTAACATTAGGTTCTCACATCTGACAAGTCACATGCTTGTTGTCACATGCCTTTCAGTCACTGACCTTAGCAAAATCTCAGACATAGCCTGCAATGTCCAGTACAGTGCACAGCGGCTTTTCTGAACCCACACAATCACTGACAAAGGTTAATGTAGGCCAGCTGCCTCCACTTATGTTAAACAGGCAACTACAATGTTGTGAGGGTTTTATTATTATTATTATTATTATTATTATTATTATTATTGAAAGAACTTTTCTGGTCAGTGAAGTGAATTATTAACACATTTCATTGAAGAGGTAGGGCTTTTACTTCTTTTCTTCCTTCTTTCTGGTTGAGAAAAGCAAAAACAGAGGGTTTTTTTTATTTTTTTTATTTTTTTTTATATCATTTTATTTATATTTATTTATTTATTTTTCACAGTAAGTGCCTTGAAAAGGAGCCTATGTATGCTGAAGCACTGTAAGCCGACTGTTTGTCTGTACGATCCCGTGGGTAGGCTCTTTTGTTCCTTGGAATTTGAAGCGAGAAAGTCAGTTGTGTGGGAGACGCCTGGCTTCATCTAGATTGTAGATGGTGCAGGATGGGAGGATGGAACCTGTGGAGCCAATGTATGCAGACACAGACACAGGCACAACCACAGATACACACACCTATCTTTGTAATGGGTAAAAGTAAAAAAAAAAAAAAAAAAGGAGCAAAACACAATACTACATGTTATGTCTGATTCTAATACTATTGGCCACGCAGTGCAGCTATTTGCACCATTAATCACAAAAAAGTCCCCCATTCTGATTTTGCAACATTAGCTAAGCTACCTAAACACTGCACTCCTCTGAAGTAAGCTAGCTAAGCAATTCAGTTTAGTTTAGCTAATATTACCTCACAATTAGGAGCAAATTATCAAAAGCGTTACGCTGACTAGAAGGTAAGGCAACATTAGGCTAACAATCATATTTTGCTATTAAAATCATTATCAAGCAAGTTAGCTAACAATAGGCAAACAATGTTTTAGCCTAACCCCATGTTATTATTATTCAGGTTCTCTAGCAAGCTAGCTAACATGAGACCAAACCATCTGTAAAAAAAAAAAAAAAAAAAAAAATAGTGAATAGTGAACTTTTGAAATAGTGCCAATATTTTTTTTACACAACCTTATTTAATTTCACTTTTTGTGAACAATAACAAAAAATTTATGTATAACTTTTTTATATTCCACAAAAAATAATGACTTAAAAGCCCTGTGTTTTTTTTGTTTTTTTTAAACAAAACTTTGCGTTCCAATAATATGAAATATCCCAAATCTAGGCTTTGCTGAAACAATATCTGCATCTGCCAGCACCACCGGAGTGTTTTTTTTTTTTAACGACCCATCATAAGAAATGGTTCCAAAATGATTGTCAAGTGGAATGGGGCAAGCTCCTGAGTAGGAAGTGCTTAGAGAGGAAGTCCTGCTGTTGTACAGAATCTGGCTGATTTAGGCAGCACGCATCCTCCTCTCTGACCCCCTGGATGGATGTAAATCTGACTTTCCACACCTCTCTCTTATCTGCACACTGACATATTAGAGCAGAGGGCAAGATCAAGGACGTGTTTTGACTTTGTTTCAGGTTTGATGTAGGTGTTATAACAGCATGTGCAAAACATGATAATCGCCATAAATCTTTAAAAGCTGAGTTGCTTTTCAAAACATTATGTGTTGGTTTTAGATTTCTATACAGAAGTTATGATTTGTTTTGATTAGCTGGAGTAAAATCAACTTTAGAACCACAAAGGAACTTTCGGGGGAAAAGTGTTGTTATAATGCTTAGGTGCAAATGCATAGCTTGTAATTTGGTAGATTATAATAAGAATATTACTGTATTCCCAATAGGTAAAAGGTAAGCATGATAGCTGACAGGAGGGTTACACTAACTCTTATAACCACTCGTTATAACCATGGTGAGCAGAAAAGCATGTCAACCCTTGAGGCGAATGCGCTAAAACAGCAGGAGACCACATCGGATTCCATTCCTGTCAACCAATAACAGGAATCTGAGACTACAGTGAGTGCAGACTCACCAAAACTGGATAGCTGCTGCTGTAGCCCATCCGCATCAAGATTCAACATGTTGCGCATTCTGAGATGCATTTCTGCTCATGATAATTGGAAGAGTGATTATTTGAGTGACCATAAACTCCCTTTCAGCTTGAACTTGAACTTGCCATGTCATCTGACCTCTCTCATCAACAAGGTGTTTCCACCCACAGAACTACTGCTCACTGGATGTTTTTTTTTTCACCATTCTGTGTAAAATCTTGTGTGTGAAAATCCCAGGAGATCAGCAGTTTCTAAAAAATACTCTAATATTCTACATTTTAATACGCTATATTCTAAAATAAAATAAATACTCAAACCAGCCATGTCACGATCAACAACCATGCCACGATCAAAGTCACTGAGAACACATTTTCCCTCATTCTGATGTTTGATGTGAGCATTAACTGAAACTGAATCCTGTATCTGCAAGATTTTATGCAATGTGTTTCTGCCATATTATTGGCTGATTAGATAAATGCATGAATGTGTAGGTGTACAAGTGGTCCTAATAAAGTGGGAACGATATAACTGATTACAGATCATATTTGAAATCAGTGGTCATTGGTTATGTCATTAAAATATATCAAATCTTTAACAAAAGAGCCTTGTTCATCGAACTTAAAGTTAAATCATGCAGTCTAATATGCAGACTTCCATAGTAAACATCCCCACAAATCTGCTGACACAAAACTTCAATTAAACCTCAAAGTAAGTAAACGTTCTATTCTTAAACTTATCATGATGTATGCATTTGTATGCAGATGTATGCAATTGATGTATGCGTTTTCACTTTAGGGAACATTATTGCTAATCTTTGATAGCTCATTGCTCATTAAGAGTAGATTTCTTGCCTGAATGAGCAAAGAAACTCATGCTTTTCAGCACTACTTCAAGTGCCTGTGTTTCTGCCAGCCTTTCCTTTTCTTCCATGTTATTAATTCACTTGGAGACACGGTGGGGTTCAAGTTAATGGAATTACTGAGGATTTGGCTGAACCCAACTGCTCCACTTGGCGAATGAATCAAGGGACAGATTCTTATTTTCTTTTGTGTGCCTTGCTCCCACCAGAGCCCCTGTTTCCCCCTCATTCGACCTGCTCACCTGGGCCCTTGTTGCCTTTTCATGGGCTTGACTGATTGAGTCAAGCCTTTAATTGATGAGCCGTGGGTCCTTTGTGGGGTTATTGTAAGATGCGAACTCTGCTTGTTTGTATGCTTGTTAAATTGGGTACGTTAAATAATATGTGTGACAATGTCAAAAAGCATTTAGACATATCAGAACTCTTTTGGAGCAATGTATTCTACTCAAAGAAAACAAAAATGGAACTAGAAAAATAGAACTAAAAAAATCTTTTTTAAAAATATAACTCTTTGGGAATAATTCATCTCATCATTGGAGAAAGAAGAGTTGGATGTATGATCCTAAGAACACCACACCCACAGTGAAGTACGGAGGTGGGAGTACACGTATGATGATCTGGGGCTGCTACTCTGCAAATGATACTAGAGCATTACACGTTATCGAGGGAAACATAATTGGACAGATGTAAAAAATTTATCTCATTGGACAAGAAACTGAAGCTGGGGATAAGATGGATGTTTCAACAAGACAGTAACACCAAACATAGAGCCAGAATACCTCAAGAAGGCCTAGCCAATCTGCTGACTTAAATCCCATTTAGTATTTATGGAGGAAATTGTGAGCCCATAAGTGGGACACTTGTAAACTTGGGGAATTGAAGATTTTGTAAGAGGAATAGGCCAAAGTTGAACCACAATGCTCCTAAAAGTGAATTATTTCTCACTGTAGACATCTCAAAGCTAACAACAGCTTTGGAACAAAGTACTAATGTTGGTAATTTATGGTAATCAATTTCAGGTTTTTTTTTTATATCATTTTTATGCTTATGAAAGCATATATTTTGTATAGTTATAAATACAAAGTCAAAGACAATATGTGTGTAAATATGAAAAATGTGTCCAAATACTTATTTCCTCTCATTGTATGATGTGTTTCCATTTAAGAACATATGTTGCTTGGATTAAATGAAATATCTTTGATTTTGGGTAACATCTATGGCATATTTTTTATTTGCTATAAGAAATGACAGAAATAACTTGTGCTTCCCCTTTCATGGCCAAAATAATAGGGTTGACTCTTGCCTGGTGGTGTAGTACAGCAGATATGTTTCCTGGAAATCATGCCAAGGCTGCATTAGGAGGCAACAATGAGAACAATATGATTCTTTTGTGGGTCAACATGTTCAAAGGCCTGAGAGCCTAAAAGGTTAAATAGAGCTACATGTGACAGCACCAGTCCCCAACTTTAAAACTAGCATCCTATCCCAATTTTAAGGGTAATTATCTCACAAATACAGCTATAGCCCGGCCTTTCCATATTCTATGCCAAGACAAAGAAGAAGCTGATGGATGCTTGTTTTACATGACCTGACCTGAAACTGCAATTTTTTCTTGTCATTTGTGGGCCAGCGTGAGGTTGAAGAGAGAGAAAAAGCGAAGGATGGGGGAGGGCATGTGAGCTGGGCGTGGAGGGGAAAGAAAAGGAGATACAAAAGGGGGCTTTGAAAAGGGGCCCTTTTCTCTCTGCAGTAAACTTTGCTGGCCACAAGATGATTTACAGTCATCAGAGAGGATAGACAAAGGCTGTACAGCAGAGAACAGAGTCCCGTAACGAACAAGTGTAAGAGAGAGAGAGCGAGAGAGAGAGAGAGAGAGAGAGAGAGAGGCAGGATACTACACTATATCTGGAGTGTATCTCAGAATTCACAGGAAGAGGGTTGCCTTGTTGCATTTGGTCAGCTCAGCTCTACATTTCCTGAAACATAATGATGCAGCAGCCTGGAGTTCTAGCCTTCAAGACTAAAAGTGTAATACAGAATTACTACCAGATGATTAAAGTAATTTCTGTGTGTGTTTTTTTGTAGGTTTTATTTGGTAACTAAACTTATTTATGGAGCCTGTCTGAATAAATCAGAAGCAATAACTACATTGGGGGAATGGTGGTTTAGTGGTTAGCACGTTTGCCTCACACCTCCTGGATTGGGGTTTCAAATCCCCCCTCCGCCTTGTGTGCACAGAGCTTGCATGTTCTCCTTATGCTCTGGAGCTTTCGTCCTGGTACTCTGGTTTCCTCCACCAGTCTAAAGACATGCACTGTAGACCGATTGGCATTTTCAGATTGTCTCTGGTATGTGAATGTGTATGCGATTATGCCCTGTGATGGGTTGGCACCCAATCCAGGGTGACCCTTACCTTGTGCCTTGAAATACCTGGGATAGGCTCCAGGCTCCCCCACAATCCTGCATAGGATAAGAGGTATGGAATAACTACATTGCAGATTGTGAAAACACCGCTGTACCTGTGATTTTTTTTTTTTTTTTTTGAGGGTGGACAAATTAGTAATCCAGGCAACCAGGACAAGCAGATTTTGTGTTACATTTTTATTCATAGTAGGTTTAACAAGCAGAAAAAGTAACAAATACCCTACTTCTTGTAGAGTTACACAAAACAAAACGATGTTGCAAAATACTGCATGGTTCTGCATCCACCTGCTCTACACACATTGGCTGTGGTGTGATCTGTTAAAACAGTATAACAGTGTTACTAGGCAGAATAATTATTGTGAGCAGATGACAGACAAGCTTTTCGAGAGTGAATCGAGAACATGCATAACGCTCCTGTTTACTTTAAAAAAATAAATAAAATAAAGACGCTAGACAAGCTTGAATATTTTTATGTGCTATGCAAGGACAGAACTGCACATCTCACAAAAATCATGGCCTACATTATTATAAAGACAATAATCTAACTAACTTGTTTCCTTTAGTCTGTATTAATGCATGTAACTCACAAACTAGCTCGCCATATGTTATTATATCACTATTATTTCACTAACTACCACTTTTTCTATTCAGCTTCCAGGCGACCAAAATTTTGGACTGGACAGCACAGTGGTGCTTTTACTTCACTGGTAGGCTTGCTAATGAATTCATGATTTGTCCACCCCTGAAGTTACATGTCTAATTCTGATATAGTTTGGTATTTGGGTCAATTTTTTAGCATAGCACAATCACCTGAGATCTGAGGATGACTTTAAGCCTCAGAGCATGCATGCTAAGCTAGTTACGTAACTTATGTTACTAATGCTTGTGATGAATAAAATAGTTTTGATTGCTATGGTACAGATCAACAAGTTTTGCTACTGTTAAATAAATATCCAGTGTTAAGACAATGCACATTTAATCTCAGATACTCAAGTCTATGACAGATGTAAGCTAGATTGTTAGACGGCTAGGTAAGTTAGATGATGTTAGTGATATTAGGATAATTGGGATGGTAGGAGCCATTAGGATCATTTTGGCAGGAAACTTTCCATACAGTATATTAATAGATAATGGCATTTTAAAAGGAGTAAAGAGATGTTTCTTAAGTCAGTTTAATAGCTTCATGGGCATTAAAAACAACGTATTTCGGTCTAATTAATTAATTAAAATGCTTTAAGTGTCTCATATATGTCAATGACTATATGAGACTATTCTCTGGAGTTTTTGCTGCGTATTTAATCTAATTTCATGTATCACTTGCATAAACCTGCAAAGTCAGTAAGCAGCCATTCAGCACCACTTGAGGTGCGGCAAAAATAGTTTGGTGGGCTTATTTTAACAGGGTGAGAGGCCCCCATGTTGCATACAGAAAGGAAATACCATCAATGACAAAAGAAGGGGGAGGTGTAAGCTCACCATTTGCCTTTTTGTTTGAGTATTTATAACCATTGCTATAGCTTGCATGATCATAACATTCGGTTCAATAGCAGGTCATTGCTTTCATGCTAGTCTCTTGGTGTTAACCTGGGAAGTATTCTGAGCCCTCTTTTTGTAATGGATGCCATAAATATAATTTCAGTTGGTCTGAGAACATCTCCTGTGAAAATGCATGTTTAGCATTGTGTATTGTCAGGTCAGTATACAATGTGTAGCGATGTCATTTCCAAATGACCACGACGCAGGTACCTCAAGTGAGGATGTCTTTAGTTATTCAGATGTCCTGATCTCCTAATGGGTTATGGATGGGATTATATGGTTCTACATCTGTCCATTTTAAAGCACAAGACTGGCTTTACTTTCTGATTTGTTCTAGCAAAGATAATCTTTGATTGGGCCAGTGGTCACTTGTCTCACACCCCTCATTGAAAAGTTAAGCATCCAAATGCATACATGGCCGATCAAATCAACATAGAGCAGTGGTGTGTTGCTATCGCAATGTTTAGAAAGGTGTTCAGAACTGTTTTCTACACAAAACCAGAAAGTTTTAAGCATCAACATTCTTCCACAAAGAGCTTATATTATTAAACTGTTGCTTTTCCTGAACTCTCTTTCCTTCTCTGAACAACTGAGGACCTATACCTTCATTTAACACTCCAAGGTTTTGACCTTTCACTTGGATCTTCTCTTAGTCTACTTTTACTATGAAACCAGAGGCCAAAAATATGAAACTTTTTTTTTCTTCCCTTACTACCGCCTTATCCACAGGTCTTTCCCCCCCACAATATCCCTCTGTAGCGGAGAGTTGCTTCACAGCTGGACAAATAAAAGCGGTTTTGTATCGGTGGGAACCCCGCGTTTTCCAGCTATTCATCAACATCCCATAAAAGCAGCACAGGTGTTGGGTTTCAGGCCGAAGGGCAATGGCAGGGCTCGTGTTCCGACGTAAAAGCCAAGCTAGAGCAAACACGTCAATCCAGCTAAGCCAACGCCACCGCTTATTACATCGGGATCTGGGCTCTGCCTTCATAACAGAATGAATAGGTGATAACAGCCTTTAAGAGACACTTCTCATTATTATGGAGTCATAAGATTCCTGGGGATTAGCATGCTGTTAGCATGCTGAGTGCATAACAAGATGAGAAGGACACCAAAAGAAAACACGGGATGCCAGAAAGCAGCACATGGTGTCCTCTGATAGATTTGTCCAAAGCAGGAGATAATGGTGACCTGGAAAGTGAAAGTGACCTCGACCAGATTTAACAGATTCATGCTTATCTTATAAGCGTATAATTATTTTGTACTGATTCCTTGAGAAAATGTACTGAAGACTAAAATAAAAAGTATAAATTGGATGTTTAAGTGTTTTTTTCTGAAACCTTTTTTTTCTGTACTGCTGCTCTTGTCTGCCTAATGTCTACCAAAGTTTCCTGTGACATATTAACACTAGATAATTAGCTTGAAATCTCAGACACAAACACAGGCACATAAATGCATTGTGAGCACAATGCCTTTTATTTATTTTTATTTTTTTAATATCCAAGAACAATGCAACATCTGTGGGAACATTTTCATTTCTCGGTCAGTAATATCAAGAATGCCTAGGAATGTGTTTTTGTAGTAAAACAAACTGACATTGGTGCTATTTGTGTACAAGGCAGTGTAATAATATAGGAAAATACTTGCTCACAATGATACCTAAGATGCCTAATATACTGTAATGGACTTTCTCACATGTTCTCGATACATGCAGTGTATCATGTTCTATAGCATACTCATCTCTATGCCATCAAGCTGCGTGTATACAACAAGTATTAAACATATAGTGTATTAGAAACGCCGTAGACTCATAAAAATATGTAGACAGGTTGAGTTTTACTTTTTGGAAGTAATCACAAAGATCAATTTTATGAGCTATATTAATATAGAAAAACCTATATTCATATATTATCATTTAAGCTATATTAACCATAGCAGGATGTTATCAGGCCCTACAACAGAAAACGCTGTGCAGGAAGTTATGTAGCCTGCACCTGGGAGTATAGTCAAAATGATAACCAGCAGATAGCTAAGCTCAGTTGATTAGTATACCTGTCTAACTGTGTTTTCAGTTAAAATATACTTTTAAGTCTAGCCTAGACATTCCTTTGTTCTAATGTCATATTTTGAAATCTGAAATGTAATGACTGAATTCTGTACGTCTCTTGTAATCATTACATACTGCAGATGATCTCACCTTAGCCAACACATTACCATTTTAATAGCTACACTGAGTCATACAACACTGGCATCCAGACACACTTTTCTGTCAAAAGTGGTGTTCATTTATTATTTCAATAAAGTAATGAATAAATGAAAAGTTGAAGTAAAACTGTTTTGTTTTTTTTGTACTACAGGTGCATATTTAATAGTATTGGTTAAACTGCAGCATTTTACTATTAACTTCTATGCATTGGAGGAGAATATGACTAAAATGTATTCCTTTGATGCTCCGGGTCAATGGTGTGCATATATTCATGAGCCAGACCTCTATCTCTGGTATGTTTTGTCAATAAATGCATCCAAGAGCCACCTACTTTCACAGAATGATGCAATTTCACTAACATAGCAGACTACCAAACCTACCATAGACTTTTCTTGCAGCATGTCAGCAAAACCCACAAGATTATACGAAACTCTTTGTAACTTTTAAAGATGGGATTCTGGGAACTTTTTGAGTTTAATTAATATATAGTATCTTGCTCCAAAGCTTCTAGTTCTATAACTCCAATTCCAAAAAAGTTGGGACGCTGTGTAATATGTAAATAAAAACAGAATGCAATGATTTGCAAATCTCATAAACCCATATGTTATTCACAATAGAAACATATGAAATGTAAACTGAGGAAATGTACCATTTTAAGGAAAAAATAAGGTAATTTTGAATTTGATGGCCACTAAACACGTCCCAAAAAAGTTGGGACGGGGGCAACAAAAGGCTGGAAAAGTAAGTGTTACTAAAAATAAACAGCTCGAGGTTAACAGCAACAGGTCAGTAAAATGATTGGGTATAAAATGAGTATCTTAGAGAGGCAGAGTCTTTCAGAAGTAAAGATGGGCAGAGGTTCACCAATCTGCGAAAAACTGTGTCTACAATTTGTGGAACCAGTTTAACTCAGGTGTTCTTAAACAAGTATGGTTTAACCACAAGGAAAATGTTTAATACCTAGCACTTATACTTAAAAAGAGCTGACGTGCTATCTTTTGCTATTTTTGATTTTGACAGCTTTTCCAGGCCAGTCCTATGTCCATCGGAATCTCTGCGGGAGCAGTAGGTCATCTGGGTATTTCTCACCTACAGTTTTATGAATATTAATAATTCGGACATGCTACTCCTTTGACATACTGCTTTTTACCTACTGTATAGCAGCGTAGTAGAGATGCAGCTTAATTCTTTTTACAGACTCCATTTTATATGATCCCATTGGGCTCCTTGTCTACTCAATGCCACTGGAATCATTCCTCCCTTCCTGCCCTTTTTGCCCACAAGCCACCAGTCTGAATGAATGATGTCTGGCTTCTCCCACTGCACATGATAAACCACATGGCCATGATTCCAAACTCCAAATTTCAAATTCCAAACTAAAAGAGGAGATTATGACATATCTAACAGTGTGGTTTCATTCAAGGCCATAGCTAAATCAAGTCCCAGAGACACTGCATGATTGATCCAGAATAGAAGCATGCAACTAATTGTAGCCTCTTCCTTTCATATCCAGGAAGAGCAATGCATCACTGGTTTCCTCACTATAGAGAGCTTTTCTGTCTATTTGTTGCTAGCGGTCATCAACAGTGGCCACACACCGCACAGGGTTTTAGATAATACTCCGAAATATCCTTCTGTATGAAAAGGCTGATTAACTATGGGGAAATCTGAGACCATTTTAACATATGTTGCTTCAAACTTCCTGTTTTGTCTGTACAGTTATGATCAAATGATCAAGAATATTGCATGTTTAGTACTCTCAATATGTTATACAGTACTGTGCAAAAGTCTTAGGCACATGCAAAGAAATGCTGTAGAGCAAAGATGCCTTCAAAAATATTGAGAATAAATGTTTCTCCATTTTAAAAAAATTACTATAAAGAGCAGTAAACAGTAATAAATTAAACAAAGGCAATATTTGATGTGACGACCCTTTGCTTTAAAAAAAAAAAGTCTCAGGTAGAATTTGTGCAGTTTTATAAGGAAATGAGCTGTAAGTTTTACTGAGCATGTTGCAGAACCAGCCACAGTTCTTCTGGAGACTTTGACTGTTGCACTTGCTTTTTATTTTTGCAGCAAAATCCAGCAGACTTCATTATGTTTTTTGTCTGAAAAGTGTCTCTTACCAATTAATATGCTGGTTTCTTAACTGACATACAAACATTTTCCTGTAACATTTAATCTTGTGCTGGAAAACTAATGTTTGGAAATCTAAAATGTTTTTGTAATGACTCAATAATGTAGAAGTCATAAAATAAAAATCTATAACAAAGTTTGTACTAAACAAATAGGCTGCCTAAAACTTTTGCACAGTACCGTATGTCTATGATAGACTTCAAAGGATGAGGTTGATGTAGTTATATTTCACTGACATGAGATCAAATCATACTTGGGATTTGGCCAAAGGTGAAGGGGAAGTACTCTTTTTTTGTGCAGAGCTTGCACAACATTACATCATGCTGTTTTGTACCGTTCAACCAGACTGTTGGACATAAATGCACATGCTTTTAATTTATAACTGTCAGTTGTAAATAATGAGATCAGCGTTAGCATTTTACGAGAAATGATCTGACTTCAGGGTCTTTTACAGTTCAAAGCACTTTTGTGATGACATTTTCCACATTCACCATACATTGCATTGCCTTTCAGAGGCTTTTAGGGGCAGATTATCCTTTCTTCAGGGCCATGGATCCTCTTAAACAGCCAGTTTTCATCATATAATCACCACTATTGGCTAATGTCACTGTTTTGTTTGTAATGACTATACAGACACAGATAGCTGTTATCACTTAAAAGCCAGAGACTTTTGGTGAAGAGCAACGGATTAAACCAATGCGGGTGTCCAAAAAGCATCTTTCTGATACACAATAACAACCAAAACACTCACAGTCACGCATGTGCTTTTATTTGAAATGCACCTTGTGTACAAAGGCTTCCAAATGAAAAAGCCTTCCAGAAAAAAATGACAAGTTTAAGATACCCTCTTGTTTAGCAAGGAAATAAGATTTAAGCAATACAGGACCTCCCCCATAAACATGGTTTGTGAAATAAAATCTCATCACTACTGAGTGAGTACACAGTTATTGGCCAACAGTCGTTTGCTTTCGTTCTGAGAGTGAAGTTCTGTTCAGCCTGTTGAGCTTTTAAAAATTAGAATAAAAAGATGCACTTCATATATTGCCTCATACACCAATTCACTGTGGTGAAGATCCATCCATCCCTCCATCCATCTTCTATACCGCTTATCCTTTTCAGGGTCACGGGGAGCCTGGAGCCTATCCCAGGGATAGGCTGGGGCACAAGGCGGGGTACACCCTGGACAGGGTGCCAATCCATCGCAGGGCACAATCACATACACACTCACACACCCATTCATACACTACAGACACTTTGGACATGTCTTTGACCAATCAGCCTACCCTGCATGTCTTTGGTCTGGGAGAGGAAACCGGAGTACCCGGAGGAAACCCCCACAGAATGGGGAGAACATGCAAACTCCGTACACACAGGGCCACGGTGGGAATCGAACCACAACCCTGGAGGTGTGAGGCGAACGTGCTAACCACTAAGCCACCGCGCACCCTTGTGGTGAAGATAGGAGTTGAAAAAAAGATATCTGAGCATATGACACTTCCTTGTGTTCTACATTTCCTTAAAATATTACTGCATATTTACATGTACATTTGAATCGAGATAATTCCCTAAATTCCTAGATAGATTCTTTGTGTTAAAATTCTTCCTTTGAAAGGACGGCAAAAAATCTAAAGTATGTTGAATCAAGAGGAGGAATTTATTTAAAAATGTGAAACATTTGAAATGTCATCATCTGTTACAGTATTTACAAAAAACTGTGCCCTGTGTTTTTTTTAAGACAGCAGATATCCTGTGTTCCCACACTTTAGAGCTGTAGTGTTTCAGATCTCATTGTGGAAAAAAAGGAAACATTCCAGTCTGGCATGATTATTACAAAAACACAGAACATTTAACCACAGAACTGATACATAGACAGGTTTGTTAACAGGTCAGGCATCTGCTCAATTTATATCAGAAAGCTTTAGGAAAATCCTAGAATAGCTGTTATGCAGAATATAGTTACTGAAAACATAATGAAGTTGTTGAATGTGTAATAGACATTAGACACTGAATGCTAAGTAACTTTCTGCTACTTAATTCTGACAAGTCGTTCTACTAGGGCAGCTAGATGTAATTATTCTGATTATGTAGAAACTCTTGATGGACTTTCAGTTACACCATGAGCAGTAGAGACCTTGGTGTGATTACTGTAGCCAGTCCCTCATTTAAAGCTCATGTAGATAACATTACTAAAGCAGCCATTTCTCAGACACATTGCTAAGATAAGAAATATAATGTAATATGATGCAGAAAACTTAGATCTTTCTTTTATTAACTCTTGGTTGGACTATTATAACATCTTGTTGTATAGACCATCCAAAGATACGATTACTACTGAAATTGCATATTAATAATATTTATACTACTACTACTACTACTAATAATAATAATAATAATACTAAAATAATAATAACAATAATACAATATTAATACTATTAATAATACTGATAGTAATAACAATAATAACAATATAATATAATTAAATCCAGAAATATAGCCTACTCATTTTAAATAAAGTGTACATTAGACTATTTATCAATTTAAAATGACAATCACATTCACCTCTATACGCATCCTTAAATTTGTACTTGAACTCTTGGACAACAGTATTTGAATCTTTCTCATTTTAATCTGATAAACTTATTGAATTATTTCATTTGATTTTATTTGTAAGTAAATGTAAACATTGTGTTGTGTTGCCTATTAAGAACAAAGCGCTAGTAATATTCTCTGGATCAGAGAATAAAATCCAGTGTTAATTTATTATGGTATTATCATTGACTTTCCCCATACATCATGTAACAAACTGTGGTTGGTCACTATAAGTGTCCATCAGATGGTTTCTTCCCATCCATGTGAGCTACAATGAGGCTCTTAATTCCTGTGAAGCAAGTGGGCTCATTTGAAATATGCAAATATGCAATGAAGAGGACGGTTATAATTGGACCAAAAAAATTAGCGATTGAAAAGTAACTTGTTACTGGAAAAGCTACACTATATTTAAAGTAGTGGAGCTACTGTCACGCTACTGAAAAATGTAGTTAAGTTAGTAACATCACTACTTTTAGTTAACTACTCCCCAACACTGATTAGCTTCAAGTAAAAATTTGCACTGATATATATGTAAAATACTACTAACAACATACATAGCCCTGAAAGGTCTCATCCTGCAGTATCTGAGTCAACTTTGGGTTAATCAAAAGGTGCAGGCTCTTTATTAGTACCTAGAATACAGAGCTTCTGACAAAGTCCCCCAGCTAGGAAACAGCCTTCCAATTAGTGTTGGGGCTCATAAACAGTCTCAGATTTTATGTCTTGGTGAAAACCTAGAGATTTTGTTGAATAGCCTTTCTTTTACTGTAGGTAAAGGTGCAGCTCTGGGGGTCCATGGGCATAGAGGGTTTTGTTGAAAATGAAATTGCTTTATGTCCCAGGCTGGCCTTATGCCTATGTTACCTTTAGTTATGCTGTCATAGCTAGACCTGCTGGAGGAAAATCTTCACAGCCATGCTCTAAAATCTAGTGGAAAGTTTTCCCAGAAGTGTGGAGGTTATTAGTGGAGAGTAAATCTGAATGGGACGTTCATTTAGTATAGTTCCTTTAGATATAGTGTACCTCAGTACTGTTTGCCTTTATACTTCTACAGCTGTGCTTATTGTACATGATCTCTTTTCAGTCTGGTTCCTCTCAAGATTTTTTCTTTAAATAGTCTCAAGGATGATTTTAAAAGTGCTATACAAATAAAGTTCAGTTGAACACTTCTTCATACTATTTTAAATATATTGTAATATATATTGATATTAAACTATCAATTTTGGTGAATGTTTTACTGTAATTATGCTTTTCTCTTGCGTACTGGACCTGACTGGTTAAATTCTATACAATGCACCAACTTCAATATACAGTATTAGCATCATTTCTTTAAGTGAAAAATAAAGAAATAGAAAACTGCTAACCACTTTTCATTGCACCAACAGCAATGCCATTTCCAAGATGACTGTGCTTCTGAAATCCTACTAACAAATCCTTCTAGCCAGGGGGCAAATTTGATAAGATTAGTTGGTAGATTAATCAGTCTGGCCAGAAGAACATATTTACTGTCTGGGAGCATGTGATTGAAGCCTTAGTCTCTCCCTTACTGATGTGAACAAGGACTGCCCTTTGTTCTGCATATGCCCTCAAAAACTTTCAGTTGGACAAGCAAAACCAGTCCTGAGGGAAATGAATCCTTTTTCATAATCCTGTTTTTATCTGTTCAACTTTTTATTTTAAATTTTTGTATTCATTTAAAGGAGCCATGTGGCACTTTTGTTCAGAGGTGTTTACTTGAAACATTCAGTATGTTTACATGGACAACAATAATCCGATATTAACCCGATTAAGACGATACTCTGATTAAGAAACTAGCATGTAAACAGCAATTATTGATGACCTTAATCCGGCTAAAGTCATACTCGAAGTAAACACAAATCGAATTAAGACATGTGTAGTATTCCTATTTCAGTCGCATTATTGAAGTGCATTACAGACACGTACACACCTTAATCACACTATTAACGTCGTGTGGGAGTTTTCACCGCATTTTGCTCAACCGTTTGACGGCAAACAAGAAAGCATGGCTGTGTCCGAAACCGCGTACTTACCTGCTATATAGTAGGTGAGATACATGCATTTCTATATACTGTATAGTAGGTAAGTACGCGGTTTCGGACAAAGCCCACGGCTTCAAGCAGTCGTCTATTTGCACGTACAGCCTGACAAATAATTAACTGCACTTGAAGCGTTCGTAAAATTAAACATGAAACACCCAAAACTGTATACAGTACCATAACGAAGACGAACTGTATGTTGATACATGAAATTCTGGAGGGAACGTCGGACAGCGTGGCGTGGGGACATAATGACGTGTGCTGTTAATCGATCTATGTTCTATAACATGTAAAACTGGAACATGAAAGGAATATCCTAAAAGCAACTCATGTAAACACTTTAATCAGAATCCAGATCAGTCTTATTCAGAATAAGGTCAATAATTAGATTTCTGCTGTCCATGTAAACGTAGTCATAGTTTAACTTCCTGATCCATCAAACTGAAATTTCTGTACTCTTTCTTTGAAAATGAACAACAAGAAATGTATCACCAGTGTTGGTGCTATCAACAAATGGCTTCCTAAGCTGAATTTAATCGAGTAGCATTTGACTTTTCATTTCTGTTATCCTGTCAAATGTAAACAAGTTGTTGAAACCACAGTTACAGTTCCAACACTGCCTTGGATATTTTGGCAGCAGGTTCTCCTCAGAGGCAGTCTGTGTCGGCTCATCCCAGGGGGATGTAGATTAGTCATTGTTTTGAAGGATGAAGGCGCTATGCTGTACCAGGCACAGTGTTTCAGCATGACCCAGGTGGGAGGGGATGCAAACCAGTGTTCTCATATTAACCCTTACTCCCACTCTTAATACTTTTCTTCTCCCTAAAGTATCTCAGACTAGCCATGCTGGCCAAGGAAGATATCCTGGTCCTATTAATGGTGATTTTAATCTCAAAAAGTTAATAGTTATGACCGTGTAGTCTAACTCTCATGTGCATATCAGCCCTTGAACCTGTATATTACTGTATATTACTTTTGGGCTTGCAATTAGTGCAACGATTAGGCTAGTAACCCAATCTGTTGCTGGAATGAGCAATAATAAAGCATGACTTGACTCTCAATGCAACTTCAAGCATCAACAGAGCATGCCATTGATTAAACAGCCAAAATTCAGTGCACTAGTAGCATTACTGTCCTGTTACATGCTCATTGTTCTGTAAAAGTTATTATTCTTAGAGGGGTATTAAAGAGGATGATCATTTTTCTTCACTTGACACATTCATACACTCACACCGATCAGGGAAGTGGAACTGAGAAACACACACACACAAACACACACACACACACGCACATGCACACAACAGTTCCTTTGAGGGCTCATACACAACTCTCATCTCTCATCATGGCCTTATTTTCAGCTGGCTAAAAGTCAAGATAAAAAAAAAATACATTCCTTCATCTTCACTGCTACTAACTAACTAACAACAAACTGAATTCTTTTGCATTCTCACACAATTTATATTACAATTTATAATAATGAGAAATGTGGCATCTTTCACAGCAGACCAAAGAGAAGTCTATCATAGTTTGTAGTAGCTTAGGTTTTACCTCTGTGTATGTGTAGAATTACTAAAAACTTGTAGAAGAAACTTGTACTGTTATTATAAATATGAGAGGAATCGGACAGAAATTTGAAACAAGACAAAAACTCTTATTTCATGTCTACACCGGATGTAAAATACACTTAAATCTTTATTAGTAAGATTTAAACATAAAAGTGTTCTTGAGGAAATATATTACCACACACCTTCACCACACAAATGGTCCATGCTAAAATGAATTCTCAGGTATAAATCTCTTTCCCATGACCTCAAACCCAAGTGTTTGAGGCATTATTGTGTTGATGAAGTATATGCCATGATGAACCATATGCCACACTGCAGCTGTGCTGTGGTTTTTGAAGCATCATGATAAGAGGGGTGGTTTTGTTTTGAGATGCATGCCTTTTAACCTCCACTTCACATCGAGGTGTGTTGAAAAATTTCAGGCAAGCCAGAACCTGAATGCCAAAGTGAGCAAAGGAGAGAGACATTTGAATAAGACCACACAATACACACAATACCACAGAGGAAGCCAGAGGGCATTGGATGTAATAGCAAAATCTTTTATTTGGGGGTTTCCCAATGAACAAAAAGAAGAAAACAACAATATCCGTGCACTGGGGTCACGTTACAGGTCAGGAAGAGGCATGTAGATGCCAAAAATCCGGCAACTTTTGAAACCTTTAGAAAAACAGTGATATATTGTTGGATACATATCAAAATTTATATGGCTATAAGGTCTGTGTAATTCTGTTTTGTGACGTCCAGTGGTTTCATTAGCTTAATGGTGATGTTCCACACATCAGACCTCGATTTTTCCATGTTGCTTTGTGCTGATTTGACATTTCTTGGCCTGTTGTGATGTTTGGCATGGCCGAAGAGGATACTGTCTGGCCAGGGAGAGAGAGCAAATGATAAAGAATGTGAGTAAGACAGATAAAGAGATCCTCCAGCCATTTACATCAACAAACCCTACTGTGTCCTGTCTGCTTGCTTGTTTTCATAAGGCCTTTCTAGATATAGGAAAACTAACCTAGGGTTTTGTAAATTTTCTGGTCAGACTTATACAGGAGGAAAATCCCGAAGCTTTGTGATAATGAATGCACTGCATGGACTGTAAGTAAGTTCACTTAAGTAACTTTTGCTGCTTTTGTTCTATTTTGTTCTTTTTAAGCTGGAAAGTATTTAACAAAATTAAAGGTTACATGCTTAATGTCACACCCGCCCTGATTCGGTCCCAGACAGTCTTCATATTGTGTGCTGCCTTTCCTGTTTTACTTCCTTACTCACTTTCATCTATTTCTTTGTTCTCCTGTTTAAGTTGTCTGTTTAAACCATTCATATAAGAAAACTATATGCCACATTAGCCACTGTTGTAAACTACATTCATACATAAGTGACCCCATCACATTAGCAGAGGTGACAATTGCTCATCCACCGGTCTACCCTGATAAAATCATCTGTATCTCACTTTATGTTCAACTGATTTTGATCAAATGTGTTTTGTTCCAGGCGTCATACATTTCTGAATATCGAAGGTGATGTAAATGAAAATGTACATGCACTGACGATAATTTGATTGAGCCTAACTGCTATTAATATACAATGGTACGATAACGATCATAAAACAAAACCTACCAGGTTTAAGCAAGTCTTTTGCCGTGCTCAATACATTTAAACCTACTAAAACTTATTAAAAGTAATTATAATAACAACCTGTTAATAATGTTAATAATACCTGTTAATGTGTTAATAATACATCAGGCAAGATTCATGAAAAAAAACAAAAAACAACTATACAACATATTCATCATAAATTGATGAAGGCACATAATGTTAGCTAAAGGTAACATGATGCATGAAGTAATTTTAACTGTATCATTATAAACACAGCCAACTTGATAAGCTAAATAAACAGCGCTCAATTGCAAATCCAAGTACAATTCAATCACAAAACAAATCATAACTACAAATCGGAACTAAAGACTTATGAAGAACTAAACAATATAAAATAATAATAAACAGTAAACTCACCAGGCTGCCTTAACTCCTGCATAAAGTCCCATCATACAATAAAATCACATATATTCTCAGATCTTTATCCTGTTTAAGGTTATCTATGGTTTTATTGCTTTAAAGTGCGAATTATTCTTACATCCAAATGTTTCACAGTGTGCCTGCATTTTCACAGACATTTTCATCAAGATTGCAGCATCAGAATTCATCAACATTGCGGCATCATAGATGAGTCGATCTTAGCTTGAAGTGGCATCCAAGTTTCTTTGATTTAACCATGTTGCTTGCATACCGATCAGCCATACCATTAAAACCACCTGCCTAATATTGTGTAGGTCCCCCTTGTGCTACCAAAACAGCTTTGGACCATCGAGGCATGGACTCCACAAGACCTCTGAAGGTGTGCTGTGGTATCTGGCACCAAGATGTTAGCAGCAGATCCTTTAAGTTCTGTAAGTTGTGAAGTGGGACCTCCATGGATCAGACTTTTTTGTCCAGTACAGCCCACAGATGCTCAATCAGATTGAGGTCTGGGGAATTTGGAGACCAAGTCAACACCTTGGCCTCCAAATGTCTTTGTCGTGTCTTACTTTCTTCCCATAATGCATCCTGCCATCTCTTCCACAGGTAAGCCACGCACATGCACCTGGCCGTCCACATGATGTAAAAGAAAATGTGATTCATCAGACCAGGTCTTCCATTGCTCCATGGTTCAGTTCTAATGCTCACGTTCCCGATGTCCAGCACTTTCGGTGGTGGACAGGGGTCAGCATGGCTACTCTGACTGTTCTGCTGCTACACAGCCCCATACACAGCAAGCTACTTAAGTGGGATCAAACCAGATGGGCTAACCTTCGCTACCCATGAGCATCAGTGAGCCTTTGGTGCCCTTGACCCTGTTGCAGGTTCACTAGTTCTCCTTCCTTGGACCACTTTTGGTAGGCATTAACCACTCTGTACCGGGAACACCCCACAAGACCTGCCATTTTGGAGATGCTCTGGCCCAGTCATCTAGCCATCACAATTTGGCCCTTGTCAAAATCTCTCAGATCATTACGCTTGCCCATTTTCCTGCTTCCAACACATCAACTTCGAGAACTGACCATTCACTTGCTGCCTAGCATATGGTTTTAATGTTATGGCTGATCGGTTATGCCAAACTGCACCCTGCTCACTACATACTGCTCTATGTTGAAGGATTCAAGGTTTCCAGTTCAATATTTTAGTAATTTTACCTTGGAGTTCCGAATAATGATTAGAGCACAGATTCTCTTTTTTTTATTAAAAAACATTATTGCACACTTTATGATTTCGACACAAATTTCTTTTAGAAACATAATTCCTCTATTTGATTATTAGACACCATCATTCATTCATTGTTTCATTTTTCCCACCCACTGACCCCAAACCTGTTATTGTGTTAAAACTCTGTTTTCTAGTTTTATTAAAATTGTAGCGCAATTAATTAACATTAATTAAACCTCTTCACCATTGTAAACTCATTTAAAAAAAACAACAACAATAAATTTGTAGACCCTGTGGATAAATAGCACAGGCCAGTTTTAGAACCACAGCCCTAGAGAGTGCAGAATACCCATAATGCACACTGTTGTTTGTAGAATATTGCACCATTTAAAATACAGGTGTGTTTTTCTGTGTGTCTTATGAAGTACTTTGTGTGCTACAGCATAAATATGAGTCCTTCTTCTTTATTTTCTGTCCTTGTCCTGTTCTTCATGTTTTTCTGTGATGTTGTCCTTGGCTTGTCCATCTGGACTCTGATAACCAGGCTTGTCTGTGTTTTGACATCTGTTTGGTGTACCCACTAGATATTGGATGAACTCAAATAAACACTTTTTGTACTTGTGTTCTACACATTCAGCTGAACGCACCAACCTGTGTTTTGGTGTTTGATGTTTTGTGATAGCTATCAGTCATTCACAGTCCTTTTTTTCATCATACCTGAACGTTAAAGAAGCTGAGCTTATATAGACTAATTCTTGTCTTTCTTTTAGTACATTTCATTTGTTATCAGGTGTTCTGACATAAAACATCTGCAGTGGGTGTGTTAGCACCAACAGCAACATATTCTTTATGCATAAAGTCTTTTTTATTATGTAACAAAAATAATAATGTCTTTCCATGTGTATTTAGAGAGGAGTGGCAGTTTTCCATGTTTGGACAGAGCCAGGAAACAGCTTTGTAGAGAGATTTTATTGTTTCCAGTCAATGAAAGGAAAAGTGTGACGTGGGGGTGTTATTGAATCTCTGCGCTGGAGAAACAGGCGTTATTTCTCTGTAACATGACAATCTGCATTTCTTTTATATTATTTACTTCAAGAGGGAGAAAAAAATGAGAGCTTATATAACGTAAATTATAACAGGAACTAACTTGTTTCACGGACATTCCTCCACGTTAAACGTAATTATAAAGGGTTAAAATAACATGATGTTATTTGTTAAGTAATAAAAATGTAACAAATATAATTGTTGTCACATTGGTGCAGTATAAGAGGAATAAAACATTTTGGGACATACAGTGCCCTCCACTAATATTCACACCCTTGGTGAATATGAGCAAAGAATGCTTTGAATTTTTTTTTTATTGTTTAACCTTTTGATCTTTTGTAAAAAAAAAAATTCACAAAATTACTCTGCTCTCATGGATATCAAACAATTGAAACAAAAGGTTGTTGAGCTTCACAAAATGGGAAGTGGCAATAAGAAAATAGCACAAGCATTGAAAATGTCCATTTCCACCATCAGGACAATAATTAAGAAGTTCCAGTCAACTGGAAATGTTATGAATCAACCTGGAATTGGACGT
>JANDJT010000060.1:8459768-8475784 GCA_024331685.1 Stegophilus panzeri | reverse complement strand
CAGCGTGGACCTCGAAATTTGAAGGATCTGGAGAGATTCTGTATGGAGGAATGGTCTCAGATCCCTTGCCATGTATCCTCCAACCTCATCAGGCATTATAGGAGAAGACTCAGAGCTGTTATCTTGGCAAAGGACGGTAGCACAAACTATTGACTAAAAGGGTGCCAATAAATGTTACACACCTATATTTAACAAAGATTTTTTTTGTTAAACCTGTGTTGTGTTTGCAATTGTTTGTCCATGAGAGCAGTATTTTTGTGAATTTTTTAAACAAAAGATCAAAGGGATAAACAATAAAGACAATTTTTCACAGCTTTCTTTGTGCATATTTACCATGAGTGCCAATATTAGTGGAGGGCACTGTACTGTTAATGGACAATAATCATACCACCCCATTGATTATTTTCCATGAGAGCATGCCCCATTATATAGTTCTTACTTTTTAATGGAGAGAAACAAATACCAAACTGTATTTTTCAGGGTACAAACACTTGTTGGTTAAAAATACCCAAGTGTTCGCCTTTTTCGGTTTGTCCCTCTCGGAGAGCCCTTAAAGATTCTATGTAGAACCCTACAACACGGTGCATATTTCCCTATCAAAGAGGTTACCAATAAGAACCAGCTTTAAGAAGCTCTGAAATCTTAACTATCCAAAGAAGTCTTAAAGAACCGTTTTTTGGTACTAGAGATTTTAGTGGCTGAAAGAAATGCTGCAAAGCTTATTTGGTGAACATTGCTGAGCCTATGAGTGTAACTACATTTTATTTGCTCTGATTCAGTACTTGTGATAAAACCTTGGTAACGAATTCCTTTCTAGAGCACATTTAGGGTTTTGTTATGACATGAATATATTACACTGTACAAATGTCTGGAAAAAAAACCCCCCTGCAGTTTAAGACAGACATTTAAGAGTAACTCACTGACTCTGACATTTATCTGTTTGTTGAAGGCTGAGAGAAGGCGGTAGTGATTCCACATTAAAGAAAAAGACTTCTCCATGAGCACACTGGAGATAGAGCCAGATGTGTTTAGATTGGTTACTGTATAAGGAAGAAAAATATTCTGTAACCATGTTTCATTGGTTTGAATCTTTCTGAGAGGACACTGCCCATAAAAAGAACCAAAAGTGCTAGTTTTGATGAATGAATCTGTGCCTGAAGGTTGAGGTTTAGCCATTTCATTTCATCTCTTTCCATCCTTCAGCTCTCTAGATCAGGGATCCTAAAGGCCAGCTTGTAGCATCACTATTACTGATACAGATGTGCTACAGCAGATGTCTCTTCTTTTTTTATCTAAATGATTTAAAACGTCCAAAATATGACTGTAATTTCCAGTTAACTGTCTCCTTGGAGCCTCATACACTTTCTTGTGGCTGTTGTGGACATATTTAGACTCTTATGGGTAAATCAGGGTGTAGGATTTTGTAGGACATAGGATCTTGAGTGTGTTGTAAATAACTCTTCCCATTCATCCTGCCTGTCTCTTGGTCTCTCCTCCACTCAAACACAAACACACTTACAATGGTCGATTTTAAATCTTTTTGGTGGGAAAGGCTTAACCTTTTAATGCTATATCTCTGAGAAGTGTGCATATTTGGTGCTATCATAAAATGTGGCTTTACATTGATTAGATACATTAAACTATCAAGGCCAGTTAGTTTGTTATTTTTGTGGAGGTTCCAGGCTAAATTCTTTCTACCGGTACATCATTGACACATTGCTGTGGTATAGGAGGATTAAAACACTTTGAGGTATGCTGTTATATGAAAATAATCAACTTCAGGATGGTAAAAACAGCACTTCCTGTTAGACCGCATAAAGCCACACCGTTGTTGATTATTTTCCTATAACAGCACACCCTGTCATGGTTTATTCCTTAAAATAAGATTAAGATAAGGTGGCCCATGGTGAGATGGTCAGACTTCCCCTACAGCACAACATGTTGAGTTTTTGAACATTTACAATATGAAATTTGGGCACCCATGACAGGAAATTAAGTACATTGAAGTAAGTTAGGATTCAAATATTCATAACTCATAGTGCAGGATAATCTAGGAAGATAATCAGTTAAGACCAGATTGAATATTATTTATGCTTTCATTTGGACTTTTATGTCTTTTAATATGTTTGAATGTCTTTAGGTCAAATCTATTATGACAGGTGAGTATTATGTACATCCATGACTCAGAGCCACTATTCCAGCAACAGTGACATGCTGACACGTGACATTCAATTTGAAGATACCATCAGAGTCAATGCTTTGTCGAGCTCCAGAGCTGTAAATGTTTTGCATAACCTAAGTTCTTGGCGGGATGACAAACCACCCCCCCTCCCCAAATCCCCCCATCTCGCATCTCAAATCCTACACCAGACATGGATCAGAGGACTACCAGCACCATTCACTATGTTTAATGATCCAGCAGTGAGCTCAGTATTGGATATTTAAACGAAGACAGTAATTAAAAATAGTAGCTGAAATTTAATAATCAGTTCTCAGTGTCATGTCTTCACTAGGCTTAAACCTCCAGCCATATTTAGAAGGTACAGCTAAAAAAATACAGAAAACATTTGTACCGAAGTGAAAGAGTCAGGCGAATAGCGGCAGAGAAGCCACAATAATGTTATTTAAATGCTATTTCAAACTTGCCACCAAACTGTGGGATGAAATGTTTGGTGTAATGATTTTGGTTTCTCCTAATCGTCAGCCTTCAAAGTAAAAATGTGGCCACAAATCTGCCATAAGAGCTAGGACTAAAATTGCTTACCGGTGGTTTAAAGACTAATGTGAACGCAATGACGACATGTCTCATCCAAAAAAAAAAAGAAGACATAAGTTAGTAGAGCGTTCAAAGTCAACAATGTGCAAATGTGTAAATGTGTGTTTGCTGCTGTGTGTGGGTGTGCAAGGGTGTTGCAAATCTTCTCACCACAAACCCTCCAGCATTGGAATGCCAATTCTGAAGGTATGCACCTAGAAGCCTCCGTGTGGGGGTTTCCAGGACAAAAGCTGCCCCCTACTCCTGCCAGTGACACATTCTGGGCTAAGGTCCCAGCTCTGCCGGCCATGTGGATGGATGCTGTGTCTGCCTGCAGGGCTTGAATCAGCACAGCAGGATCCGCTTCCTGGACCGCAGTGTCGGGATGGAAATCTTGAGGATTTAGGGCAAAGCAGAGCTCAATCTTAAAGCCATCATCAAGAAAAGCATGGGGCAAATAAAGCAAGTGACACGCTGGGGTTAAAGATATTTGTCCGGCTGCCAGATGCTTCAGCAGTGTGAAATCAATGTCAAATCAAATGGAATGAGTGGCATGATGTGTCAGCGAGCAGTGCAAAAGTTCAATGTCAGTTGTGGGACATATTTAGAAAGCTGCCACGAGCTTCATACTGCTCTCAGGGAAAAAACCAAAAGGTGCGAGACAGACCGGAACGAGACAGTGGAAAATTTTGTTTCATGTAAAAACATTGCCATCAAATGTTTGACCAAAACAGCATGTGATTTGTCTAGCACAGTATCAGCTAATTAATATCTGATTCATAAATAGTCTGGTCTGAGTTTCCTAAAAGCACAAAAAACCTTTTTAAATGGTAGACGGAACACCAAACACTAAACACTCCCAGTTTAGACTATTTTAGCTTTACAAAATTTAAATAACCTTAAAAAAAAGTAGATTATAACCCTCAATACCTCACTGGGTAGCATTACCATCTCACAAGGTCCAAGGTCCAAGGTCTCCGGTTCAATCCTGAGCTCTGGTTACTGGTTGTGTGGAGTTTCCTTCAGGTTCTCTTGTTTTCTCCTACCTCCTAAAAAACATGCCAGGATTGACTATGCTAAATTGCCCATAGGTGAGAATGAGTGTGTGAATGTGCATGCATGATACCCTGCCAAGAACTGGAGTCCCATTCAGGGTGTATTCCTGCTTCACACCCAGTGTTCTTGGACCCAGTGTTCAGTGTTCAAGATCCACTGTGACCCTGAATGAATGAATGAATGAATGAATGAATATAAAAAATGTGAAGTCTATTGCATGTCATCATGAAAAGGTCACTGCGCTGCACTGCAGACTATTAAAACAAAGTTGGTTGTTCCATCATAATCAAGTGGTCCAATAATTGCAAAGTTGGTTGCTCGACCATTCATTTATTTATTTTTGAGTGACCCCTGTGTATTGGCATTACAAAACCACCAGTTTTTGGTTTTTTTACCTTGTTTAAACTACAACAGCCATCTTTTGTAACAAATTTTGGTTATACAGCTGTTTACAGAAACTTCAATATTTCGGCTCAGGATGGTCCTAGCTCCTTGGAACAAAAACTGATCTCTAGAGCACATTACGAGGTACGTGGAAATATATAAACATTTTGCACAATCTTGTTCCTTAGACTTAGAACTTAAGTCCATATGTAATGCTCAAGATTGCTCACAGTACCACTTTTAGGGTCAATATATAATGGGTTATAATATATATGGGTTACAAAGGTTCGAGACTCAGACTTAATTTTTTTCAGGGAGTATCTAAGTAAGTATAGTGTGCATGCAGATCTTTTAGACTGGATTACATTTGGACTTAAGTTCTATGTCTAAGAAACATGAATGTGCAAATGTTTATATATGTACATCTACCTTGTAATGTGCTCTAGAGATCAATCTTTGCTCCAAGAAGCTAGGACCATCCTGAGCCAAGATACTGAGGTTTCCGTAAACAGCTGTAACCAAAATTTATTGTGTGCCGTCAAACAAAGATGGCCATTGTAGTTAAACCAAGTAAGTGGTTTTGCAATGTCAATACATAGAGGTAAACACCCCAAAAATTTTAGAAAAATTAAAAATGGTCAAGCAACCTGCATTGGAGTACTTGAGATGGAATGATCCAAAAGAGAGGTAAAAGGTTATCTGACTTGATATCCCAGCTGCACATGTTACCTTACCTCTGATAATAATGCATTAATTCAAACTCACACACTTTCTACATTTATGCTGCTCTGCACCATGTTCGTACATGCGCCGTTGGTCACTATGATTTAAACAATGTAAAACACGCTGATCATATGCCTTGTTTTCTGTTGGAAAATATTTTTAGCGACTTTAAAGAAGTCACACAAACATCATACAGTATGTGAATAATCACATGATTCAAATGTAAATTGGACACATGGTTTTTGACACATTATTTTTCACCCATTTTTCACTTGTAGACATTTCACATGTAGTGTATGTGGTTTTATTTTTCCGCATTTTGTGTGTGTGTGTGATTCATTCATTTTCATATGTGGTTTCATTTGTCTCATGATCACATATTAATCACATGATGTCAAATGTGTTTTCTTGAATTCACATTTGCAATTTCAGGTCATAACGTTGAAATGCATCTTTATATGCCTTTCATGTGTGATCACATTTTACTCACATAGTCATGTGAAAATCATTTGATCACATGTGATACGTATGTGATTTTTACATAAGGACATTGCCGGGTTTTTAATTTAAAATTTAAAATAGGTCATTTTAATCAGCAGAATAAACAAATACGTTTATGACCATGGTGGCATATGCGATGATAAACAAAGTTAAACAAAGCTGGGGGACTCCAAATTCAGCAATTTCCCAAAGTAGTACACATCCATCCACAAGCCATGATGTAATGTTTTTCATGTACAGTACTACATGTTGACAGGGTAAGCTGAAGTATAGGTATAGACTTCCATTTCTGAAAACTCTGCCTCCATACATCACTCAGCTCTTTGAAGCACTTACATCCAACACCAAAAGTGTCAAATGTGACTGTTATTGTTACAGCAATATGATACACTTTGACTTCTTTCAAAGAAAGAAGGTGGAGATGAAAATTAGGTACCTGTAATCTCCGGGATAGTCTTTTCTATATGATGGGTGATCATTACTAAAGGTCACTGGGGTAGCTGAGCCTACTCATTTGTCTAAATACAAACCATGTGTTAATGTGAGAAGTCTAGAAAAGTCCATTTGGCCTTTGACATATACTAAACATTGTTTCAGCTCTCCTTAAGGGATCTTTTTCTTGAACAAACTTAAAGTTGCCTGGTTCCTTTTATCTGTTCCACAAAATCGTTGAAAAGGGCTGAGCAGAACTGAGATAATAAAAGTGAGAGCAGAAAGATTGTTTGAGCAGCGTTTCACGTGAGCAGGAAATGCAGAAGCTACAGGAAGCCCGACTGGCTAAGAATAGCACTCAGTAATAGATTGGAGCCACACTGACAGGAAATTGTTTTTGCTAGCCATCCTGTACCTAAAACCACAATGTAGCAATCTTCTACCTCAAAAATGGACCTGTGGTGCTTCTTTGGAGGAATTGTTCTATAAAATGTGGCATGCTCTGATTTGGCATCTTGAATTACATGTAGGATCTGTGTACTTTTATGCAGGACAAGACATGAAGCAATCACTGCTTTAGATGAGGAAATGATTCACAGGATAAAAGCTTTGTGTTTTATCATTCAGGGCATTTATACCAAACTATTATATTTAGGTTGTATCAGACCAACGGCTGGCCCAGAACATGGGGATGCACTAAACCACTTATGCACGCGCGCGCGCGCACACACATGCATGCACGCACGCACGCACGCACGCACACATACAGGACACGTGAGCTGCATTGACTCTGAGTTGCCAAGACACTAACTGGTGATGTTTACCTATGTGGAATAACATACATAGTAATTGGCATAACTTATTATATATATATATATATCTTCTTCAATTCCAGTAAACAATAACCGGTGTCATTCCATATATAAGAAATGTTGTTTCCATTTTCTCCTCTTTTGTGCTTATAACTGTTTAATAAAAGTGCCTGCAGTGACGTAACAAACGTGAATGCATGATAAATTCGGTTAGTTATTTACTTATACCTGAAACACTACATGAAAGTGCATTGTGTCTAGGTGACTAGGTAGTATGGGAAGCCATTGGGGCCCACAATTTCCGTCCATATAGGCACTAGCATGTTCACACACATTTGTTTTGCATTTTATTCCCCAGGCAGCTAATACTAGAAACAACAACAACAAAAAATTGTTAATAAAGTTAGATGATCTGATTCACAGACATTCAAAGCACTGATTCTAAAATATGTTTTAAAAATTTAAGATATTTACATTCGGAAATAGGCTGTTTGTCACTGTCTATTTCACTTTTTCGAGCAAGCTTTACATGCTTTGTTTGAAGACTGTCATTTGAAGAATGTTCCTATATTCGATTCAGAATACAGAGTATGTGCATATGTCACTTAAAATATTGAAACGTTAGTGATTCTGATTCAACACATGATTATTAAGTGCCAGTGAGTGCCAAAGCGTGGTTAACCCTTTATCGATAATAGGAGATCCGCTTTAGGAAATGTCCCACCCCCCAGCTGAACTGGACGTTTCGATTGGGTTTTCTGCCGAGTAAACAACATATATAATATATATAATGTGTGTGTGTGTGTGTGTGTGTGTGTGTGTTGTTGATGTTTGGAACAAAACCACAACTTAAAATGATTGGTAGCTCTGAAAATTCTTATGAAGAAAATACAACTGGCATATGCTCCTATTTATATTTTCATCTTTAAGTTCATCTGAGTGTTTAGGAATGCTTAACTGTCACTAGGGTATAAATATTACATGACATAGAGAGAGGCCAAATTCCCTTAGTTATTTAATGTGGAGGATGGTTAGAGATGCATAAATATCTTAATATTGACGGTCACCAAATCTACAATTAGACACCAACTCCATTTAGAAGCGTGCCAGAAGAAAGTGTTTTCTTTCATCTAGCCATAAATATAAGTGTCTGGTGTACACTAACCACTACAGGTGCCTTGACTGTTACTGGGTTTCTATTGTGAGACCAGACAAAAATAGAGCTTTAGACAAGACACACCCAATGGAAATTTAAAGTAAAAAAGAAAGATGGTTATACAGAAAAGAACCTAATCCCTACTATTAAGCATTGTGTAGGATGTGTGATGATGCAGCACTGTTTTTCCTCTAAAGGCTTTGGGACCTTTGTTAGGATACATGGCATTATGACTCCATGAAGTACCAGGAGATTTTAAACAAATGCCATGTAAGAGACAGAACAATGCAATACACAGTGCAATACTGGAAGTAAGTACAAGTACACATAGTACAAGAATGCATTATAACTATAACTATTTAAAACTGTAATAACCTATAACTATATAAAACTGTGGTGCAAAAGGAGAGGCACAGTGGCTTAGTGGTTAGCATGTTTGCCTCGCACCTCCAGGGTTGGGGTATTCAATCCTGTCTCCACCCTGTGTATGCAGAGTTTGCATGTTCTCCCTGTGCTTCAGGGGTTTCCTCTGGGTACTCCAGTTTCCTTCCCAAGTCCAAAGACATGCATTGATTGGCATTTCCAAATTGTGTGAGCGATTGTGCCCTACGATGGGTTGCCACCCTGTTCAGGCTGTCCCCTACCTTGTCCCCCAAGTTCCCTGGGATAGGCTCCAGGCGTGATGATGTATTGGATTATTTCCACTACTAGGTCTAACATGCATGCACCAATGGCAGTCACTAAGTAATTTAAATTTAAATAATTAATCTACTGTTATGGTTAGGGTTTGAAGATAGTGACAGATTCTGCTGTCCGGATTGAGGTTGGAAGTTCATTCCACCAGTGAGGGACAGTCAGTTTGAAGGTTCTGGAAAGGGACCTCATGCCTCGCTGAGGAGGCACTACCAGGGGTCAGTTGTTAACTGATTGCAGGTTGCGTGAGGGAACATAAACATCAAGGAGAGTGTTGAGGTAGGGGGGTGCTGGGTTAGGGTTAGGGTTAGATCCAGTACATAGTGGATCTAATCCAATACGTCATTGCACTACAGGCTGCAGTGAGGACACACTCCCTTGTGACCCTTTGTAGAATAAGTGGTATGGAAAATGGATGGGTTGTGCAAAAGGAGGTACAGATTGCACTTTTTTTTACTACCTCTACACAAACACATAAACTTCTCAAATGTATTTATCCTTAAATAAATTCAATATCTTTTGAATTTAGAATTCTTGACATTTATGTAACATTAGAACTAATGAATACAGACCCACGTACCAGAAAATGCCTAAAGTAGAAAGTATGCTTCACGTTTTGCTAGGAACAGCGTGCAATACGCGTGACGCAAATTTCGTCATCAGCAGAGTACACGCGTAATGTATGCGCGCCGGCCGTTTTTTTTTTTTTACCGTCGCACATGCGCATTTAATTCTTTTGCACTATTTAGTTGTTCCACAAGGTGGCAACAGTGACCCAGGGCAATTGAATCTCAAGGTAATTGAAGAAAAAAACGGAATAAACGGAAGACACAGAAACGAGTGCAGGTTAGAAAGTACCCGCATTTGTGTAATTCTAGCCTTAAAGAGTATAAAGATTTGTATATGGGTGCTAATCGTGGCGACAGATTGCCCAAGCATTGTTCTTCGTGTTGTTGTGAATCTTCTTCGTTGTCATCCTTCCGTCCTTTACTGCTCTGTACTGACTCTAGGCCAGGAGGGGTGGTGCAAATTGTCGCAATGCGCATGTGTTGTGTACGCACGCGTACATGTCAAACGGAGTATACTCTGAATGGCTATGCGTACGCGCGAAAAAACGAAGTATACCAGAGCCTTAAACCTAAACATAAATACCCCAATGGCCTTCCACATAGCAGCGCGTGTAAACAGAACGTAGGTGCCTTGGCTCCTCCTACCGGCTCCTCCCCCCTGCTCCCTCCACTCCCTCTCCAATTGCACCTTTTAAGTGGCAAAAATTCGGGACAGAAAATGGCGACGGCGGGGAGCCGGACCTCGTCGTCGGGATTATTAGATTCAGACGAGTGTGCGAATGTTGGATGCGGACTTCAACTTCAGGGCGGTTGTAGTGCGCCTAGTCTTCCGAGCAGTCCCGGCAAGGTGAAGAGAAACGCGGGGGAAAACGCGCAGTGGAGACGGAAAGAGCTGCGGAAAGTGAGGAGCGTGGATCTGGAGAAAGCCGAGAGCGGCGCGGCTCCCATCGCGGCACAGCTCCACTACTTATCCGTATCCTCTCCTGCCGCCGTGCAGGCCACTTTATCCCAGCACGGCCGGCATGTCCAGCACAGCAATTCACTAACTGAACATCCTCTTCTTGACAAAACAAGCAATAGTTTGTCTACAGGCGCTCAGGAATTACCGAAAACTTCTTGTAGAAGCAGCAGCGAGCAGCTCAGCGCTGAACATGCAGCTCCCGGAACTTCAGTGGACGTGAACTCGATACAGCAGAGGTGAAATTCCAGTTTCTTTCACTTTATTAAGCATATATTCCTAATTAAATCTACTGATGTACGTGGAAACGTTGTGAGGAATGAATATATTGATGATATTCCTGCTTGTAAAATGCACATGTCCACTTCCACACAGCACGCGCTGTGTTTATGATCTTCTTCAAGCCTGAATTATGAATGAAAATGGTGTTTTAGTGTTGCACTGTGCTTTTGCTGTGTTTTACTGTTACGTTGTGATTTTTATCGTTTGTTCTGAACGGAATGAAGGTTTATTTAAGGGCTGTCTGTCATGTAGCCTGGAGAAGTTTTTATAAGAGCAGGAAAGTTGCACACATGGGGTCTTCAACCACATGGGCATGAATGGACAGACACTAATATTAGCTCCAGGATGTTTGTACTGATTCTTACCTTGTGGAAGCTGAGAGATCTGTTTTTAATAAAATATTTGACTAAAATATTGCTGTTGAATTATAATAGTCTGACAGGAACTTGAGGCTGACATTTGTTGGGTTTTTTTTTTTTTTTGTTTTTTTTTTTTTTTTTTGAAGCTCATCATTTATATTGCTCTGTTGTATCTGATCTATAATATGAATGAATATTTCTTTCACATCTCCTCCTAAGCAAAACTTCCAATTCTCTTTTTAGGTTTCTCTCACCTCAGGGGGTGGGGGTAAAATCAAGTAGGGTTAAATGGTGTACTTATATAGCGCTAACTTGCCATCTGGAGCAACTTGGGGTTCAGTGTCTTGCCCAAGGACACTTCGGCGTGTGGAGTCATGTGGGCCGGGAATCGAACCGCCAACCCTACGATTAGTGGACAACCTGCTCTACCACCTGAGCCACAGCCGCCCCAGGTTGTTTTTAATATGAGAGAACGTTTTATTAACCCCTCTTTGGCTGGAAATTAAAGCGTTATAACAGCATGATAGTAAGAATATAACATGCGAGGAGGTGGATCATTAATGTAAATAGGATAAGAATACAAAACAATGGTAGCAGTATGTTTATGTATTGTAGTCAGTAGGCATTTTCAGAAAATGTTGCATGTTCAAATGTACTGGTGCAGTATGTCGGAGGATTGTCCGAATGAGTGTCGGGGACGTGAAATATATAGATAATTGCAGGACCGTAATAATATCATCAACAACAACAACAACAAGGGCTTGTACATCCTGTGTATCCTGGACACATCACTATTGATAAGTGCTCAGTTTTACAATGTACCAGATTTTTCTGATGCAATTGTCACACATTTTCTGAATTTAATGTGTGTGCATTCTTAATCTGGTTCCTAGTAAGCAAATCCATTACCTAGGCTAGTGTGTGTGTGTATGTGTGTGTATATATTTATATTATATTTTATTTTTTAAATATATATATATATATATATATATGAGCGAGAGAGAGATGTTTCTTGCAGGCTGGGCAGCTTTGTTGATTTCATAATGGTTTTGGCCAGTGGAACAGGTGTATTCAGTCCGTAGCGAAAAGAAAGTTGCTGTAGACTTTCATTCAAGAACAAAATTAATATAAATGGATAGATTTTTTGGGGGTGTATACTTCATGTTTGTTTAAATATTTAATATTTATAATAAACACTTAGTAAGGCTCCAAACCCTACTCTTGTACGCTGTTGTTTTAGGAGAAAGAAGCTCTGCATGATGTAAGCCCTGTAAAGCCATGAAGACCGTTTTTTTTGTTTTTGTTTTTGTTTTTTAGCACATCCATGTTAGTTGTCATCTCTGCGCAACAGGGAGAGTAGATTTAGTTTCTGTTTTTGTAGCTTTACCTTAAAAGGAAAAGCTCATGTTAGAAAATGAAGTATGGTGCAAAGATGAATAATTATATCAATATAATAAAGTGAATAATAGTGTTGTTTGCTGTCTACTGGAATGAATGAGACTTTAATTACTGTGATGTTTGGTGAGATTTTGTTTCAGGGTTTTTTTGTGTGTGTGTGTCTGTATTAAAATATGACTAAATTTGAGGCCATGGAAGGAAAAGATGTATTCTCTATGGTTTGTTTTATAGGGTAAGAGTGTAAACTGAACCACCTTGAGTCTTCAGACAGGTTGAACTCTGGGGGTGGGGGGAAACCCTACGAAACATTCCTCAGTTGCTTTGTGTTGGTGTTGTGTTGTGATTTGAATTAATATCATGTGTCGGTGTGAGAGAATCCGATCGCTCTTAAAAACTTCTCGTGCTCTAGTGGATTTGAGATTGTAGTGTTTAAGCAGAGGCGTTGTTTTTCTGTCCTGTTTATTCACACATGCATGTTGGAGCAGTAAAGGGAATCTGAGTCAGAGCAGCTCAAATTTGCGTCATTCGCCTGATTCATTTACTGTCGTGTCCCCTCAGGTGAGAAGAGGAGCGTCATGCTCCCTGCACACCCACCCAAATGTCACAGGTAGATGCTTTCTTCTCGACAGGTGTTGAAAAGGATCCAAAAACAGTTGTTCTCCTGTCTGTGTACTCTGGCATGAGGAGGAGCTCATCTGCTCGAATGCAGCCGCCGACGTCTACTTGAGAAAAGATCAAAGGCGGCTGCTATTCAAGCGCTGTGTCGGGTTGGCATAGTTTTAAAAAGGCTACCTTATTCAGAGGTCTGGCCTGCTTTTGTTTCCTTTGAAGGCTTCCCCCTTGATCACTGTAGGGACCAATTCGTTTGAAGGGAAAGGGTCAGTTGGCCACGCAGGGTGAGAAATGAATGTGCTTTCTGTGTTTTATAGGAACAACTCCTGATTGGGAGTTTGAGCAAATACCAGAGCTTGACGTTTTTGTATATAAAGTTCTGAAGTTGTATTGTGGTTGTGATTTGAAAAACACTTTAAGTTGTGTATTTGCTGATCGCTTAGCAGCGGTTTGGGCCACAAGTTGTGAAACCGCTGCTTTGGTAGTGTTGCAGATGAAAGTTTCCGTCAGCGTGGACTGAGCTGGGTGTTCCCAACCCATGGGATCGTAATTAATTTGTTTGCATTTCCAGCGGATGTGACAGGAGTTGTGATGTTTTGGTTTACAGAAGGCAGCCAGTCAGATGGAGGATAAGATACCTCCACTGGCTAGGAAAATGTCACGGGACTTTCATCTAGCCAAGTGAAACACACTGTTATTGCGTGGTGGTGTGAAACTAAATGTAGGCGGTTTGTTGGATCAGAGATTTAGTGGTGATTAAGTCCTGTGGAACAAGTTATAGCAATTGTTATTCCTTGGTTTGTTTTTTTTTTACATATAGGTCCGGACATGTTAAATCAACAGCACGTATTGAATGCTTTTTAGTTCTCTCTCTCTCTCTCTCTCTCTCTCTCTCTCTCATATTTCTGGTACTAATACAAAAATGGAGAAGCGGTTTTAAGTAGCCTAAAGGTTATTGGGATATAATTGGGCTAGCAAGGTCAAGTCTGCCTGCCTTTCAAAGACAAAAACACATCAATATAATGGTTTGTCTTTGGCATCCACATCAGATTATTTGTTGTTACTAAATGTCTAAAAGTGGATTATTTTGGATTTTTGTGAAATCACGCGCAACACCATCACCAACGGTCATAAGAAAAATTCATTGAGTGTTAAAGTGAGGCTGGGGCTGATTTGTTTCTAGCCCAGACTGAATATTCATGCAGCTGGTCGGTGACTGTTGTGCAGGTTATTACACAGAGCGAGAAGGTCCCTAGGTCTCATGTTGCGTTATGGCTGATGTTTTGCAGCATTTGATGCTGATTTTTCAAGAACACGTTATGAGCAGCGATTGAGAGGATGCATGTGAGACACAGATGTGTGTGTATTGAAAGTGACTATGCTGGATTATTAGCTCTATCATACTTTTGTCCATCAAAATGTCTTTGAAGGAAAAACTAAAAGTACAAATACAAACCATGCAAAATGACAAACATCAAGTTTTGTGTGTTTTCTTTGGGGGGGGAAGGGGGTTGTTGTTTTTTTTGGGGGGATGAAATGGTTACAGCTTTTCTGTTTACCACAGAGGTATTCAAACTTTGGGGAGGGAATTCCAGATGGCGAGGGTGGGAGTAATATGGAAAAAACAAACATTAAAGTATTAGACCTGCCAACCTTTAAGCATTCTGCATAGGAACTCTACATTTTAACATCTGACTGAACTGGAATGCAAAAAATATGCCAAAAGAAGAGTATTTCTCAATTAAAAATGGCAGAGCCAATGGATGTATGAATCTGGAATGACTGACAGTTGTGCAGGTGTTTTAATCAACCCCCTGGAGGCCCCGGTCCAGACCAACTCCAATCTCCCATTGTAATCTCATCTTGATTTGAGTTTCTGTTTTGAAAGATGCGCAGCTTTGCTTTCTGTCATGGTAAATGGAAAATATTTTGAATTCATTTGAAATAAAAGTTCAAATGGATGGGTGGGTGGGGTGCAGGATCTCAAAACTAGGAAGTCAGCGTCATGGTGGGAGGATATGAATATGTCCGGTTTACCATGTTTGGTCTTCAGAGGAAACATGACATGAGCCTAGTAGGGCTTTAAGGAAAAAACATTAAAAGATGGATCGTAAATGCAGTTGACTATTTTGTCTTTTAAGTGTGTGGGTGTGTAATAGTTCCTCTACATTATTCCTATTATGCCATCAATAAGACCTTGTGATATAGTACATTGCTCAACCTTAGCAGTTCCATTGTCATGCAATGGATATTAGATTAGAATCTTCATCAAATATCACAACTAGCCATCACATTTGGACATTTAAAAGGAGATATTTGTAATTAATTAAGAATCATAAATAGATGGTAGTTAATGTTTGCCTGAATTGTATTTGTTTAAGACTACTTCTCTACATGCGCTTGTCATGTGTAAAGACAGCATGTGACTCTCTATCACCATGCTAAGAGGTTTTGACAGGCTCGACTCTATAAAACTGACCTTCCTTCAAATTAGCTGCGGCAGTAACATCTGGAGCTGCACTGACTTTACAGCTGTGACATGGGACGAATGGTTGCGGTCTTGAACCTGTCACTTCAACCTGCCACAGGTCACTGCTATTCCCTCGGGAAGCCTCTACTCGTGAAAGTGATACGGTAAGAAGAATGTATGGAGCTTTTTGAAGACTTAGGAAGAGTTTTGCTGGAAACCATGAAGTCAGCTTCACCCTGCACAGAAACAAACACAAGGCTGAGATACCATAAACACGCTGGGAGGCTGATGTCAGGTGCAGCGTGGGCCACAGATGCTCTTGTTCGACATATGACACTTGGAGTGTATATTGTGGTGGTGATGTATCTAAATAGATGCGTGCAGTGTTTAAACCTATTGTGTTACAGTTCAACTTAACGGGAATGAAAGAGTTGTGCAGTTGCATGTGAAGTTGTAGTTGTGAAGGCTACATGCTAATGTGTATCATGAGCTGTTTATGGTTGCTGTTGTCTGAAGTATTTGGTTGCTAAGTATGCAAGGACAAGAATGTTCAGAAACTGAATGTTTGGCATGAGGATCAGAAACTTGTCTCTCTCCACACACTTGCACACGGGCTAAAACTATTTGTACTGATTTGTATGTTATTTGAAGTTGGAATTTATGGTAATTTGGGTCATTTAAGGTTCCAGAAAATACCCAATATGACAATCTAAAACTGTGTTGCAGAACTTTGGGTATCTTGCCGCATAAACTGTTTGATGATGCTTTAATTAATGTCTATCAGAATAAATATATTTTTATATTTAAAAAAAAATTCACTTGCATAAATAGTTAAGCAGAAAATATTAAGGAGAAT
>JANDJT010000060.1:8431266-8459734 GCA_024331685.1 Stegophilus panzeri | reverse complement strand
ACCATTTTTACTACAAAGGTTTAACATCAAATCAGCTGCTTCCAGTCAGTTTGTAAGTTCATTTAAAAATATCTATGAAATCTTAGAAACTTATCACAATCGTCCATTCCTTGTACAATGTATATTGTAATTGATTGCAATGCTATTTTAATATCACACCATTTTTATGTTCGTGTTGTTTTATACTTTGTTTAGAACATTGTACTGTGTTTTTTGTATTCTGAATACCGATGATGAATCGGGTCATGAGCGACATTTCGTGTCTCAAGCTGTTTAGACTCTTTTAGTGGTTTTTAATGTCTGGCAGCACATACTGAATAATAGAATCATGAAATATACAGTCATGTGAAAAAATAAGTACACCCCATGGAAATTGTTGGGTCTTTTGACCTATTTGGACAAGCAAACATTTGATCCTCTTTGAAGCAGTGCCTATTAATAAAGGTGATACACTCAAATGACACATAAAATTGACATTTTGTAGTAATTTTCACAAATTAAATTAACAAAAAAAAACACAAAACCAGAACAGTCACAAGGAAAAAGTAAGTACCTCCATACATTTATCACAGCTTCACATCCATAAAATTAGAATTAGGTGTTCAGTATTGTGTGCCAGTGATTTAGGACCTGTTTAGGGAGTGCAGGTGGAACTGGTCTTATTTCTACCCCTCTCATATCTAGTGTCTGGTGTTCCCTTTGCTATTGAGGTGTGTGGCCTCATCATGCCATGATTTAAAGAGTTCTATAAGGCCTTCTGAAAAAGGTTGTGGATGCCTATGAGTCTGGCAAGGGATTTAAAAAGATCTCCAAATTATTTGCTATACATCATTCCACTGTATGGAAAATCATCTACTAATGGTGCAGATTTCGAATGACTTCCAATTTGTCCGGGACTGGCCGTCCCAGCCATTTCAACCCAAGAGCTAAATGTACTTACTTTTTCCACAGAAGAATATGTATATTAGTGCCTTCCCAGAGCTCAAGGACACTTTTTACAATAGCAATACAACAAAACATAAACAATGGACAAACACAAAATAATGAACAATCAAACACAAAGTGAAAAACACAGTACAGATAATAGTCACTGAGAAAGATGAATAGAACCTGATTAGGACAGATAACATTGAGAAAACAGATAAGTTGTAAGTTGGGATTTGAACTCCGAGATGGATATGATGCTGCAAAGAGTCAGAGGGAATGAATTCCAGATTCTGGGTGCTACTACACTGAAAGACCTGCCACCCATAGTGGAGAGACGAGTTCTAGGGATAGAGAGGAGTCCGAGCCCAGAGGACCTGAGTGAGCGGGTCGGGTTATAGGGGAGAAACAGTTCACTAAGATAGAAAGGTGCCAAACCGTGACGTGATTTACATGTGAGCAGGATTATTTTATATTTAATACGAAATGAAACCGGTATCCAATGCAGTTCAGACAGGATTGGAGAAATGCGAGCTGAGCGCTTGGTATGTGTAAGAAGTCTTGCGGCAGAGTTTTGAATATTTTGCAACCTAGTAATTGAATTAGCCTGTAAACCAATGAGGAGAGCATTGCAATAATCAAGACGTGAGGATATAAATACATGACCCAGTGTTTCAGCGTCTTTGAGGCTAATGAAGGGACGGACACGAGCAACGCGTCGAAAGTGAAAGAATCCAATTTTAGAGTTTATATGAGCTTCAAAGTTGAGGGAGGGATCAAAGATGATGCCTAAATGTTTTTACAGTAGTAGATGGTTTAATGAGCGTGCCATCAATGTCACAAGTAAGGTCATATTAGGATATTTTGAAATCTGAAGGATATTTTAACATCTGTTGGTACTTCTGTTGTAGTGATTTTGTTCAAGTATATCAACTTCATTAATAGGCACTGTTTCAAGTCTGATCAAATGTTTGCTTGTCCAAATATGTCAAAAAACCCAACAATTTCTATGGGGTGTACTTGGTTTTTTTCACCTGACCGCATATGTAATGAACAAAAAAAACCTGGGAATCGCCTTCAGTGTGCCATCTCGCCTGTAAATATAGCTGGTTTTGGTGTGTAAAGATATTTGCCCTCATTCTGTCGACTGGAGGTCTCCTGAGATTTGGCCTATTTTGTCTAACCAGTCAAGGCCTCTTCACGGTCACCAGGAAGCATCTGTTTAAAGCCTGGGTTAGCTGAAATGCTCATGCCTGTACGCTGGCAACAAAAGTCCAGATATTTCCATGTCCATTAGGCGTTGTGGGCCTGCACAGGGGTCCCCCCCTTTTTTCTGTTTAGTTAGCAGCAGGACGAGGCAAGCTAGAGATTACATGTGAAAAGCAAACACACAGGTCCCTGAATAATCAGGCCCAGATTACTAGTTAAAACAATGTCTTGTGGAGGGGCCTTCGGTAGATGTCCTTAGCACATCCACATACACATGTGAGACTGACCCAGTTCTTATAGCAAAAAAAAAAAAAAAACAACCCAAAAATTCATCTCATCACATGATCACATCACCAGATCATTCAGGGAAAAATGATCTGGATACAGTAAATGCATTAATTTGTAAAAATGAAAGAGGAAATAGCTTTGGCTCTTGTGTGCTCTGTGGTTCCACAGAAGTGTTCAGTATGGTCACTTTCAAAATCTGGAAAGTTACCATTACCAGTAATGTCTGAACTCCTTCAAACTGATTTTTACTGGATGTAATCGTTCACATTTGTAGAGGTGTGCATGTAGGGTACACACAGTAGATTTTGTGGAATTTATATTTCAGTTGTGTTTCAATCATTTACGTCTTCCCTCTAATTCTGCCACAATTTTTGGACTCTCCAGGTGGAAGACCACACTACAAACTGACCTAGCAGACCAGTATTCCAGTTTGTAACGATCCCGATATTCACTATATTTCAGAAATGTATATCTGCTGTGACAAAAATTATTGCAATATAGATTTATCATCGTTACCCAGCCCTATTGGCCAGCACGTCCTTTATTTCTGAATAGCTCAAATTTCCAGGCATTCCTTGTATTCTTATTCTTTAATACTTTTTGTTATTGCTCCACTGTGATAGTGTTGTAAATCGGCCTCGTTGAAAAGGTGGCTGTGCGTAGACAGTCATCCAGATGTCATGTTTAGTCCTGGTAAAATATTAGTTTCTGCTCGTACTAGGTCTTGTCCCGGTCAACTGCCGCACTAATCCTTCAGGGATTTTGTCTCTGGGCTGCGCACTTTGCAGTTAATTACTGTTAAATTCAAGCATAAAAGTGCAAAGAGCTCTAACTCGAACGCTTGTTTACCCTTAGAGTAAACTACATTTATAGTTGGACGTGTGTGAAAAATTGGTTATTTGACTGCGAATGCTGTACTGTGGGCATCAGGCCAAATCTTGATGGCCCAATAAGAGGACCATTGTTGTCGAACAGAGGGGTGCATGCAACTGGCATGGCAATAAAACTCCCACACACACACACACACACACTTGTGTAGTAGTGTTGCAGAATGTTGTGGAGGAACATGCGTATGAAAAAGATTTCTCTGCAGTTTACTGTGAAGTATAATAAACTTTGCAGTCAATGCAGTTTAATGCATTGACTTGACGCATGTCCATGCTAATATGTATCTCTAATATTTGTAGGAAGTGGAAGGGGGGGGGGCCCAGTGCACAATAAGAAGCTGATATCCATGTCTCAAATGACAAGAAGGATATAACGGGCCTCTTTGCTAGCATGTTTGCTGGCCTCCTGTTTACCACCAGAGGGTAAATCGAGCTGTCCTCCATAACACTGCAATCAACAGTTCAACCAGTTGTCCCCCAGAGCAATGAGTTAAAGCTGTGGGGGAAACATGTAACCAGTAACAGCTTGGGAACGAAGCACTGACCTCCAGTCATCTCGCTCTTCAAGGGATGGGTAATCCGAGCCAACCATGTGGATGGTGACTTGGGAATGAGAGATTGCTTGGTGCTCTGGACAGCCTACACCACTCCAAGTGCTGGCAGATGGAATTTGTGATGCTGTAATGAGGTGGACCAAATATTTGGAGATAGCCAGTAAAAAAAAAAAAAAGGCTGAATAACCCTCAAATATCCTGCAGACTCTCTAGCCACTTTGACCCTCCCATTAGCTACATTCCAGTCTGCTTTTCGAAAAAAGGCTTTCGAAGTGTTTACTCAGCCACTCCTTTACTCCCTCAGAGTATTCATCCGGGCTGCTGCTTCGGGTCCAATGCTTCCCCGGGACGCTCTTCCGCAGTTGTTTTTCCTTTTGTCTTCCTCTGTTGTTTCGAGGTCAAGTTTTGTCTCTCTTTTTATTTATTTATTTTTTTTATTTATTTTTTTTCTCTTTCTCTTTCTTCCCCTCTTCAAGGCATCGGCCATGTTTGGTCGCGAAGGAGCATTAAGTTTGAATAGAGTATTTATTTATTTATTTATTTTTCTGAGAGCTCTCGCTTTCTTTCCTCTTTAATGTTCTCATGCAACAATTCAGCTCTGGATAGAGTTGTAACAGTGTCCTGTTTTGTTTTTGTTTTTTTTCTTGCATGAGATGGACTACTGAGGAGATTTAACTTGCTGCGTATCAATCTCTTTTGGGGCTTTTGGCTTCATTGCTGACAGTAACGTCCCTGCTTTTTTTGCGCCAAGTTAAAAAAAAAAAAATCACTACAGTCACTTTTCTGTGTAGAAGCCTTGCAACTTCTTTATTCTGCTCTTCCTGATAATTTCTCTTTTTAAATTTTTTTTAATTAATTTATTTTTTTAAATCTAATGTTCCTACTGTTTCCTCTTTCTTCGGTTCCGGTGTTGGTGTTCCTCATTTTCTCTCCATCTTCATGCTTAGCAAAAGAACACTATAATATGAAGAAAGAGTATCATTTTTCGGATTTCCTGTAACGTTAGTAAAACTGCAACTTTGCAGCTTCTTTGGATCACTTAAATAAGCTAATTTGATGATTAAATCTGCAAAACTAAGCAGATGCAACTAGGCATTTTAGCTTTGGTGAACATGAATGTGTCAGGACCCGTCGTTGATTATTCACAATTACTGACTTCACGACCAATGCTAGATTGCTGAGCAACATTTCACGTGTTAAGGGAGAGTTATCACACAGGCTAGATAAATGGTGGGTGAACAACAACCTGTCATTGTGGTTGGAGCAAGGGGGGCATGGCGGCTTAGTAGTTAGCACATTTGCCTCACACCTTCAGGATTGCGGTTCGATTCCTGCCTCCGGCCTGTGTGCGCGGAGCTCGCATGTTCACCCTATGCTTCGGGGGTTTCCTCCAGGCACTACAGTTTCCTCCCCTAGTTTAAAGCATAGTAGGCTGATTGGCATCTCTTAATTGTCTGTAGAGTGTGTGATTTTTGTGACATGCTATGGGTTGACACCCCGTCCAGGGTGTCCCCCCGCTTTGTGCCTCGAGTCCGCTTAGATAGGCTCCAGGCTCTTTGCGACTCTGTGTAGGATAAACGGTACAGATGGATGGATGGATGGATGGATGCATTTGATTCAATACCCATCAATTAGAGTTTGGTGTCAGCTAATTTGGCCATGAATTTTTTTTTGAGGTGAACATTAACATGGATCCACAAGCAGACACCCTGAAATTTGTCTACTTGAATGTTTTCAATCTTTCAGTATCATTCAGTAGTCTTTAAATAGAAGCTTTCTCTGCATTGCTTCAAGTGTAAGTAAAAATATCCTAGCTGTAGCTATCTTTATCTGCTGCGCATTCTAGCATCCAAGCTTATCCTTGAAATATAGAGGCCAGCTTGCTTGTTTTTCAACTGCATCGATTTATCTTCTGCTGTTTCTTACTTTCACTTGTGTGTGTGTGTGTGTGTGTGTGGTTTTCTGCACCATTGCCCCAGATTCTTCCTTGAATCGAGTCTCTCATGTTTCTTTGAGACACTGAAATATGCCCCACCTTACACCGGTAGGTTTTGGCAGGATGGAGACCGAAAGAGAAAGGTTGTTTGTTTCTATTTTTTGACTTTTTCTCTTCAAGACGTGGATCGGGCTCACTTCTCCCCAGCGTGTTTGGTGTCTCTCTCACGCTCTCTCGCTTCTTTTTTGCGTTTGCCGCGGAGTTGCTCTGGGTCTGCGAGTGCCATTATTGTGCTCGTCAAATCAGAACGAGGATTCTGACGTACACATGAGGGGAAGACCACGTCTCCAAGCATGACCCGGATGACCCGGATGCTCGCTCGCCAAGGCCTAGAAATCCCCTCTCGGCTTGTGCAAAAGAGCCTCCACCGCAGACCAACGTTAGAGTTGATTTTAGAGGAGTTTGTTTTTCAGAAAGCGCCACTTCAGTATTGTTTCAGTAACGGTCATGAACCTGTAGCTGAAGTCTCTTTTTTTTACAATTTTAATGACTTGTTAAATAACATTTTAATTAAATAAGTTGTTTATCTAGAATTCTGTTGAACAATTTACATATTTAAAACTTTATGTAACAATTTATTATTTCCCCCCCCATCATTTCGATGTGTGGAGAGAGATTTACACACTTATGTCTGTTATGTATTATATCAGAAAACTTTGACCTTGAGTTTTCTTCTTTGTGTCCGTTACTGTAGACTTCGTTAACCACCATCCTCAAGAGTAAAGTATTTATTAATAGGGTTATATCATCATAGCAGTGTGATCTCCAAATAAGGGTTTAGACTTCGTGCGACTGCATTCCTTATCGTCAGTAAAGTGAATGTTTAACGCATAGTGTGTTAGCAGTGCACCGTGATAAGACGCCATAAACAAGAGGCAGTGCCTCGGGTACGAACAGCGTGCGAGTAAGATGAAGTCATGTGCTGTTCGCTACGACCTTGATGCATGTTGAAAGGCATATTGTCTTAAGGTTCGACCGTACACATAAGGTTTTCGTTGTTCACAGCCATATTAGTTTTACCAAGACTTGTTCAGCCAGATAACAGTATTTGTTCTCAGCCTTTTGAAGTTAGAAAGGTTACAACGTTCATAAAATTGTAGATGAGAGACGGGCCTATTCACGGGCTAGCTCTGTTGACGGGCCAACTAATTTCAACCTCTGGTAAAAAACAATTTTAGGTGGAGAAATTGAATTTAATTTCATGATCTGTACTGACACGAAACTGGATATCGACAGCTCACGGCTAAATCGCACTCTTGAACATCTTTTCAACACTTTACATGAATCTACCACGGCTACTTTTCATTCCTTGAGGTGGTTTCCCCAACAAACCTTTAGTAGAGATGGGTCCATTTTACAAGCTTGATCATTTTCTAGACCATTATGAATTATGTGGCGCCAAGTATCAGCAACCTGAGAACATCTTGGGGTTAATACCTTAAATCCAGTGGCGCTATTCCAAGTGTTCTGGTGCTCATCATTTAAGTCCTTCTCTGAAGACTCTCTCACATGCACTTGTGTGTGTGAATGCAACAGAATTAGTTGAAAATTCCAAGAAGACACAGGAAATGACTAGGACAAGACCGGCACAGTTCCTGGGTAATTACCAGGAGGGCTTATGAACAGATGTCGATGCAGGACTACAATCTAATTGGCTCTCTGCATGTCTGTGTTACACAATGTGCTCTGCAAAGTAAGATGTAGTCACTGGATTGGGGAAAAGGTTCAGTTTATAAAAGTGAATGCGAAGTGGTGTTTGAAGCTATGCCTGTCAAATGGCTTCTTCTGTGAAGGTCAGTGATTCCCTTAGAAGTCTGGTTTGTAAGACTACGCCTGCGTGACAAAACGTTCATGACGCGTTTTATTACAAACGTGGACGTGTGCATACTGCTAAAATACTGTTTGAATGAAGTAAAGCTTAAACGTAACCCGTAAGGAGGAGTTGGAGTCTCGGTCAGGAGGTCTTCGGGTGGAGACTGTATCTGAAAAAGACCTGAGAACAGTAAACCCAGCAGAGATCTCACTGATGTGTGTCAAAAATTTGTGTTTATTTGTACATGGTTCAGGTAAAGAAGTTGTCCCTTGCAGCACTTCCCAAATATTTGGCACAGAAAGCAGTTCTGTCTTGCCAAAGCCCAGCTTCTCATTGGATTATCTGTACTTCGAAATCAGATGACCTTGATGCATGAACTGGAGTTGGAATATCATTGTTTTACATGTGTATATGTGCTCCCCTTCTCCCTACTTCCCAAAGCCGTGTGTGTGTTCGCGTGTTCGCCTCCCCTGCCCCCCACCAACTCTCTCCAGAGGCCATGCTCCACTTCCAGCACTCAGGGCTAGTGGGCCATTAATGGACTGCCTGCTCATCAGCTCTCTCGGCTCAATTCCCCTGACGCTGGAACTGTGTGTGTGTGTGTGCGTGGTAAAGTTGCACTCAGGCAGGAATATAAGTAAGCTGTTAGACCACATGCGTCTAACTCTATAATTCGGTCTTCTCACTTTCTCTCTTATCTTTTGTGGTAGTAGAAAGTATGTCAGGGTTCATGATGTCCACAGCAAACGGCAAGTTTTGTAGCTCTTTTTTTTCTGTCCCAAGTCTGTACGCTATGGACTAGCTGACCTGCTTTAGTGGGAAGGGTAGGGGGGTTAGAGGTTAGTGGAGATGGTGGGGGTCAAGCTGCTCTGGTGGGGGCAGCATGTTGTGCGCGACATCGGTTGGCTAGGAGGAATTTCTCCGCATTCCAACCACATACCAGAGCCGGAGCACTGGGACACACGGGCTATACTGCATGCATCACTGATCTCCCACTCTCTGCACCTGCATCAGCCTCCACCACAGCTGCTGGAGTTTGCATTGAGGAATTTTTCTTTCTAACGTTTAAAGTTTGGAATACAATTCACTTCCCAGAATTGTTATATCTTGGATCTCTGATGCGGGCAAGTGAAGCTACAGTGACAAAAGCATGCAAGAAGCTACACAGCACCAAGCAGTGAGCATGCCTAAATGGAGAAATTTATTTATAATAAGTACAAGTCTCGGATTACCTCCAAAAATAAAAGCTATTTGCAGAGTTCTGCCACCATGTGAGGCCTTTTAGAGCCTGGAGGCAGGATGCATCCAAAAGTATTTAGCCATTGATACTTGTGAGGTAAACTTTTACCACCTCACTAGGCACACATCACATGGGGGAAACACACAAATTGCGCAAAGCAAAAAAAAAAAAAAAAAAGCCTGGCAGTTAAATCTGCACTAATCCTCCTCTTCCCCCCCCCCCAGGTGTGATTTTAAACGAATAGGCCTAGTGCCTTGTAATTTAAGCAATCACTCTGAGGCTAATTTTGAGGCTAATTTTGAGGCTTAATCTAATTATTATTATTATTATTATTATTATTATTATTATTAAGGCTTGGGGATACAGAAACATAAAGGCAATTTTCTGGGGTTTTTTTTGTGAAAGTTTATTATAATACAGTAGGATATTGCAGGGATTCAGTACCCTGGCCAAGTGCATTGTTTCTTGCAGAAACCAGTAGCTGACTAGGCACTGAAATGTATTGTTTGTTTAATTTAATCTCTTATTCTTTGTGATTCCTCACACTCTTAACTTTATACCTCTTTATATATATTTTATATAAAATCTCTTATTAAGCTCCTAATGTTTCTCAGATTATTTAAATGTGACACTACTGTTTTGCTGGACGTCTGTGAGCAAACCGAAATATAAATTAACACAATAAATTGTGTAGTGAGTGAGGGGGGGGAAACTATTCGTTAATCCAATCAAAACAATGTTATATTTTTCTTAATTTCTTAAAATTTTATGTTGTTCTTAATACTATTCTAATGAAGCTTTGCACACTCTCGGCATCTTCTCATCCAGCTTCATGAGAGAGCCAAAATCTCTTCAAGTTCCCAAACAGGCTGAGCCAAGGCTCTCATAAGTCTGATATGAAAGCTATAAGAAATCATATAAGACTATATGATTTAAGCTGAAACTGTTTATTAAGATACATTTTGATTCAGAAATGTAGATTTGTGTTTACTTCAAGAAGTCTTTCCTGTGTATGTGTGCATTCATATTGGTGATATTTGTACCATGTTGCCTACCCTAGGTCAGTGTTTGATTATTATTGAGGCATAATGTAGCCTGATAGTTAACAAACTTCCAGGATGGCCCTCTGCTGTGCCTTTTATACCCATTGGCAGGCTAGGGGTGTATGGTTTAAAAAACAAAAAAAAACCTGACAAATATGCATCTTTCAAAACACGCTGGAGCTGTCCCAGCTCGTGCTGTTGTTTAGCAACAGCTGATGGAAGATGAAACCTCTCGTTCTGTTATTTTGGACCGTGTTCATCGTGTGATGTACACATGCATGTTGCAGGAGGTCAGCACCTCTGACTTCCCCAACGCTTACTCGGTAAAAGACGAGGAGAGGAAGTTACCATTGCTCATACACTGACCTCTGTACTGCCAAAATCCTCCCCCTTCATACCCGGAATACCACAGTTTTTGTGTAGTCAGTTTCTCACTCTTGCAGCTTGATCTGTTTCGCAAAAGTTTCTGTTCTCTAAATAAAGACAGGCTTGTGTTTTAAAAGTCAGTTGCTGATCTTATGAGAGCAAGTCTCCCTCAGAGGGTGTACTCGATGCTGAACAGAATAAATTTTCCCGTTAGCCTGTCTGATCTGCTGACTCCCTTTATACTACATTTATTTTAAGAAGAGAAAGCTTAATATATTGCAAGTCTTAGCTGTCTATCTGCAGTGCAAACCCTGCAAGTCTCATTGCAAGGAGCTGGAAAGTTGTTTTCCATTGTAAATTATTTGCTGACCCTGTCAGTACAATCCAATATCTAATGGCTCTGAATTAATTAGAAAGGCCAGGAGCGCACATCTTTTAGCTTATAGCGTCAACTTTTAAAGTTCAAAGCTTGCTCAGTGCTTTTTGCACGACATTTGTTTAGGCACTTTTTGATCTCCCCCTGGGATGTTGTTGCATAAGTCTGACTTGTTTTCGGCTGCGTCATCGTCAGCTCTTTGATGAGGGAGGTGTTTGTCTCAGCGGGTTTGCGAGGCAGACGCAAGGTGCTCATCTGTATATCCGTTTACTCAGTAGCTCAGCAGCAGCTCTATTCCCCCACCTGCTTGCTGATTTATACTGCAAGTCAGCATTGAACTGTTAATAGGTAAAGAGGTTTCACACCAAAGACTACAGGCTTCTGTTCTAAACTCGTTAATGAGCAATCAAAACATGGACCAACTCGCTGCTAGAAATGTTAGCTATATTGGATTTTGGTTCTCTAGCTAGCTGACGTATGGACTTCAGTTTAGGATGAGTAGATATTTTACTGCAAGTGTGTGTTAAAATGTAGGAGAAATGATCAACTTTGTTACAATCTGACCCGACTTCCTTGAAATATTCCTAGATCCTACCTCTCCTGCTAGCTTCCTCTTTGCAAGTCCACTTCATGGAGAGTGGAACGTATTAGTAGAAGTTGAGTGAGCTTTATTGCTTTCCATAATGCTGAGATGGCAGATTTTATATTTTTGTTAGAGCAGAATAGTCCTGACACACCAAGCTGATGCTAAAGAGCTATTTCTGTGTCACGGGCTGAAGGACGTACAATCAAGGAGTCAACGAAGAATCGTTTAGTGTGTTGGGAAACACCTACAAACCCAAATCATATATTGTTTAACTGCAGCAGTATGTCTGACTAGTGCTCCACCTACAAGTAACCGTGTAATGGCTTGCAATTTTGAGAAGTCATTTAGTGCGGTAGGGTGACCGTTAGGGACGTAGCCAGACAAACTGTCTTTGCCACCATTTTTTTTTTTTTTTTTTGCTGCTTAGGAGCTGTTTAAATGGTTTGCCCAAACTGTAGAACTGACTTGTCTCAAAAGTCATTGTTTGGCCTAGTTAGCCCAATGCTAATGAAGCAAACTTGAGACACCAAAACATGTCTTGGCTGATCGGGTATGTTTGGGATAAGAAGAAAAACTATTTTGTGTGTTGTTGGGTGTTTTTTTTTTTTTTTTTTTTTTTTTTTTTTTTTTGGTAAACTTTTTGATTAATGGATTTTTTTTTTAGGTATTATTCTCAATTTATTTCTATTTCTGATGAACTGAATGGAAATCTGAAATTTGACCATTTCTTACGAGTGTTGGTCTTTTGTTTTTTAGCTTAACATAAACAGCACCATGTGATCTTCCTTAATCAGAGCAGGTCAAGTGCACAAGTACTTTTCCCGAGTGTGTTCCGTTTCCTCATATTTGGAAAGGACGTCAGCTTTGACGCACAGTGTTGTTGGCTAAGATTTCACAAAACACCTGCTGCCTTTGTCTTGATCAGTTTTAGGACTTGAGCAGAGTGTGTGTGTGTGTGTGTGTGTGTGTGTGTGTGTGTGTCTGTGTGTGTGTGTGTGTTTTTTTTTTGTTTTTTTTTAAATAAAGGTTATATCCTCTGATTTTCACAGTGGCCTTCTTTGTTGACCCGTATTGTGTTTTTGACTTAGTTTAGTTGTCATTAAGCTTCTTGTGCTTTTGTCTATGTTTGGAACCTTTATTTAAGGGCTGTGGGTCGAGTGTGTGGGACTGTTAAGTCCTTCTAAGAACAAGTAGCTCCTGCTATTATGTGCAGTGCTTCGACTCCAGTATCCCCTCCAGCAGAGAGCCGCTGATTGTCTGAGTAGTAACTTGAGAGCTGGGAACCGTTTAGTTCATGAGAAAGGGTGTGTGCATGCACATGTGTTTTATGGTGCATGTGCAAAAATGTGCATGCATGTTAGGGTGTGTGTGTGTGTGTGTGTGAGAAGCGCAGTATTGGCTTATGAGGAGGTTTGAAATGGATTCCCAGCCGCCAGCTCTTCTACATCCCACCTGCATGGCCCACAATGCCTCTTTGTTCCTGGCTCATGGCACTGTGGGATAGCTGTTATCCGAGAGGCGAGGGCTGGTCACCACCGACTTTTTCTTTCAGAGCAGATATGGTAAACTCCTGCTATCTGGTTTCGTTGTGCTTGAGTTAGGCTCCAGGGAGTTCAGTTCTCTCCTCGTGGGAGTGCAGTGCTACGTGCCTCTCGCTTGTTTGTTTGCACTCTGAGCACTGTAGTTACCTCTAGATGTACCTAGAAGGTGTTTGGTGCAGACTTTTTGAATGACTACTTCTCTGGAAGTGCTCACGGTTTGTGTGATATAGGTGAAGCAAACTGGTAAATGTTCTTTCCATACTTGCAAAGAAATTGCTTCTAAGTCGTTGGCTACATTCAATTGCAGCTTGAAGCTGCATTTATTGGATCTTAAAGTTGAATGAGAAATTAGAAAAATGTAGTTCCTTTTGACTGTAAATGTTTTTGCAGTTGTCAGGACTTCAGCACACTTCCTCTTTGATGCATCCTTTGCTTCAAACGAGGCTGGGCTCAGTAAAGGAAGTCTGGCTTTCCTGTTCTCTGGTTTGTTATTGTTACGCCACCCCTTATGGAGTAATCGAAAAAGGCCAAAGGGGTGTGCACCATAGATTCTGCCCTTAATTAAAGATGAAAGCTGGCCACAGCTGCCCTTCCCCTGTCCTGACCACCCTCCCACACATGGGCATTTGGAGCCAAAGAGGTGGTAGGGTCCTTCTTTATCTCTCTGTTATGCTCACTCTGTCCTTCTCATTAAGCTGACATGGCAGGCTGGCCAGGGGATTTCCACCATCACATCATCAGATATAATTGATTTTAATGAGACTTGGCCCCTGCAATTTTGATTATCATCAGTAATTTCTAGCATTGTAAACACTTAATTAGTTTAGTGTGTATTTGCTCAATGGGTTGTTCTTTAAAACATTTAAAAGCCTGTGTCCTAAAATGGACTTTTCTAAAACAATTTATGCACTTTTAAAATCTCTGAAAGTGATACTCTCTGTTTTAGGACATGTGTCAAGGGATGGGTACCCAATGTTGCAGAAACACTAAGCGCACTGTCCCACAGGTCTGTTCTTACCCGGTTTGGGCAGGTAGAATAAGCTATGTTGGCTTCAACACCTCAGTGCTGGACTGGCCAGAACTTTAGGCTTTCTCAACCAGGTTTTGTCTGTTGTCTTTTAAAAGCACTTAGGGTGTTAGTTCCTAAAAAGAACTCTTTCACAAAGCAGTAAGTGTTATGGGCTCAGACTGTCGGGGCTCCTTATCATAACATCCTCTGCTACGAGGCAGGCTGTTTGTTCTGAAGCTCCCCGACTGCCGTTGACCTAAATGGTGAGAGCGAGAGAGAGAGAGAGAGAAAGAGAGGAGGCTCCATTTACTCTGCTTACTCAGCTCTCTCCATCGACCTCGCATGCCATGGTGGCCTTCAGTATGTTTGTCTGTTATGGACTGGAGAGTGGCTATCCTGAGGCTGCTGGATTTCATTAACTTTAGACCGACCTAAAAGTTGCTTTAGACATTCATTGATTGTAAAGGGATTTTCGAAGGCTCGAGGCATGCATGAAGCAGTTTAGTGAGTGTAACGTTGTTTCTTCTTTGTTTCTCTGATTTAGCCGTGACATGGAGAACAAAGAGACGCTGCGTGGGCTGCAAAAGATGGAGGATCGGCCGGAAGAGCGCATGATCCGGGAGAAGCTCAAGGCCACCTGCATGCCCACCTGGAAACACGAGTGGCTGGAGAGGAGGAACAAGAGGGGCCCAGTGGTCAGTCACAGCCCTTTCACTGATCTACTGCTACCTCATGTGGCCACAAACACTTCAATTTTTCTGCCTTCATTATTCCTCTTTAAAACGGGACGTTTCTTTTAAGAGTGTGTGTTGTGTTGTAGTAATGGTGTGTATCCCATGTATATCCTGTGTGTATTATTCAGGTCGTGAAGCCCATTCCCCTGCGGCCAGACAGCAGTGAAACTGGACGGTTGGGGCTCGAGGCAGGCAGCGACAGCGCAAGTTCCTCTTCCTCTCAGAGCAGAGGCCGTCGCAGCCCCTCTCCTGGACCTTCCTCATCCTCCATCTCTTCTACTTCCTCATCTACCAAGATGGCTGGGAAACCAGAGTCCCCCGGCGTTCGCAGGAAGCGGGCATCCCCAGTTCCTGTAAGGCTTATTTCCACACTCTAGCACACAAGATTATTATGATTATTACTGACACAAAGTGACTTTTATAATGATCTATTTATCGTTTTTATTCATAACAAAAAATGTTCTATGCCAGATCAGCTATTTGGTTTATAGTTACGTCCGCAGACCACAAGTTTTGAAAACGAATCAAGCAGACAAATGAATAATGGTCAGATTGTGTTGAAGGGCTTGTCTCTAATGTGCATGCCTTTTGGCTTTTGTCTAGTTTCAGAGTGGAAGGGTAACACCTCCTCGACGAGCGCCATCACCTGATGGCTTCTCCCCTTACAGTCCTGAAGAGACCAATCGCAGGGTCAACAAGGTCATGAGGGCCCGTCTTTACCTACTCCAGCAAATTGGACCTAATTCCTTCTTGATTGGAGGAGACAGCCCGGACAATAAATACCGTGTGTTCATTGGACCTCAGGTAAGCTAGCTATCTAGTGAGTCCATATTGAGTCAAAACCGATGAAGCCTGTTGCATGATCATCTTTTATGTTTACTAGGTAATGGGTTTCTATACGCTTTTTTATTTTGTTGGTACAGAACAATATTTGCTGTTAAAGCAAAAATACTTTTAGGTTTTGAATCTGATCTAAAGTATTTCACTCTAAAATGCACTCCCAATGCTTAACTCTTGCTGTTTCCTTATCAGACGTGCAGCTGTGGTCGAGGAGCCTTCTGCATCCATGTGCTTTTCGTCATGCTGAGAGTGTTCCAGCTGGAGTCATCCGACCCACTGCTCTGGAGAAAGACCCTCAAAAACTTTGAGGTAAAATGTAGAAGCATATTTCAGGAAAAAAAAAAAAAGAAATACACCCTGAAAACATCAATCCGAATTCAGCTCACAATGCGTTCTCCATTTCCAGGTGGAGAGCTTATTCCAGAAGTACCACAATCGGCGAAGCTCACGAATCAAAGCACCGTCTCGCAGCACCATCCAGAAGTTTGTGTCGCGCATGTCCAACTCTCATACTACCTGCACCTCCAGCTCCTCGCCCTCCAGCAACGAGAGCAGGTCGGTACTGGCGTGACCAAAAGGTGCCAAAAGGCGTTCACTGAGCTTTGCATACTTTATTTTTTTTTTTTTGTCTACAGTTATGAAGACACCATGTCAAGAACCATGTGACAGAAGAGTGATGTTTTGTGGTGTAAATATTTGAAGCGAGAGCAACACTAGGTCATGTGACGTTGCTGTGTATTCTTTAGACATAATGGACTTGTAGAGTCTTTTGGGTGTGCTTTCAATATAGTTTATATCATTGTTCTTCATCGGTCTTAAAGGGTATGGGAATAATTTCTTTTTGGAAAATAAAAATGGAAAACTTGCGGCTGTTGCATTTTTGAGACAATAGACATCCCTTGTAACCCGGGCGATACAACACTGTTCCAGTGAGAGCCACACATTCATCAAGATACGCATCTAGGCTAAATCACATCCACCATTGTGAGATCCGGTTTCAAAATGGCAATTTCATGTAAGAAATATCTGTCTAAGAAAAGGCCAGTGTGGTAAAGCACTGCTCAGTGTGTGTGTGTGTGTGTCCCATCTGCAGTATGAAGGATGAGGAAGAGCAGATGTGTCCAATCTGTCTGCTGGACATGCTGGATGAGGAGAGTCTGACTGTGTGTGAGGAGGGCTGCAGAAATAAGCTGCACCACCACTGCATGTCCATATGTGAGTCCACACACACATGTGCACACATGCACACAGACACACCCCTTTGTGTGACCTTTAAAAATATGAAGAAAACTAAAAATAGAATGTTTGAAAAGTTTTTTAAAAATGTGGAAAACATTTTCCATGGTGGGGGGGGAAGCAAGAACCAAGACTGTTGGATTATGTTCCCCTTTGCATATATTCATGCAATCAAAATGTATAAACAGTCATCAAAATGACTCCATTATAGCCCAGGGTTGTGTAAAAATAAATAACTGCTATATTTAAGAATGGTCTATTAACACAACCGCCTATTTGTAGCAGTCCACTGACAGGTTCTCAGAAGCAGCTCATCAGTCATCTTTTGTTTTTCAGGGGCAGAAGAATGTCGGAGAAACCATGAACCCCTGATCTGCCCTCTGTGTAGGGCCAAGTGGAAGTCGCACGATTTTTACAGGTGAGAAGACCCTTGAAATTTCGCCTCTTTGCGGGAAGCAGAGCCACATAATGGTTTGATTGTAAAGGAAGAGGTTTGAAAAAATATTTCTCTCTAAATCCTATAAACCAAAACATAAGTCACGAGTGATGAATAATTCCTCTAATAAAGCCTCTTCGAAAAGGGGGTACCAGGAATACGAGCTATTGTTCAGTTCTTGACATCGTCCCGGGCGTCAGTGTTTTCAAGTCTGTACAGGAAGCACCTGCGTGTGGCCGAGGTGAGAGGGCAGGGAAGCTTGCAGAGACGCTCGGAGATAAGACAATCGGACGAGGTTCGGGAAGCGAGGAAGGGGTGTCCACTGCGTTCTGTGGTGCAGCGTGTAGTTCAGTTACACAGAAAGAAAATGCGAAGAGCATGTGCAAAAACAAGCAGTCGGAAAGCTTTGATGGACCCCTTCCCTAATTTGGGTTGGAGTAGTATGCCAAGCCACTCACATCAGTCCTAATATGAACCATCAGTCCAGACCTCAGCAGGAGCTCAAGAATGCTACTGTCAACAGGCCCGAATTATACCTCTAGACCACTGGCGCTTTCCCAGATCAGCCAGCGGGAAGCAGTGGCTCACACACCAGTAGCGAAGGATGGGTTGGTGAGAATTTTTGTATGATGAATGATTTTTGGATTGGCTTCATTATGCCATCCCCTTGTAATAGAAAATTGCTATGCAGGCGATTATGTGTATTGGGGCATCAGCAGGTTGGAATTCCGTGTGTCGGATCTTCTCTCAGCGGTTAGGTGAGCTAGACAGTACGGCACCACCTGTGTTTTGTGTGTCAGCCCAGGGGCTGAAATGCCAGCAGCTAGTCACGTTCACAGTGTCTCCCACCCCCTCAAAGACATGAATACAGCCCTGAAGTGGGATCCTCTCCACACAAAAAGCCGTGAAACCATAGCCTGTTAGGTTTTTGTTTTTTTTTTCTTTCTGAAAACAGCAATTATTCAAATTTTACTGAATAAATGTTTGTTTACTAGGCCTAATGTTTCTAATCTTCTATTTACCCCGAGGTCTGTTTACTCTTCTAGCAAAGTTGAATTGCTAAGATCTTGATGACGTTTGCTCGACATAATGCACATTTGATGAGCTATTCTTATGCTTCATCTTGGTGCAGTTTGCGAGGGCATTTTACAGAAGTATCCCTTTTCATAATGTAGTTCTTATCATGTGCACCTATTTGCCTTGATTTAAGTCTCCTGAATATTCTTCAAGAAATCAGTGTATTAATAAAGATATTATGATCTAGCAATTGTATATCATTTCCTCAATTCAACACGTGTGCGTTTTGTGTTCAGTCACGACCCAGCGTCTACAGTGGAAAACTCCATAAGTCGTTCTCAGAGCCTGGTATCTTCATCCACCGCTTCATCATCCTCCCATGCTGAAGGTCAGAGGGCAGGTCATGAGGGAGACTTCTCTCTCCCCCACTACGGAGTGCAGCAAATCCCTCAGACTTATAAAGAACTGGCTGAGCCATGGATCAAGGTGAGGTGCAGTGATGGTGTAACCACATTTTGAGTCATGCAGAACATTTCCACCATTGCTTTAGAAAAGATTTATGTCAACTTTATGGATATTTATGATCATTAAGGACCAACTGTTATTGGTGCATGAATTCTTATAAAAACATCGATATTTTTTAATTGTTATATTCCCTAAAATGGCAGGCAAGTTCGAATCAATTTTACCTTTTGAAAGTAATGGATATTGTTTTTGTCGTCCTCGTTTTCATCATTATTGGTGCTCTCCATCTCTCTTGTCAGGTGTTTGGTATTGAGCTGGTAGGCTGTCTGTTCTCCCGGAACTGGAACATCAGAGAGATGGCACTGCGGCGGCTGTCACATGACGTGAGCGGCGCTCTGCTGCTGGCCAATGGCGAACACTCGGTGGCGAGCGCGACAGCAGGGGCCGGTATCGGAGCAGCAGGGAGTGAAATCTCAGGGGAAGTGGTGGTGGAATCATGCTGCAGTGTTCTCTCTATGGTGTGTGCAGACCCTGTGTATAAAGTCTACGTGGCTGCACTGGTAAGATTTCATAGGTTGTTTCACATGTATTATTGTGCCTCCTGCTTCCATCCCAGTCAATAAAGATAGAAAACTTACTTTGTTTACACCCGCTGCCACACTCGCACTCATCCAGCGGTTCTCTACCTTTTTTGCGAGCGCGACCAACTTTTAAGAATAACATTGTTGTGCGACACCGCACCCCACCGCCTAACGTTTCGGACTACTTGCTCAGTGGGACGGTTGCACTTGAATAGGGGATGCGAGGCGGTCCAGTCATGGCTGAGGAAACAGCACAAACATGAGTCTGGCTCTACACTTGTTCTTCAGGTACACCAGCGCTGGAAAAACAGCCTCACAGAGATAGTTCGACTGCCCCCCACCCCCCGTGATTCCCAGGTTAAGAACCGCTGCATTAGTCAAAAGAAATATGTTTTAGCACTAAGCAATAGACCAGTAATTCAGATGAAAAGAGGATTGATCCTAACATGTTTCATTTACATCATGCTCTCTCTGGGGTGCTTTCTTGGCTTTAAGTTTATCACAAGCAGCTTCAGCACCCACTTGGCAAATTTGAGATTGACTTGACCACTACACCAATACTCACATGCACCAGGCGTCTGTGTCTATCACATGATCGGGTCACAAGTGTGGCAGCTTGTCGTCTCCCATGACTGCAGACACACCGGGGCTTCTACCACACTCGCAGGAAATTATGCAATACCACTCTGGTATGTTATCTGATGCCTTCCTTTAATCATAATCTGATAAGAAACAATTAGAAAGAACCAGATTGACACGTGTGAAGACATTTGTGGACTCAAAATGAACCGTAGTTACTTCTGCTGCTTTTATTTTGGATGTCACCCCTAGACTGTAGATGTGCTCATCTTTTTAAACACGTTACAACATCGGTCACCTAAAGCATCCTCTTGAAAATTCTGGTTGTCTTTAATTCAAGGTCGCTAGGATGTCACGTTTATTTATTCTTATTAACGGTGGCCCTATTTGAGAGATTCTTGTGTATAACATCTAGATGATTATTTTTTGTTTGTTTGTTTGTGTGTTTATCTCTCATTCATTTGCGGCTATTTGAGCAGTACCAAAGTTCAATATGACGACAAACCATGCTGGCTAGTTCTAAAGTTCACTTTAAAACAGGAAGTCTGCAAAACAGCAGGGAACTTCAGGCTGGGGCTTAAAGTAAATGTTTCTGGGCTTATTTTTTTTTGCCACTCTTAACCTATTTCTGCTTCGTTTAAAGAACAATAGCATTTGGTGACTGTTTTCATGGCATACTTCTTGGAGTTTGACATTTTCCTGAGGCTCTTTGGTCCAGCGTTTTATGAAAACAAGAAAAGTTCTGTCCTCTTGGGGGATTTCCAGAATATTTAGCGTTGTTGGATTTTTTTTGCTGTATTCTTCGAACAAAGAAAAAAGGGGGATGGTGTCCATGGACTAAAAATACCACACGCACTTTTGTTCAAGGCAAGGCCAGCAGTTGTATCAAAGCTTTAGAGTTCAGCGAAGATTATTTATTTATTTTTTTCAATGATCTTTGTATTGGGCAAATGCATCGCCAGACGTGTTACCACACTGGAAAGGACATGTAGGACATTAAGTGTGTTTTGAGTATCTGTTCAGAGTTAAGAGTTCTTCTTTTGGCCCAGTGAGTGTTTGTGATTTATTTATTTTTATTTTTTTGTCTCTCTGGTTTATATTCTGTCTTTGTTAGCCAGGGAAAGGTGTAGGGGTGCGTGTGTGTGTAGCTGAAGTGAAAAGGAGAGTCGATTCTGAGCTTATCAGTCCTGGGCAACACTCCAGTACAATGCGCTATCAGTCTCCACTCCCCAGTCTTCTCTGGTAGTCAGGGTCAGGGTGAACTGTTTCTCACACACTTACACAAACATCCATATGCTGAGCATACTACTCTGTGAACAAATAAAGTTCTTTGCTTCAGATCCTGGCATCCTTGTTCATACAAGAATAGTCAGTCCATAATGTGCAAGGTCAAAAGTTCATGGTGCTGTGTTTAGCCCTGTGATACTGCATCACATACCTGCTGCTATGTAGGGGTACTTACTCAGATAGACACATTGCTTAATTCACTGATAACTATTCGGAGTTTAAAGCTGCATGCTTGCACACATGGAATCTTGTTTATTGATTTAACAAAAAGCTTGCGTTTAACTTGTGAGTCTAGTCTGGCATATGTCTAGACTAGCATACAGCCTGTGATGGTTTGTGAATATTTTGGATTCTTATTTTGTGTGGGTTTTTTTGTTGCCCAGAAAACCTTGCGGGCCATGCTGGTCTACACGCCATGCCACAGTCTGTCGGAGCGCAGTCGCCTGCAGCAGCTGCTCCGGCCCGTGGTCGAGACCATCTTGGTTAAATGCGCCGACGCCAACAGGTGATGCACGTCCTCATATCTGAAGTAGAGGGCTGTTTTGTTTTTGTTTTTGTATTTATTTATTTATTTATTTATTTATTTATTTTTGAGTTTACAGTACGTTTACTGCCACCTAATGATGAGCCCTTGTAAAAGCATTCAAAGTAGTTGAGAGATTCACTCTCGTGCATTTAAATGAGAAAATATGTACTATTTATTTTTGTAAAACTTCCCAGTTTTATTTTTTTAAGTGCTTGAGCATGTATAATGTAAGGGTGTGTGTGTTTACAGTCGCACCAGTCAGCTCTCTGTGTCCACCCTACTGGAGCTCTGTAAAGGCCAGGTTGGAGAGCTTGCTGTTGGTAGAGAGATTCTCAAAGCAGGTGTGAATTGCACTCACATTCTCAAAACCAATGACACTTTATTTGTGTACTTGTAAGAGCATCCAGCAGGTCACCTTTTTAAATATATATCTATCTATCTGTCTGTCTGTGTGTATATTAGGTTCTATCGGTATAGGTGGAGTGGACTATGTGCTGAACTGTATCCTGGGTTCCCAGACAGAGGCAAATAACTGGCAGGCTCTTCTAGGCCGCTTGTGTCTGATCGACAGGTTGCTGCTGGAGTTTCCAGCAGAGTTTTACCCCCATATCGTCACAGCTACAGACTGTGGACATCCTCAGAATCAGGTGGAGAGGTACAGGACTGCTTCATCGAACCATCAATAACTAAATTAGACACAGCCCAGTCGTCTGCTGACTGACGCCTGAGGATATATTGAAAATAGAGTAAAATGACGTGTCAATTTGAAATGGGGTTTTTTTTTTTTGGGGGTTTTTTTTTTTTGGTTTTGTTTTTTGTTCTGTCTGTCTTTTAGTTGTATTCATGGTTTTATGTTAATTCCAGGTACCAGAAACTGCTGCGTCTGCTGAGCTTTGCGCTGCAGTCCATCGATAACTCGCACTCCATGGTAGGGAAGCTGTCTCGCCGTGTGTTTCTGAGTGCCGCCCGCATGGTGGCCCGCGTTCCCCACGTCTTTGTCAAACTGCTGGATATGCTGAGTGTTACCAGCTCCACCCACTACGCCCGCATGCGCCGGCGCCTTCTGGCCATTGCAGAGGAGATGGACATCCTGGATGCCGTGCACCTTGGCCTTGAGGATGTGCAGGGAGGCGCTGGACCACACTGTGACGCCTTTCTGGATCCCACAGCTCCTCACAACTCGCCCATTTCCACTGAGAGGAACTCACCCACTCACTGCCTGCAGGAAAAGCCCTGTGGTAAAGTAGCCCGATGTGGATCTGTCAGTGCCAAAACCATAGACGATATGTCAGACAGGTTGGCATGTATCGCCACTGGACCTGCTGACTGTCCAAAACCCCCAGTTCAACTGCGTGGCCCTCTTAGACCACTGAGCCAGTGTCTTAATTCACATTCGCCCTCGTTCAGTCAGCCGCCCCCACTCCCCTCCCCTTCTACCTCTCAAGCCCGGCCACAAGGTTTTGTCCCTGGCAAGCTCACTAACTGCTCCCCTGGTGCCCAACGTAAATTCCCAATTCCTAAGGGTGCTTGTGGAGGAGGGACCAGTAAAGACCCCGAAAAGCTGCCTTCCCCTGTGTTCCCCCAACCTAGGCCTCTGCCTTCCATCCACATCCATCGTCCGAAACCCTCACGGCCTTCTCTCTCTCCTTCCACCTCATCTGAGGCAGCTAAAGCTCAGTGCCTAGGTCCCAACAGCAATATGAAGCTCGATCTTCAGGACATTTCTCCAGGGGAGGGCGCAAGGTGCAGTGCCAGCTCTGTGTTTGTCCCTAGCGACGATGCGGTCTTCACGCCTGTGGACGATAAGTTCCATGGCCTGGACACTTCTGCAGAGCTCAACTCCAGCATGGAGGATCTTCTGGAAGCGTCCATGCCAGTGGAGGACAGCACAGTGACGTTCCAGTCAGAGGTGGCGGTGTTGTCACCAGAGCAGGCTGGTTCAGATGATGCATACAGCCAGGATGTGACACAGAACCAGAAGTGCAAGGAGAAAATGGAGGCCGAAGAAGAGGAGGCGCTCGCCGTCGTCATGGCAATGTCAGCATCCCAAGATGCCCTACCCATCATCCCGCAGTTGCAGGTAGAGAAGGAGGAGGATGTCATCATCATACAGGTGGATGTGAGTGTAGATGATGCTGTTTTCAATTTCCATGTAGCACTTTTTTCCTACTTGGTCATCTCTGAAATACTGTTTGTTTCTTACTTTGGTGGCCGACATTCAGATGTTTCAGTATACCAACATTAACCACACTGTAACCTTTCCTGTCCGTATTCAGACGCCAGAGACACTGCCTGGTCATACCAAAGCTAAACAGCCCTACCGTGAGAGTGCAGAGTGGCTGAAGGGCCAGCAGATCGGCCTGGGAGCGTTCTCCTCCTGCTACCAAGCCCAGGACGTCGGCACCGGAACACTGATGGCCGTCAAACAGGTGTGTGTGTGTGTGTGTGTGTGTGTGTGGTTTTAGTCTACAGGAAGGTCTGGTTTATACTTCTGCACCTGCTTATTTGTGAGTGGCTGGTCACATAGTTGTCTGCCATAACTTGAACATGTCCACTATGGGGCGATGTAGTGAATACAGAAACACTGAGGTTCATGACTAACATCCAGGTTCTAAAACACTGATATCGTGCTATTAGACATTAAAGCCGACCAGGTGAAGGACGGTCTGGGATTGTTCTGATTTTCTCCACTGAAAAAGACAAGTCAAGGATGAGTGAAGATTTTCCTGTGTAGAGACTATGTATTAAACCCCTCCTGCATGTTGTCTCTGAAATGCATTTTTTTTCTTGGTTTTTTTTTCTCCCCCCCCCCCAACTACCACACTAACTAATTAACCTTGATCCACTACTTAAACTATTAATGTCTTGCTACATATCACCACTTTCCAGATGCTTTGTGCCCATTATAGTGCTGCACTGGAGCGATGCCAGGTTTACAGACTGATTTTAAAAACCTGTATTGTCACAGTATTTCTGGGTAAGCAAAAGGGCACACCCTCCGGCCTTGACCAATTAGCATTTACTTCAAAAAAAAAGGTTAACACACAGCATTTACGTTTTGGAGGGGAGCATGTCAGCCTGTCAGTGTGTGTCTGTGTGCCACTTTTACCCATAAACCCCCTCTTTCAACGCAGAAGTCTTAAGTCTAAACCAGCCTTGAGTATATTCCTGTGTTGCTGTTACGTAGTTGTTTGTACTGCGTGGTTGAGGTACAGGCTAAGACCGTCGCTGCCATGATAATGTAAATAAGTTATAACGTATTTTTCACGGATAAGTCTTAATTTTTTAGAAATATATATTTTAGCCAAAAATATATTTTGATTTCACTATTATTCTAAATACCATTTATGATATGATTATGCATCATATTGTTATGTTTAGATATGTGGGTTTATATTACAGCTTGTTACATATAAAAGATCTGTCAGTGAGCATGGCCAAGCTTCCTATTTAACACAAATGTTGAGGGTATGCCTAAAAACCGCAGCACTTTTTTTTTTTTTTTTTTTAACCAAGTATAGAAATGCAGAATTGCTATAAATTGAGAATAAAAGCAATAATGGCAACACCTTATGTATATTTAATGTGGAAAGCTAGTCACTGAACTGAAAGAAAACTGTATTTTGCTGTTCACGTTACGGTACAAAACGGTTTTGCCATGTCTCCAAGGTCAGTACTCAATGTCTTTCAAATACAGTATCACACTAAACCCTTACATGTGTCATGCACTGCTATTGAGCCTCCACAGATCATGTTGCAAGCACATGAGATGGTTATGTCAAAACAGTCTGCCAGTAAGAGGGTTATCTGGCAAATCCTAGGATGATTCAGATCAGCGTTAGATGTGTTGCCAGGCAGAAGCATGATGTAGAGTGGGGTTGGGCAGACTATAGAGCGCCGCGGTATGGTTTACTTGCTGTAGAGCGCCGCGGTATGGTTTACTTGCTATAGAGCGCCGCGGTATGGTTTACTTGCTGTAGAGCGCCGCGGTATGGTTTACTTGCTGTAGAGCGCCGCGGTATGGTTTACTTGCTGTAGAGAGCCGCGGTATGGTTTACTACTTTACTGTTGCTGTGGAAGCCCACATTCACCTCATTACTAAAATTTGCATTTTTTAAGGTTGAGATGACTCTGTTCTGTTCTTAAAAGGCAACTCACAAGTCAGATCGGGTTTCAGAAGTGACCAGGGTCGATTGGGAGGACATGTCTGTGTACTCATCGTAACTGCATTTTGCACCCAGAGGGTAGTCAGAAAAAATGGTTTTAAAAAAATCAACCGTTCCTTAATTATTTCATTCATAGCAACTTGATTTTTGTCAAGCAGAAGATACTCTCCTTGCTGACTCCTTTATGTGATGCCTTTATAGGTGACCTATGTGAGGAACACATCTTCTGAGCAAGAGGAGGTGGTGGAGGCGCTGCGGGAGGAGATTCGGATGATGAGCCACCTCAATCACCCCAACATCATCCGCATGCTGGGCGCGACCTGCGAGAAGAACAACTACAACCTGTTTGTGGAGTGGATGGCAGGTAGGATCGTCACCATGGTACACTTCCTACAAACAGTCCAACACATTTTGATTAAGTTTGAGGCTGTTCTCTTGCATCCTCTGGCAGTCAGCCAGACCTTTTAGGTTCTTTGATGAAGCAACAATGAACTGCATTCCTCACTCTATTTTGTTCCAGGTGGCTCTGTCTCTCATCTGCTGAACAAGTACGGTGCCTTTAAGGAAGGTGTGGTAATCAACTACACAGAGCAGCTGCTCCGAGGTCTGGCCTACCTCCACGAGAATCAGATCATCCACCGTGACATCAAAGGTGAGATGCGTGCAACCATAACTGCTCCCAGGAAAGGGATGGTGACGGTCAGTAATTAGCTGACAACTCCGCATGCAGCTGTGGTCGGTCTGTAGTTTACAAGAAGGTGAAACAACTTCCTCTTAAGCTGTGTTGTACTTGCGATGTGCACACACATCCTGGCTCGCATGACAACCGGGAAAAGGTTAACAATTTCACCCCAGCTGTTCCAGTAAGCATATATGTCATACAAATGTGGACAAGCGCTGTGTTCGCTTCCCTAAAGAACTTTCTGCCCTTGGCCATGGTGGTTGTCCTAGTTTGTTCAGCTGCTGTCATCACAGCACTTTGTGCTATACTGCGTCCACCTATGGAGAAGATTGCGTAGCAGAACGAAGCGCAAACAAAACGTGTGACGTGCAGAAAATGTACCAGACTGAAAATCAAAACTTGCATCGCATTGCTCTGACATCACTTGATCGCTTTAATGTGGGGGATTGATTGATTTTTATTTTTTTAAGAATGAAATACTGATCTGTGTCAGAGTAAATGTAATTTCTCATAGCATTGCATTTCGCTTTCATCAGTGCGTTGCAGTAGTGCTACAATTGCATCATAATCAGAGTTGAGGTTGTAATCAGAGACAGGTCTGAGAGCTTCATTTTCCAGGAGGTGTTGCTGTCCATATCAAGGAACACCCTTTATAGTTTCTTACTGGCGTGTGGTTTCTTCATTTCTGTTGAATTCATCAAAGTCATCAAACTTCTCAGAAACTAGTCAAATTCAATAAGTGATGATATGACTAAAAATACATACAGCTATAATACAGGACCTAGGAGTTATGATATTCATCCTGGATATGTGTATGCATCATATATCAAGTATCATACCTACCTTTATAGTTTTCTTCTCTGTGTATGTTTTTGCATAAAGCAGAAACTTTTAAATAGTTCTACTCCAATTCAGAAATAGAGTTCAAAACGGAACCCAAAGAAATAGTATCCGCAAAATATGGCATGTATATGATATAGTATGAAATGACTTTTTGTAATTTCTGTGAAGTGATTTTTATAGAATAGTGATGTTGCTCTACATGGAAAAGTTCTAGTGTCCATGTACAGGAACAAGTGTCCAGTTTAAAACCCCCAAATATCAGGTCCAAAATTCTGTCTATGATGTAGTGCTGATTCTGCAATATTTAAGCCACAGTGGCCTCTGGTGGCTTCTACACCGTCCATGTGTAGGGCAGGCTCTGACTGCACATTGTATTTATTTATTTATTTATTTATTTATTTATGAAAATTTTGGGGTATTACATCATCTTGGAATTAATAGTAAACTATATCCCATTGAACTTGCTGTTACTTTCACTAAACTGCTTGAAAAATACCATTTGGTACATGCATATATATTATTTAACTAATTTTCCTAGCCTTAAGTTACTTTGTAGTAATAAATTACATTATATTATATAAAAATACTCTAGCAAGGTCAAATTATATTGCAAAATATTACTATTATTTATTTGTGATTATTTCTCTCTTCATCTTGCAAAGGTGCTAACCTGCTGATTGACAGCACAGGCCAGAGGCTGCGGATAGCCGACTTCGGCGCAGCGGCGAGGCTGGCCTCCAAGGGCACGGGTGCAGGAGAGTTCCAGGGGCAGCTCCTCGGCACAATCGCCTTCATGGCCCCTGAAGTAAGACTGAAACCACCAGCATGTTTCACTGATGCAGAAAACATGGGCGCTTAGTTTTTCCAGATACGAATGATGAACTGTCTAAATACATCCTTATTATGTGAAGAGAATGCCCACAGACAGGCACAAGTCGTCTTGCCTTTTAAACTTTGGCCATTTAAATGGCCAGACAAAGCTGCAGCCAAGTCCAGTGAGCGCTCTGTGTGGCAGTCAGGTTCACGTGGCTCTCTGGAGAAGCTGGCCAAAGTGTAATTAGATTTCTCACTAACTCCAAGTGAAAGAAAATTGTAATCCTTTAGAGGCGGCCACAATGGCCTGCGTGTTAATGTTTTGTTCTCATTGAGGGTGCAGACTTTGTTTAATTACAAGGCAGTTCAGCGGGACTTGCCTCCTCCTTGGCAGTAAGCTTCATTACTAAAGCCTCTTAATGCAGAACAGC
>JANDJT010000060.1:8409587-8425126 GCA_024331685.1 Stegophilus panzeri | reverse complement strand
GGGGTGAACTGAAGAGGAGACTCCACCAGCGTGGACCTCGAAATTTGAAGGATCTGGAGAGATTCTGTATGGAGGAATGGTCTCCGATCCCTTGTCATGTATTCTCCAACCTCATCAGCCATCATAGGAGAAGAGTCAGAGCTGTTATCTTAGCAAAAGGAGGTAGCACAAAGTATTGACTGAAAGGGTGCCAATATCAGTGGAAGGCACTGTAAATGAGCTTAAAATGCTCTGCATGCAGGAGTGAAACAAATTCCTCTACAGGTGTCTCCAACCTGTTTAGACATTACAGAAAGAGACTCACTGCTGTAGTTCTCTAAAGGGCAACCATCGCAAAACATTAATTGTGAGGCTGCGGATCATTTAGAAACCAGAATTATTTTTTTTTAAATACAGTGCATTACATCTGTATTCACCACTTTGAACTTTTCCACATCTTGTAGTGTTAATTAGGATTATACATCAATCAGCCATAGCATTAAAACCACTGACAGGTGAAGTGAAAAACATTATCTCATTACAATGGCACCTGTCAAGGTGTGGGATATGTTAGGCAGCACATGAACAGTCACTTCTCAAAGTGTGTGATGTGTTGGAAGCAGGAAAAATGGGCAAGCGTAAGGATCTGAGTGACGTTGACAAGGGCCAAATTGTAATGGCTGGATGACTGGGTCAGAGCATCTCCAAAACGGGTGTTCCTGTATGCAGTGGTTAATGCCTAGCAAGTCATCCAAGGAAGGACAACCAGTGATCCAGCAACAGGGTCATGGGCACCCAGGTCTCAGTGATGCGCTTGGTGAGTGAAGGCTAGCCCGTCTGGTCCAATCCCACAGAAGAGCTACTGGGGCACAAACTGGTGAAAAAGTTCATGCTGGATGTGATAGAAAGTTGAGAATGTTTCACTTCATACATCATTACTTTATTCAGTAAAACATTATAAGCACTTGTTCACATTTTTCCAAAGCTATATTAGTCACTCTTATATTAAGTTTCTGGTGAAACACCACCTTATCCATCACAGTCACCGTGTATTTGTCGTGTTCAAGTCAGGACACATTTGAATATCCAGCCACGGGATGCTGTAAATATGCTCTGGGGTCCCGTGGATTGGCGCGCGCACGTGGGACGTACTGAAAGGCGCGCTCTGATTGGTCGGCGCACTCTCACCATACGCCGTCATTCACTCACACCATTGAGCCACTCGCAGCGCGGCCGGTCTGTGCGCGCCCTGATTTGTGCGCCCTTATAAAGAGGCGGGCAATAAGAACTTCAGAACGTCGGTTCTCTGTCCTGATTGGGCGCCGAAAACGCGTTCAAATCTGAATAGCGCTCGCTCAGGTAATGTCCTCTTACTGTATATAAATAAACCAGAATCAGAAACTTCCAAGTGTGCATCCACATCGAGATTACCAACTGTGCCTTTAAGTTCAACATATTTATATAGGTAAGTATATTTTTTCGCCCTGTTTGTACATAAATAGTCGTTTGCTTAATGCAAAAATAACAAAAATACAAGAGGTAAACTGTTTTAAACATAATACTATGAATAACTAGGAAAAACTAAATAAAATAAGAATAAAATGATATCTAATTTATGAAAAAAATAAAAAAAAAATAAGAAAAAGAAAATAAAAAAAAGTTTAACTGCACTAAACCTAATTAAATGTAATGCTATGAATAATGGTTAAATAATAAATAAATAAATAAATAATAAATTTAATTACAAAAAAAACAAACAAACACTAAAACCAAGCCCACAAGTAAACTGCATTAAACCTATGTAATGTTATAAATAACGAGAAGTGGAAAAAAGTGAACAGGATGAAACCTATCTGATCCAATATGTTTTCATTTACTCCTCCTCTTATTGTATAATCATAACTTGTTCAGTAAAAAATCTGTATGAAGCAGGATTGACATTAAACTTGGACATCTTATCTAACAGCTTCAGCTGAAATAGAATTGCAACAATCCATCTATTATTGTTACTACTGTAAAGTGTGTGAAACCTTATTTATTATTAGGAATAATATTAATTGTAAAGTGGGACACATAAATAAATATTGCATTTTGTCACTATTTTTTAAACCATCATCCCAATAATCAGCTTTGTAAAAGATCTCCCGTACACTATTTAAAAGCACAAATCAAGAAATACCAAACATCGGTAGATTAGTGCTTCTTAGAACCTTTGTTTATCACAACCTGTATGATTTCATGTTATTTCTGTTAAAGTTAGCAGCGCAGTGGTGTAGTGAGTAACCTCACCACCTCGCAGGTCCAGGTTCAATCCTGAGCTCAGGTTATTGTCTGTTTCGCATGTTCGCCCTGTGTTCTCATGCGTTTCCTCTGGGTTCTCCGGTTTCCTCAGACTGTCCAAAAACACAGATAATAACTGTGTGAATGTGTTCCTGTTGTGTTCCCACTGGTATCCCATCTGGGGTGAATTCTCTCACCTTGCATTCAGTGTTCCTGGTAACTGCTAATATTTAATGAACATATTTTACCATTATTTATTTGGCTTGTAATATGTACGAATCTTTTATTATACAGCACAGGTGTTAACTTTAATAGTTTTGAAAACTAGGAGAAAAAAAAAAACTTCCCAATGATTCCTGCTGGAAAAAAATAGGAACTCTTATAGAAATTGCAATGGTTATAATGGTTATAATTGGGAATGGGAATTGTACTGGTTGTAATGGAAACTGTAATGGTCCCTATGGGTCTCTACTGGTAATTTGTTGCCTTTTATTGATAGCATGTAATGTCTAGTGGACACCACTGAGAACCAATAATGGTAATGGTTATAATGGTAATTGTATTGGTTTTAATGGCAACTGTAATGGACCCTGTGGGTCTCTACTAGTAATTTGTTGCCTTCTATTGGTGGCATGTTATGTCTATTATGTCTAGTGGATACCCGTAAGGACCTACGCGGTTTTAATGGTTAACCGCTCATGGCTTTTAGTGGTATTTGTAGTGGAAACCATTAGAATGTCTGTAATGGTTTCTATTATTGTTGTTTTTTCAGCAGGGATAAACTCGGTAAAGAATTTCGATATTAGAATGTTTCGTTATTAACAATAAGGGTGGATAAACTGAATTAACGAGATACATAATTAATCAGGACTGTAATTGAAACACAACGTAACCATTGCACGCTGGAAAGCGTCTCTGACTGTTAAACCGGAAGTCGGTCCGTCCGCTATTGTTGCCCGGCTGCACAATCACATGGAAGAACTGACCTTATGATCTTCGGGAAGGGGCAGAAACTCCTCTCTTTCTGACATTGAATTTTCGTGTTATATGTTTGTAAGGTAAGAAGATATACTGTTATATGAACTTTTCGAAAAAAAAAAAAACCTGACTGTCTAGAGTAGAAGTGAATTTGTGAGTCATGAGGTTGTGGTTTTCCCGGTTAGTTTAGCTGTTAGCTAGCTGTCGTCACACCTCGTCATAACACTAGCGCTGTTTTGGGCTGATTAGCTAGCTAACTATCGACATGTGTGTTACTTTACTAGTAACATTTAATGTGATAACCTAATATATTTTTTCCTATAATGACTAATTTTAGGTATAGAAGTCCTGAAACATCCTCTTGGCTGTGTGTATAGTCGAGTTTGAATATTTATCTGGTTGGGTTAACGTGTAAGCCAATTACAGGAGGGGATGTTCACTTAGCCGGCTCATTGCTGAGGTCAGGACAAATCACTGGTCACTCTGACACCGCGACACTACTTCATTGTTTTATAGGTTGATCTGCTGCTCATCCAAAGTTTCTGTAAGTTTATTTTTGTTTTAAAATTTAATTATCAGTCTTGCAGTTGGTTTGTCTCAGGGCGTTTTAAAAGGCGGCTTGTTATACAGTAACTAATGAGAATGACTGAAAGACTGTTGGAAAGCTGTGCCATGGTTTGATGATCAAACACACAGGTTCCCAGTCCTGGCTGCTCATTTTAGCATTTTAGCATTTTAGCAAAGCTGAATCATCTAATTAGCTACTGAACACCCCTTCCTGAAGTGTGTTAGAGAAGGGGAAAACACTACAATGTGCAGAACCAGGGTTGGGAATCTCTGATCTAATATAGGGCGTTTATGTTGATCTCCACAGCATATGGTTAGTTGTTCTTTCTTCATATGTAAGCTTAGTTAAAAGTCTGAAGCATAGCTAACTTTTTTTGCATTTTTTTTTCTCATGTCTGTGTGTCCAAGTCACCGAGTAATAGATTTCTCCTCACTATGTTGGGTCTCCATATATAGGGGAAATTACGACTTTGTAGCAAAATGTCTTCCAAAATTTTTCATAATTAGTTTATCTGTAGATAGATCGATCGATATCAGGATAGAGATCGGGAAGCTGTCACAAGGTAGAGGTGGACTTTTAACAGGAAACATGGCAAACACAACACTGTTGCCAGACTGGGAGCCAAAGTTGGGAGAGACGACTCTGTGTGTGTTTACAAAGAATTGGCAACGATGTAGAGGAAGTTTTGTAAATAAAGTTATATTTTGATTAAAAAAAATGTTAATTTCCCCCATTTATAGAGACTTTTGGGACACCCTGTATATTCAGTGTAGTGTGCTGTATAGCCATTTCGGGGACTGTTTTGGACAGCTTGATGTGACGTGACTAGGTAAAAGGTCGTGGGATAGCAGCTTTTTTGACCTTTCACCAGATTAAAGCTTTAATCCTATTGCAGAGGACTTGCAGGTTTTGCAAGAGTGCACACGTGTCACGGGACACACTTTCAAATATTCTGGTGAAATTGTCAGTAAGTGTTATTTGGTTGTTTCTGTGCAGGTGTAATCAGTTGAGCAGTGCACCTTTTCTTTTCCAGTCCAATCACAATGCCTGGTTCTGTCCCTGCGAGCTATTCAGACACTTGGCCCAAAGATGTGGGCATCATTGCTATGGAGGTCTACATTCCCTCCCAGTATGTAGACCAGGCGGAACTGGAGGAGTTTGATGATGTTGGAGCAGGGAAGTACACCATCGGTCTTGGGCAAGCGCGAATGGGTTTCTGCTCAGACCGGGAGGACATTAACTCGCTGTGTCTGACCGTGGTGCAGCGGCTTATGGAGAGAAACTGCTTGTCGTATGACAGCGTGGGAAGACTCGAGGTGGGCACAGAGACCATCATCGACAAGTCGAAGTCGGTGAAGACGGTATTAATGCAGCTGTTTGAGGAATCCGGAAATACAGACGTGGAAGGAATCGACACTACTAACGCGTGCTACGGAGGCACCGCTGCTCTTTTCAACGCTGTCAACTGGGTGGAGTCCAGCTCCTGGGACGGTAAACTTTGCTTAATCATATATTCTGACTTTGATCGTGATTTTATTTATAAACGCACTGCTGAGAACTTTGATGACAGTGATTACTTATAAAGGAGGTACTTTTTAGAATTATGCCTACTCTTAGATTTTCCAAGGATTAAGTGCATCATACTGAAATCATTTTACTTTAATGCTCATAGTATTCATCAGTGTTGGTATTTGTGTTTTGATTTGTATTTATTATTTCCTGCTGCAGGTCGCTACGCTCTGGTTGTGGCTGGAGATATCGCGGTGTATGCAACAGGCAGTGCCAGGCCTACAGGAGGCGCTGGAGCAGTGGCCATGTTGGTAGGGCCTAATGCACCTCTGGCATTTGATAGAGGTATGTGGCCTTAAAAAAAATCACGGCTGTCATGACCTTTGGTACACTTACACCACTGCTCTTGTTTTGATAGCTAAGGTCAAAGGTAGCATGCTGCTGAGACTTATTACTGTTTGTAAACTCTGATTACACACCTGTAAGACCGTACAAAATTGAATAGGATTTTCTTAAAATGTAAGGAAGTGAAAGTAGTATATCTGGGGAAACAAATCAGTTTGGACTGAATTGGTCAAAGTTTCTGCAGGAGTGGGTGGGATTGGTCAAAGTTTCTGCAGGAGTGGGCGGGATTGGTCAAAGTTTCCGCAGGAGTGGGCGGGAGTGTAATTGTGAATATAACTGTCACCTGATAAGAAAGGAGATTGTGTAGCCCAAACAATAGATGCAATTATCTTAGCCATAAGGGTGTTTTTTTTTTGTTTGTTTGTTTGTTTGTTTTTTTTGTTTTGTTTTGTTTTTTCTTTCTCTCTCTTCCTTCCCCTTTCCTCCAGTACATAGTCTGTCAACTCCATTTTTACATTTGGATAGGAAGTGTAAGTCTTGATTTAGATGACAGTAAAGCTCCAAGTATCAATTATTAATACTTATAATTAAGATACATCATGCCATTTTAGTTTTAGCATTACTGACCCAAATGGTGTTTGATGGTATAAACACACAGCTTGTATGATACTAAACTGGCTAGTGGTTCATAATGGTCTCTTTTTTTTTTTTTCTTTCTGCAGGCCTACGAGGGACCCATATGCAGCACGCGTATGATTTCTATAAGCCTGATATGGTGTCAGAGTATCCTGTAGTTGATGGCAAGCTCTCCATCCAGTGCTACCTCAGTGCATTGGACAGATGTTACTCTGTCTACCGCAATAAAATTCAAGCCCAATGGCAAAGAGGTGTGTACTCTTTATCAGCACGCTCATTCATTATGCAAGCACTTTATCTGACCATGCAAAGAATACTCTCTGCTGTCACTGCAGCACAGTGCAGTTTACTTACTTTACTTACTTTACATTTCAACTATGTAAAGTAGTAGATTTGGTCAAAGTAATTAAGTCAGGCTAGGCTGTTCCTATACCTCCCAGGGTGTGAGGTGTGTTTTGTTTTGTTTTACTTTAAGCCAAGTGTTCTTGTCATGGCCACAGGAGGAGTTTTTGAGCTTAAATTAATACAGTAGTGGTTTATTGCTTGTTTTCACTGAGGTGTGCTTCTTTAGAGTAGGCTAAAGAACAATTATCAAGAAACCTCAGAGTATATAACTACCTCATGAAGGACCGTGGGTGCGTCTCAATCAGCTCACTAGATCATGAATAAGTATATCATGTACACGAGTTCAGGCACTAGTAAAGACCCTGGCTCACTATACATTGGGACACTGCTGACTCAATTTCCAACTAAATGATTACGTACCATCTACTGAACTAGGGAGCTGATTGAGACACACCCACTGATGATGATGATGATCTCTATCTAAATAACTGAAGCTCAATACAACATACTTATTTACATCTGTTTTGTATGTAAATATGTTTTTGTTTGGTTGTGCGTTCATTTCAGAGGGCCTTGAGAGACGTTTCAGTCTGAATGACTTTGGCTACATGGTCTTCCATTCTCCCTATTGTAAACTGGTTCAGAAGTCTCTGGCTCGACTCTTGCTCAACGACTTCCTGTCTCATCCCAACCCCGACATGGAGAGTGGTCCTTTCAGCGGCCTGGAGGCCTTCAGGTTAGTATCCATAAATGAAGAGAACTGCAGAAAGACCGAGCTGGCATTTCCTGTGAGGCCCTGCTTACAAGCATTAAAATAAACTTTGGGCAACCTGTAGTCTGCTTTGATCTCTAACACGCTGTTGTGGCTTCACTGACATGACTAGAAGTGTGTATGTAAGGACCGCTGCTTTTATCATCTTGTGTACTTGAGAGATTCACTCTAAAGTGCACAGAACGATCAGTTGTCTTTCACTTGAGCTTCCCAATTCAAATTTAACACAAAAAAGCAAACAGTGTGAATCAGAAAGTCATGTTGCTGATATTTTGTTTAAGATCCTGCTCAAAATCTGCCATCTTTAACTCCTCTTTAGGCAGGAATCTTTTTATTTTTATTTTTTATATAAATCTTCCTTCACTCAGTTAGGTCCAATCCCAAATGGCTTTTTATTTACTATACATGTTCACCATATAGGGCAGTGGTTTTCAAAGTGGGGGCCGCCCAGGGGGCCTCAACAATTTGGTGTGCCCATCCCTCCCACTAGTATGTTTTCTCTTTCTCACTCTGACAACCACACACACATACACACAATCAATTCCTAATGTAATGTAAAGATGTAATTATTAATAATAAAAAAAAGGGGGGGGGGATATATTCAGAAGTCTGTATTTTTAATGTTTTTTAAAGACATCTTGCAAAAGGGGGGCCTCGGTCAAATGTTAATGCCATTTGGGGGGCCTTGCCCTGGAAAAGTTTGGGAACCCCTGATATAGGGTATGATGTAATGCTTTTACAGAATCTAGTCCCTATAGACGTTTCTTGGATTTTAAACTGAGATATATATATATATATATATAAATATATAAATATAATTTTTTTTTATTTTTTTTTTAAATAAAATGTGTGTAAACCCCTTGCATACATCGGGAAACAATGCTCATTTGGCAAAAAAATTTCAGATATGTGTATTTCAGTAGACTTATCTTTAGGAAACCTTACAAATTGAATGTGGATTATTAATTATTTTTAAATGAATCAATTCTAATATCTAGTATTTGAACAGTAAAATTAATTCTGACTGCCTCGTCACATACACGCAGAATCACAATCTTCACTTTTTCTTGCTCTTTTGTTATTCGTCTAATCGTTTCGATTATATTATTATGGTTTTACCCCAGGGATGTGAAGGCTGAGGACACGTATTTTGACCGTGATGTGGAGAAGGCCTTCATGAAAGCCAGCGCAGAGATGTTTGAGCAGAAAACCAAGGCCTCCCTGCTCATATCCAATCAGAATGGCAATATGTACACACCATCTGTGTATGGCTGTCTGGCTTCCATTCTAGCACAGTATGTCACCTTGTTTACGCTTTCTAGAATAGCTTCCCATATATATATATTTTTTCTTCTCTTGAACATTGTCTAATTCTTTAACATATGAGCTTCACAGAATTGTTTTATTCTGTCAGGAATGTTTTATATGCACGGTTATAGTTAACACAAAACTACAGCCGGATACAAAATGACACTAACAGTACAGGTCTTCGTACGAGACAGACCTGAGAGAGAGTTCTACTAGAGCTGTTTTATTCAACAAATTCATCAGTGGCAAACACGTAGAATTCCTATCATTTTTCGTTAGGTGTATCAGAGTGCATAACTTGTATTGTACGAGGATTTAAGAGAGATTTTTTTTGTTATCCTGACAGATTTACACCTCAGGAGTTGGCAGGTCAGAGAATTGGCTTGTTCTCATACGGATCAGGCTTTGCTGCCACACTCTACTCGATCAGAATGACACAAGATGCTACACCTGGTGAGTGTATACATGTATTCACAGCACACACAACTTTATGGAGATGCCTTGAAGTCGCAAGTCATGTAAACGTGTGTGTTTTATCCCAAGGCTCTACGCTAGATAAACTGGTTTCCAGTCTGTCAGATCTGCAGGCCCGACTGGACTCTAGGAAGAAGGTTCCACCTGCTGTCTTTGCAGACAACATGAAGCTTAGAGAAGAGACCCATCACTTGGGTAAACCACCAAGTCTTTATCTCTATCAGTTTCAATACTTTCAATTCCGTGACCTGATGGAAATATAATGGAGGGATATTGTTCATGACTGTCCCCACCAATATTGGTATCTGGTTTACTCCCACAGCAAACTACGTCCCCCAGGGTTCAGTGGACGAGTTGTTCCCAGGAACATGGTATCTAACGCGTGTGGATGAGAAACACCGCAGATATTACGCTAGACGTTCCCTGGATGAACACGGACCTCTGGAGGCAGGACTTCTTAATTCCGTGACCTCATCCGAGGTAAGGCAAAAAATTAAATGGACCTTTTGTCATGGTATACTGATACGGCGATGTAACCTGATGAGGAAACATAAAACAATTACGCAATACTCGTATAACTGATGGTTCAACAAATCTTGCTCCTAGTTGAGTTGTGCCACTTTAAATATACAAGATTTGTGAAACATGCTTATCTACTTTTTTAAGAAATAAATATACTAGGCAAGAATGAGTGAAAATAGTATTCTAAATTACCTTGATAAAATAGTGAAAGTTGACTTATTCTTATCAAATAAATCTGTTTTTTAAAAATATCACAATTTCCCTAAACAAATACCATCGCCATCTGTTGGCCATAACATGAACTGCAATGGTAAAGAAAATGTTGACAAGCCGTCCCCTCCTCTTAACAGACCTCCTACATATGCCTCATTAGTTGCCTTTTAAGGAAAAGGGGCAATGGAGAGCAGCTCGGCTCCGCCCCACCCAAAATAAATTTCTGGTCTTTAAAAAAAAAAAAAAAAAAAAAAAAAAGGTTAAGCCTGAAACATTACATGAAACATTACATGGCCATTTTGCAAATCACTGTTTTCAAAGTATGTATGAAATGATGAATATTACGTCAGTGATGAATATTACAGCAATTTTAAAAATATACAAACTGCACCTTAGTACACGCAATGCTAATTCAGTGTTTCGTCGTTTAATGTCATTTTCCCGGAGTATTCAAATACGTAATCTGATACTAAAAATGTTTGTGTAGTTATTATCCATTATTCCTCTATACTGTCCCACCCATAATCTAAGGTTTATATTTAATTAATCTAATCTAATTTGCATTTCTCTACTCCGGCAGCACATCCCCAGCCCGGTGAAGAAGATGCCACGCATCCCAGCCACCACTGCTGCCCCTGAGGCAGTCACTATTACTAATGGGGAACATTGACGTTAACCTCAGTGAGGTTATTCATACTGTAGGTGACAATAAGGACATGTGATCTGGGTGAAAACGAAAAGAGGTCAAGGCTGGGCTTTCTGTCTTGGTTTTGAGACATTTCTGAACATGGATAGCTTTTTAAATATTCCTGGATAGGATTGGTTATTCTGTCAGTTTACGCTGTTCTTATATACATGTTGGTGAGGTAAGAGAATGGTGGAAAGTGGGTGGTACCATCATGTCAAATAACGACATGCTTTTTTCAGAGTAATGAGCACAATGTGGCAAAGTGTACATGACTGCTGCTCGGAGCCCACGATCTATGCACAGACAAAGGGGGATGTTTTTTTTGTTTTTTTTCCCCTCAAATAATCCTCAGTCTGATTTCACATCAGGTTTCTTTTTAGGATCTTTTGTTTGCATTGGAAATTAGTGGAAATGTTTTGAGGAAGAGATAATAAGAATATCAGGCCCAGCTGTGTAAGGGTGGGAGTAAAGGGATGTTGACTTTTTTTTTTTTTTTTTTTTCTTTTTTTTTTTCTTCCTTCCTCATGCTGTTTTTCAGTAAGCAGTTCAGCTGCTTTTTTACCCCCACATTTCTGATATTTTCTCTAAATTTGGAAGCACGTGTAAATGTCTTGTCTTGTTTTGGTTTATTTGTGCTTTTTAATAATTATATTACTAGTCCATAAGTGTAGTCCATTGTGTGTCACCATGACCATTGTCGTATCAGCACAGCTGAGTCAACTGAAAATTCTCCTTAATTTTCTCTTCAATTATAGTCTTCACCATCTGCTATCTTGAGCTCTCCCTTTATTAAATGGTTGCTACCAACTGGAGGATGCTTCCTGTCACCACATCTTTCTCTCTGGGTAGATTAATGTGCGTGTGAAAGCACACTAACCCGATAAGAGAATGGCCCGTTGTTTCTGTTGGTGCATGTGGAACTGTTGATCCAGCGTTGTATCCAGTGACGCATCCTTTATATCTTACTGCACCATTTGAGAGCCACCTTTTAATGAGTTAACGTGATATTAAAGATTTTAGGATGTGCATTCTCAATTACAGTCATGTTCAGTTTTGCAGCAAGATGGTGATATGTAACTAACAACTAAAAAATACCAACACTAGGTAGTGTTCTGTTATTAACGGAGATAAATTTAGGCCATAAGGTTGGCTGGATCTGTAAAACTGAGCATAAATGCAGTTCAGAATGAAGTTAAAGTATTGTATAATTATTGATCACCAGAGTATAAGTGAAAGGAATATTAGTTGTTTAATAGACGTAACTGCAGTTTTTGTTTTTGTTTTTGTTTTTTAACACAATTGGGACCACTGAAGCAGGGAAGGATTAAGGGAAAGACAGATGTACTCGCTATCTATAAATCAGGCTCATTGAAGCTGTTGACACAGTGATGATTGGAACTCTTGAGAAATTCACATATTTTTTGTTTTTAATGTGTTCTGGTTGTGTGTAGTCTTTTATTCTGTCTGTTCTTGAGCCCCCTTGCCGTTGGTTGTGCCAAATTTGAAAAGCTTACAAAATATCATTTGCCGCATTTTGTGTCTGGGATCATTCTGATACTGCAGGCAGGTTTTTATTTGATGAAAGTGGATGTAAAAGCAGAACTTGTTTTTACCATACACTAGGGACTGACTTATAATATCAGTTTCTATATTACTGATAATATAGTTTCAATACAAATAAATAAATAACATTAACCTTTCGAACAAGAGTTCAGCTGTCAATGACCTGGAGTCCAAGAGAGTTAAACTGCACTGTAGAACATAAAATCTAGGGTTATTAGTGCACCCTAGTGCTTTACTGTATCATTTGGTGTCTTTTAAAGCAGCATCACATTAATGAATGCAGTTTCTCTGTAGAGCATTTAAAGAGACATTATCAGCATGATTAAAAAAAAAAAAAAATTTATAATACACGCACACGGGTAACTCTGTGGAAGCTTAATAGTGGCTGATATTAATCGGGCCCTAGCTTACAAAACAGTGGTGTCGTTTTCCTCTTTCCCAATGAGCAATGTGTATAAAGAGCTTAATTTGCTCAGTAATAATAAATATTAAATATAAATGCCAGTGCCTCAGACTGGTTAGAATCACTTGTAGACATTTGCATTTCACTGAGGAGATTTTTTCTGTATGGGATTTGTATGATGTCATTCAATGTTTTTAAAGAAACACAAATAAATCTGAATAATGTAATGTATAGCTATATATACTCTCATAAAAAACGAGTGCTAAACTGTACCTTTTCCTGTTGTGGTGGTACACTTATCTTTTGTACCTTTTTTAATATATATCTTGTACCTGCAAATTGTACCTTTTTAAAAGGTTTATCTTTATTGTACCTATAGAAAAAAGATTTAAGGTACATTATTTAAGTGTATAGTGATAAAGCTTTAAAGGTACACGATATACATCTTTCTAGGTAACGGATATATACTAAGGGTACAAAAGGGTGTATGCAAAGAATGGTGCAGTGTAGTATTTTTTTTTTTTTCTCTGAGAGTATGTATATAAGTGTGTATGTATATAATATATTGCAGCCAGAACAAATTGCCTCAATAGTTTTAACTTGAAATGGCTAATGTTTACAAGAAATTTAACTGTGATCATTTACCGATTTTTGGTGAGTAATGTACAGTACTAACCGTAAAATTATTTATATTTGTAAATGCAAAAAAAAAAAATAGTATCTGATCTGGCGTAACTTGCAGAAAACCATCTGTATGTATGTGTGTGTATATATATATATATATATAATTATGTATGAAATGAAATGAAATCAAAGTAAAGATCTCTTGAATTATCCATGTTGTCATTCATTTACATATTATCAAATGCAAAACACAAATCTTTTTATTTCTTCTTCCAATGATCTTCAGGAGAATCGGATGACCAGCTTTCTGTTGAACATGTGATTTGTGAAATATTCCAAATATTTCATAGGGGTGAATGTGTTCAGGCAAGTGGGTTGAGTGACTGTTGTAGGACATTTAAAATGCATATACACTGATCAGCCATAACACTAAAAGCACCTGCCTAATATTGTGTGGATCTCCCTTGTGCCACCAAAACAGCTCTGACCTGTTGAGGCATGGACTCAAGACCTCTGATGTGCTGTGGTATCTGGCACCAAGTCACAAGCAGCAAATTCTTTAAGTCCTGTATCTTATGAGGTGAGGCCTCCGTGTATCTGACTTTTTTGTCCGGCACATCCCACAGATGCTTGGTTGGATTGAGATCTGGGGAATGTGGAGGCCAAGTCAACACTTTGAACTTGTTCCTCAAACCATTCCTGAACAATTTTTGCAGGATGTATTATCCTGCTGAAACAGGCCACTGACATTAAAGAATACAGTTGCCATGAACAATGGAACAGTGTTTAGGTAGGTGCTATGTGAAAAAGTAACATCCACATGAATGGCTGAATCCAAGGCTTCCCAGCAGAACATTGCACAAAACATCACACTTCCACCGCCGGCTTGCCTTCTTCCTAGTGCATCCTGGTGCCATTGTAAAAGAAAACTTGATTTGTTCCACCTTCTTCCATTGCTCCATGGTCCAGTTCTGATGCTCCTATGTCCATTGGACCACGTTTGGACCACTTTTTTAGGTACTAACCACTGCATACTGGGAACAACCCACAAGGCCTGCTGTTTTAGAGATGCGCTGACCCCACAATTTGGCCCTTACACTTGCCCATTTTTCCAGCTTCCAACACATCAACTTCCAGATCTGACTATTCACTTGCTGCCTAACCTATCCCATACCTTGACAGGTGCCATTATAATGAGATACTCAATGTTATTCACTTCACCTGTCAGTGGATTTAATGTTATGGCTCGGTGTATATGTTTTAACCCTCTAATATACGACACAAGGGAAAAGATGTTTCAAGCACAAGATGTTAAATGGAGTCACACATTAATGAAAAAAAAAACAACATTTTAATGATTATATTTGAAGGTAAAGCGTAGTAGTTATATGGGGCCGGAACTGGAATAAATACTGTTTTGTAATTACTGTAGATGGTTTTATTAGCGTTTTCAGTTATTTATCTGAAATATGCACGTTGTTGGGAAGGACACTTTACCAGTGTGTAAAATGTCTTTTTGCTTTACATACTCGGTTGTAAATGTAATATCAGTAGGACACAAATGACACCCCAGTCTTTTCAAGCAATGAAATCACCCTTCTTCTTAAGTGTGAGATGATTTACATATACAGTTTATACGATACTAAACTGTACGTATTAGCCACATTAGCTTTGTAGCTTGTTTACACAAATAAATATAAACAGCGGTTGTGCTTTTATACACCAAAAGATGGCGCCAACACAAAAGGCCTGAGCTCTATGGGTGCGGGTCAATATTCTGTAACCCCCCCCCCCCCCTCTATACTCTGTTATATCATGTATAGTACACCATTTAACATGCAGTTATCTGACTTAGGCTGGAAATGAGGCCCAAAATTTGAAGTGGAAGTGTACATTAGAAGTCATTTGGATGATAATATAGTTCCAATTTCTTTCCTTCCTTCCTTTCTTTCTTCCTTCCTTCCTTCCTTCATTCATTCATTCATTTATTCATCCTTTAACCCGGTCGTGGTGTGTCCAGAGCCTATCCTGGGACCACTGGCCGTGACACGCCCCGAATGGGACACCAGTCCATCGCTGAGCACCATGCACACATTCATACCTAGGGCCAAATTAGTGTGTATAATGCACGGTCTGAGTGTGTATGAGTGTGTATAATGCACGGTCGGAGTGTGTATAATGCGCGGTCGGAGTGTGTATAATGCGCGGTCGGAGTGTGTATAATGCACGGTCTGAGTGTGTATGAGTGTGTATAATGCACGGTCTGAGTGTGTATGAGTGTGTATAATGCACGGTCTGAGTGTGTATAATGCACGGTCTGAGTGTGTATGAG
>JANDJT010000060.1:8359856-8403659 GCA_024331685.1 Stegophilus panzeri | reverse complement strand
ATCTGTTTTTATATATTGATCATTTCACTTAAATAATGAGCACTCAGTGCTGCACTGGATACTGCAGACCAATCAATAAAGCCTCGGGGGATTTAGAGTGGATTTGCGAGTCTGTTGAACAGGATGATGTACTGCGACTTGGTCAACGCTTCTGTTGTTCCATCAGTGCATGTGATTTTGAGCTTCTTGTTCCTGTGCCATTGGTCATACTCGCACAGAAAGACGCTCCGTCCATCGTTTCTTATCGGCTGAACAGCGAGGTTCTCTCTAATAAACAATAGGGCACACAGCAGGGTTGTTGCGGGTGGGGTGGGGGGTGGGAAGCCTTCCAGGATGTCGGCTTGTCACGTTCCTGGTATTGTCCTCTAGAAATTTAGTGATATGACATACAGTACAGCACTGATAGGGAGGCTGATTTCCAACTGCCTTCCCACACAAATTATCACACTCGAACACGTTTGGCAGTGCATTTGAAATGATGGGAACTCTGCTGTTATAGGCTGTTCTGGCCAGCAGCAAGCACTCCCCCCTCGCTTGGTGCTGCGTGCAACAAGGTTGCCATTGATGGCACACTGTGTGGTATTGTGGTGGGCTCGTGCGGAATGAAGGCTACCTTTGTCTCCTCGAGAGGGGCTCTGGAGGAGAATCCTGCTGAGACAAGAGCAGCACTAGAGGAGGACATGGTCTTTATGCATGGCCTTCACCAGGTGACCTGCTGCCCATCGTTCCAGATCACTGCCAGATCAGACGCTGAGGTCAACCTCCATGTGTGATCATGGATATAACCGCAAGCCCTCGGCTGTCACATGAATGCCTTTTGGACTATCAAGGCTTCCTTTAGCTCTGGTTCTGATGAATCATTATTTTATAATGTAGCATTGATTATTTGTCCCCATAATTAAGACTGACAACATATTTCCATATGGGTTTAACTATTTGGATTTTAAGGGGGGTAAAAAAAAAAAAAAAAAAAAGTAACAGGAATGGTATCACTGAAACGAAATTTACAGGCATGCTTTTTATTTAATGCTTACATGTTAAAGGAAATTTGTGGTGGTGTTTGGTACTAATGAATTTTGTATGTTAACAAGCCTGTTAGGTGGTTAGGTGCAGCTGTAGGTCCTATTGATATTCTCATCGTACACTGCTGTGAACTGTGTTTGTGTGTGTTTATGGGTGGGGGAGGTTTTTTTTTATGGTTTAGCCTGATTAAATAATCCACTTTAAAAAGCTCTCCTTTAAACTGAAATCAGTTGGACCTTTATAAACCAGTTCACCAAACTGTGAAGATAAGCTCAAGTAACCAAAGTTTTACGTTTTTTTTTTTTTGACTCCATGATCACACAGACAACTATGAACTTTTAGTTCTTGTTTGAGTTCACTTTTATTACTATATTGCATACAATATAAGTTCACCTTGGTGTGCTTTTTAAACAGGACCTAGCGTGTTAGCTTGTTCAGCACTATCTTTTCTGGTGCTTGGAAGTCCTGTTTTTAGAGAACTCTCCGGATGTGGCATAGTCATTGTGGACATCCCCTGAAGGCTGTAAAACTGAAACCAGTAATGTATGAATGTGGAGGATCTTGATGTGCCAACAATAAACACCCAACTGGCATTTAAAAAAAAGTTGCCTTTTTATCATCTTTGTATCACTGACTTGTTTGGATTGGACAGGCATTGATTAGACAGCTTAGAAATGGACACAGTTTTTTTTTTAGTTTGGAAGTATATCATTTTTGTCCTAATACATATCAACAACCAGCTCTTTCATAGATTGCACTTTCATGACTGCTGCACCAAATTGGACCAGCTTTCTCATTTTCGGAGCCCTAGTATGGCAGAACGTCTGTGGTGAGTCTCAAGAAAGCGATGACTGGAGCTGGATTTATGTCTGGCGTGTGCAGTGGACTCCACAGTCTCTCCCGTTTTTGGATATTTGGATTCGAGGTTTGTGTCGAGGTGCTGGAGGCTGTCTCCTACAACTGTTTGGAGCCAACCATATTTGGTCAAAGCAACATGTACTGTTATTCCAAAGCCGAGCGAAATCCTTCACTCTTGAAGCCAGTTGGATCCCCTCTGCCTCTAATAGGACACGTTTTATTAACGCCATCACACCCACTAGAGTGAAGATGGGGGGTGTGTGGAGTTTATTGAAGAAGAACATTAGAAAATTATTCTTAAGCTGTCATTGAACACATTTATGCTCCAATGCTGCCTGTTTGTACTCCATGCCAGCACGGGGAGTGTCTGAGTGGTGCTTGTTAAGAGATTGGAGTTGTAAGGAAAGAGGCATTAGTCACTCCACAGTTTAAACATAGGATTACCAAATGTCTAGTTGCGAGGTTATCATGACTAAGGAGGAAACGTGCCATGAGAACAGGACCAATGGGAATTGTTAAGTGACGAGTATCTCGCACACACTGTGCTTAATTCTTTCAGTTTTATCTGTCCTCTTTGTGGCATTGATGTCAAATGGGATTCACTATTACATCTATGAAATCTCTTCCTCAGCAGACATTGGGCCTCATTTATCTCTTAGTGAAGTTTTTGTAGGCTTTGAAATGTTTTCGTAGACCAAACCGAACTGAAAATCTGCCCCAGATTTACAAAAAGTTTCGGTAACACTGATCTTTTTGCTCATTTGCACATGTTTATCAGGAACGCAAAACTCAGTGAGCTGAAGATGACAAAATGACGACTAAGCGGTGAACGAGCATTTCCTAAGCACAGCGTTGGATAAATGTTCCAGTAAAGCAGCTCGTCCACTGCAGCTTGCCCTCTAAAACAGGCATGGAATAACTCATCCTCCTGTTATACACTGCCATTTCTTTTGTCCCACATGAATGCCTTCTCTTATTTATCTTCATTTATGGATTTGTCTTAATTTATTCATTTTGGATTGTGTCGTTAATAATATGAAACCACTGAGTTTCACTGAATTTCTGCAGGCAAGACGATCAGTCAAGGTTCAGATTAGCGAGTCTGTACAAACGTACGAGCTCTCGAAACCATTTTACCAACGCTCCTGTGAACAATTTTATGAATACATTTGTATACAGTTTAATAACTGAAGCTCACTGTCCATACATCGCGTAGCATCAGTAACCGCAGCCTGCGATGAAGCTTTGAGACACCTACTACCCCGAGCCACTTTTAGCAGTGGTTTACATTACATGATAAAACTTTGGTATACAAAACTGAGCCATCTGTAGCGTCTGGCTGGGGAAGTGTGGTTAGCGACGGATATCTGAGATAGCTGAAAGACTGGGTCAGAACTGAAGTTGGAGCGAGTCCTAACCAAGCCAGTCTGCTTCTGGCGGCCCCCAAATCACTTGAGGCTCGTATGTGTGAGCAAAAACACCTCTCTGTACTGCACATGTGCGGTTTCGGTCTGGAACCAATAAAACGTTCTTTATAGTTTTAAAAATGACATATGTACTGTATGCAACAGCCATATTTGCAACCCATTTGCTGTAAATTGTTACTCATGTAGTATAATATAGGCTGCTATTTAATGTGATAAATGAACACAGTTAAAAAAATTTTTGTGCCAGAAGTGTGGTCTTTGACACATCATTAAAGACATCAGAGGCCCTTGGTATTAATTTGAATTTGAAATCTGACCGTTCTTCATCATTTCATCATTTATTATTTATTTATTTTTATTTTTTTAGAGCTTTGTATGAATTTATCAATAAGATGTCTATGCTGTTGTTATGAAAGCTCATATGGTCTTGCTGAGCTTCCACGAACTGTTCAATTAAATACAATAAATATTCAAGTTCTGCCTACTGTGCAGCGTTGATGCAAATTAGGAGCTGTGCTCTGAAATCAAATACACAAGTTTAATCCCGTTCTTCTCACACGACAATGCCTGCACTTGTTTTGATGCAAGCGTTTTAGCTCATCAGGGTGTGAAGCATGATTTTTGTCCTATTGTTTGGGATTTAAAGCAGATGGTCTGTAGTTTTTGGTGGGGAAAAACAGCTGCATTGCATATACGTGTCTGCGGACGTAAAAATGTGCAGATCGACTTCCCATCCCCTGTGGGAATGTGACTGAAGGAATGTAAGGTCCGTGTCACTGGTCATGTCTTTCCAGAAGGGTCATCTGCAACCTCAGATCACTCTCTGCTGAGCTTTACTCAGAAGTCTGGCAGAAACTGTTTTTAGTTGTAAATGTAATATCTCTCTCTCTCGCCCTCATGTCTAGCCTGCTTGACTTCAGAAATACAAGCGTCTTCATCGGTTCTTGCTGTGTCTAATCCTACTTGAAGGCTCAGCAGAGTTCTGTAAGCACATCTCACCCTCCATGTGGCTTCACATGGTTGCGCACAAATGTGAAAGTCCTTTAGAAGAGGAAGGCAGGCATATACTTCCTCTTGACTGGAATACAAATTGCTGTTCCTTCCTCACAAAAGATAGTGCTACGTCCTGTTTCTTATTTCTTTTTTGACTCCGCTGAAGCCCTTCATACTGAAAGTTGGAGTCAGATTTAATTAAACGCTTTCACAAGTGTTCAGATCTTCTTCACTTCGGCAGTTGTTTATTACGAGCTGGTTTTTTCAATAAAAAAAAAAAATCTGTTTTTTTGGTCATAGAAAGCCATCTCACTGACTAGGTGGATAAACTCCTGATTTGATTAAAGCCCTTTCCCTTGTCGTGTAGCTTACAAATGTGTAGTGCTGTCACAGTTTGATAAACTGTGGTGGTATTAACTGTGGGGTTTTTTTTTTTTTTTTTTTTTTTTCATGTAATAATGTAGGCATGAGCATGAGAAGAGCATGGCAAATGTTAGGTCCTAGCTGATATTATATTAAAAATGTACTGCAGTAAGTAAAATGTCCTTTGCGCAATTTCTGGATTTATTATAATGTTTTCCAAAAGTGCACGATCCAGATCGTCCAAAACATGACTGTTTTATATTAAGCGCTTCAAACAAACTCGTAAGTGTATTAACGTGGCTCGTCGTGTCAGATGCGTGTGCTGTTTAATGTGTTCCAGACATGTTTTCTTCAGCACAGAAATGACATTTTTACATTCATATCCTTATCTGTAAATATTAGAAATTCACGCCAGTATTTCCAGTTTTCATAAAGACTCGTCCTGACAGCGAGCGAGTCTCCATTAAACTTCACTGAATGAGCGCGAGTCCACGCATGCGCGTCAATCAAACAGCGTGCGACAGAAAGGAAGCAAAATAACTCTAAAATATTCATTTTGATCAAATATGTTGTTTGATGCTATATTTAGCTATATTTACAAACAAAAGTCATTGTGTTTTTTATGAGAGCAGTAACTGTAATGGGGTTATAACATGTAATTGTATATAAATGTAAGAAGTGTCATACATTTACGGAATAAAGTAACGTTACTGTGTTCAGATGAGTGAATGTGTGTGTTACTGCAGAACATTCAACCTCTTACCAGTTAACACTTAGTTTGTGCTTTTGTTTTTCTTTTTTAGCATTTTTAATATAGTGATTTAACTTCTGCTTTAAAGCTTGTGGACAATCAGTTGTGTTTTTGTTTTCAAAATATAATGTTAATATTTTAAAACCTCCTTTGCACAATGTATAGCGTAGCCCATATAGACACATTTAATACCTTGTTTGAAGGACCAAATCGGACAGAATGTGAAATAAAATGTTTTTTTCGAAATAGAGAAAAGGAAAAATTGGCCTTTTAATCCAACTAATCGATTAATCGAAGAAATAATATACAGATTAATTATCTAAATAATCGTTAGCTGCAGCCATACAAACATCCACAAACTTCCATTTGTTGAATAGAAGTAAGGAATAAAACATGAAGAGATGAAGACCTGTAACTTATACAAAGTGCTTACACTGGAGACTCCTTCCATAAACGTTAACGAAACGTCTCCAAACATAAAGCTTTAACGTATCAAAGATTATATGTTTAATTTGTTCAATAATGCCACAGTTTAAACCCATTTTTATTCTGCGTGTGTTAGGATCGTGCCCTCTGTACAAGTCACCTACTGACCAGTCAGATTCAGCAGCGCTGTGGTATAACAATACGTAACTTTTAAAAAGTAAGCAAACAATTACATAAATACACGGGTAACAAAAGAAATAAGTGCAGTTAGTTTACCAAGACAGTCCTACGAATTTGACATCAATTAGTCAGACACAGAGGTTTTCAAAGGACACAAAAGAGCAAAGAATGACCTTTCACAGTGTAATTGGATTGATGATTTATTACCCACCCCTATTCAGTACAAAGAAAGAAGGAGGTGACTGCTCACAGCAGTGGCTGTTCAAACTGAGCTAAAGTTACAGCTTGTCTGAATAGACTGCGTCTCCTCCCGTTCTGAAGACCGACCGTTATAAACATCAAGATGTGACCGCACTGTGTACACTCTGCCCTATGCCTTGGTTTCTGTTTAGGAGGCGTTGCAGTTGAAAAAGCATTCTTGATTATTGCGTTATTGATTGAGTGTTAGTCCTGGAAAGCATTGCTACCCCTTCGCAGTCTACACCAAGCCTCCTGTATTTGCTTAGACGGATCACTCGGATAAAATTACTTTGTCGCCAGCAAAAACATTCCCAACTCCACTTCTGCTCACATTCCTTAAGCTGGTGGGGAGGCAACAAAACAAGTGTTGGACCTGCAACAGGGAGTGCCCCCCCTTTCCCCGGCGCCTGTGTCGTCCTTCCCCGCCTTTCTCCCCTCCCTCGTATCTCGCCTGGAGTCCGTCGAAAATCGCTGTGGAATTCCAGAGGAATGTAGCATGGAATTGCGCAATAAAGATGCCAGCGAAGAGCTGCCTTAATGAGTTTCAGAAAGTTTGTGCTTCAGCGCTATCAGAGCCGCACTTTACAAATAACGAACGTGATACCATATCTAGCAACGAGACGGTTTGAACATGTTCGACGGGACTCTGAACTTTCACAGCAAAATTAGCAGAAGACAATTTACGACTGAAAGACGTGAGGTTATTTTTTTTTTTTTAGTCGGAGTGTAGTTTTTACACATTTACGTTGATTACTATTTACATTGATTAATGGGTCTATGCTTCACTATTTACATTCAGACCACATCTTTGCATCTCTTTAAGAGCATTAAAGAATATTAGGCTGAATATTGAATAAAAAGATGGGTCTTTTTCCTTCCTAAACTAGAGGTGTAAACCTCCATATTTTGATTTATAAGTCAATGATTAGACATTTTTAACGATACCGCTGAATCCGCCGTGATACGATTTGATTTAGTGACCAGCTTTGTTAAGAATTTGGGGTAAGGCCTTTTGTTAATTCGCAAATTGTATCGTCTTTGAGAGAGACTATTTTAAAAGTTTCAGAGTACCGGCAAATCACCTTGCTAGCCTTTTAACATATAATTTTTATTTTATTTTATTTTTACACACCAGTTTGTCCTTTTTTAAAAAAATTTTTTTTTATAGATAGTCATTGATGTATTAGGGCTGTGCCATATCATATCGTCCATGATGTACCGGTTCAGTTCTTCCCCATGATGAGCATAGTCATCCCGCGATACTGACGATATAGTTATTGACGTGTTTACGAGACGCAACGTGGATGTCTCGCACGTAGAACAAGCACGGCGGAAGGCGGTGCTCCAACATTTCACAAAAAAAAGTAGTTTCCTCCATAGTATGGAAGTAGTTCGGATACAGATGATCAGATGTGAATCGAACATCTGTGTTTTTTAAAGTGTGTCAAAAACCCACAAGAAGAAAGCGTCAGGAAGTGACGTCTTACGCCAGAAATGTAGTGCTGAATGTTACTATTTTCATACAGTGAAGTATCCTGATCTAGTTTTAATCCATACAATGTATAATCAGTTGTACTTGATAGAAATCATAGATTTGTGATCATTGCATTGATTCATTTTAGTCTGCCTTTTAGATCAGTGCATCAATTCGAATTGTCGGATCAGTACACCCCTCTTAAGCATATTATTAACTTGTTTATCACCATCTTTATGATTCTTTTAACTCCTTTTTATAACCGTAGAATTGTGCCAATCTAGCTTTTATCGTTCTTTTTCTTTTCGAAGGCTGTCCGACTTTTGCCATGACCCTGAACTGCCCCGGTGCTTGTTTATTCTACACCGTGAGAGTACTTACTGTCTCACGTGCTGTAAGATTAGAGCAGTAGGGATTTGCTCCGCAGATTACACTGCAGCAGATGTTTTGAGAGCTGTTGCGTATATTCCCCCATGTTTAAGTCATCAGCGTGTCGCGACTCCTGCCAGCGGAAGATACTGAGCTGTTTTCTGTTGGACTTCACATCGCTGTGCTGGAATTCACAGTTTGTTGGCCATGTCCGTTTGTTGGGTCCGTGCAAAGATGTCCTGTCCACAAGCTCAGGCGTTTCACAGTCTGGTTAAGTGTAACTATCTCCTGCTGTAACGAGCACTGCAAAGCGATTGCCAGAAGAAGTGCTATGGTCTTCTGTTTAGTATGTTCTTGCATATACATTAAAGAGAGCGTTACAGACCATGTACAGTGTATATACGCAAAAACGTTCCGTATTCGAATCTGCAGATTTATTACAACACACGTGCGTCAAAGCAGGGCAAGAACGCCAACCGTGTTTATCGTGTAAATACACGCTGATTCACTTTATGATTTCATTTTGTGGGTGTTGCTTCCTGGCGAGTAGGGATGGGCGATATGGACATAAAAGAATATCACGATATTTTCTGGTATTTTATTGCGATAACGATATCAGTGACGATATACATATATAGTACTGTGCACCACTGTTTTTGGCTACACGTGATCGCTGTGATCTTGAGAGCCTCAGAAACGCAAACGTCGGTCTAAAATTAAAACTGATTTCCTGTAACCAAACCCATTCCAGATTGTAGAGGTAGCTCTTCGTTTAGCGATAAACTCCTCAGCCATACTTGTTTTCGCTCTGCACGTGAGATGACAGCGGGTCGCAGGCCGTCGCTCACAAATACGTCATCAACTAGGCTTTATCGTTATTATCATGGGAAGACTAATTCTTATCGTGGGGAGAATTTCTACCACTATATCGCAAACGATAAGATATCGCCCCATCCGTACTGACGAGAGAGACAACGTGCCTTCTAATGATAAGCAGCATTGTTCTCCATGAAGTAATCGTGTGTATTAACTCCATTCTGGAGGAGACCGATATGAATGAGAACGGTTAGATGGACCTAGCGGAGGATGAGAAGAGTCAGCTTGCATATAGAGATAAAGGACAGCATGGCGTGGACTCGCGTCATGTCGTGAAACCACTGTCCTTCAAACACAGGACCGGGGAAGTGAGTCAGCAGGAAAGCTATCAGAATAACATCACCGTTCTAATACTGTTTTACATTGTAATGTTTTTTTATTTTTTTTTAAAGACGTTTAAGGTCCTGTGTTCTGGTATTAATCACGAATAGTGTTCGTTTATCAAAATGGGTTTTATTGAAACGTTTCGAGATCTTGCAAATTGGAGTGAGGAAAAAAGATCTTCAGAAAGTGACATTTGTTTCACCATCCTGACCAGGATAACGCTCGTACTGAATCTGAATGAACAGGCCAAAAGAAATGGTTTGTGTATTGATTTGCAGTTTGCCAGTGAAGTGTATCCCTGTCAGGTTTGTTGCTCAAGCACTAGATTTCTTTTGTCATACAGTTCTCACTCAGACCGGCAGTACCGTACATGGAGAAGAACAGAACCTTCAGGCTACGTCCGTTACTCTGTGTGGATCCGCAAACGACGTTTTTCTTCTTAACACGCTCTCTGTCTGCACTTGTGTTTTCAAACGCTCTTCAGAAATTGCCCGTCCACGCGGAAACGTCTGAAAACGCTTACAAAGTAAGACGTCCTGTCCGTCAGGCGTTTAATTAGCAACACAATCTGAAGGTGGTACAAAGTGACGATCTTTTAACAAAAGCTATCAAACCGGATCAACACAACAACTGCAGTACAACACCGTCCACCGTCGTGTTTATTTTGAGTTGAGCGGGTCAGATGACTAGAAACACAGCGTCGTATCGGTTCGTACTACAGCACGGAAACGGCGTTTTCAAATGTATCCTCTCGGGAGAGAGTTTTCGCAAAGCTCGGTTTTCAGCTGGACGAAAACCGCCGTCTCGGTGTGGAGGGAAGGCCAAAACACGGGAGGAAAATCTGTGTTTTCAGGTTTATCCGGATTAATGTTGACGTAGCCTCCAGAATAAACATCGTGTCGGTTAGTGCTCATGACGCTCAGAATAAAGCTCAGGAGAGAATGCCACTTTGGCTACCTTTTTCTAAATGATCAGCTGTATTTATCTCCTGCTGAAATGCCATGCGTCGTCTGGCACGTTAAAACAGTTACACGCCCAGCGTATTGATTAATTATGGTGTCTGTGTGCTAGCAGATCTGCTGACCTCCTGCTGGAGTCGGGCTGGCCTTCATGCTGGGCTTTGACCTTGAAGTTCACATAATTAGTGTCATTAGTTTCCCAAGAGCAGCTTTGCACAAGCTTTGTATTGACTTTCCTTGTTTAGAATTTACTGCTTTGCAACCTCTACTTGACAGTAAAAGTCTTTACGTATCAGAGAACGTCAATGCTTTAACCGGTCTTCTCGTTTCACATAGTGACACTCGGTGCAATTTTTGACGTGCGCTTCGAGAGCTTCTGTTTTGGCCCCGGTCGAGGCTCGGCTAAAAAAGGAGCCGCTCTCTCACCTCGGTTTACGACGAGCGTAGACACGAGAGCAGATTCTGGACCGGCTGATCATCTCGGACTAGAGTGGAATTTGACAAACGGATCACTTGGGAATGTTATGTATGATGTCTTAGGGAGTGGCATTACCGAGACATTTCCACAAAGAGGGGGAGTAGGGGTGGGGGGGGGGGGGGACAAAAGTGACCCATCTGATCCAAATAAAACATCTCGGTTTTTTCGTGGCTGCAAATGATTCATTTTCCAGGTTGAGTCATGTAGAGAAAGAAAGCGACCCTCCCTATGATTCTTCAGTAATGTGCGGCACATCACACATCAGCGTCGACGCTTGACGTTTTTATGTATGTTCTGATGTTTCATTAATGCGATCGTTCAGGCACGATCTTGTCGTTTTTCTCAGGCCACGTTCGTCTGATCTGATGTCTGGTCATCGTACTTTATAGCGTCGTATCTAACTGCTCTTTATAATCCGTAGTATCCGAAATGCCGTTTGTTACTGATGCATGCAGAGAGCCTTTACTTTGTCCCTGAACACTTATACAATCTTTTAAATAAGGAATAAGCAGCAGGCAGGCTTGTGATGTAGCGTAGACGTAATGTCATTAAATTGGCATCTCATTAGCATGAAGTGCATCTTACTTATGAAGCACGAGTCATTAGAGGAAAGCGGTGACTAAGACCCCACACACCACTGTGCTTAGGCTGAAGTCAGAACTAGACATAGTTTAAGGTTAAGTAACTGAAACTAGTCGTGTGTGTGTGTGTGTGTGTGTGTGTGTTAATCTCCTGACCTGAAGAGTCACCTGACTCTTGTGTACTGAAAGCCTGTGCTTCCTGTGGGCTGTAAAACGTTGCCGAATAGTTAGTTTACAAGATAACGTACTGAAAACCAGTCAGTTCTTTGAGTTTTCAGAATAACTACAGAGATCATAAAGATCGCCGATGATGTCGTTACTTTAGTTAAACGCTCCTGGGTCGAATTACAAGAGTTTACTACTCTGCGTAAGGTTCTGTTCAGTGCTCAGGAAATCAAAATCTGTGTCGCTTGGTGTTTTGGACACCGATATGCCAGCAGATCCTGAAAAAAAATATTTGAAACAAAATAAATAATAATAAATCTGTTCTGCACTCATGTACTAAATTTGCATCCAGCTAAACAGCTGCTCAGGAGTAAACATGAGCGGTCGGTGAACTTTTGGTTTTGTATCTTCTCCCGCGTTATTTCCTTTTCCAGTCCTCGGCACCTCGCTGGAGGTGGACACCGTCCTCTGCAAAGTCCACTGGTGATTTTTTTTTTTTTTAGTAGTTTGCTAAGCTGCTGTTGAGTTTGTTTACGTTCTCCGTTGGTGTATATTGAACGCTATTGGCCGTTGTGGAAATCAGTCAAGCGTTCTGCCACCTTGACTCCCTGTTTCAAAAGATCGTCCATCAACACAAATCTTCATTGCATGTTCCAGATTGGTGTTCGAATCAAATTGTTAAAGCAAGCTAATTTTTCTTTGGATTTCTGGGCTATTTGAGATCTTTTCCATAGTGTCTGAGTGTCTCGGGTTGTAATCAAAATAAGTTTAATTGCTTTGGACCTCGGAGACGGGGACAGGAAGAGACAGACACTGAACTTGGAAGCTAAGTAATATGGCAGCATAGCTAAAATATGATGGGTTATGGTTGGAAAGTTATCACGGTGTCCAAATATATCAGGGATTCTCAAACTTTTTGCAGCCAGGGATCACTTTAACCGTGGAATAAAGATATACAGATGACGGATATATTGTTTGATGAACATAATCCAACTATTCAGATATTAAAATGTGTTCATTAGTATATTTTTATCTATTTATTAGAGCCTTAGAGCTACCTAACGAACTTTTGCTAACGATAGTGATGAACCACTTTGGTGTGGTATTAGGGATGGGCGATATGACAAAAATATCACATCACGGTACTTGAGGACGTTTCTACGATACACGATGCATATCATGATATAATTTAGCTAACAAGCTGTCTGCAAAACAGTAGTAAAATCAACAAAAAAATGTTAACCTGAGCTTGGCGATACTTTCCTTTAATGCCTACAAAAACAAAGAAGATAAAGTTTTAAAAAATTACGTAAAATCAATGACATCCATTCAGTACCATTTAATTTGTGATTGTTAAAAACATAGACATATATCGCAATATCTCAGAAAAGTATATCACGTAATCATTTCTCACGATATCAATATATCGGCGAGCCCTAATGGGCAATTATAGACTTATAACTATGTGGTATTATTATTATTATTATTATTATTATTATTATTATTATTAATATGGTTCATGGTATTTTTTGCGGTAACGATATAAATGATGTCAGGATCTATGAATATTCATGACATGCAAATTGCAAATGCCTGCATGACCTCCGAGCAGATAGAGTTGCAGATGGACACGAGTGGGATTGCAGTATGTAAATGGCCAAAACTTACTTACTAGCCCATATAGGGCTGTTCCATATCGCATCGTCCATGACATACTGGTACTATTAGTCCCTACGATCAGAAGTCGTCATCCCGCTATATTGACGATATAGTTATACAGATATATGGAAATTATTTTCTTTTCTTTGGTGTTACTGCTCCAACTTGTGCTGCTGTGTCAACTTGAATTTCCCCTCAGTGAAGGTTCATCTTTTCTTATCTTCTTTTCTGTCATCTTATTTGATGACTGTCAGGTCAATCCCTGCACCCACAGAGAACACAGTTTCCCATGACACACCTCATCCTACCAACGTGGCCGACGAAGACTGCCCCCCACCCCCCCCACCCCCCCACACACACACACCCCTGTATACAATCACCACACACAGTATATAAGGACTTTATTCTCACTCTGTCATTTCGAAGTATTGCGAAGTGTGAGTACTTAACCTTACCAAGCCGTTCATTGCTATCATCGCTATTCTGTGTTAGATCCTGTTTTGTTTTTTTTTGGTTTCTGTCGTTTAGTTTTGACCTGGTTGTACTGTTTGCACATCGCCTGACCCATTGACCATTTTTTTTTTTTTTTTTTTTAAACTATGATTCTGGCTCTCGATTTGGAACCCTCCTCGCATTTGCATCCGTTTCCGCTTACCTGCCGTAACAACGACGTGTTCATACACCGCAGCGTGAGCATCTCGCGCATAGAACGAGAACATGCATGGCGGACGGCGGAGTTACAACCACGGGTGGAGTTACAACAAAAGGGTGGAAACACGTCAAGTTTGTTCCACCACCACAAACAAAAACACTGACCAGAATATGAGGAAAGCCAGAAGTTGCGCAAGGTGGAGGTCAACAAGTAACATATCCAAGAAAAGTGAAACCTCAATCCTGACCATCATCAAATACTAAACTATACCAATTAAGTATGTTTAAAAAAAAAAAAAAAAAAAAAAAAGAATCTTATGGATTATGCTTTGTTTGTGTCACTGTAAGCTGATGTGACTTGTGGCCGAAAGGATAGTGTTGATTGTTATTATTTCCATATCATTTATTAGGGTTGTTACTGTGTCATGGTGTATGATCACACTGTTACCTCAATACGCTTTTTTTTTCTTTTTCTTTTTTCTTTTCAAACTACAGTATTTTTCTTTCTCCCTATTGTTCTTATCCTGTTGTATCCAGCTGTGACTCCATCCAGATTTCACCACCCCCCCCTTCCCTCTGTCCTCCTCCAGAATCGTACCACAGCCACCTTTATTTCCCTGCACATGGGACATGACCGCACTAAAATCCCTTTGCCTGTGTAATCCGCTACTGTTCTACATCCGTTACTCTGCTACCGATGCTGCGCGTAACTTTATCATACACGATGATGCTCAAGCATGGCGTTGCTGACAGGAATTTCTCAAAACAACTGTCTATTCTTGGGAAAGCAGAACTACAAACTGCCTCGCTTGTTAGATTTTTATTTATTTATTTATGTATTTATTTTTTGGCTCTGCGAAAGCACCTTCCCTCACAAGCCGCTCTCTTTTTCTCAGCTTACAGCGACAACATGAGAAATACTGACCGTGTTTTAATGGAAACGCCGTTCTCAAATATCTTTCTGAAGCAGAAAAACTATTAGGGGATTTAATATTTTTTTTTACTTTTGCAATAAAGGCTTCCTTTCGTTTCTACTACCAGCTTGTGTGCTTTTCTAAATGGTGATTTTAATATTGTGATAACATGGAATTTTTCGACTAGGTTGTCGTACCGTGAAACGTATCGCATCGCCCCTAAACACAATGACTGTTTATTGAAACCATTCTGTTAATCAATCACGGTTGAACGTTTAAGAATTTTTAACTTCTTCTGTTTCAGTTTAAACAAGAGCTTGTAAATATGCACACCCAACAGTTACTTCCTTGTCCTGAATGCGGTAATGAGCCTTGTGAAACGTAGACACACACACACACGCGCGCACACGCACACGCATGCACGTGCAGATACACTGCTGTACAAAGCAAGGAGTATTAAAAGAAATCTAAAGTAAGTCTGATGTGTTAACAGCTTCTAGTGAATTCCTTTTATTTAATTAGAAGCTTTCCTGCAGTGTGGATCCCATTCGTGGCTCCTCTCCACACACACACACACACACACACACACACACACACACACTGATCTCCACACACCCAGGCGCCAATGAGGATCTGTTACTGAGCTAGTGAGCCTGCGATCATGTATCTCTGCTGTATTCTCAGGTCATCAGTGATTCCAGCTCTCCAAAATGAAACCATAAACAAGGCCTCGATCCGATCTCCCATAATAGTGCCTGCATACTTGGCGCTGATGTGATGTGCTTTATTTTATACCGTGTGTGTAAATGTTTGCCGACAGCTTGGAGTCATGTGTAATGCTGTATTCTACTAAAGGTCATAAGTCCTAATTTCCGACCTGCGAATAACTCCCCCCTCAACTCCGCAAGTCCTTCTCAGGAGCTCAGGATGGTCTCCTTAACTCCAAGTTCAGCAAGTGACATCAGATCAACATGGCTGCTCAGAGCATGAACTTACCTTCCGAACCAGTTATGCTGTTTAAGATACAAGTATTTGCTTTAGCCCGATCAGAATACATTTTGCTGCGGCTTTTTTCAAAATTTGCGATGCAACTTGTGGCGTTTTTGCGTGCTTTTTTGCGGAAAACTGCTTGAGTTGGCGAAATTGTAATTTCGCAGTGATGTTTGTTGGTAAATGAGAGCTTTAAACTTTACTCATGTTCGACACACGTGAACCGAAGAGGGCTTTGGCGTTGTGATGATGTCACATGATGCATCTTGGCCCAGATCTGCGGTAACGTTGAAAAATTGTAAGCTCCTCAGAATATTGTGGCATTTCCTTGATTTTGTGTTAAGTTCTGCGATAGTAAAATCCTGGAGGAACTGAATATGTGGAGACCAAAACGAACTTTCTACTTGCTAATGGATTTATCATTTGTCCACCCCGGCATAACAACAATGCTACTACTATTACTACTACTACTACCACCACTATCTCTAATAATAATAATAATAATAATAATAATAATAATAATACAGTTTAGAAACAGTTTATTTTTCACTTTGTTTCTGAACAGAAATAATATTTGTCCGTTCCTGCTCCAGCGTGCCACACCCTCGTGTTTAGTTGAGGAACCTGGTTCGAAGGAAACAGAAGAATGGTTAATACTGTTCTCTACAAGCCTTATCTGCTTCTAGGAAGCCAAGGGTACAAATGCAACCAAACCCTGCATTTAACCAGAAACATGAACATATTTTTAACATATTTTTGCTTTACTGCCTCTGCTTTGTTGCTTGCAGCATCGTAATGAAAACGCATCATCTTAGCAACTATCTAACGTCATATCTTCCTCTAGCCAGGCTCGCAGGACGTGACGAATTCTAGACAGGAATTTAGGCCTAGTGGGAAAATGTTGAGGTTTTAAGGCTACACTTTCTTTAAGTCACACTAGATCAGAAAAATAACTTTTTATTAACCAGTTAAGCACCGTTTTCAATTTGGAGCAATTTCGACTGATATTGTTTGTGTTTTTGATTGTTTACAGAGATTTTTTTTGTTGTTTCATTGTTGTTGTTTTTTTTGTTGTTGTTGTTGTTCCCTGTAATATTTCTAGTCCCTGACTACTACTGAGATTTGTGTTGTGTATCAGCATTGGTGTTTTGTTTCTGCAGGGCCTCCTCCTGGTTGCTCTTGTAGGAATGTCTGTAATCGTTGCTCTACTCAGGACTCGGGCTTCTCTTCCTCTCTGCCAGGATGCAGCGGTGTCTGTTTAAGGTCACTGTGGGGTGGGGGTTGGATTTATTCAGGTTTAACTACACACAGACGTTTTGCGAGTAAATATGGCAGGCTGTGATAAACCGTTGATGCGGTGAAGATTTGTGCTTCAGATGTTTATAGACTGAAGCGACGTGGGTGAAGAAGGCGTCGGTTAAAACGAATCAGATTTACACGTAGTTGTTGTAGTCGGTAGTGATTAGGATATAGTTATAGGAGCTTTGTATTTCCGGCACGGTAGTGAGATTGTGCGATTTGTACAAAGCGCAGCCGCATTTCTCACATGCACAGGTTTGTTTTAAATTTGTACTCCCTCCTTTTCAATAAGCTAAACAAAGCTCTGTTCCTCAGCTCCAGCTCGTAATTGCACAGGATGCCGTACTCCCAGCTGTGGAAGAACTAGCGCGCGCTCTCTTTCTCTCTTTCTCTCTGTGTGTGTGTGTGTGTGTGTGTGTGTGTGTGTGTGTGTGTTAGTGGCGCGTGCTCCCTCTCCGCCTGCATATAGCTAAAATTCCCTTTTATGGCATTGAAGTGCTTTTCAAACAGGAAATGACATCACACTACGCCGAGGCAGAGCAGGAGTTGCTTTTGCTGTGCAACATTCCACACAGCATGACTCGCCTCAACTCTGACGCCTCAAGTCAGCTCAACTAAAATAGCGAAGAAAAATAATAATGTGATTAAACCCACACGCTTTTACAACGGAAATGAGTGGAAAGTTCACAAATAAAAATACATGTGCTCGTATTGTCCAGGGATCGAGATCTGCGAGCTAACGGCGAGGCTTGAGACTTGTCTGGCTCATGAGCAGGGATCATGTAAACTGAAAGAGGAAGGGTGGACATGGCGGAGCCTGTCAGAAATGCGTGTCATTTTCGGGGGGGGGGGCAGAGCTCTTACCCGTCACTACTTCTGTCTTAGAAGGGGGTGAGACGCAGAGGAAATTCATGTAGTTGTAGCTACTCAAACATCCGATGACTTCTCAGTGAAGTCAGACAGTTCTGATGTCAGAGTCTGATGTCTAGTACAGTTCCTACTGTAATAGGGATAATAAGCATGAACCTTTTTTTTTTATGTATATTAGCGGTGTAATGTAGTGACACTATCTGTATCTGTTTAGTGGACCAACTATCCATATCTGTATTTGTATTCAGGTATAAATCTGAAGAGGGCGTGGCCTAAACTGGAAATGGTGATTCCTACCCAGCATTTGTCGTTCCGGCTCGGACGGTTCGACATCATCGCTCTAGATCTTCATTAGCCTCGACTCCAGATGTGCATGAACGTTGTTTGTAGCTGAATTTAGATGGCTCTACTCCGAACAGCTGCACGTTCATGTTCTTCTGCGTGTTCTTTGTTATTCAGCGTGTTCGCTCACACCCACACGAAAGCAGTTTTTCTGATGCGTCCTACATGATCCCACCTCCTGAGACCTTTGGACCCGATCAAACCTTTTTTTTATCAAGCTTTCTTTCTGTATCTGTGTCAGTTTGAATGCAATATCTTTTCATTTCAAATAAAATATTCAGAGTGTGTATAGAATTTATTGCATACTGTTATTGCTTTTCAATGAGGTTGTGCAAAATGTATCAAATATTACACTGGAGTGTAATAATCTACTGAAAGACCTTTTTGACTTTTAAAGTCCCCGTGAAGTGCCTTGAAACGCCACAGAGTTATTCGGTGTGTTGACGACGTAATTTCCACTAAAACGGGAAATCAGGGTGAGACGTATCGAGTGGCTCTGCCCCGTCTTTAAATAGCCAGTAGCGTTTAGTTTACCTCACGGCCCGGGCTAAGTCGTACTTGACAGTTAGTACCATGGATTTTTATAATGTTGGGGACAGGACACTTTTGATTCTAGAGAGCATTCGATTGGACAGAAAATCTGATGAGAAGCTGAGGTGCAGAATGATGTCATTAAAATTGTTGCTCCGTATTGGTGATAGAGAGAGACTGGACATTTTGAATGCATATCTCTACTAAATGCAAATCCCGTCATTGTTTTGGAGCACACTAGCTTATAGATAACCTTAACCTTAAAGTGCACCTATTAAGGTTTTTCAAATATTACCCTACGAGTAGTGTGTTATAGAGCTGTCTGTGAATGTAAAAAGTCTGCAAAGTTTTAATAATTAAACAAACGGAGTTATTGACTCCCAAAAGAAGGAACCGATTCTGAACAGCTGAAACTGAGTCGTTAGTAATTCCAAATTTATTTCCTGTACTAATCTACGTAGGTTTGTAACAAAAAAAGCCCCGCCTCTGGTCTTCACTGGCTGCTCACGAACAGACAGAGCTGAAACTCGTTATGGTAGTGGGCGTTTCCTTTCCGACACACGCTTACAGCGCTAGACCAATCACATCAGACTGGGACATCTGACCAATCAGAGCAGAGTATGCTCTCTGAAAGGAGGAGTTTAGAGTGAATCCTTTAGAACGGATCATCGAACGAATCGTTTGTGACACTGGGGGGAAAAAAGGTAATGCTGCAATTTAAATTATGAGCACGTTAAAGTGTTTTTTGACCGCGGATGCATGTAAATCTATTGTATGAGACCTTTAAAACAAAATTAGGCACGTTTCAAAACCACAATAGGTGCGCTTTAAGGCTAACATATTCATACTCAAAGCCACAAAACTTCCATTTTGATTTCATGGGGACTTTAAATCAAGCGAGCTGCTGTTTTAGAATTTATTTTAATTTTAAAAGCGTTTTAGTGAATTCTATTCTGCACTATCAACAGATGCTGTGCCGCAAACAAGTGTGCAGAAACAAGCGAATATCCTGATGTCCTCATACATCATTGAAAATAAATGATTGATGGACTTTTTTTAACCAGATCTGTGTTCATTTCATTACAGGCAGCGTGGCTGCTCACTTTATATGCTTTTTTTTATTTTTAAACACAGGAAGCGTACCCTACTCTGTGTGCAAAGCATGAATAATAAAAACCTACTCGCTACAAAACCACACGAGCAGCATTTTTGCAGCAGGTAGTGTTAATACATGAGTTGCAGTTTTGCTTAACCGAGGTAACGTCAAAATTGTCTAGAAGTACAAGAGTGACTGCTAGCTGTTGAGAGAGAGGAATCAAGAATAGCTGGCCCGCCAGCGTGCAGTCGCCATGCTATCTACACAGCTTCTGTGTGTACGAAGGTACTCGTATCTTTGGAAAGCTAAGATTCTTGTGATTCGATTGATGTAAACCGTTTCAAGATACAATCTCAACAGCAGCTACAATTAATTTCTGTCAGACCACCAACATACAAACAAACACGTACGAAACGGGGTCAACTCGCCTCAGATGAAGCCTCATAGTAATCCACTGATTCATAACTTCCTGACAAAAGCAGTCTTGTTACACTGGAAAAGGTCCAAACAATCCAATGATGTAAAAAATATGTAGTCCACCTTTCAAAAGAGAAGAAAACCATGCACATACACCAAATGGTACGTCAACAACGGCTTTAATTTTACTTTGGGTATGCCTTGGCTAGGCGTTTTAGCTAGTGCTCAAGTGCAACCATTTTACGTCATCGACTCCGAGTGCACTGCGCATGCCACGTAATGGCGGCCTCCGTAGGTTCAAATATATTAAATATTAAGGATTTTTAAAGTAATGAACATATTTATGTGTTTCTAACAATGGTTTTTAGTAGTAGAGGGCAATTATTGCGTGTCAAGGCCTACAAGTCTTCATCGTCGGGGTTCCTTTTAAAGGTGTCTCTGTTACTGACCTCCGACTGTTTCCTGAAAATCTTTTAGTCTTTATTTTCTGCCAGTGAAACAAACGCGGACTTGATTCTGAGTGAGCTTTGTGTCTTTGCTCGTTTCATCAGATGATTCGTCCTTCAGCAGTTTTTATGCACACGTTGGTGCATTACACTGTGACAGTGTTTGAACACATTAAAGATTTTTAAAGAGAATTTTAAAAAGCCTCGGGATGAAGCTGATTGATGTGAGATGTTAATCTGCTCCTTTTTTTTTTTTTTTTTTTTTTTTTGCCTTCACAGAACCAGCAGAAGACCCCAAACTGCCACATCTCTGTGGGAGGCCTTCTCCCATTTCCAGAAGATTCCATCAGGTAAACTTCTCTTTGTTCGAAGCAGTCCTTTGGCCTGTTAGTTGTTATTATTATTATTATTATTATTATTATTATTATGTATAATAATCCTTTAGACATTAAGAACGTGTTTTAGTGATTAAGGATGGTAACAGTGTAATTGCTAAGCTATAATTAAAACCATTAAAAAATCATTTGTAATGATCAGTGTTTGATATTTGAATTCCTGGACTCATCATCCCATTCGTGAGGAATGTGTCTGAGTCGCATATGTTTTCATTTAGACCAGTGTTTCCTTTGAAATCTGATGGTAAAGAAAAGAATCGTTTGTTGAGGCACCGTATGGGACCGCTTTGTTCAATACTTTAGCGAGATGCCGTTTGTGTATATGTGGAACGTTAGTATGATTCGGAGATGGTATTCTCCTCCTCCCGGCATAGTGACCCGATGTCAACAAAAATATAGCAAATATACCTGTGAAACAACATGACTACTAACTTAGCAAAAGTAATCATGTATTTGAGTCTACGTGACTTAGATGAATCTAGATGATCTTAATTTACATTTGTAAAGTTTATCTCTCCTGTGTGAACTAAAAAGTGTTCAATAGAGTGCAGAGTCTGTTATACGTTGTATCTGAGAGCTGTTGGCCTTCGAATGTTATTTGCGTACTCTTTTTGAAGGTGTAAATCGGTGCAGTCGGAAGCCTGTTTAGCGCCTGCTAGCAGACAGCTGTGTCAGGAAAACGTTCCCCGAGGCTGCTACTTAACACCGCAATTACCATGCCTTTTTAAAGCTTGTGTGTTTTTGAAGAGCAACAGTAACGAGGCGTACTCGGACGACGTTCTGTTTTTTGCCTTTGTATCCATGCAGAGTGGGGGCTTCACACTGAGGCATCTCCTGTGTCTCAGTCAGTCCACATTTGAACCACCTTACATCACGTCACTACATGCCGTTCTGCCCGTTTGAGCAGCTCACTTGTTTTTACTGTCGGACTGAAGTCACATAAATAGCACTAACGTGTTCTGAGAAACGGCTCATCACCGTGAAGACTGTATTATGCATGGTGCCTCAACCATACAGAGTCATGTCTGACCTCTGTGGGTGTGAAGACCTTACCTTAGACATAACCGATTTGATACTCCTCAGACTGAAGTTCAGTTTCACACAGTTACAAAAATGATCTCCAATTAGTGATCTTGACTTTAAAAAATAATTTATTTATTTTTTAAATGACAGGCCGTGCTGTTACAGGACAATAATCAACAACGGGGAGGTGGGAATGTGGCTTGACCCTGATGTTGTTTACTTTCCAGTAACTGCAGGACCCACAGCGTTTTATTGCTCTTATTACCACAGCAATTTACCAGCAATTACATTTTTATTCCTTAAAGAACGACCTGACAGCCTGTTCAGTTTTATAGTGATATTTAACATTGTGGAACATCCAGAAAACCAGTTAGTTTCTGTTATCACTTACCGTTATAACAGCTTGTAACAGTCACTCCCTTCTTTTGAGGAAGTTTGCAGTTAATAAGACAAAATAAACACAACACGTTACAGAGGAACCAGAAAGCCCAAAATCTTCTGTCTTTCCTGAAGATTTTCCCGTGATCTGGAAACTTACTGTTACGAAGCACCGACACGGGAGACATAAATGTTCCTTAAACGTTTTTCTTTGTTAAATAATTTTTTTTTTGTTTTAATCTGTTTATTAGGCTTAGGTTATGCAGATTATACTTTCGCCGTACAAGTACCTATGAATTAGATGTTACTATAGTAACTGGAACGTATTACAACTAGTGCTTGGGGCAGTGGTGGCTTGACGGTTAAGGCTCTGGGTTACTGATCAGAAGGTCAGGGGTTCAAGCCCCATCACTGCCAAGCTGCCACTGTTAACCCTCTCTGCTCCAGGGGCGCTGTATCATGGCTGACCCCATGCTCTGACCCCAACCCCCTAACATGCTGGGATATGCGAAGAAGAAGGAAAAAAAAGAATTTCATTGTTCTGTAATGTATATGTGACCAATAAAGACTCATTGATACATATGTGTGATTTGAATTACAGCCAGAATTATTGTCAAAGCTGCTGTTATAGAAAATAAACCGACACCTCCTGACCAAACAGATTCGAAGACCTTTATAACTGACCTCAATTCACTCTAGGACCAAATACCTACGTTTATGCTCTGCCACAGCTTGCATTGCACATTACAAAGTTCGTCACGCCTCACAGTCAGGAAATACAGTCTGTTTCTGCGGCTCGTCAGTGTGAATGTGGAACTAGCTCAAGTCTCAAGCTCCAGTATAGTGTTGGTTTCCTAGAATGACCAACCTCTTGCTTAGTTGAGTGCAGACATGGGTATTATTTTGAATCTGGTCATCATTTGCTGTTTCGTGCTTTTCAAAGTAGAGGTTTTCTCAGGGCGGAAACGTTAACGATTGTGCAAGACGTTGGTCACTGACCCAGGAAGCGGTTGCTTTCCTGCCAACACAGTGCTAAATTATTTATATCTTTGCTTGATCAGCAATTTCCTATTGTTCCAGTGTTTTAATGGTGTCGAAGTGAATCCTGCAGTAGGAGGCAGGGAATTTAGCTGGACTGTTAATCATCCAGGAGCCCAGCTTCTACTCCATCAAGAAAAAAAAAAAGTTTAAAAATATACTTCTAAATAGACTGTTTCGTTGTTTTGTTTTGTTTTTCTTGCACGTGAGGGCTGATCGTATAAAAAATGCGAAAATTGGACAAAAAGTTGGATTTGATCATAAAACTTGCCTCGGGTGTTATCGCTGTTTGCGGGACTACCAGACCGATTAAAATCTAAAGCATTTTGGCTATCGAACACGAGACTAGGCCGGTTTGGTGTCTGTAGCCAAGGTGAGGCACAACTAAGCTATCATTGTGTGGGTTTAGCTGCTGCAGTGCCATGCAAAGTACGTTAGCTGTCCTTGTGCTTTGCTCATATCATGTTCATGTAACTTGGAACTCGTATAGACGTTTACTCACCATGTTTTCATGGCACAGCGTGAGAGGATGTTAGTGCTTCATTTTCAACCCGTAAAAAAAAAAAAAAATCAGTTTTTCTCTCACACTGATTGATAAACTCTAGCTGCGTTTGGCAGAATGGAGACACGACAGCCAATAAGACACAAGTATTTTCCTGTAAACCCTGTCTGATTGGTCTCGCCTCCATTCACTCAAGATACAAAATTACGACACTGCCGTCTTCTTTTACTGACTTTCAGTTACGTAGTGACAAACTGCTCCCAAGTGGAGAATTATTCAGGGCTAAAGAAAAAAAAATCTTCGGGTCTACATCCCAAAATGCCCAGGTGAGGTTACGCCCCTGGTGGGAGGCATGTGGAAAGGAACCACAGCTGTAAAAACTGCTTCGTTGTGTATGACGAGAGATCAGAAAGACTGGAACTTGTCATTAAAACGTGTAAGCCAGTAAATGAAGTGTCGGGCAGATCCTCTGACTGTGTAGCAACACTTCATGCTGTTATACAGCCCGCTTTTGTTGTCAGAACACAGTTAATCACGGAGATGCTTTATAAACCTCAGCTTTAAACGCCTCAACAATGGCCTGTTTCAACACACATACGCATGCACCCTGATCCGCTCCGAGATCTCCGTTAATAGAGCTCCTTGTTTCCTTTTTTCTTTTCCTTTACTGCCCATGTTTAGAAACGGATATGCTCTGTCCGGAATCACGTCTGTGCCTTTTCACCCGCATTACGACGCTTTCGGAGCAGCGATGTCTTTTTGTTTAAGAAATCATTCCTTTTTTTTCTTTTTTTTTTTTTTTAAAGCAGTACAAATAAAAACTCTAATTTACAGCTAATGCTGCGACATATTTATTTCGTGTATAACTGTTAAATCTGGAAGAAGGTATTTTTTGTCGGCAAATAATGAACAGTTTATCTTCCATCACAAACACACACCCTAGAGTTCCACAGCAGTGCAGTAACATCTCTATCTCTTCATAACCCTTACAAACAGTAGCCATTCTCGTATCTTAGGACGGTTTGTTTTCCGTCTCGTCTTGTGACATCTTTATGACTCGGTGCTGCCGATGTGCGTGCGATTACAGGGTTTGCCGTAAGCACAAGCTGCAACAGGTCTCTAGGTTTCCTGACTCTGTGAATAAATCAGGTTGTTGTACATTTTCAGTCAATAGGTTTTAAATATTTTGGTTTAAGTTACTACATGATTCCTTCGGGCAGGATTTTATCGCAGGTCACTTTGGTGAGATCTAACACTCAGTTTGTTCTGCCCTACATCCACATGAAGTCAGTAAGACAATCTGAAAAAAGACGAGCAGTGTTTACGCAGTATTTTGACTCAGAGAGCAGTGCACAAGTCAGAGGCGTGTACTGGGAGCCAGCATTTATCACTTTCTTGTGACCACATATGAAGTTTGCAGAGATGCAGTACATTTTCCAGTAATTGTCCAGCGCAGCTCCATTAAAAGTAATAAATGACAGTAGATACGTATCAGGTACCTCTGGTTTACAGAGTATATATAATTCATGTTTATATGCTACAGTTTTTTTGGGTTTTTTTTTTAATGGATAAAACTGCTCAAAACCAGCTGAACTGACAAAAATGTCCAAAGGTGTGCTAATGATCACTCACGATTGATCTTCAGGACTCACAGCTGCTACTCCACTTAAACTGTACACAAATGACCTCAGCACAATATGTACACACGTACCGATGATGTTTTTTGAGAATCATGTGACAAAAACTACATTACAGTCCTAGACAGACACGTCTAGCACCTCTTCTTTCACTTTACACAAGAACGCCTAGAGATCATAAAGACTAGTAAATAAGGAGGGTAAAGCTTATACAAGGAGACAGACATATTCTGGCAAAGAGTTTGTACATCCAAGTTGTAAGCCCACACGATCAACACAACCTAATCAGAAACGAACCCTAGGGCTTTAAGGGTTACGCTTACACGACAACGATGCACTAAAGACGGAAAAGTATTTCCTTTGCGTTCTTGAAAACTTTCACGTACAGACGAAGACGTTGCCAAAAGATCCCGTTCACACGGTTCCGTGACAACGACTAAAGACCGCTGTTTTACGTATGCCAGGCCAGTAGTTGGCGATGTCGCTTTGTAAAGGAACACAACACGTCCGCCGTATTGATCCGGGTAAGGCTGCCCTATACACAAATACAAGTAAACAGTGGTTTTTCTGGATAAAAAGCACAATAACATTTCCATTTCTCAAAAGATTTCAATGGTTTATGATCTACGTGGAGTACAAAAAAAGTTCTGTGTCCAATTACTTCGAATCTCGATAGTTAGACTTGGAAAATGATTCCTTGTCATAAGGAATTGTGAAAACTCACGCATTGTGAAAACTTATTTTTATTGGTTAATAAATGCTGCGACGTCCCTAACGTAATATATTGTAATGTACGTGAAATTTGCATAAAAATGTTTTTGTTGTCTTTTTAAAAATTTTTATTTTCATTGTGGAAATGGATTTTTCTGTCTTCAACCCCACCTTCTGTTAACAAAGCTCGTTCATTTTTAAATACTGAAAAAAATCGAAATAGTGCAAACAGTGAGACACTGGCAGTCAGTCTGCTTTCTATATTTTATTAGCAATAAAAGGATACAGATTTACTCCAAAACGTACACTTACACAGATAATGATACGATTTTGAACACCCTTCGTCGGAGTAGTTGCGGGTTAATAATGTGGCGTATGTAACACATGCGTCTCCGCTGGTCGTAGTAGTGAAGCAGGAAATGTACACTTTGCTAAAGAAGCGTCAATAAACTCAAGATCTCCAGCGGCACAAACACAGTGCTGTTGTTTTGAATGTCTCGCACGTTGTTTTAAAGTACTCGCACGCACGCACGTACGTGTATAGACCGAGCACGTAATTACGCGTGCGCATGACGTCATCGTTTTCAGACTCTCCTTTTTGTACGTTTACACGGAGACGATAACGGCACCGCTTTCAAAAACTTTGTACTTCGAAAACCCGTTTCCAGGCCCCGAAACGTCGTCGTCGTGTAAACGAACCCCCAAAACACATAAAAAGTTTTCAGTTTTGAGTTGAAAACGTCGTCGCGTAAACGCGTAAACGTCGCGTAAGAGGAAAGGACTTTTCACATGTCGTGTTCACTCGTTCACCCTAAACCGAGTCTGTTTCATTTCAAACCCAGGAAGTAAGCCTTTATACAGAAGAGCGAGTGTTAGATTTGTGGTGCAGTCTGTTGGAATATTATCCTTTACATGGTGATGGTGAAACATCCACACTACCCCCTACCCCCCTTTTTGAACCCTCTTAAGGCTGCAGCTGTGAAAATCCTGTCATGAGTCTGCTGTGAAGTCTACCCCCTCATCCCATTTCCTAAATTTAGGGACGGTATTGCTGGGATGGGTGGCCGGAATGCAAGCAGACCCCCTCCATAGAACCTGTGCTGACAGTCGAGAGAAATAGCAGTGACGAGAGAGCTTTAGAGGATGACGAGATTCCTGTGACATCGCTAACTGAGGAAACTCGGCACGCTGCTGCTCTCAAGCGCGCCACGAAACAATCGCAGCAGTCGGCGAGCACGGCGTCTCCGGACTTCTCGCTGGAGTTAGTGCCAAATTGTGGAACGTTCATTGTGTTTTGAATTTCGTCGAGTTGAAACGTGTTGATCGTTCAGGTTAACCTCAGCCTTCAAAGACCTCAGTGCTGTTTGAGCACTTGGCCTAAGAAACAAGCGAAATGCAGAACGTTTTCTTTCACGAGGGCTTAAGAGCTGAGGTTTTTATTCTAAGTACGCGGTATGCCTTTTTCACTGTCGGACTCAAAATGGTTCCTCTTTGTTCTGAGCTCTTCCTCTTTTTGTAGATGGTGTTAAAATAGGGGCCGTGTCCTCAACTGCGCTTGCACAACGCAAACGGAGCGTAAAGCAGGGCTGAAATTCCTTCGCGTATGTATTATGTATGACTAAATTTGGTTTCACTGTAAACCACACGCTTGTTGTACTTAACATAGGCTTCGGTTAGATGCAAATTGCACGTCTGAGCGCTCCACCTAGCATGCTGAAGTTTGAATTCAACAAGTGGTTGTGAGATTTCAGATCTACTGTTGGTTTTGGAAGTGCTTTTTGTTTTTGTCATCATTGCTTCTTTGCTCGTATTCTTTGGCATTCGTGATCCTGCACTTTTTTAGGGATGGGTGAGGTGTGCTGTCTATTCCTGATGTTCTCTCAGCAGCCGGCAGAAGTACAGACATGAAGATCTCTGACGTTCTAACATGCTCCTGTTCTGGAGTCTTTGCACTGGCTCCTGGTCAGGTTCCTGTGTTGATTTTAAAATGATGATGCTCACATACAAAGCATTACATGGCTCGGCTCCTCATTACTTATCTGCTTTATTAATTCCTTACACCCCAAATCGCAGCCTGCGCTCCTCACAGTGTAATTTAACTGTTCCATAAACCCGCTTAAAATCTTCCCTTTGGAACTCTCTCCCTATCGAGCTTAGGGAAGCTCAGACCTTTGGCATTTTTAAAGCTCAACTTAAGACATACTTTTTTAAACTTGCATTTGACTGCGGATGTCTACTTTTATTATTATTATTATTGTTATTCTTATTAACTTTTATGATTTTTTATAATACATGTACAGCGCTTTGAGAAGCTGCTTTTAAAGGCACTCTATAAAATAGTTTATTATTATTATTATTATTATTATTATTATTATTATTATTAATGATCTTGAGCATGCCAAGATTTGAAGCTCTTGTAATTTACACTTACACCACTGAGTACAAATTGGATAACTTTTTTTTTTTTTTTTTTTTTTTTCCCCCCCTTTTTGGATACATCACTTTTCCTCGAGTCTACTAAATTGGTTTGTTTCTTCCTGATTTTTGCTGTGAGCAGGCAATAAACTCGCACCCATTGTTTTAGATGTGCCGTTGCCCCACGTTACTCTTGTTCACGAGGAACATTTTGCATTATTAAACATTTGAGCTCTTTTGCAGTTGCGCATCCATAACTGTAACTCGCTTACACGCACAGTAAAACGATCAGTGCTTGAAACATGATACTCCAAGCACATTGACAAGTGGACACAGCAGCAAACCTCTACAAGATCCAGCATGCTAATGCTTAATGATCCCATTTCAGCGAAGCGGAAGAGAAGGTTGTTGTAAACGATCAGGAGTTTATCGTGACGCAGAGTTTCTTCATGCGCCGGTTTGTCCAGTGGGGAAAATTTTACTGACCAGTTTGAACTTTTAGATGTCCTGATTTGGGAAATACTGTCCTCCTCTTTGCTATTCAAAATTAAGGAAGCCAAGTCTTAATTTAAAATCCAAGTCCTGAAGGGGAAGTAAACATCGTTTAGGCAAAACCCATGCGCCATTTCCACTGGGTGGGGCAGATGGGTTTCTGTGATTAAGAGAACAATGACAGATGCTTTAATCATTATCAAATTCAGACAAAGGCAACTATATTTTTGGCAGGTCATGGATGAATGTTGTCGTAACAGCGATTATAACCTGTATGGACATATCTTTATATCTCTCAAGGGACAAAAGGTGTGTTTTTTTTTATATATATATATATATATATATATATATATATGAGAGAGAGAGAGAGAGAGAGATAAGTCTGCATACCCCTTGCAGAATCTGCTAAATCTTAATACTGTTAACAAAATAAGAGGATCATAAAAATTCCATGTTTTTTATTTAGTTCTGTCCTGAGTAAGCTATTTCACATCACAGATGTTTACATATAGTCCACAAGACGAGATAAGGGCTGAATTTATAAAAATTACCCTGTTCAAAAGTTTACATCCCCTTGATTCTTAATACTGCGTGTCGTTACCTGGATGATCCACGACTGTGTTTATGTTTTGTGATAGTTGTTCATGAGTCCCTTGTTTGTCCTGAGCAGTTACACTGCCCACTGTTCTTCAGAAATTCCTCCAGGTCCTGCACATCCTTTGCTTTTCCAGCATTTTCTGCATATTTGACCCCTTTCCAACAGCGGCTATATGATTTTGAGGTCCGTCTTTTCACACTGTGGACAACTGAGGGACTCGTACACGACTATTACAAAAGGTGCAAACATTCACTGATGCTCAAGAAGACAACACGATACAGTAAGAGCCAGGGGGTGTAAACTTTTCAGCAGGATGATAGTGTAAATTGTTAATATTTTGTCTTCTGGTAGACATGTAACTATCTTATTTAGCATCTGAAGGGCAGTACTAAATGGGAAAAAATAGATCTTTAAACAAAATAATAACAATTTACACTGATCATCCTGTTGAAAAGTTTACACCCCCCCTGGCTCTTAATGCATCGTGTTACCTTCTTGAGGATCATATAATATAGTATGTATGTATGTATGTATGTATGTATGGGGTAACAAACAACTTTTCCACTGAACAATATGGTTCAGGAAGGACTCTAAACCCAGGACTATTCATGTGCTGGTTGAAGCAGTGTTCCCCACCATAAATGGAGTTATTGAAAGGTTTACTAGTGATAGCGAAAATAATGAAACACTACATGGACATTAAAATATAAAAATATTTTTGAAAAATGATATTAGACATATCTCATTTGATGATAAATTGTGTGTGGCGCTGCTGTCTTTCTCCCACATACAGCTGTGATTAATGGCAGCACATGACCCAAAACACAAGTGCACCAGTACTTTAATCTTTTAGTGAAAATAAAGATAGAGGTTGAAATGTGAGTGCAGACTTTACAAGACATTGTTAGAAAACAACTCCGAGTTGTGCATTTTCATGAAGCTCGTTGTAATGCCAAACCTGCATTCTGTACAGTACTTGTAAGACACTAGGTAGGGTGTACAACACCACTGTTTTAGCCTGTTTAGTGCACAAACAAAGAAAACAGGAATCCATTTGCTATTCACCTTTACTAGATCACAGGTAAGAAATGTTGGCTCGTAAATACAAAACATTACTGTGGACAAATGAATGCAAAAGCAACTTCAACATGAATATTTTTGGGTTAAACTGTGATTGGGTTAAATGTTTTGAATCTGCTATAAAAATAAAAAGACTACACTACTACTAAAGATTTTTTGCTGGATCCTGGATTGAAGCAATTCCTCCCAGAGCCATTACAAAAATGAAATAAAAATAAATAAGCACCAGAAAGTGGGATCATGGGTAGTTTGACCATCATGGAAAAGTGCTGTAAGTATGTTGTGTTTGCTGTAAACATTTGTGTATCTTTTTTTTTTTTTTTGCAGGTGTAACAGTGACACAGACACACCAGCGCAGTCATGGTGGCGCTATCACTAAAGATCGGTGTGGGAAATGTGATTAAAACTATGCAGTTCGAGCCCTCCACCATGGTGTACGACGCCTGTCGTGTCATCCGGGAGAGAGTTCCTGAAGCGCAGCTCGGCCAGCGTGAGTGTCTCCTAACACATCACTTCCTGTAGCAAAACGCAGCTTTCAAGCCAAAACAGCAAATGTCTGAAATATACAGAAATGTCTTTTTATATTGTGCAACTGTAAGCTCGTCTTGTGTCTGCTTTAGCCCTGAATTTGAGATATTGGGATTAGCTAAAAATTCTTAAATACACTCCCTCTATGGCTCTTGTAATCTAATTTAAACAAGTCAAGTTACACTGTAGTGCATCGCTGTTATTGTTGTAAGTGTCACAGCCATGGTTAAGTTCTCCTCTATTTATTTTCTTTCATACCTAAGTGCTGATCCAGGGTCAGGGCTCTGGGCATCTGGGGTTTGATTTCTCAGATTGCTCAGAACAACAGTGCTGAATTCAGGTTAGCGCTGGTGTATTTGTCTTGGTTGAATTCAAAGCAAGACCTCAGGTCAGCACTCTTGAGCTAAAGTATTCAGGGGAACCTCTGATCCAGTGACTCCAGTTCCTCTTGAGGAACAAGCCCTGATTCCACCCTTCTGCCACCAGCCTCCACAAAAGCCCCTCCTGTAGGAAAAATGAAAGAACTCTCTGTCAAAACCTAAAAATATCCCAGAATATAAAATGCAAGTTCGGAGTTTCTAACAAAGCTGCTTTTGGCTCTCCGATCAGGGTGTGGCTAGCTCCTCCAGTCTTACATAATAACTTCCCTCTGGATGCGGTTCTTGTCATTCTTGTCCAAACCTGTGAGTAATTTTCCACTTTGAGTGCCTGTTTTTGGCCAACGTCAACAACTAATATGGAACGTTCAGCATCTTAAATAGCAAACTGTAGTGAGACACTACATAGTCCCTGAGGGGTAAAAAAAAAATAAAAATCCCTCAGTTCTGATGACAAAGTGTGTGTAGATGGGGAAATCTGAGTTACCCTTTGTGGTTGAAGGACATCGGGAACATTCATGAACTGAGACGGAGACGGGGTAACATTAAAGGAGTGACTGCATAATATCGCCCCGAGTCATTTCTGGTGGTCATTGTGGTCTGTAGATATTAAAAGGGAGAGAGATATGCATATTTTACCACCCATTTAACACCTCAGTGCTATTGTGGACATGTCATGGATTTTCTATAAATATGATTCTGTCTTAGTTCAAACTTTAAATTTTATTTATTTATTTGTTTATTTTATTACACAAAGCTGCCATATCTTCAGTGTGCAAAATACTTCAGGAGAATAAGCTCTGACTCTTTCCTCCTCTAGCCAATGACTATGGCCTGTTCCTGTCAGATGATGACCCAAAGAAAGGCATTTGGCTGGAAGCAGGAAAAGCCCTGGACTACTATATGTTGAGAAATGGGGTGAGTCAGTCACTCTGAGGCAGGAATGTCTGCTTGCTACCACATGTTACTTCATATAGAGGAAGTACACTACTGAAGGGGGATTATGATTAGACCAGTCAGTGGTGTGTGTGTGTGTGTGTGTGTTAAACTCCAAGTAGGCCTACCTGTTATCTCATTCCTATTAATCTATCTTTTCACATTTTATGAAGAGCTCGCTGTCATATAGTATGTTGTCACTGCAGTGATAGACAGAGTTAATTATCACAGTTGGCTCTCAAAGCGACAGTGGAAGAAGGTCGGGCAAGCTTTTACATGAAAGTAAAACGTTGCAAGTCAGCAAGTGGTTGAAATCTGCAAACTTTCACGTCTTAACACTATGCACACGTAAAAGTATTTCCGACTCTTATGGCTGCACAGTTTATTGTCTTTTAATCATGATGACAATTTTTGGCTTCTTAAAATTGGAATAATAATGATTTATTGACGAAGCTCATCTTCTCTTCACTTTAATAGGACATACAGTAATAAATACTTCCACTCAGAAAAGATTAGAGTATGTTCATTATTAGCAGTTACAAAGAAGCCACTGCTATGAAATGCAGTTCTGGTCATAAACTGCTATAGAAGTATGTTGCATCATTAAGCCATGTCATATATTATACACACACACACGTATGTATACACACACACACTAATATAAAAATAAAATCATTCAGAAGTGGCTAAGCAGTAGGCACTGTACTCAGTGCACTTAAATGATTGCTGTTGTTTAGGGACGTGTGACATTCCAGTCCAAAGAACCCATGATATTACAGCTGAGACACTGCTGTTGGTTCTTTGACCTGAGCCGTGACTTAAAGGATATTATCATAGTAGTAGTGTTAATGAGAGTTGTATTAGTAGACATTTAAATAATTTTGTTCTGTCAAAGCTGCAAAGTATCCCTTTTAGCTAGACCCAAAGTTACCATTTTAGTCTGAGTACAGCTCGGGTGCATTAATTATGGTCATTAATTATGGACGGAATCGGTATAAAGAGTCTCTTGTCTGACACTGGTTTCTTTTTTCTTTTTTTTTCTTTTCTTTTTTGTTTCTCTCTTTCTTTCAGGACACACTCGAATATAAGAAGAAACAGAGGCCACTCAAGATCCGCATGTTGGACGGGACAGTGAAAACAGTTATGGTGGACGACTCCAAAATCGTTACTGACTTGCTCATGACCATCTGTGCCAGAATAGGTAAACAGAGTGGCATTCTTTAAAAAAAACAAAACAAAGGCAGTCCACTAACCCCAGCGTTTAAATGTGGAATCTGTTATTGTGTTGTTTCATTTGTATTTGTTACTTTTCAAGATTGAGTCTAATTTTTGTCAGACTGAAGCATGTTGATTTACTTTTGCTCCTCAGGCATTACAAACCATGATGAATACTCTCTGGTGAGGGATATTGGTGAGGAGAAGAAGGAGGAGATCACAGGGACGCTGAAGCGAGACAAAACCCTCCTGAGGGATGACAAAAAGATGGAGAAACTCAAGCAGAAGCTCCACACTGACGATGAGCGTATGTCAGATTGTCGCCAGAACTGGAATCCTAAATCTCCACAGTTTTTATCATTTCCAAACGACCAAGTTTGAACATTTTTGAGATTTTAAAATCGTATGCAACACTATACCACGAGTGAACACTTACTCTTTTTTTTAAATAGCCTGCTCATTATTTTTGTATGTAACGGCCACATTGTGTACAAGTTTGCTGATGACATAAGCAGTATATTTGATTGTAGTTAAGAACAATCTCAGAAGCTCTTATTTCATAGACTTGAGCACAGGTGATGTTGATCTGAAACTCTTGTGCTCCTTTACGTGTGCAGTGAACTGGCTGGACCACGGGCGAACGCTGCGTGAGCAGGGCGTGGAGGAGACGGAAATGCTGCTCCTCAGGAGGAAGTTCTTCTACTCTGACCAGAACGTAGACTCCAGAGACCCAGTTCAGCTCAACCTGCTCTACGTACAGGTACGCAACCAAATATCACGAAGGTAGAAAATGGTTTTCTCACAATCTTCTTGCAGTCTCACAGAACTATAGAGGTAACTGTCTGAAACGAAGTTTTGGGATTTTTCATACACGTCACTCGCATTTAATGCTATGAACATGTGTGATGACCAACTCTTTTTAACGTCACGCTTTAATTTTGCACGCTTATTTTTTAAAGTATGCGTGCGTACTTTTGCATAGCTTTTTAGCATGCTTACTTTTTAAAGTGAGATACTTTTCTATCTCTGTACTTAAATGAGTGTGCTTAAATCTTAGTTGTGTTAGATGCCTATTAATCCCATAGTTAGTGTGTCTATTATTGCTGTTATACCCTACACTGTCTCAGAAGCTCTGCCCACAGCTCACAGAGCATCTGATGCTTATCTTGCACATTGTGTACGCCGGTCTCGCGCTTTGTTTTTGCCGCTAGTGTTGTTTTGGGATCTGCTGTAAATCTCTGTTTTTGGATCTTGGAGTAACAGTTGCACCTTTAGAACAGATCGACAGTAACCACTGACAGACCAGTGTAGTAATGTCACTAGAGAAACATGAAAATAACGTAACATAAAACAAGCCGCCATCTCACACGTGAGATTTTACATTACTTGGCAACAGAAGTTGGCAAGTACACAACAGAACACCTGCTGCGCTCTCTGTATTATGACGCTTAGTTAGTTAGTTAGTTACAGTTACATTTATATCGTGCTTTTCTAGACACTCAAAGTGCTTTACATAGTATGGGGTGGGGGAATCTCCTCAACCTCCACTAGTGTGTAACATCCACCTGCTGGATGATGTAACGGCAGCCATAGTGTGCCAGAACGCCCACCACGTATCAACTATTAGTGGAGAGGAGAGACTGATGTAGCTAATTTAGAGATGGGGGTTATTAGGGGGCTCTGATAGATAAGGGCAATGGGGGAATTTCACCAGGACACCGGAGTATACTCCTGCTCTTTTACGATAAGTGTCCTGGGATTTTTAATAACCACAGAGAGTCAGGACCTCAGTTTAATGTCTCATCCGAAAGACGGTGCTGTTTTTACAGTATAGCGTTCCCGTCACGCTGCTGGTTGCACTGGTTTTGATCCCCGGCAGTATATTTTGTAAGCTTAATAACATGATATATTTTCTACACAGGCACGAGATGACATTCTGAACGGATCCCACCCTGTCTCTTTTGACAAAGCCTGCGAGTTTGCCGGTTACCAGTGTCAGATCCAGTTTGGTGACCACAATGAGGCCAAACACAAACCAGGATTCCTCGAGTGAGTTATTTATTTATTTATTTATTTATTTATTTATTATATTATATTATATTATTACAATTGTGCCTCTTTTTTTTTTTTTTTTTTTTTTTTTTTTTTTTTTTTTTTGGGATTAGTTGTTTGTCATATATTTGTATTGAAAGTCAGACCAAAGCCTTTTCAGGTCAATCTGAACCATCCGTTTGTTTTCACCACATAATAATACAAGTTTAAATTTTACGCCGAATAATTCAGTGAGAATTCTTCATCTCTTCATACCCTTCTAGTTTGAAAGAGTTTTTACCCAAAGAGTATGTGAAGAACAAAGGGGAGAAGAAGATTTTCCAGGTAAGGGGCTCGAGGTTAGCATGTTGACGCAGGTTTGAGGTCATTGCAGAGGCACGCGTAACAGCGTGCGCAGTGATTTGGCTGCTAGTGGTGACTGCGCTTCCTCTCAGGCTGCTCCAGCTAGGGATGAAAGCACAGACTGAAAACATATGACCTAGACTTAGGCAAATGTAAACCATTTGCAGCAGCATCTTTTATTGTTCCCTTTTTGAATAGTGTCTGTAGAGAGCTGTCTCAGAAAAAATGAGCGCGGTTAGAGCCTGAGGCTGCATATACACTTTAATAAGTAGACTGATGTGTACTCATCTGTTACCTCTATACTTGTGTAGTATTTGGAAGGGCTCGTGTTTATATTCTTCTGTGTTCCGACTCTCCAAGGACATCATTCATATTGGTTAATATGAAATGGCCAATCACCCAGGCATTCTCATTGATACTGAATGGAAATGAAGTCTGTTGGATGTTAGACTGAGTTTTCTTTCCACCAATCAGGCACACAAGAATTACCAAAATATGACCGAGATCGAGGCCAAAGTCAGCTACGTCAAACTGGCCCGCTCTCTCAAAACCTACGGAGTGTCTTTCTTCTTAGTCAAGGTAAAAGAATTGTTTTTATTATGCAACTATCAGATGATGGATAACAGCCCACACCCAAAGTGTTACATGCTTGCAAACGCTTCGGTAATTTAACACCAGAAATAGTTTGTCTGTTAACAGACTGGATGAGGTGTGTGTGTGTGTGTGTCTCCACCCCCCCACAGGAAAAAATGAAAGGAAAAAACAAGCTGGTCCCTCGTCTGCTGGGCATCACCAAGGAGTGTGTGATGAGGGTGGATGAGAAGACCAAGGAGGTGATGCAGGAGTGGAGCCTGACCAATATCAAGCGCTGGGCTGCCTCCCCTAAAAGCTTCACCTTAGTAAGTTCAGGCTTTGTGCTGGTGTGTGTGTGTGTGTGTGTGTGTGTGTGTGTGTGGTGAAATAGTTGGATTTTATTTACTCACTTTTTGATCCTGCTGAGAGTCCCCCTCCCCCCACCCCAACAATAATTTGTGTGTCTTCTACTTCTTTTAAATACTTATGTAATCTGTTTTCGTTTTGATCCTATGACACATCATCTTATTTTAGCAGTATAGCTCTATCAAATTATTCTGATCGACAAGAAGAGAACAACAGAAAGCATTGTTTCATGTTAAATGTCAAAAGCATTTTCAAGACTTTAATTAGGAGAGTTAATGTAACTGTTGTTATTTTTTTAAAGAGAGCAAAATTGCTGATCTAAGGCATAGTTCCTCTTTATAATAATTATAATTATAATAATAAACAGCTAGAGCTCTCTGAGGCGTATCCTTGACAGTCGTGGATCGATTTTCTATTAAGGACTTTTTTAAAATATCCTTTTCACGTTGTGAAGGGAAAGACGAGGCTATGTGCATGTCCGTGTTTATTTTTATTTTTGAGCGTCTGGGGAAATATTCAGGAAACTATTTCCTGGTGAATTGCCAAAGAGCTGGAAGCTGGCTTCAAGATCTGAAATGGGAAAGAAATGCACTTGGTATTAAGGCTGTGGCCAGCTCGTAATCTTTCCCAAGCAGCGTCACAGTGTAAAACAGAAGCCATCTGTGGACAGCTGTCAAGTCTGTGGGTTATTCTGTAAAGGATTTCCTTGCTTTTTGGTTTCAGTAAATGGTGCACAAGTTGTTTTTTTTTAAACAGTCTGTCATTGTAATGCACTCTATATTTTTAGTTGAAAAATAGTTATCCAGTACACACAAGAAGCCCCCCCAATGAAAATGATATTCGCATTACATTATGCAGTGATTCAAGATGTCGGCGTTATCATGGTATTCAGTTCAATTACAGATGTTTACAAATCGATACAAATTCTTTAACGCCTTTTATTAGGTCAAACTTTGAAAGACTTGTTTTGTAAGACGGACCCAGGAGAACTACTTTTACGGTTTTTATCACAAGTAAATGCAAAGGCTCTTTTATAGACTCGTGGTGGTTTGATGGTTAAGGCTCTGGGTTACTGATCAGAAGGTCGGGGGCTCAAGCCCCAGCACTGCCAAGCTGCCACTGTTGGGCCCTTGAGAAAGGCCCTTAACCCTCTCTGCTCCAGGGGCGCTGTATCATGGCTGACCCTGCGCTCTGACCCCAGCTTCCTGACAGGCTGGGGTATGCTAAGAAAATAATTTCACTGTGCTCTAATGTATATGTGACCAATAAAGAATCATTATCTTGTCGTACATAAATACCTGACTTTTTAAGCTGAAGTATATTGTGATCATTTTTATTTTATTTGCTTATTTTTTTTAATTAATTATTACTTTTATTATAACTGATTTTTGTTTTAATTATGTCTGATAAATGCCTGTATTCTCCATGAAATAGCCATTGAAGCTGATATGGCGATAAAGCAAAATACAAACACATACAATTTCTTTTATTCACGGAATAACAAATAATCTTGTGAACGTTGTCATTTCTAAAGGATTTTGGAGATTACCAGGATGGCTACTACTCGGTCCAGACCACTGAAGGAGAACAGATTGCACAGCTGATTGCTGGGTACATCGACATCATCCTCAAAAAGGTAACCGGCTGTTAATACGTCTTAAAGTGTCTTATAGCTGTGGCTCGCTTCAGCATGCCTTGGTAAATGAGCCGTTATCCTGTTTTATGTTGCTTTCTCCAACGGCATGTGAGCCAAGCCGTACTTCAGTACAAATGACTTTGGTTACTCGTCTTTCCCAGGTATTATGTGAACTGAGACGGGACGTATGGGCGGAGCTAAAATAGTGCAGACCGGCGATTGGTCATATGCAGTCTTTCCAGACTATGTCTGTGGCTGAAAATGCTTCTCTACCAACGCAAAAATATTCAGCAGTGTAGTAGCCAAACTTTCCATCACTTTCTGATGGATTCACAAGGCAACATAATGTTTTTTAACAGCAATTTAATGGTTCAGATTCCTTTGTTTTGTTTTATTCACCATTAAAACTAACGACCACTGCTTTTCCACTGGTAGCATTATGTGATTGAAAACTGACACACACACACACTCATGAGAGAGTTCGCATGTCTTACGAATTCTCGTTTTCTGTAGTAGTGTCTAGCTTAGAGTAACATATTTCCCATTGTCTGTAACAGACTTGATGTTTTCCCGGTCAGTTTTATCCGAAGACCTTGTTTGCGTTGCGTTATGTTGCATGCATGTGTGAAGGTACTGCCTGTGGTTCACAGGAGATGGTGGAATTCCACAACAAACCTTGATTCTTGACCTTTGTGGAGTAAACAGCTTGGCAACAAAAGGCTTCTTTCCTGTGATATGTAACATGGCAGAACTCGCAGGAACTAACTGTGTGAACTGTCTGTCTGTCTGTCTGCAGAAAAAGAGCAAAGACCACTTTGGCTTGGAGGGAGATGAGGAGTCGACCATGCTGGAGGATTCGGTTTCACCTAAAAAGTAAGCATCATGGTCCATGCCATCGTCTCTGACTGTTGTGTGACAGCCAAGGTTACTTCAAGATGGAAAAATTCCTTCCTTTATGTTTTTTGTGTTTTATTACCATATGACTATTTGACTGAATGCTGCATACTATATGACTTAACTTACAGGATGTGTGTATTTTGAATCCCATGATGGCCACATAGTATATCATGGTTAAATTTTCTTGTGTGTGTTGCGCACAGATCGACAGTGCTGCAGCAGCAGTTTAATAAGGTGGAGAGGGTGGAGACAGGCTCTGTGGCCCTCCCTGTCATCATGCGCCCAGGTGCAGGAGGTCCAGAGAGCTTCCAGATGGGCTCCATGCCCCAGGCCAAGCAGCATATCACCAGTGGCCAAATGCACACAGGGCACATGCCACCACTGGTGAGCTCTACTAAGTACATACTATCTTAATACACCTGATACAGCTGATTAAACACAGGCCTCCTGAATTTGTTGGCTGAATCGGGTGCGATATTGATGGGCCAAGTGCTCCTCTACTCCTTTTGCATTAAACCGGATCTCTGTTTTTACTTCTCTGCACGATCACGCTGTGGACGTTATTTGCAGATGAGATAGCATGCAAAGAAAGAAATAATAAATCTGTCATTTCTAAGATCTAGATAAGATAAGAGAAATCCTCAAATGCTTTTCTTGTACTGTTTGTATATAAATCATCTAATTAAATATATAAAAAAATGAATAAAAACACGACCAGTCAAAAGTTTAGACACCCTCATTCTTTATTTTTATTTTTCCACATTTTAGAATAATAATAAAGTCATCAAAGCAAACAAATTAAACTATGGGAATTATGTTGTGATAAAAAAAATCCAAAATAAATCAAAATAATTTAATATTTTAGCATCTTCAAAGTAGACCCCCTTTTTGCCTAGAATTTCCAGAAATGTATTCTTGGCATTTTCTCAACCGGTTTCTTGAGGAATCCCCCTGAGATGCTTTTTAAACAGTATTAAAGGAGTTCTCACCTATGCCGGACTCTTATTGGCTGCTTTTCAGAATATTTTGCTCCTTGTTGTCCATTTAAAAAATTATTTTTTGTAAATAAAATGTTAGTTTTCTAATGAAAGAAATGAATATGTTGGCACAATGATATTTTTGTCTACAACACCGATTTCAAACATTTAATCACACACCTTCAGATCCAAAAATTTTTTAAGATCATGAGAAACATTTCAGTCAAGTGTCTCCAAACTTTTGACCGGTCGTGTACATGAGTCCTATAAGTGATGTACGTAAGTAACGATGTAAAAGAAAAGAATTCTGTTCTACTGGGTATGTAGTGCACGTTGTATGTTATAACCTATGTGTTACCTATATAGATTATAACCTATATGTAGTGAGCATACATAGTGTATAAGAAGCAAGCTCATAATCACGATAATTATGTGTGCTGTGGAAAGAATTATACCCACGTGAGAGAAAGCTAAAGATGGAAGATCTTTAGCTTAAGAAACCAAGAAAATGTCCACAGTTAGTGCTACTGGTTATGTAATGTAATGTTCATTGTGCCTGTGGCAGGATAAAATCGAAGCTAATTATCGTTCGAGTACATTCAACTGCTCAAAGCTAAATTAAATCGAAATGCATTTTTGGATTACTCTGACGGACCTAGGGTAAGACTCTGACACATCTTTCTTGTTGCAGACCTCAGCTCAGCAGGCACTGACGGGCACCATTAACTCCAGTATGCAGGCAGTGCAGGCGGCCCAGGCGTCTTTGACTGACTTCGACACCCTACCACCACTGGGCACTGATGCGGTGAGACACACCGAACCTTTTCATACTTCCACCACACTTATTATATGCAATACAGATTGAAAATCAGTTCATGCATCCATGTTGCGTCCATGATAATCATCATGTTTATCTTTTTTGCTTGTAAGGCCTCTCAAGCCTGGAGGAAGAACAAGATGGATGAGTCCAAACATGAAATTCATTCTCAGGTGGATGCTATTACTGCAGGAACGGCATCTATGGTTAATCTCACTGCAGGCGAGTCTACATGCGCACATACTTGTTGCTACATCAAACACTAATTTGTCTAAATAAAAATTCATTTTTAATTCAATGGTAAATAGCCCCTTTCTAGTGCAATTAAAGGATTAGTAAAAATTAAACACGAAGCTTGTTTGCTACCTTAGTGCCAGCGTCCAGAAAATAAGCCTGATTTGTAGCTATGAGCCTCAGCAGCTGATGGGCACAAACAGGTCATTTGGAACATCTGCACTTCAACCAGAGGTTGCTTGCCATGCCTTCATACTGTACAAATCAAACACGCCCACTCTGTCTTATAGGTGACCCAGCAGAGACCGACTATACGGCTGTGGGCTGCGCAGTGACCACCATCTCCTCCAATCTGACTGAAATGTCCAAGGGTGTAAAGTTGCTGGCGGCGTTGATGGAGGACGAGGGTGGAAACGGACAGCAGCTCCTGGGTGCCGCCCGTAACCTGGCCTGTGCCGTGTCAGACATGCTAAAGACCGCTCAGCCTGCCAGCGCTGAGGTACCACACTAACTGTCTATCTCACTGCTCAAACACACAGGCAGTGCATCACCACATGTAATGTAAACATGAGTGTGTCCTTCACAGCCTCGCCAGAACCTCCTCCAGGCTGCAGGTAATGTCGGCCAGGCCAGCGGAGAGCTGCTGCAGCAGATCGGAGAGAGTGACGCTGACCAGCAGTTCCAGGTGGGATACCTATTGACATACACACACACATCAGATTCGAAAGCATCTAATAACTAAATTTAATCTGAATTTTCTTTGTCATGGCTTTTAACCAGTCCTTAGGCAGAGGATCGTTCAGACACACGAGACGGATTCATCATTATAGTCAGATGCTGGTAAAAAAAAATAAAAATAATAAAAAATACCCTCAGTGGAAGAGTAATTCATTTCCACCAGCCAATCGTACTAATTCTTCCCTAATCTCTAGTTGGAGAGCACATTTAATCATAATGTTGGGCTACATATTACATAACTTCACTCAACAATTTAGAGAACATTTACTTCCTTGTTTTCTTGAGATTCATTTTCAGCCAAAATATTTTTTTTATTTTTGATCACAACCAGGAAGTAAGTCTTTCTGTGAAGTTACACTTTTAAAGTAATGTTGCACAATATATTGGTTGTTTATCACCATTACAACATTAGACAATGTCTGCCATCTCTGAGCACTTTAGAAAAATTTTTAAATTCTCTCCAAATCAGAGATTATATACAAGTTTTCTGTGCTTGCTTGGATAAATAGCTGCATTGGTGGGATTCGAAAAAAAAAAATGTATTAAAATAATGACACTAGCTTGTTCAATTACATTGTAAGGTATATCCCAATGTGTAGCAGTATAATATTTATCAGTATTGTGCAGCTCTACTTTAAACATTATCATTTGATCCTCCGGTCTGCGCTTTCTCTTTATAAATGTTGGGTGAAAACATCTGGTGTGGGGTCTCTCTAACTGTATAGTGTATAAATGTAATCTGCTCACAAAATGTGTAAATCTGCAATATTTGTATTGTCTGTAAGAATAATGATCTCTCGCTGACATGAGTAAACAGACTTCCAGGTAAAGGTATTTCATTAGGGTGATCATTTATTTAGATTAGTAAACAGCCTGCATCATATTATAGGAGGAAACCAGTCCTTTTTTTCTTCAATGAGTAGAATGTTGAGTCTCGCTGGCATATTTTTGCATCCTGTCTGGTATTAATCACCAGTGCCGGCAGTGCACCTAAATAATCACCAGTGCCGGCAGTGCACCTAAATAATCACCAGTGCCGGCAGTGCACCTAAATAATCACCAGTACCGGCAGTGCACCTAAATAATCACCAAAATAATCACCAGTACTGGCAGTGCACCTAAATAATCACCAAAATAATCACCA
>JANDJT010000060.1:8326020-8347499 GCA_024331685.1 Stegophilus panzeri | reverse complement strand
ATATATGTATATGTGTGTGTGTGTGTGTGTGTGTCCTTATTTGCTTTTAGCAGGGTTCTGAACTTTTGCACCATCAGTATTGTTTATGTAGTGTAGGAAGTGTTGCACAGTGGCTTGAAAACTGACAGTGGCCTCCAACGTGCTCCCACAAGTGAGAACAAAACCACGTGTGTGTGTGTGTGTGTGTACAGAAGACAATGTGACAATGTGGTGTGTTTGTGTGTGTGTGTGTATGTATACACACACACACACACACACACACACACACACACAAACACACCACGTTGTCTTCTTTTCTTATAATAGCCTATGTTGCAGCCTGTGAGTTTTGTCCTGTTGGTTTTTATGTTTAAAAGGAAAAGAGAACAATTATGTAATGTGTGTGTGTGTGAGAGTGGGTATGACAGGCCTTTCAGAGCCAGGACTACCTAACTCCTTTACTGCCACTCAAGAGCTTAGCTGAGTCACAGAGAGAGAGAGAGAAATAGCAGCACAGAAAGTGAGCGAGAAGCTAGTGCGTGGTAACTTGTGTGGGCGGACTGTGTTTCTATACTCCTGTATCTCTCCCTCTCCCCAATCGCTGTGTTTTCCTCATCGCCATGTCTCTAACTCTCCCTCCTTCTCCCACACATTCCCTCTCTCCCTCATCTCATGCATATCTCGTATCTCTCACATCTCCTCCTTTCTCTGTTGGTTTTAACAGTGCCGTGACTGACAGCATCAACCAGCTGATCACCATGTGTACACAGCAAGCACCGGGTCAGAAGGAATGTGACAACGCACTGAGGGAGCTCGAGGTATTTCTCTCATTCCACATTTGTGTTTTTGTTTTGCTTTATTGTCGGCTCTTTATCTCTCTTTCTGTTTCTTTATGTCTTAAGAGTTCATTTGTGTGAAACCAGCTCAGATTTACAGTGTGACGTTGAAAAAGTTGTGTTTGAGTGGTCACCGGTTGGTCATTCATGTACAGCATTCTGTCATATAGCAGGAAACGGTCATGTTTACAGACATCATAGTTGTCTCATCACGTACCAGCTCAGCATTCGCATTTTGCATGCTGTACTTATGTCCTAGTGGGAAGTGTATAGCGATATAACTTTACAGCGATTGATCAAGAGGTGAGGTGCTGGCGGCACAAACCAATCAGGCAGCGGTCCAAAAATATTCTCTCCAATCCAATTTGGATTCCTTTATTAGTTTGTCACGTTACCTTGGGTTTGAAAGATCCACAGTTGGTCTGTTTTACTGTGTGGAAGCTGAGTGCGTTGCCTGTCGGGTCCACTCCGGCACGAGTGAGCATATGGTCAGAATGGCATATTTTTGCAACTACTACTTAAACCATGGGAATGCCGGTCCCTTTCTTAAGCATTTACGCAACGCTCAATGCCAAGGGCGTAAACCAGCGTTAAAGCATGTAGAACTTATATCTGTATCTGCAGCTTTGCAACAAGTACCAGTCACAATTCTAGTTTTGCTTAAACACAGTAGAAATAGTGGAAATTTATACCGGTGTTCCTTTTATAATGTTCTCCCGTGCACTATTATGCTAAAAATGTAATATCACTTCATTTTGATTATGCAATACAATGGAAAAAAAAGTTAAACATACTGTTTAACAAGAAACAAGATCAAGAAAAAAAATGAAGCTACTGATACATAAATAAGATAATGGTGTAACAGGCTATAATATCGTTATAATATCTAGTCAGCTATTTTCAGCTTCAGTTTGCAGTGTGCTGTGAACATAATAAATGCAGCAATTTAACTGCGGTAACGCTACCTTATGGTTATATCATTCATCTATTTATAATTTGTGTCATTTTAATATACAGTATAGAATTTGACTGTAATAATAAATTTGATTTTATTTAGGCTCATCTTAGTTTATGTAGGTTTTTAAAAAACAAACAAACAACTAAAATCTGTGTGTGTGTGTGTGTAGACGGTGCGGGGCATGCTGGAGAACCCAACTGAGGCAGTGAGTGACATGGGCTACTTTGACTGCATCGACAGTGTGATGGAGAACTCCAAGGTGCACAGCGAATCCTCCCACTCCATATCTTATTTTTCTGCTTGTGTTGGCTCTGTAAAGACTATGTAATGACTATGAAGTATTTTTAGACAAATGTGTTTATACAGTATTATGTTTGGCGAGCAGGTTTTGGGTGAAGCTATGGCAGGCATTTCTCACAACGCAAAGAACAGTAACCTGCCTGAGTTTGGAGATGCGGTCAGCTCTGCCTCCAAAGCCCTATGTGGCCTCACCGAAGCTGCTGCTCAGGTAAATAGACATCATTGTTGTTGTTTTTTTGTTTTTGTGCATGCAGGTATTCATGCGTTTGTGTGTTTTTAGTTTGTATTTTTGTTGAACATATCGGAGAGGTTTGTTACTTCCCCCGACGATTCATACCTCATTTCTTTAACCTAATTAGACTGGTGTGGAGTGACGTGTGTCAGTCTCTTGGTATCTCGCACATCTGGAATTTGTAAAGGAGATGCAAATATACAAACACAGCCACCCACTGTGTTTCTTTTTCACTTCATGTGTTTATGTAATGCTTGTTTCTCTCAAAGTGTTTTTTAATGCTTTTTTGTAAAGGTTTACACTAGGGATGCATCAGTACTTTCCCATCTCTCTCTCTCTCTCTCTCTCTCTCTCTCTCTCTCTCTCTCCCTCCCTCCCCCCTCCCCCCACAGACTGAGTACATGATTTTTGGTACATTAGTGATGCACCTACTAAGTAACCTACTCAGTATTAATAAATAAGCTCTGTTTATGTTTGCTGGTTTACATAGTGACCATGTGGTCATGCCCTTAGGCTAGTAGGTTAATTCTTTATAATGTTAGCTAATTGATTTTACTTGAAGTGCATTAGCAAGCTACATCAGTTAATTTGGTTTGAGAAGGGTTGCAGTGAAGAGTGGGTTTTGTTTCAGTTTAGAAAACCATATAAACTATAGCTGTGTAGTTTTCATGTCAGTGACTGATTGCAGTTGATCATCAGGAACAACGTACTCATTAGGTGAGATATTTGAAATCACAGAGTGTTGTCTGTAGACAGTTTTTCCTCACTTAGCCAGAGTTTGTCTGCCGTGTGCCTCTGGCAGTGAATTTTATTTTTAAGATGTTTTAGCAGGTTCCTGGTATTATAGGAAGATGCTATAGTTTTGTTTTCTCAGTGCACAGTTTGAAGTTGTGTTGATTGCAATTATTAACCATGAAATGTGTTTAGATCGTTGTTGTCTGTTCTTTAGTGCAGCACATAGTATCGAGTTGTATCAGATGCTGGTGTCCGAGGTTATTTATTTATTTATTTATTTATTTATTTATTTATTTGTAAATGAGGAACTGATCATGGTACCGGATTGATACCCGATACTGGTATTGGTATTGATGGACAGTACAGCGAGTTGATTTCAAACAACTCTACTTCTTATCTAGGTCCTTGTACAGTTTTAAAGATATCACTTTTTTTTTGTAAATGTAAACTCTGAGAAGATGAGTAAATGCCTATCATTAAGAAGAGAAGAGGCAGAAATGGGGCTTGAGGGGCTTTAAATGCATCATTAGAGACCAAACTGACGGAACAAAACAACTACGGAAGGACTGTTTCTTTTTTTTTTCCTCTCTCTCTCTCTTTTGTTCCATCCTGCTGTGTGTCTTGATTTCTTTTCTTTTTCCTTCTTTTTTATCGCCGCCCCCCTTCACCCACATTCACAGTGGAAGTTCATAATGGCTTTGATAGGGAATGATGATGAGTCATGTTTAAATGTTCCCTGTCTCTCGGTCTGCTGCTGTAAAAGTGTTCACTCTGCCTTTGTGGCTCAGCATCTCTCACTCTTATTACAGCATTGATTTCTAGTGGAACAATACTGAGGAAACTGATTTGGAGTCGCTTGTGTATGTATGTGTGTTTGTGAGTTGTTGCCAAGGCAGATGGTGGGAGAAGCTGAACTAGATGATGTGGCTCTTCTGGTGAGAACAGAACTAAGCCTGTGAAAAAGAAAATTCTTCTACAGGATTTAACTCCAAACAACAAAAAAAAAAAGGTCAAAAGAAGAATCAGACTTATTCTCCTGAAAACTCCTTGCCTTTTTTGAGAAGCTTTGTTAAATTAGCCTTGATTTGAACCGCCTCTGTATGAACGGAGAATTTACACGCTGGCTGTAAGTGGATGTGACAGTGTGTGCTCAGGCTTTGGTTGGCCTTTAACCTGGAAAACGGGCAGAAGAACGAGGCCAGCAGAGGGCTGATGATTTAGTCTGTAAGATAATTACACTGCCTTTGGATCACAAATGCACCTTCTTCCTTTTACGGAACGACAGAAAAGACACTAGATGTGTGTGTTATTTGTGTATTTGATATGTCAGTTTGTAGATTCTTTATTTTAAGCATTGATGTGAACTTCCATAACCTCCCACTGATAATAGGTATGGTCAAGACTTTCAGCACTCAAGTTCAAATCCCTGCATTGACAAACAGCATTTAAGCTGTAAGCAGATTCCTCGAGTTCCTGATGTGGAGCCTATATCTATTCAACGGTCCATACGGGATTTCGCCAATTTGTTTTGTAATTGCTGCAGACAAAAATGCTCGATTTTGCTGCAGCTTTTTTTCAATTTGTGGAGGTTTTTGTGGTTTTTTTTGTTTGTTTTTTTTTAAATTTGCAGAAAACTACTTGAATTGGCAAAATCACAATTGCATGAAATTTCTTTCGGAGTGATGCTTGTTGGTAAATGAGACCTTTTAGCTGTACTCGTGTTGGACGCACATGAATCGAAGAGGCTATCACTGAATGCGCATTGTGATGACGTCAAATCTGCGGAAAATCTGTGGTAATTTTGAAACATTGCAAGCTCCTGTGCATATTGCAGCGTTTATTTGATTTTGTGTCGATTTCAGCGATCCCAAAATCCTGGAGGGACTGAGTTAAAATGCTACTCCTGATTTAATTGAACTCTCCCCTCTCTCTCTTTCAGGGTGCCTACATGGTGGGTGTGTCTGACCCGAACAGCCATGCTGGACAAAAGGGTCTGGTGGATCCGGCTCAGTTTGCCAAAGCCAAACAATCCATTCAGATGGCCTGTCAGAACCTGGTGGACCCTGCGTGCACTCAGTCCCAGGTACCATTCATCCTAGATGTTCACCAAGTTCCACAGCTAGACTGGATAGCAGTGATTAGCCTTTTTATACATACTGTCGCTGCATGACGTATCCCTTGACAGATTCTGAAAATGTAAATCGTCTCACATTTGACATTTTTCCACACGAGGCGATTAGGAAAAGACCCAAAGGTGTCACTCACACAAGTATTGTTAGTGAAATAATCCTCAAAATTCATGCAATCCTGTTTCATGACATGGAGATAGAGTCAGACGTGCTGTATATTGCTGGTTCGTTTGTGCACAGACCAGAAGCATAAGCAGTGAAAACACAAACCGGATGAAGATGTTTTAAGGGAAAGCAGATCTTGATATCTTGCTTTTCTTTTTTTTTCTTTTTTTTTCTTTTTATTATATTATATTTTCCCCCTCCAGCTATGTTTATTGCCTTTCACTTGCATCAGTCAGGAAAATTCAGTGCTCATCATATCACACCACAAGACGAGCACTTTTCCAGTATTTTTCAATACTTCGACAATCAAAATATACAGTATATATTCTGAATATTCTAGAGATTTTTTTGTGTGTGTGCACGTGTGTGTGTGTTTGCTTAAAAAGTCATCCTCAAAGGTCAAATCTGTCATCAGACTTTTCAGATGTTTTTTTTTCCACACCTCTGCATTTCCCAAGGTCCTCTCTGCTGCCACGATTGTTGCCAAACACACCTCCGCCCTGTGCAACGCCTGCCGCCTCGCCTCCTCCAAAACGTCAAACCCTGTTGCTAAGCGACAGTTTGTCCAGAGTGCCAAAGAAGTGGCGAATAGCACAGCCAACCTTGTCAAGTCAATCAAAGTGAGCGTTCACGCCAAACAAACTTTTTCAGTTTATGGATTAAGATTATAAAATTTACCAACAAGTCAAAAGAAGAACGAGACTCTTGTGCAAGTTTTGAGAAGCTTTGTTTAATATTAGCTGCTAGGTTCAGGATTATCTGTGATTTGAATGTTTGAGGTGTGTGGGAAAGATAATTCGTACACTGTGTATAAGTGGATATGACTGTGTGCGCTCAGGCCCTGGATGGAGCCTTTAACCAGGAGAACAGGCAGAAGTGCAAGGCCGCCACAGGGCCGCTGATTGAGGCGGTGGATAATCTCGCTGCCTTTGCTTCCAACCCAGAGTTCGCCAGTGTGCCTGCACAGATCAGCCCAGAGGTACCGTAACCTTTTATTTTACAAACATCTACAGTATAACTATCTGTTTTATCTAATACTGACAAGAATACACGCTGAATGTTTGTGTTTTTAACGATTATTTATGAATGTAGTATTGTGCACCCTCCTAATTGAAGTTTATCCTGTTGTTTTGAAAGGTAAACAAGCTAATCACATTAAGTAATCGTCTGAGTTTTGTGTAACGTTAGACTGGGCCCATAATTAGGCTAATTACTTTACATAGATTGACATGATTTTGTGCTTGTGTGCATGCACATAGGGTCTGGCTGCCATGGAGCCCATCGTGGCTGCAGCTAAAACTATGCTGGAGAGCTCAACAGGTCTGATCCAGACCGCACGCTCACTGGCCGTGAACCCCAAAGACCCACCCAAGTGGTCAGTGCTGGCCGGCCACTCCAGGACCGTGTCCGACTCCATCAAGAAGCTCATCACCAACATGAGGTACTGCCATGCTTTAAAGGCTAGCCAGTACACACACACACGCTGAACTGAACACCGTCCCACTCCCATTGCAATATTTGCACATTTCTGCATTGACTCTTGCATTTTTGCTGCTAATGTATTTATACAAATATCATATTTAATTTATTGTCACTATTATACACTTTACCTGGCTGCTACCACAGTAACTGCTATGCCCATGTTTGGTATAAGCTAATCTGCTGAATTCTGAGTCATAGCATGTTATGTTTATATTTATACCATTTTTAAATTATATTGTTACTCTTTGGCACCTATCTTTTACACTACCTGTTATATCGGACGCTTCCACACTAAAACTGTGTACTGGTCGGCGCTACACTGTCACTTACTGTGCCTATTGACCTGTTTTAGTAGTATTGTACTGTCCTGTGTTGTTTGCACACGTTTGCACGTGCACTTTATGTAAAAACGTGTAGGTCGTATTTAGTTCTGTGTCGTCTTATGTGGTTAGTGTTGTTTTATGTAGCACCGTGGTCCTGGAGGAACGTTGTTTCATTTCACTCTGTACTGTACCAGCTGTATATGGTTGAAATGACAATGAAGTGAACTTGAACTTGAGTAACAGTACTAAACTAAAACTGTACCAAGTTAGTTCATGTCCCAAAACCTAACATGCGGTGGAGTAGGTGGTTTTCTGTAAACTTGAATAAAATGCTATTTGACCTTTTTCTTCAACTTCCTTGACGCTGCTACTTCTCTTCTAGATATTTAATGGCGAGGTATTGATGTTTAGCTTCTCTCAGTTTGTACCCTCAGTCATTAGTAGCTGTTGCTTAACTATTGTCAGTTTAGTGCTTCTGGAGTTCAGTGCTGATGCTTATCTCTTTGTTGAATCCATACAGAGATAAGGCTCCAGGTCAAAGAGAGTGTGACGAGGCCATTGAGGTTCTCAATAACTGCATCCGTGAAGTGGACCAGGCTTCTCTTGCTGCCATTAGCCAACAACTCGCACCCAGAGACGACATCTCCCATGAGGTGTGTGTCGTCCCTTCAGAATTCACATCCATTACATACTTAGAGAATGAACAAACAGGAAAAAGTTGAAACCTTTAATAACAGCCTATAAAGCTTAAGTCCTATTGGGAATTTCCAGAGGAAACTTTTTATTTTATTTTATTTATTTATTTTTAATATACCCGTTATCAGGGGTATGACCATAAATTAATATCTGTTGCGATTAGCATTCATTTAAATTGTTTTATTTTTTTTTCATTGAGAGTCAGTAATGGTAATTGGATTTAGCAGAGAACATGTTGTTTGTTGTCTCAGGCTCTGCATGAGCAGATGGCAGCCTCAGTGCAGGAGATTAGCCACCTGATCGACCCAGTGGCCATTGCAGCTCGCTCCGATGCTTCCCAGCTGGGACACAAGGTACTCTTTACACCTCCCATCATCTTTACGGATAACCCTTGCATTCTTCCTCCTTCCGATCACAAGGGTTTCTGTGTGGTGGTACCATGTGGTTGTCCTTGGTCTTGCAGGTGTCTCAGATGGCGAGCTACTTTGAGCCGCTCATCATGGCATCCATTGGCACTGCGTCGAAAATCCTGAACAGCCAGCAGCAGATGAGCGTGCTGGACCAGACAAAGACTCTGGCAGAGTCTGCTTTACAGATGCTCTATACAGCCAAGGAAGCAGGCGGCAACCCTAAGGTGCGTTTATCGTTAAAGATTTCACCTGTAGATTAACCGCCATTTCTCTGAATCCTGCTGAACACCATGTATAAGTCCTGGAATTCGAGTGTTTAGGGTAAAGCTCTGTTCAGTGCAGAGAAGTCTGATATTACGTGTGTTACTTGTGTTACATACCCTATTCCTGCCCATAAAAAGCTATTTAATATGCTTAAATCCCTTGCTCCAGAATCAGTAGTAAGACTGAATGAGCTTTATTGTTTGTCTCCTTGGTGTTGCTCCCAGGCGGCTCACACTCAGGAAGCCCTGGAGGAATCTGTGCAGATGATGAAGGAGGCTGTTGATGACTTGGGAGGTACGATGGCTGAAGCAGCCAGTGCAGCAGGAGCTGTCGGAGGCATGGTGGACTCTATCACTCAGGCCCTCAACAAATTGGAGGACCCTGGAGTGGAGCCTGAAGGAACCTTTGTGGATTACCAAACTACTATGGTGAAGACAGCCAAGGCTATTGCAGTCACTGTGCAGGAGATGGTATGTCCTTAGTGTTTAAATGTTCCTTTTGACTAATTCCAAGTTGATTAAGACTGCAGTTATGCGATCGGGACAGTGTTTTTAAATAAATGCGTTTTACAAAATCAAGCTCAGGTTATGTGTCACGCTAAAAAACAATAAAAAAAAAAATACAAACTGAATTTCTGGTATTTGTTTGCTGCTTCACCAGGTAACCAAATCAAACACCAACCCTGATGAACTTGGAGGCCTGGCCAATCAGCTGACCACCGAGTTTGGTGACTTGGCATCAGAGGCTAAATGTGCCGCCATCACTGCTGAGAGTGATGAGGTACCCAGTAACACTTTTTCTCTCTCAGTGGTCCCATTTGAGTTGATGACTTCCTTCAGTGTATATTTTTGTGTGTGGAAGGATCTGCAGCCTCACTCTGTGCTTGCTGGTGCATATATACATGTGTAATGAAGTCATTATCTTTCCTGCACACTTCTAGATTGGCTCTCACATTAAGAAGCAGGTAACGGATCTAGGCTACAGTTGCACTGGATTAGTCACCAAGGCTGGAGCTCTGCAGTGCAGTCCCAACGATTCAATCACCAAGAAAGAGCTCATTGATGCCGCTCGCAAAGTCTCTGAGAAAGTGAGTGAAGTGTTCCCTTATAGCCTCATACTTCATCAGATTGTAGTAGCTGGTTGTCTCGCAAAGTTAGCCAGAAATAGTTAAGGGTTTATTGTGATCTTCAAGTGTGTAATTTTATGTGTAATTTGCATATTTACCTTTTCACTTATTCCTACATTATTAAAGTATTGTTAATGTCTAAAATCAAAACTGTCTCTCTCTCTCTCTCTTGCTCTCGGTTTCAGGTGTCTCATGTGTTGGCTGCGCTGCAGGCCGGTAACCGTGGTACCCAGGCATGTATCACAGCTGCCAGTACTGTGGCTGGCATCATTGCTGATCTTGACACCACCATCATGTTTGCCACAGCGGGTACACTTAACAGGGAGAATGCAGAGACCTTCGCTGATCACAGGTTTCCAAACTTTCATGGTCTTCGAAAACACTTGGATTCATAATAATATGACCTCTGAAGACTTCGGCCCTGGTTACAGCTGAATGTTTAACTGTATTCTGTGTAAAATACTGATTGTCGTTTCAAATATTAGTTGGCTGATGGGGCGAACAAGTCAACTAACCCCTTTCCCCACTTTTTATCATCAATTTTATGGCTGGGTAAAAAAACTAAAAAAACAAACAAACTGCAGTATGCATCACAGTGTACCTGTTTTGCATCACAGGTAAACATCAGTCTGCATTAATTTAACCAACTATATACATAACTATATATATATTTAGTTGGTTAAATTATACAGAAATTGTCCCCTTTTTTTTTCAATTCAATAATACCACTTTTCTCAGTTCTGTGCACTTTCACTTCACCCTTTACAATTTAGTACTAAGAGGGTTGCGTTTATACTAACGATAAACTCAATACTCACGTCCTTGACATTTAAAACTCTATGCAACTTAAGAGTAAACCTCATTTACTGCAGGTCTCCTTGAACCGCTTTCAAAATGTTCTACTCGAGCAAACCAAGGAATAGTTTCACTTACTAAATTTATCGCTCCATCACGCATCTCAGTCTGCTGAAGTTCAGGAGAAATGTCTTGGTTGTTGAGAAAAATCTCACTCCTCCAATTTGAAGTTGCACGTGCCTTCCCCCATTCACCCATCCACACACACACACACCAGTGGTAGCAGAGCTGCCATGCAAGGTGCTAACTTGCCATCGGGAGCAAATTGGGATTCAATGTCTTGCCCAAGGACACTTCGGTATGTGGAGTCATGTGGGCCGGGAATCGACCCGCCAACCCTACGATTAGTGGACAACCCGCTCTACCACCTGAACCACAGCCGCCCCATATATGGTTACATTCATGAATTATTCATTTTATAATTCTTTTTATTCATTTAGTAAAGAACAAGGAAATACACATCCTTTTGGATGACTGAGTACACCTATTATCATATTTTAACGTAAGGGCCACCTCCTATCTTCCTCACCATCATCTTCTTCACATCACGTATCCCCATCTTCATCCATTTCAGTTTTTTTCTTCTTCTTGCCCTTGCCTGAGTGGGGCTGTCTGGGTCAGTTCTCTAGACAGGGAAGTTCATAAATTTCATTTCCCCATTTTCTTAAGATAATCTGTTTGTTTTTTCCCCACCCTCAGATTTGAACTGCTTTATTCACAGTTAGTCTGTTATTAATCTTAATATTCTCCATACCATCCAGAGAGAACATCCTGAAGACAGCTAAAGTTCTGGTAGAGGACACCAAGCTGCTGGTGTCTGGAGCAGGAGCCAGTCAGGAGAAGCTGGCCCAGGCTGCCCAGTCCTCAGTCAACACCATTACCAAACTGGCTGATGTGGTCAAGCTGGGGGCCGCCAGCCTGGGCTCTGAGGACCCCGAGACACAGGTACGGCTGTCCTTTATGTCTGTCTGAAAAATGTGTTTCTTTATTCCTTTATACAGTTAGCTCCAGATTCATTGTATGGGGTCTTGCTGGTAAATTAGCTTAACATCAGACTGAAAATATGAGAGAAGTGTAGCTTTAATTGAAGGCAATTTATTCTAAGGGGGGAAAAAAACAACCTTGTCTTACTTTAGTTTTTCTTGAATAATTTTACTTCTTTATATACGTCTCATTTTTAGTTTGAGAGTAAGCTAATTAACCACAAAGGCATGTTTTTACCCATATTTACCAAGGGTGCCAATAATTCTGGTACCAGCTGTATAAGCTCCTGCTGGTTTTTAACCAGCTGTGTGAAATATTCTTTTATTACATGCTGATTTAATTTCTCAGCACATCTGAGCAAAATTATTCTTAATATCTGTAGCATCTGATGTTCTCGATACGGTCATTGAAACAAGTCTCCATCCTTCTTGAAAGTCTGTCTTGGATAAATTACCGTGCAGACAGACCGTGTTGTTGCACTCAGTTCTTCTTTCTTTCTGTTTCCCACTTTTCAAACTGCTCTCTTCTCGACAAACAAGACACTTTTTTCTTCCAGTGGCTTTCCTGTTGGTCAGGATGTGGGTACTGCTTGTGTGTGTTTTCTTTGCTCATCAGGACGTGTGTGTGTGTGTGTGTGTGTGTGTGTGTGTGTGTGTGTGTTCATGTTTGTCTTACGGGAATGAAGAAAGACACACACGTTGGCCAGCATGGTTTTCTTTGCGACCTTATGGAGAACACGGGCAGTGCACACTGCATTTTGGCACACAGTTCTGCTTTCTCTTGTTCCTATGGCAACATTCAGAAATTCCTGGAAAAACATTTGAAAATGCTGTAAATAGTTTATTGTTTACTGCAGTGAAAAGCACAAGCGGCCACTGAGGCAAAAATATACAGTGAAGTATACGTACAGGTTTTTCATATCTATTTCTTATGACTGTCTGGCTGTATACGGTCCTGAAGGCGACTAACGAAAGTCATTCTGGGTCTTTGTTCTTTCTGCCATTGGCTGTTTTTTTTGTTTGTTTGTTTGTTTGTTTGTTTGTTTTTTTAGACAAGGTTTGTTTGGTATGAGAATGCTTAGACAGTGAGGCTCCTGCTCTGTTGCTGTTTAACATTAACTCAGTTTAATAAGGCTTATTCTTCACTACAGGAGTCCCTGCATTTATATCACAACCCTGCTTCCCTTATCATTAACCTCACATTGTACTGTCTGGTACAAAATTCCATTTAGGCATTATATTTTATGGTAATAATTCTAGTATATTTCTATATTACATGCTGTCAACTTCCAAAACTCCATATGTCCTCTATTGCAGAACCTCTTAGCAGAGCACAAATGATCAGTCAACAGGATGTTGGTCAGACTGAAGCGATTTTGAACTTTGCTTAACATTCATTTGCTTACTTCACGTGTACCCACATCACTACTCCACGAATACCTTTGTTTTTTTTTCTTTCTTTCTCCATTCATGACTGCTGCACATTTGATTGTGTTTACGTCCATATTGCCGTGTTTCAGTTAGTACACTACTACTTCCGTGTGAGTGAATGAGTGTGGACAGTAGAGGTCAGTGTTGGTCTTCTCGGTGCTATTCACAGTAACAAAGCTGTGCTCTCTGCTACAGGTGGTCCTGATTAACGCAGTCAAAGATGTGGCTAAAGCTCTGGGTGACCTCATCAGAGCCACCAAGGCAGCAGCCGGCAAGCCTCATGACGATCCGGCCATGCTCCAGCTGAAGAGCTCTGCAAAGGTAGTTCACTGGTGCTAAAGTACACTGATCACTAATCAGCTCAACAAAATTTTATTTTGTATAGCGTGTTTAACAACAGACACCATCACATAGCAGCTTTACAGAAATCTAGGTCTAGATAAGACTGCTGCAGAGCAAGCTGACATGACCGTGACGAGGATAAACCAAACTCAGAAGGGAACTCGCTGTGTGACAGCGGATAGCCACTCGGACCTAAACTCAAAGCTTATTTTAAAGCTTAAATACATCTACAGTGTTTGGATTTGTTTTTAATAAAAATAAATAAATAAAAGTTTGCTGTCCCTGATGCGGGTAACATTACATCACAACTGTTAGGGTGACCATATTCTTGTTTTCTAAAAAGAGGACACTAATATAATCAAGTAGCTGACTATAGTGTGTTAGTATTCCCCTTTTTTTTTTTTTTTTTTTTTTTTTTTTTTTACAAAATGTACCTGTAATCTGATTAGTTTCTTTTTTGATGTAACTGTAACGGATTACAGTTACCCGTTTTTTGTATCCTGATTGCGTAACGCCGTTTCCGTGTATTCCGTTACTCCCCGAGCCTGCATGCTAGTGAGAAATCCCTGCTGTGGTTAGTGACCTGATGGAGAATGGGATCATCTTCAAAGATAGTGAACCTGAATACTGGATGAAAATAAATTCAAATAAAATCGGGACAGGCGATATACTGGTGATACTACTGAAGTATATTCAATAAGATGCTGTCTTTTTATTTATTTATCATTTCTGTTTACATTCCTTATGCCTTAATTGTGTCTCATATATATGCTTGTATTATATGGAGACTTGCATTCACTAAATGGTAGTACTGGTTGCTGTCATTAGGTGATGGTTACGAACGTCACGTCCCTGCTGAAGACCGTGAAGGCTGTGGAGGACGAGGCTACTAAAGGCACGCGGGCACTGGAGGCCACCATTGAGCACATCAAGCAGGAGTTGACTGTGAGGAACTCCTTCACTTCATCCTCTCACTCATTTAAGCTCAGACTAAACCAGTTTAAAAGTTAGTAATCTTACCAGTGACTGGTCAAGACAGCTGTGATCTTAAGGTAGCTGATGACGTCACTGAACTGAAATATTGAATGCTTTTTAATATTTCCTAATTTAAGCGTTAACTTTGTTAGGAGATCCAAGTTTAAACCCTAATGATACCAGAACAGCACGTGTGGTCTGCTAGCTTATTTAAAGAGAAGAGGGTTTAAAATTTAGTTTATTTTTAGCCTTGGATTATCCGGAGCAGAACGACCACGTTAACGTAAATTTGAACGTAAATTTGAACGTAATGTGATTTGAATTACAGCCAGCGCTATGGTCAGAGAAAATGAATGAACACCTTCTGATCGGTCCGACAGGGCTGTGGAATGATGCTGAGATAATGATACTAAACAATAACATGTAGTTACATTAAATCAGTATTTAGAGGTCCTGCTTTGAATGTTACTGGGCTGTTACGGTTTTCGATGACTCCGTGTCATGTTGTCCCTTAGGTGTTCAGCAGTCCAGATCCTCCTCCAAAGACGGCTACGCCTGAGGAGTTTATCCGCATGACCAAAGGCATCACACAGGCCACAGCCAAAGCAGTGGCTGCTGGAAACTCGTGTCGCCAGGAGGACATCATCGCTACTGCCAACCTGAGCAGAAGAGCCATCGCCGAAATGCTGCACTCCTGCAAGGTGACACAAACTCTTCCAGCCTAGCCCATAGCTCTCAGCTTGGAGTTTTCGTCCTGTTTACGTAATTATTATTTTTATGCTCTCTCCCTGCAGCAAGCAGCTTACCACCCAGAGGTAAACCCGGAGGTGCAGACTCGTGCTCTACGCTTCGGAACGGAGTGCGCCACCGGCTACCTGGCTCTCCTGGAACACGTGCTTGTGGTAAGTTAGTGCCCCTTATTGGCTCGAGTGTTTACAGCTGCTGCAGTCAGGGAGATCCTCTTGCTCTTTTACACACACGCAGTTGTCTCAAGACTTCTGGGGGTGTCGTTAATGGCATGTGTGGAATACTTAGGGTCATTTGACATTGAGCTGCTTGTTATTTCGGTGTAGCACTCCAGCAGCAGTGGGCCAAAATCTCTGCTTCCGGTCTCCCTTAGTGGTCTGCACAATGAATTCCTGTATTACGTTCTCATCATGTTTGACCGTATCATATATTTGACAGTGTATTCACACTTTGTTGACTGTTCAAGTCTGTACCAAGGGCTAATTCTAGATTCGTTTGAATAGGAGCTCATTATTGCAGGCTTGGGAGCACGGTGGCTTAGTGGTTAGCTCGTTTTCCTCGTACCTCCAGGGTTGGGGGTTCAAATCCTGCCTCTGCGTTGTGTGCGCAGAGTTTGCGTGTTCTCCCTGTGCTTTGCGGGTTTCCCCAAAGACATGCCTTGTAAGCTGATTGGCATTTCCAAATTGTCAATAGTGTGTGAACGGGTGTGTGAATGTGCCCTGCGATCCCCCGCCTTGCGCACCCAATTCCTTGGGATAGGCTTCAGGCTCCTGCCACCCTGTGTAGGATAAGTGGTGTGGAGAATGGATGGATGGATGGATATTGCAGGCTTGTTTTTACACAAATGAAACCCTTCTGAACTGTTTGATTGATAGCACAGCAGTTGTAACATTATGTAATTTTCTCTGTGCACAGTTTTTGTGATAATAGGTATTGATTTCATTACTTATTTAATTGATGTCTCTTTTAATTCTGCTCGGTACATGCCAGTATCTCAGGTACTCAAAGAAGTTTTTTTTTCATTCAAAGCAGTTTTACTGACAAGGCACTTATTCTACAGATTACAAGAAGTCTTTCTCCACCATTCTGAATCTTAAACCAGGAACTAATGAACATGTTAAACCATCCCGTTATTGGATACTTGGACCCAAGAGTGGATTGCTATTTTACACATGGTGTGCTCCACACTTAAGTTCACTTGGGGTGAAGTCCAAATCACGTTTGTTTTTTGGTTTTTTATATAGCTGTTTTAGATGTTCTGGACCATACCTGGGTTCAAAAACAGCATTCACACTCAACCAGGTGTGCTATAATCTCAACTGAAATGGCCTGTTAGGAAATGACACTGTGAAAAGGCCCTTACTGTCACAGCACACTAGGAAAAACTAGAAGTGTGTTACAAGTACACTGTATCCATTTTCCTGTGTAGATTAAGCTCGGGTACTTGACAAGCTGTCAAACATTATTTGTGGCACACTTCCTAACAAGCTGGGATATGCGAAGAAAAGAATTTCACTGTGCTGTAATGTATATGTGACAAAGTCGTCTTCTTCTTATTATTTTAAATAACCTGCATTTGCGAGTAGTATTCTCCTGACCCTTTTAATCTCTTGTCTCTTTTCTACTGGGGTGTGTGTGTGTGTGTGTGTGTGTGTGTGTGTGTGTGTGTGTGTGTGTGTGTGTTGGTTCACTGTGGTAGCCGGTGAGTAGGAGCTGATTGATCTGCACGAGTGTGTGCCCTTCATTGTGTGTATCCGAACAGTTTAACAGCATTTGACCCCAAGAGATATTCTTATCCACTCACACATGGCTCAGGAGTTTGAGTATTGCTGTTTTAATACAACAGTGTGGACTCAAATGTTTGTTTTCTACAGAACAATATGCATGACTGAGGAGTGAGTAATGTGCTATGTGAGCGTCATACTTATCTGACTATCCACAGAAATATGCTGTTGTAGGGTCAGTTTTTTTAATAAGTATGATCAAATGCTAATGAACACCTTATCAAATTGAAGCTAATGCTAATGCTGCCCAAAAAGTGGGTTTTTTTTTTTTTGGTTTTTTTTTTTTTATTCAAAGATTTATATATGTAAAGGAATGTAGGCTTATAGAATAAAAGATAAAGCCATTTTCTGTTTGTTTATATGATAAAGTGCAATACAGTTAGTTACAGGTCATATTATGAAGGTGGTTCACACATGCAGTGAATTATTTAATGAAAATGATTTGCATGGTTTCAGTGTGTAATCATAACGAATTAACCAGGCACCTGAACATGCGGTGATAGTATCAGAACTGAAATGTCTCCATACATTACATTAGAAACCGATGTCAAGCTCTGACAGCTGTTCATTAAAATGTTCATTTTAATGTATAAAGTTGAGATTTTGTTTGTGTGCATGTGAGGTTTCGTCTGCTTTCAGGCAATGTGTTCGATATTGATTTGATGATAACTCGGTGTGTGTAGTTATTTTAGGGAGTGTGTGTTATTCTTTGCTCTTCGTGTGTGTGTGTGTGTGTTGCTGGGGCTGAGGCTTTTCTTAGTGCTGTATTTGAATGGGAAGAGAGTAACATGCATAACAGCCCTCATAGCCGCCAAACTAATTACAAACACCTGTTATACACTCACCAGCACAGCTCTAAAGGACACTCTGAGGACATTCTGTCTCTTTCTCTCTCTCTCTCTCTCTCTCACACACACTCACAAAACAAGAAAATTGTGTCGGTTAAACAAGAAAATGGTAGTATTTCGTGAAGTCAATATGTGCATGATGACATGTTGGTCTGAGTTTCAGATAAAATGGACGCTTGCTGTAAGAAAGAAAGTCATGCACTGTATTACTAAACATTCAGCCACTATGCCATGTTCTTTATTGGCTGTTATTCTCCCCTAATGCAGAAAACTAGGTGTCGTCCATTTCCTCACTTGTTTCTTCATATTTCTCCAGATTATCCAAAAGCCAACTCACGATCTGAAGCAGCAGCTGGCAGTCTTCTCCAAGCGTGTGGCTGGCTCCGTCACTGAGCTCATCCAGGCAGCTGAAGCCATGAAAGGTGCTGAAATAAAAACATGTCTATAGCTACCAAGATGCACTGCAAACCCAGCCTTACACGGTGTTCTTTCTCACACATACCCACAGCCAGGTTTTCCCACAAGGTTACCTGTGATGCCTCATATATACCATTGTGTGGGTTTTTTTGTTATTACCTGGTTAGGAAAGCAACATACGTTCGCACCTACCCTCTGTTCTTTCTCACAGAAACAAACCCACAGCTCAGTCAAGGTGCTAATACACACACCTCAATTTAACAGATGACGGAGTGTTGGAGTATTGAAGGGTAGTTGGTGGGGTGAATGTTTGTGTGATAGTGGATGAGAGATTTATAACTGGTTCTATTGATTCTTTCAAATTGTTTGGGTAAAACATAAGAAGAGAAGTTATGATGGGACACCAAGAAGTTCAGCGGTCACAGTAAAAGTCAGTGAGCATAAAACCCTATCCAACGTGTCTATCGAAACCTGCACAAAGTTACATGCTATATGTGAATCTATATAGATCTTTCTCACAGTCTGTACTTCTCTAAAAATCCATTCTTTCTCAATAAAATTCACCCCCCAAATTCAGACATATGTAATGCTCTAATATAATAACGCCTTCATCACGCAGCAGACGAGATCAAAAGATCTAAAATGGCATACCTGACCCATCTACCAATTTTTAACCTGATTACATATTCAGCATTACTTTCCTAATCTCCAGCTTTTCTGTTTACCTGGCAGGCACTGAATGGGTGGACCCTGAGGATCCCACAGTCATCGCAGAGAACGAGCTGCTGGGTGCAGCGGCCGCCATCGAAGCTGCCGCCAAGAAACTGGAGCAGCTGAAACCACGAGCCAAGCCCAAGGTGAGCGGGCTTTTTCCACCGCCTTCAGCTCTGTCACACCCAAGCCAGCCACCTGCTACAGGCTTAACTGTTCCATAGTTGAGTTTAAGTCTTAGACTGGGTTACCACATTTAATGGTGCTCTTACTGTGAGGGAAAGCCCTCCCTTGATTGAGGTGATGACCAGGGGAAATGTCTAAGATCACATTATTAGCTGGAATACACCATTATGCTATATTAGCTATGACATTTTAGCATGGCAGGTTGAAAAGGGGCTTTACCTTGCTTTGATATTGTTGATGCATTGTGGCTGCAACTTTCTGGGAATCAACATGTCTACCTATTCTCGTTTGCTTCACACAGTTTGCCCTGGGAAGAAAGGTAAACCTGAAATTGTAAGAAATATAAAAATCTGGGTTTCTTGATAACTCGATTTCTCATATGCAGCATGCTATGAATCATTTTCATTTACGACGCCATCAGACAATAAGCCCTGGTGCCATTGTGCCGTTTTTCATCCATCATGCTGAAAAAAAATCCAGTAAAATCTCTGCCATGTGACAGAAATGATGGTGGCGTTGGCTTGTGTTTTTGAACAGGAGGCTGACGAGAGCCTGAACTTTGAGGAGCAGATTCTGGAGGCAGCCAAGTCCATCGCTGCAGCCACTAGTGCGCTGGTGAAGGCGGCATCTGCCGCACAGAGAGAGCTGGTGGCCCAGGGCAAGGTGAGAGCACGGCTCATTTACTAAGACTTTGTGCAATAGACACAATGGCAGTGCATTTTAAGCACATAGTATGGTGGTGTTTGGATTAAATGAGCAGAGTTAATAAGATTTGGAGTTTTAAGGGGAAAGAAAAAGACATTTGTTTATAACATTTGTGTGTTTGCCTCCTCTGCTCAGGTCGGCGCCATCCCAGCAAACGCAGTTGATGATGGACAGTGGTCTCAGGGTCTCATTTCAGCTGTAAGTACTGTTTAGATTGGATAAATGTCTCCCGCATACAGTTAGGGCCATCAGTTTCAGAGATGGCAGATGGTGTTTGAAAGCCCTGCAACATAAACAGTAGCATGTCTCCGTAATTGGAAACTTGGATAAGATTGTTGTATATTGTAAAAGGTCATTTCATAATAAGAGATGATACCAATTGGAACTTAACATTTAATTTAATGGCTGTTTGTCACTCAAACCTTATTTTAAAGACCGTATTCGCATTTTCTGTATCGAATAATAAAATTTTTAAACAGATTCCTCTAGCTTAATCTCTGACGGATGTGGTCTCTGACTTCACTTTTACCATCATCAAGAAATCCAGCTCTTACGAATATTCAAACTGCAAAGCGTCCTTTCTCATCTGGGAAAACAGCATTGCATGGCATTATATTTTACCTGATATTCACAGTAGGCAGATAAATGAAAGATTTGATGATGTAACCATGCTTTTTTTTTTTTTGTTCCAGGCTCGCATGGTTGCCGCAGCAACCAATAACCTGTGTGAGGCGGCGAACTCGGCAGTACAAGGCCATGCTAGTGAGGAGAAGCTCATTTCTTCAGCCAAACAGGTGGCTGCATCCACAGCTCAGCTTCTTGTGGCCTGCAAGGTCAAGGCTGACCAGGACTCGCAAACCATGAAGAGACTGCAGGTCAGTTGGGGATGTGGGTAAAGGTGAACGAGCTGAGAGTACGTATTCTCAGCAGGAGGAGCAGTAACCTAGGACACTCAGCTAGCAGTGAAAAAGTCAAAGACTAGGAAAAAAAAACAAGTCAGTCACTGAGACTTTTAAAGCCTTGTATTACACACATTGTTCTCTCTTATTCTTTCTCTCTTTGTTTCTTTCTCCGATTTCAATTCCATTCCTTGTGTGTCACATGCTTCTACTCGATCTCTGATGCTCTGATATCATAGGGGTTTTTTTTTTTTCTCCATCCATCCACACAACAGTAAAGTGTGTGCGGTGCTAGAGGTGCATCTGGAGCCAGGAATAGTCTCTGGCCTTACCGTCTAGGCTTACATGGCATTCCCATCCATGTCCAACTGTCCCATTAAGCTTAGGTCATTCTATGTTTAGCTCCATTATACACATCCTGTGGGTCACTTGTTTTTTTCTGGGATACCTCAGCAGGGATCAGCTAGCAGTTTTGTACTGTTAGTTTTGTTGTTTGTTTGGTTTTAAATCTTTTCATTACATTAAAAATGAAGTGTATGGACAGTCACTCTGATATTGCACTGTTATAAGCAAGTATGTTTATGTAGTGTTTAACTTGAGCAAATGCACATTTAATGGTGCTTAGCCTATTTTTGTCTTGGGTATTCATCCAACCATTAGCATTTCCTCAATTAATTATAAGGTGTATCAATAGCCAGCCTGTTGGGAGTCTGCAAATAGCCTAATCCACTTAAGACTGTGGCACTTCTATGGTGTCCCAAGTTCTCCCATTCATTCAGTAGAGTCTTAGCCCTTCTGAATGTGTAGCAGCAGCTGTACCCTGCTCATATGTGTGGTTCAAGGATTTCCTCAACCACGTTGTTTCTTCACTCTGAGACTGTCAGGGATAATTGAGGGCCTACAATTGACTCCTGTTGAGCCTTTTAGCATTGTGGATTGACCAAGATGTTTATTATAGGAA
>JANDJT010000060.1:8307275-8318775 GCA_024331685.1 Stegophilus panzeri | reverse complement strand
ATAAAATGTGTGTGTGTGTATATATATATATTTATTTATTTATTTATTTATTTATTTATTTATTTAAGTATAGAGTTACGTTTGTACTGTAGAATGTAATGTCCATTTTGATTGGAACATAAAAAACATAACTGCCTTCCAGTTTAGTTCTTTAGAATCAATCTGAGAAGTTTATATTTGATTTCGACTCATGAAAGTGTATGTGAAAGCATTCGCTGGAACGCAATTCAAAAGTTTCTAGAGCTGTGTGTCAGTATGGCTAAAAAAGGACACATTTTCACCCGAGACATTGCACAGTTTGAGGCAGTCCTCTGCTGATCGTTTCTGACGTCATGAGAAATGCATTGTTTTATTCCAGACGATCTGCCCACCACAAACTATTAAAGCAATCACAGAGATTAAGACTGTGTGTGAGCACCGTGTAATTAAACAGCTGTGAAGTAGTCTCGAGTGACAGTTCGGTTATTTGATTAAATATGACACTTAATATTCAGACACACAGCCCAGGGTGAAGTGTGTTTGAGTTTATTACTGGCAGCGTCAGATGCTTAGTATGAATGAGTCACAAAATGACATGATTGCAGTGTGACCTTTATATTCAGGCCAACTTGTGGATAAATGTTTCATTATGTTTGCAGAGCAATTTAGGACATGCTTGTCTGGTCGCTCACAGTTTATGCATTGTCAGAGACTGCTAAAACTGCTGTTTCCCGTCCAAAGTTTTACAAGCCTCATGCTTCTTGGGTAGCAAGAATGCTCTTCGGCGAGTTCAGTTCATTTCTCTTACTTGTCTCAGTAAAGAATCTTCAGACCTTCAGATCACTAGCTCAAGTTGATGAAGAATTCGGGCCTCACATTTTTTTCCTCCCTTGTGTCATTACTGTACGTTGACATTTCTCTGTGGCTTCATGGATATCGTGCTCATGCATTTTAACTCATCATTGAGAAGGATACTGGCCTTGAAGTTATTAGTGTTTTTGCTGTGTGGTTTTGGTGGTCAGTAATGTTATCATGAAGTTATTGACTCTTCAGTTTTTAGGAATTTTTTCTTTCCCTATGGGACCCCTGAGGTGCAGTTTTTTGTATTTGGATTCTCTTTTTTCCTTTTAAGTAAGAAGAGCTGAGTGGAGTACACAGAAGCATCTGTCCTTGAATATTTGCCAGTCCTTGTGTGTTTGTGTGTGTGTGTGTGTGTGTGTGTGTGTGTGTGTGTGTTACAATACAATTTTTCAAAATGATCACCATCAAATGCCATCTAGACTGCCCTCATTTAGACACTAGTGTTTAGTCAGAAGATTCTCCTCTATAAAACCTCATATTAGGCCTATCTAGCCAGCCTTTTTATACTCTGCGTATGACAGTGTTCTTCTTAATTAGTGTTGCTTCAAAGAAAACCACATTCTAACCACAGTCTTAAACCAAGCAGTTTCTGCTGATGACATCCTTGTGTCCTTTTTCCTTTTGTGCATTTCCTGATAATCTTGGAATTATTCCTGTACACACTAGGGGGTCAAGGCTGTGTATGTGGTCAAAGGTTACCAAACCACAAGGCTCTACAGCAGCCTCAGCATTTAGATGTAAGATTCCTTGACGACACATGACGACGAAACGCAATGCTTCACATAACTGGAGCCCAAAGACATCCCAGTGTGTCTATCATGAGCACATTGTGTTCATACCAGCAGCTCTGTCAGTCATAATAGGCTTTTTATAGTCCTTTTATTTCTGGTTTATGGCCTATTGTGTCTCTTGTTACTGTGGGGACAGGGGCAGCTGCAGGTATCTCTTGAAACGGCATTCCATGGGCTAGTTTAACTGACTTTACTGAATAAATTTAGTTCTTTGCTAGTCTGTACTAGTTTCAAGCTTAATCAGTGGCAAAACAAACCAAATCAGGCTATAGACTCTTGCCTGTCCTTATAACGGGAGGCCCACAGTTCCTCACACATCAAAGCCTTTGGTTTTGGCACATTGTGGAACGCCTGGGCTTGTGATCTCATGAGCTTAGCAGAAAGCTTTAATCATGGCCGCCCATGAACTGTGGTCTATTTTCATAACAGGAGTTGTGGTTTGCACTGCCATATACAGTAGCAGACTGTCTCTAAGGACCAAAGAACACAATATACCAAATAGGTAGCTATTGCTGTATTATGGCTGCCTGGCTACTGTGTAATGTTTTATCTAAGCGTGTTGAAAGGGGAAAACGAGCCTCACCAGCTGCAGACCTGGTGAAGGCCTTCATCACCAAGGCTGTGTCTTATGTTCCCTTTATAATCCTGTCCTCATGCCATCTTCAGCCTGCCTGCCCTTCAGCATGGCACCACACTGATTTATGCCTCTAGCTTCAAATAGACTACACTTTATGCAGCCTTCCATTTGCTATATTTTAATGTCACTGCAAAGAATTCATGTGTTCATGTCATGCCGTCACATGCCATATGTGCAAACACATTTACAAAAAGACTGGTAGGTAATATAAACATTTTTGATCTGAGGTATTCTTCTTTCACTTACAGAGATCCACAACACTAATGGTTTTTGGTTTTTTTTGTTTTTTTTTTGTGTGTGTGTGTGTGTGTGTCAGCTGGAAGAGGAGCTGTTGGGTCTGCAGAAGAAGCTGAAGGGTGTGGAGGACGAGTTGGATAAATACTCAGAGTCACTGAAGGATGCGCAAGAGAAGCTGGAGCAGGCTGAGAAGAAAGCCACAGACGTAAGTGACACATGAGAGAACACGCTTGCACTCTCATGGGACTAAATCATGGTAATGTTAATTTCTTTTTACAAGTGAATTGATTATAATTTGACATAAAAGGTTTGCAAGCCTTTGAGGAATTTTACCACAGGGTGGCGCTATTTACTCAACATTTTATTTATTATCTAAACATTTTTTCCCCCTAATTTTGAGGATATGTCTGGCTAAATACAAATTATAAATAAGGTTCAAAGGTTCAAAGAAAATAACTTCTAAATTAGTGAACTTTAAAAGAAAAAAAAAATCTAATACAGTACAGTCAAATAAATTTGGTGGCGTTGGCCACATTTTAAAAGCATTATTTTAAACTCAACCTTATGTCATTCTAAGTGGCAATATTAAGTGTTACGCATACCCAACCATTTAACTACGATGATATCTGGTGCTCTCTTGGCATAAATCTCAGCAACGTCTCCATGTCAGTCACTCTAACTCAGGGCTATCCTCCTGTCTTAACCATGCCAGAAATCCCTGGCAGGAACAACTAAGCAGTAACCGTGCTGTTGACAAGCACTCTAGAGAATGTGCCAACCACTTCCCACTATCACTTACTGTAAATGCTCCATAAAGGAAGTCAGCACCAGCCATGCGTTTTAATCACTCAGACAAGATAGCAAAAGTGAGACTCTTTTAGACTGTCTCTACTATCTTACATTACTTGTTACCTCCATTAGCCTTGTATCTCCAATGCAATAGTAAAGAAGCAAATGTTAGACACACAGTGTCTTGGCTGATTGTAGACTATCTGTACATACCTATCATCAGGTTCTTGCATCATCAAGGTTACTTAAAGTGACAGCTGTGATTATAATAATGGTGGGAAGGGGATACTGGGCCAGATACTGTATGTGCCCTGTGTTCACTTTTGCAACATCTTGTACACTTTTTAGTGTTTTAATGATCATAGTTTACAAAAGTGGATCAGAAAGTTCGATAAAATAATATCGGTTACTGAAATGCCATTAAACCAGCTGTTAAAATATATCATGCTTAATCAAAAGCACATGGCATATTTGCAGAACACAATAGTCTGTAGTGGATTTAGTGCATTTAGAGGTAAACATCATTTGCCTGGTATATTATATTAGTTCATGATTTGACTCCAAATGGGTTGACCTAATGCCACAATGTAAGCAGTGTCTGTCAGCATCACCTCCCTTTTCCTGTCTATGTTCCATGATAACACCCTTTCCTTTACACTTCTCGCCCAATTTCTAATCCTCACTGCCTCTGCCTGACCCCTTTAGTAATAGTCTTTTCCAGCAAACAATTTCCTGCTGTTTAACTCAACAGATGACATACACCTGTCATATCAATGCTTATCGAGCAATATGTTTGGACAACCATCCCTTTTATATAACCACCCCTTTCTTACCCTTACAGAGGTACAATTGGTGATGCCATTATAACTGCAGAGGAAAAAGAAAAGAAAAGAAAAGCAATTATTAAATATTACAATGAAAAGTCTCATAGCAAACTGGGAGTTTGAATATAACTGTCACAAAGTAATATCTCTCATTAAACTGTCCAAATATGGCAGTTTAACTCATTTTAAAATAAACAAACAACACATGGATCTAATTCTTTTATCATGCCAACTGTACCATAAAGAAAGAGTTCAGTTCTGCTCCTACTGCTGATATTGTTAACAATAAATACATGACCAATAATAATTTGCATAAAGTTGATTGTCCGAACTAGGTTTTAATTATTAATCCTATACTATATGCCCATGCTTAGATGGATGACTTATATGGCCTGAATATGGAATTAAAGTGATCTTATATATTCTAAATGTACGTCTATACACAGAAAAGTCCAAATATTTTCCTAGGGCATTATTACGGAAAGCACAATAAGTTACATTTATCAGTATAAAAATACACAGGTTTATTACAACTGGAAAGGCAGGATAAAGCTCACTTTAACCTCCATGAATAATAATGACAAATAGAGGAGGGGAAAAAAACTAGTAGTATATGGTAATACAATGTTTTACTGCATAGGTGAGAATGATTGATATCCACCCTGAGTCTTTGTGTTGTTATTATATGACCAAAGAAGGAAAAGAATGAAAAGAATGCAGTCTTTTGTATATAGTGTATTGAAGTAATGCTCGCCAGCGCTTGCTCACCACTTCACAACTAGTGTGCCTTTCCAGACACCAGCGGGAAAGAGCAAGTGTGAATCAGTTTATAATCCTGCTGAGTGAATCACTGTGAACCTTCTGAGTGCAGTCATCATGTACAAAATGGACTAAGACTTGTCTAACTTCACTCAGTGAAGCTCATACAACAGCTCTTGTATGCTTTTACTTTAAAAAAAAAAAACTTTTCTTTTCATTCTTCCTACTGTATGTTCATCTAAGTAAGGAATAATACACTTGGGGGTGGGCTACTATAGGAAAATAATCAGTGGTTAAGTGGGACGCAACCTGCAACCTGAGTTACTGTTAGCACCATAAAATGTTATTATTTTTGATTATTCTTCCAAAGAGTCTGCAAAACAAGTTACTTTATCATAGCTGTAAACAGTCCTTTATTCACCAGCCTCTTTTTTTCCTCACTCAAAAAAAAAAATGCAGCTTGTTATGTTACCGAAATTAAAACCATCAAAGCACAAATTCTTGAAGACTTCCTGTGTCAGAAAACTTAGAAAGACTACACAAGACTGTTTGTTACAAAGTGCTGATATTGGAGACTCCTTACAGAAAATTCTAAATAAATGTCTCCTTGCAGAAAATATTTTAATCCGTTTATGTGCGTATCTGCTATACAGGTCCCTGTGTAAGTTGTTACTATAGAAATGAGAGTATATTAAAATGAGCGCATTAATATAAACCTATGATTTGATTTACCGCCAGCACTACTGTCAAAGCTACTGCTATAGAAAATTATACCACAGGGTGTATATTAATGTGCGCCTTCTAAGCTTTTTTCCTTGTATGGTGGATGATCTAAATTATTTCAGCAAACAGATTTCAGAAAATTCAATTCAATTTTACTTGTATAGCGCTTTTTACAATAGACATTGTCTCAAAGCAGCTTTACAGAAACATGTAAACACGGTATACAGATTTTAAGTGTGCGAATTTATCCCAATTGTAGCAAGCCGGTGGCGACGGTGGCAAGGAAAAACTCCCTAAGATGTTAAGAGGAAGAAACCTTGAGAGGAACCAGACTCAGAAGGGAACCCATCCTCATTTGGGTAGCAACGGATATTGTAAAAAAGTTCATTATGGTTTTAAATGAAGTCTGTTTGGCCTTGAAAAAGGAGCCAAGACGGGCAGACACTTCAAAAAAGTCTTGTTCTTTAAGAAAGAAAAACATATAATCTTCAGTATGGTGAAAAAAACCCCAATAGAAACCCTTATAGAACTTGTAATGGTTTTAATGGTTATAATGGGAATTGTATTGGTTTTAATAGAAACTGTAATGGTCCCTGAGGGTCTCTACTGGTAATCTGTTACCTTATACTGGTGGCATGTTATGTCTAGTGGACACCATTAAGGACCAGTACTGATAATGGTTTTAATGTTTAACAGCTGATAGGTTGTAATGCTATTTCTAGTGGAAACTATTCGATTTTCGGTGATGCTTTTTGTTTTTTTCAGCAGGTACAACAAAAAAATGTATGACTATAACCAGTTTTCTGAAATGAAAAAACGCTCATGAAAGTAGTTCAGAGAGTTCATATGGAGCAAAAACTTAAAATAGTGGTTATATAGTGACCAAAATGAATTAGCTAGCACCGTTAGCCAGTAACATGTACCGTTACTTTAGCAAAAAATGGAGAGAAAAAAGAGGGCGTTGTTTAACGCGCGAGCGCCATGATGACGTCACGTCAGATAAGAGATGGGCGGAGCCTCGATGACACAGAGGAGTGTGTGACTTTTCTACAAAAGCAATTTTTCTCCTTCAGCAGCAGAGCAAGTCGAGTTACACAAGAACTCTGAAACAGTGTAAACGTCCTTCTTTATAACTCTCCCAGGAAGAAGAAACTTTAGTTTAGCAGGTTTAAAAAGTTCAGGGTCTGGAGGTGGCCCAAGGCGCTCGCTCGCTCTCTCGCGCTCTCTCTCTCTCTCTCTCTCTCAGTCCAAGCGGTCTGGGCTGTAGATTAGTGGCAAAAGCGAATTAAAAACAAAAAATGTCATCCATCGAAGCTGTGAAAAGGAAAATCCAGACCCTGCAACAGCAGGCGGACGATGCAGAAGACCGAGCCGAGGCGCTTCAGAGAGAGGTGGACTCAGAGAGAAATGCCAGGGAGAGGGTAAGACTTTAGAGACAGACCTTGTCCCTGAAACACAGCTAGCAGAGATAGACATTTGAGATTTTTTTTTTTTTGGTCTGACGCACAAACCTGTTGTGGTTATTTTGTAGTATCTCGACTTTATAAATGTTGGTTGACGGCTGCAGAGAGCAGATACAGTTACAGTGTTACTATAGAGACTCTGCCTCAGGCTGCTTCCGGCCTTCGAGCAACATGAGACTCACTATCATTCATAAAATAAAACAAACTGACACTGAGGAAAATGGTTTTTATTTTTATTTTTTAAATCATGAAGTTTCTGGTGACCAACTTATCTAAAAAGGTTTTTTTTTTTTTTTTAAATCATCATCTCTCAATAAGGGTATTTTAGCCATTAAGTTAATGTTGATATAGACCCTATATTTTTGAGATATGATTTATTACATTGTGATGGGTGTATGGACTTGATGCCATTCCTTTCATTTTAGTGAAAATGAGGGGTACTAAACTATGCCTTTACATACTTAAAGGTGTATGCTTACTGTAAGCATGCCAGCCCTTCTCAGAGTGTATGAGACGTTTGATATTACCCTTCATTATTACATTATAATCCATGTCAATAAGGACTGTGGCGGTTTGCTGTTTCCGGCATGTTCTGCTGACACAGGTGCATCCAAGTTATGCCTTTTCTTCCACACCCTAACCCTATAGCTGCAGTAGGGACTTTAGCGGTTTGACCCAGCTAGACTGTTTAGCCAACCTGCTCCCACTTCCTGTGTCTCCTCCCAGTCTTCATCTCTATTGGCTTGACTCAACCTGGCCTCGATCCCAGAGAGCACAAGGTTAATCATTTCCTGTGCTCTTCATTGCATGTGAGCAAAAAAGACCTTGGGAATGTCCAAGCTTCTCGTATATCAGATACCTAGTGCTTGACTTTACCTTAGAGAGATTTCACGACGATGTGAGCCAGAGCCATGAAAATTCTAACTGAAAACTGGCTTGGGGAAACTTTCTTTGTTCAAAATAATCTTTGAAATCACTTATTAAAAAAATAAATAAAAATGAACAAAATAAATCACTAATGCATTGAGGGCATGAAAGAACAACGGAGGAATAAAACTTTTCTCCAGATCACATCACAAGTTAAGAGTGAATACAGGTTGTAGTTTAAGTGTGAGGATATGAAAAAGGAGCCAAGGCGGGGAGATACTTCACCAAACAAAGCTGCTCTCTCTTTAGGTCCTTAAGAGCTCTTGGAATTGTTGTTGTTGTTTTTTTAATCAGTTGCCCATCAGCAGTTAAATTGATAAAGAGAGTTGCGTTGATTGTTAATTATTAATTTAAGCCGTTAGGAATATTTGGGATGCCATTTGCGGCATTCCACAGCTGCCCTGCTGAAACACACTGGAATTGGTTCAGACTGTGAGGATTTGACAGAGCGGGGGTCTGATTATAGCTGTCGTCTGCTGGGGAGTGAGAGAAGAACACTAGCTCTTTTGTGCTCCCTCTGGCTCAGTGGGAAACGTGGAATGGTGGAATGTGAAAGCCAAAGTCTAATCATCTCAGTCATCAACATCTCTTCATGGACCTGCAGCTTCATCTTTCCACACTTGGAGCAATGAGGGGTTTACACTGTTGTACGCACCTTTAACCTGGAAGTGTAGTAATGCATAGCAACATATTCTTTGAATACGATGGGTGTTTGACCCTGGTTTGTTTACCAGTATGTGGTATATGTTTTTTGTTTTTTCTAGCCTAAATTGTTTAAACATTCCTAATTTATTGTTAATAGATTGGTTAAATATTGAAATACATTCTATCAAAATGTTCTTTGATCGTGTTAGACCAAAAAGGCTACACAACAAACAAAATTATGTAACTTTCCAGCTATTATTTTGTATTTGTAGACTAAAATTAGACATTAATGTAGCACACGGGCAGATGAATGGTTGAACAATTGGGGCAGGGATATACAGAAGGCCTTCCTTTTGAAGAACAAACAATACTTTTCTCTTTATAGTCATGGTAAAAGGTAGAATTTCTTTTTTATGTGGCTTACAAGGTTGCATTGCATAAGATTCACATTATATGTGCTTTCTATGCAATTGAGACACTGGCCTTAACACAGGCATTACAGACTCTATTATAAACTGGCTTCAGCTTTCTGAGGACACATGACCTTTGAGTACTTGTAAGGGGTATTGAACAGATATTTGGATGACTGTGTGAACAAATGAACTGTATTTCATATTAGAGGTCGATCGATACTGGATTTTACCGATACCGATAACTAAGTTGGGCGGTACCTGCCGATAACTGATTAATCAACTGAGTTTTTAAAATTGATACTGAATGAAATCATAACACTCAAAGTAAAATACTACTGAACTTTATTACAAAAAGAAATAGTATTGACTGTACCATGAAAATGTACTGTACTTTTTAAATTAAATAAATATTAATACATATTTAAGTAAATAGATCAAAAAACATCCAAACTGAACCAAAAATGAACACTCCAAATAAGAAAATAAAAATAGCGACATTCAAAGTGAATTAAAAAAAACACTTCAAATAACACAACAGAATTTGTCAGTGATAGTTTTTATCTCGCTTCTAGAGACCATTGTCAGTCCCTTCAATGATCACAACTGGGAAAAATGCATTTTATACAAGTTCATAAATTCATGTATTAATACCAAAAAAAATTATTATTATTATTATTATTATTTATTTATTTATTTTTAAATTGTTGGCAAGTAGCTTAAGTAAACAATAATACACTTGGGGTGTGCTGTTGTAGGAAAATATATAACAATGGGATTGTGTGATGGTCCCACCACAAATTTGAGTTACTATTACCACCCCTAAGTTGACTAATTGTTGCAAAACCTAACAATTTTTTATTTTTAAAAGAATGGCTTCTTTTATGAGATGAAAGAATATAATTTTCTACTTGTAATAGTTTTAAGATCCTTCAGTCAAAATTGTGCAGTGAAGGATTTTCACTTGTATCCGAATTACTGTGTTAGTGAGTACAAAGTGACTTTTTTTCTTTCTTTCTGGTGGATCAACTGATTGTGCGTGACATTTCTATCTTCAGTGATTCATTATTCATCGCCATGAAGTTTGGTGTAATTACCCATAAATACCCAAATCATGACTTTAGTATTTGAATCCTTGCAGTTGGAACAGCTAGCTGAGTATTTATTCATTTATTCAAATGCACCTCTATTTTAAAACATGTGAGGAAACTCAGGACTGACAATGCAATACCACCCTTTTAGTTTCTATAGTTTGTAGCTTTTCCATTCACTTTCATGTAACCTCCTTTAGGTTATCGTGTCTTTCCTTTTTTTGCACCTAAACTGTAAATCTGCGTTATAGAATTAACGGGGTGATTATTAGCTTGCTGGTTTAAATTTCTCAGGGTAAATGAACTTTACATTGTGATTCTTATCTGAGAAGCATCCAGAAAAAAATCATTCTTAATGTCCCATGAGAGGAAGTCTCTACACATATAACCCCAGAACTGCTGGTTCCCAGGGTATATGTCTAAGTAGTGATGTATTAATTGCTTTAATAATATCCCATGAGTTACTGTGTTCAAAGTGTAAAAGTTTTAGGAAAACAGCTACATGCTTTGATTTATAACCGTGATCCAGCTAGACAGCCAGTGCAAAGTCTAAAAGAAATAGACAGAACAGATCCACTTCATACTAGAACACTACTTGCCTGTATAGTACAAAATCCAGAATTGTTTGTGATCTGTTATGTTTTGATAAGTGTATTTGATCATGGCTGTGTTGTCCTCATAGGCAGAGGCTGAAGTGGCCTCCCTGAACAGACGTATCCAGCTGGTTGAGGAGGAGTTGGACAGGGCCCAGGAGAGACTGGCCACCGCACTGCAGAAACTCGAGGAGGCAGAAAAAGCTGCAGATGAGAGCGAGAGGTGATTTATTTGGAACTAACATTCTAGAAAATGTGCTTGTAAAAATTTGGACAAGTCTGAGTGTCTGGCCGGTTTACCTGGGTGTTCTAAATATGGTCTTCTATAATGTACAATTACAATCAAAATTATTCAACTCCTATTGCAAATCAGGTTTATTGTCAAAATTTGCAGACTTTCAGTTGTTTGCAATGAACAAATAAAAAAAAAAGCAAATAGTTCAACACAATGAATGCTTCAAGTGGTTTCCCCAAATTCAACTGAAAATGCAACTTATAATGATTTCCCTAGTTTCAAAATTATTCAACCCTTTCATGGGAAACATCTTTAATACTTAGTAGAGCACCTCTTTGCTGTTATGACCTGCTGCAAACAAGATGCATAGCGTCTGGCAGCGTTCCTGAGGAATCTTAGCCCATTCCTCATGAGCAATGGCCTCCAGTTCAGTAATATTCTTGGGTTTACATGCTGCATCCGCCTTCTTCAAATCCTACCAGAGATTTTCTATGGGGTTCAAGTCAGGTGACTGTGATGGACCTGTAGAATCTTCC
>JANDJT010000060.1:8282022-8306527 GCA_024331685.1 Stegophilus panzeri | reverse complement strand
TATGCTTGAGACAACACCTGTTTTGCATATTTGTGCTGTTGTGAGGGATTCTATTCAGGAGGTTGAATAATTGTGAAACTGGAGAAGTCATAAGTTGCATTTTCAGTTGAATTTGGGGAAACCACTTGAAGCATTCCTTGTGTTGAACTATTTTAATTGTTTTTGTTTGAGTTGTTCATTGCAAACAGCTGAAAGTCTGTAAATTGTGACAATAAACCTGATTTGCAATGGGGGTTGAATAATCTTGATTGCAAAAGTAAATCAAATATTTCCAACCCAGGTAATAATGTGGTTTCATTTAATGGAAGGCAGCACAACTAAGTAGGGTCATTGAGGACTGGGTTGGGAAGTGGTGGACTAACTGAAACTTGAGGTGTTTTCAGACCTGTAGATTTGTGCTTTGTTCCGATTCGGGGACTTAAATTGTTACAATGTTGTATTTTCTCCTTTGTTCGGTTTTCTTTCACAAGGCAACCTTTCAAAGCATACCAAAATGTGTTTATGCAAATCACACGTGAGTAAACTGTCCTCTCATTGGTCAGTGCACCTGTTTATGTTCTGGGGTTCCGCCCATAGCGCCCATCCATCCAGATTAATAGACAGCAGCTGCACGAGTTTATTCTGGCTTTTTAGTTGTAGTTATTATAGTTTTTCAGAAATATGTGTGTCAGACCAAATTCCAACCGAACCGAGGGAGAAAACGCACCAGGTTCCAAAACAAACGCTCCAAGCAAGCCAGGTGTGAAAACACCCTTATTGTACCTTTTTTTTTTTTTTGCTTCTTTGGTCCACAGAGGAATGAAGGTCATAGAGAACAGAGCAACAAAAGATGAGGAGAAGATGGAGCTTCAGGAGATGCAGCTGAAGGAGGCCAAACACATTGCTGAAGAGGCTGACCGCAAATATGAAGAGGTGTGTAACTTGGGGAGTTTAAAAACCTATTACTGAGATGTCAGTTTCAGTTATACCTTATATATAAGTTTATTTTGAATCCGAGACAGTCTTTTGATGATGATTCATGTTTATTCGAAAAAAACCCAATATTATTTGTATGTTACTTGTTTTGTAACCTGTGGTATCTGCTGCGGTATCTCACAGTCTGAACCTATTCCAGTGTGTTTCAGCAGGGCAGCTGTGGAATGCTGCAAATGGCATCCCTGTTATAGGCTTATATATTGTGTATATTTATTTTGTATATTTAATTTCCCTTATTTCTAGATTTCTTTGCTTACTGTTATGAAACCTCTGCACACTTGTGTGGAAGATCTAATGGCCTTTTCCCAATGCACTGTACTGGAGCTTTTGGCCACAGTAAACTGGAGTGGTGCTTTTTCCGTTAGTCAGTCCAGTGCGGATGATTACACAAGATTGGTACCAACAGGAATCAGTTGGACTTGGGAGTGAGGTGAGCAGCACAGTTTGCTGCTGATTGACTATCCACAGACAAGCACAGATTGAAAAAGCAAGAAAGAACAAAAGAAAGAAACACAAACAAAAAATTGAAAAAGAAGAATGCTTATAAATACATATGGATTTTTTTCTGTTGCATATTTTATTGGTTTGAACTGAATTTAAATTATTTAATTTAATCATATTGAAAAAATTAACACTTCATCAGTCTTTTGTCAGTAATTTTGTTGCAGCCAATTAAATTGGTTAACCAAATGGCCAGCAATATTATTATTGTTCATTGAATTGTTGATGCAGTTGCTGTAACGCTAATCACTCTGACCATATCAGTCATCTCTCAGGATGTCTCCGAGTTTCCTCTGGCTCTTGTTTAGGCTAAATCTTGTTTTTGAATATACAGTGGAAAAAGTTTTTAATAGTCTGTAATACATGTTGCAGAGATCCTACATTTCCATTTTGGCTTCCCAAGGTCTTGTAATTTAGCTATTAGCTTTTCCCCTCATTGTGGAATCAATTTACTTCTCGCCAGGCATTCCTTTCACATCTTTTAACACGTTCCCAGTGTCTGATCGGTTCATCCTGTTGGCACAAGTGGTACTATTTAGTGTGACTGCTCCTTTGTCTTCTTACTGTTGTTGTTGTTGCCCTAATGCTAATGAAATGGCTTTACCATGGAGAGAAGCTTAAAATTAGAGAGAAGCATTTGAGAGCCTCTTAAACTCTTGTATTCTTTAGCTAATTATTAAACCTCTTATTAAGTGGTCCTTCTGTATAGCACTACAACATTACAGCGGTGCTTGAAAGTTTCTGAATAACTATGACCTAAAACATCACCAGATTTTCACACAAGATGAAGAGAACCCAATTAAATGTATAATATATAAAAATATTCTATGTGGTCACTTATTTATTGAGGAAAATGATCCAATATTACATATCCGTGAGTGGCAAAAGTATGTGATCCTTTGCTTTCAGTATCTGCTGTGACCCCCTTGTGCAACAATAACTGCAACTAAACATTTCCAGTAACTGTTGATCAGTCCTGCACATCAGCTTGGAGGAATTTTAGCTCATTCCTCAGTACAGAACAGCTTCAACTCTGGGATGATGGTGGGTTTCCTCACATTAACAGCTTGCTTCAGATCCTTCCATAACATTCCTATTGGATTAAGGGCAGGACTTTGACTTGGCAATTCCAAAACAACTTTATTCTTCTGTAACCATTCATGGTAGAATGACTTGTGTGTTTAGGGTTGTTGTCTTGCTGCATGACCCACTTTCTCTTGAGATTCAGTTCATGGACAGATGTCCTGACATTTTCCTTTAGAATTTGCTGGTATCATTCAGAAATTATTGTTCCATTAACGATGGCAAGTCGTCCTGGTCCAGATGCAGCAAAACAGGCCCAAACCATGACACTACCACCACCATGTTTCACAGATGGGATGAGGTTCTTATGTTGGAATGCAGTGTTTTTCTTTCTCCAAACTTAACGCTTCTCATTTTTTTTAAAAAAAGCTCTATTTTGGTCTCATTTGTCCACAAAACATTTTTCCAATAGCCTTCTGGCCTGTCCACGTGATATTTAGCTAACTGCAGACGGGCAGCAATGTTCTTTTTGGAGAGCAGTGGCTTTTTCCTTGCAACCCTACCATGCACACCATTGTTGTTCAGTGTTCACATGACGGTGGACTCATGAACATTAACATTAGCCAATGTGAAAGAGGCTTCTAGTTGCTTAGAAGTTACCCTGGGTTTCTTTGTGACTATTATACGTCTTGCTCTTGGAGTACTCCTGGGGAGGGTAACGGTGCTCTTGAATTTCCTTCATTTCTACACAGTCTGTCTGACCGTGGATTGGTTAAGTCCAAAAGCTTTAGAGATGGTTTTGTAACCTTTTCCAGCCTGATGAGAATCCACAACTCTCTTTCTACAGTCCTCAGAAATCTCCTTTTTTCGTGCCATGATACACTTCCACAAACATGTTGTGAAGATCAGACTTTGATAGATCCCTGTTCTTTAAATAAAACAGGGTGCTCAGTCACACCTGATTGTCATCCCATTTATTGAAAACACTCTAATTTCACCTTCAAATTAAACTGCTAATCGTAGAAGTTCACATACTTTTGCTACTCACAAATATGTAATATTGGATCATTTCCCTCAATAAATAATTGACCAAGTATAATATTTTCATCTCATTTGTTTAATTGGATTCTCTTTGTCTACTTTTAGGGCTTGTGGGAAAATCAGATGTTTTAGGTCATATTTATACAGATATATAGAAAATTCAGATATATAGAAAAAGCTTTCAAGCACCTCTGTAAGTAACATTGTTGTGTTTAAATGCAGCAAGGTCTTGGTTTTTATACCAGACTGATCAGTGGATAGATCTTTTAAGACCATCAATGGTTTTTTCATGTATGTAGCAGCAGCATTTCATATTTAAACACTTCACCAACCTCAGGGTCCATGCCTGTTAGCAATTTCAAGAGCAGATTCACATGTGACTTGACTCTTGATCTCTTTTGGCAATGTGTAGAGTCAACACTGCATTAACCTTTGGAATACAAACCTTCAGATTTACTGCTTGCAGAGCAGTTTTTACATACTTACCGCTCAAGTGCTATAATCCTAAAGTTTGGTTATAGATAAATTACATGTGTAGTGCAGTTCGACTACAGATTTGAAAACCCTTATAGATATGGTGCTGTCATTTTATTGTCCTCAGTGTATTGCTTGTCTACAGTTCCTATCCCACCCCAGCAAGTCTGCTGAGACACTCAACATATTAACCAGGAAGCGGCACTGTATTACTGTGTTGTTAACTGGTTTTTTTTTTTTTTGGTTTTTTTGTTTACCTGCAGGTGGCCCGTAAGCTGGTTGTCCTTGAGGGTGACCTTGAGCGTTCTGAAGAGCGTGCTGAGGTGGCTGAGGCGTGAGTATTATTTACAATCACTAGAGCGCATGTATGAAGTTCAGCTGCTATTTTGTAAATAATGACAAATTAAAAAATGTTGCTTTGTTGTTTTATTATATTGTATGTAAATATGCAGTCTACATATCCATTCATACTGTTGATATTTTTTATTAATCGTTTGAATGTTACATATTTATCCATACTAAATGTGTATGCTAGACTAGAGCCATGTTTGTGTAGTGTATTCACTGTTAGGGTTATATTTTGCATGAACAGTGATGCAATATGCCTGCACGTTTGTGGTGTCTGAAAGACTTTCCAAAGCAACGGGCAGCATAAAATATCATATTTCATGTTGTGAATGATCTATGTATGACGCTAGATCATTTTCAAGAATTTGCACCAAGGTACAGTTGTCTGATCCCAAGCCACGCCCACCCAGCATGTTTACTGTTATAATGTAGGTCAAGCTGGAAAATACTTAAGCCCACTACCACAGGGCATAATAGACAGTTTTGGAAATTAACGGAGAATAATATTTTTTGCTAAGTGATTTCCCTGCACTTTGATCAAGTTGTGGGATAGCTATGTGCTGTAGTAAAACAGACTTATGCCTGATCAATTTTAGTTTGTAATCGGACACTGGCTGTCAAATTATTTGTGATGTTCCACTCTGCAGTCAGAATGAAATCTTTAAGGATGATTTTCTCACTTTTCCTGTTTTAAAATGATAGACCTTCACTCGTGATTGAAATACATGCAAGGAGAACCAGTTCAGTCATGATACAGTTTAAAAAAAAAAAAAAAAAAAAAAAAAAAAAGTCAAAATTACACCACATAAGGGTTTTCCCAGCCCACCACACAAATATTTTCATGCACTGATTATTTGTTAGCTTTTTTTTCTCTTTATTACTTAGTCAGACATGCTTTCATTACTGCATATTAACTAGCCACATACAGAAATGCCTGCTGATCCAAAAAACAGACCAATTCTGGTGTGCTTGCTTAAATTCTGACAGCTTGACTGTGGTAATAGCAGATTCAACATAGCAATGGTTGCAACATAGCAGTGATGGCTTGAGATTAGTCACTTGGATCTAATTAGTATGACTGTCTATTTGTTTACCAGCTGCCTGTGGTCTTTCAGTCACCCCACTCTATATGTAATACAACATGAGTGAAAAAGAACAGTTCTGGGGTTCACTAACCACAGCGAGGATCTTGGTCCTCTCTCTCCCTTTGTTTCCTAAATGCATGCTCCAATGCACCCCACCCTGGGACACACCATGTTTTGTGGCCCCCTCCTCTCCCCCCATTCCCTGCTCATGTTGGACTAACCCAGTCGAGTCAGACAGCTGGAGGAGGAGCTTAGACTCATGGATCAGAATTTGAAGTCCATGATGTGCGGGGAGGAAGAGGTACAGCAGTGACTGTTGCTCAAACACTGATATTAATGCTGGCTTTTTTTCCATCTCCTCCTTTCTTGCTGGAACTCACTAACCTTCATTGTTCTTTGCATAACTCCAACCCTGTGCTTCGAATCGCTTCTTGTTTCTCAGCTTGTTAGGTGAACCATCTCTTCTGCCTGGCAAAGGTGGCCCCTACTATAGCCTTAGGAAAGAGACTACTATTCAATAGCAATATTGCAAAATTGCAAGATGATTACATTTTTAATTATCTATATTTTGATTGCGAGTCTAATTTGTACATCTGTAAATGTATTTTAAAAAAAATAATACTAAAAAGTCCTTTTCCTAATGCATCTTAACTAAGCACTTTTTAATGTCACGGAGGTAAGTTTATATTTCTAGCTGTGTCCATGGTGTCTGGTATTATGAGAAACACCTCTTCTCCCTCATCAGTTTGGGGTCTCCTTTGGCTAGACTTTTCTATCTTTTTAAAATGCTCTTTCTTTCTCTTTTCTCCTCTTTTTTCCCCCCTCTACTTGTTCTCCATCTCTCCTGCTATGGCACAGCAAATCTGGTGACCTTGAGGAAGAGTTGAAAAATGTCACCAACAACTTGAAGTCTTTGGAGGCCCAGGCAGAGAAGGTAGGCGAAGCAGCAACAGCTGGTGGCTGGGTTACTGTGAAAAGCCAACTGTGCTGAGCCCAAGCTCACGGGTGTTTGGGTAACTATAGAGACGGTTACCGGAGCACTAAGTGGGACAGTACGAAACAAAAAGGCTTGCTTACAACACAATAGGACTCGTAAATAAAAGAAAGTTTCTTATTTATCCCAAGGGATATTAAGTGTAGTAGTAGACCCTTTCACTTCTCTGCTCAAGTTATCGATAGCTAATAAAGTGTGTGATCATCTTTATTCTTAAGAATTCTTCTTTGATTGTGCCACACTATTGTATTAGTCTCTAAAACTTCTCTCCTGGTAGACTGCGCTGCATTTTTCTCTGTATTGCTATAAATCATGCAAAATTAGGTTCTTTTTAAGCTTCAAGTAATGCTGATCTTATTATTAATGTTTCCACATCTTCTTTCATATTTAGTACTCAACAAAAGAAGACAAATATGAAGAGGAAATCAAAGTGCTCACTGAAAAGCTGAAAGAGGTGAGAAATCTGTTAAAGATTTTGTTTGAATAATATGAAGTTCTGGTGGAATGTTGTTTTTACTTGTTAACTGAGTTTGAAAATGTTTTTTTGTTTGTTTTTTGTTTTTTTTCTCTTTTCTCTTCTCTCTCTCTCTCTGTTCCTAGGCTGAGACTCGTGCTGAGTTTGCCGAGAGGTCTGTGGCTAAACTTGAGAAGACCATCGATGATTTGGAAGGTACGTTAGCAAGTTATCAAAAATAAGGGTTGTCTATAATTAATTGACGTCCTGGTCATTAACCGCATCTGTGTTGAGAATGTTTCACACTACCATGTGTCATGTTTTCATAAAGTTGTGTTTGTATTCACTTGGAAGTGTTCACCCAATATGCAGAAACATGTGAATGCAAATCCTTACTGTGCTACAGCCATGCATGGCCAGGAGTCCAAGAGAGCAAAATCGGCCATGCTCTCTGGTTAAGAGGGATTGAAGTACTCTAGCCAATCATGGGGATCAGTAAGCTCATGTATGTGGAAGAGGGCAGATAGCGCTTTCCTCTGAGTGTGTTCAGCTGCCCTGTACCATAGCATGAGCAGCATTTCGGAAAGTTCTGATGGCTAACTTTAAATGTTCCCATGGAAGCATGTGTTAGCCTTCACCTTTCCTTCTTGGTAGGTGCTAGCTTGTTAGTGGTTGGGAATTGGTAGAATAGGAGAAAATGAGGTTTGGAAGAAAAAAAAACAGTAGTTCAACCAATATAATGGTCTGTTTGAAACCTTTCACACCTTCAGTCTGTGTGGACTGGAGACAGTCTCATTATAGAACTAATCAGAGAGTCAGACAGCACTTTATGAGAACCAATAAAATATGTCTGGTTTTCAGGCTTATGAATAAGACTATACAGTTTGCTGTGATGTAACCCATCAGAGCCAAAAAGATTTAAGTCACCTTTATGTCACCAAGAGTTGATGGAGGAAATCTTGACAATCAACTGATCTTGAAACTAGGCATCAGCACAAACTATTAATTTTTTCCCGCCATATACTTACATGGAAGTTTTATGATGGAAATAAATGGTCCATTTTCATAAACTCTGGCTCTCTAATTTGAGAAGGAAAGATATTTAAAAAAAACAATAAGGTTTGACAACTGATCTGCTGTGGTTAAGAACTAATCAGTTTCATGGGATATGAAGTATTTTATGTTCTCTTTGCACAAACAGGATGTAGTTGGAATAGAGAGAATTGTCAATATTAACATTAACAAACTGCTGATATTGATGTTGTTAAATTAATAACTTTAATGATAAATATTTATTTCAACTTGGTGTGCTTATTTTTAAGGCTTGAATTTAATAATCTGTGTATATATATGTTGCTTAGAAGGGTCTTTTAACCCCATTAGAGCTCTACATATTCATGTTTTTAATCTGTCGGAATGGTTGATCATGGAAACTAGACACTTCTCAGCTTTAATTATATGTGGATTATGTTTGAATGAGTTGAATCGACTGCACACCATTAACAAGAGCATGAGGTTGCATGTAGGTGTGATGAGGTTCATTAACTGACTTTTGGACAAAAGTGTATAGATCAGTTAGAGTATTACAGTGCATGACCATGCTGAGTTTTAAGTCCAGAATGGAAGTTTTATTCTGCACATAAGCTGTACTGCACAATAGTTAGGATGGCCACCATGATTTTATATTATTTTAAAGCAGTGGTCTTCAATCTTATCAATAAATTTCCCCTGTGGCTGTCAGTTTTCATTCCAGCCAAATAGGAGACAAACCTAATAGTTAATTGTAGCAAATTAAACAGGTAGAATCAAATGTGGCTCTTGTTTAGAATAAAAACCCTGCAGCCACTCCAGCAGATAAGATTGACGACACTTGATTTAAGATACGAGTCATACCCGGTTTAATTTAGTGTATTTTGTCATTTTAGTGGCCAGTTATAGATTTGCTTTCTTAAGCTAACAGAACTGTTTCCTCTTTCTGACCATCTTTCCTTTGTCCCCACTCTTTGTTTCCTTCTGTCTCTCCGTGTCTGGTCTTTTACTGTTCCTTTGGGGTGTATGTGTGTGTGAAACACAGACGAGGTGTACGCTCAGAAGCTAAAGGGCAAAGCCCTCAGTGAGGAGCTGGATCTGGCTCTCAACGACATGACAACCCTTTAAATGCACTGTCTCACCCTTTCTCTACTTGTGCCTTCTTCATCGTCCCTGTTTCTTCAGTTCTTCTTCCTTGACGCTTCCTACATCTGGCTCATCTGGGGTTCACTTATTGTCATCCTCACTTGTTTTTAATTCCCTCCATTCCACTATTTAAATCAGATCCCAGTCTCAGTCATAAAGTCAGTTTTCAGAAATGAATGCATGGTTTCTTAATAAATAAGTTTGATACTGCGTACCCCAGGGAGCCAGTATCGGTCCTACCTATTTTTTCGTTGCTGTTTTTCGAGGTAGCAATACCTCGTGTGTTCTGTTTCATTACCTTTCTGTTTAGAAGATATTTTTCTTCTTGAGCTTTGCCAGTTTGTCAGTGTTTACACATCTGCTGCATTGTTCTGCTGGAATTTGTTCAGTATTTGTTCTCTGTTTCTGTAGTGCTTTATTTTCTTCCTCTGTAATAAAAAGCAAAAAACTTTTCTTTTTTTTTCCCCCTCTCTTTATTTTTCCACTCAAACACTATTAATACTATTTTGCTCGTTCATAGCCAGTTCATTTACAGCTTTGGATGGAATTTAGAGTTTTACTGCCAACAGTATTAAGATTTATATCTTTGTTAACTAAGAGTATTTGTCCTATTTTTTAAGTTCAGAAACCACAAGCCAAATGTCTGTTAGTAATTTTGAGATGCAGTTAGTCACTGGAGTCAGGAAGAAGGAAAAGGGCAGTGATACATGGAGAATTATGACTTATAGGACTTATTTGGTATTATTTTTGTAGATACTTTTAATATATTGTTGTCCTCCTATGCGGAAGGAACAATTATTTTTCTTATACATAACATGCTACTTTGATTTGTATTCAAAATTCCAAAAAGCAACTCTAAATTTCTAAAGAACTAGTAACTCAGAAAGGAAGGAAAAGAAACATTTTATGATTTATAATCCCTGTGGCTATTTTATGAATAAGTAGGATAAGGTAAGTGCTAACCGCTGTAATAAAAACAGGCCTAAGAAATGTGTTTATATTTTCGTGATGTCTTTACCATTCACATGTACTGCTGTACTGTATCTTTTATTTTTTCTGATGTAATTGGACATTTTTTCATCACAGTTGCTCTCCAGTACTGCTAGTGCCTTTGTTGCAGCGCCTTGTGCTTTCTGACTGCACTAACAGCTCACTTCCTCTCTTTCTTTCCTCATTTATCTTTCTCTCTTTTCTCTCTCTGCTGTCCTGCCTCTGTACCTGGCTCTCTGAGATGCTGTGGAACAGATCGCTTACGTGAGACAGTGGAGAAAAACCTCACTAATGAGCTAAGAGTAGTTTTTAATGAGCTCAGCAGCTGAGCCTCTCCAGATGAAAATCTCTTCATGTTCAAAATTATTCATCGTCATATTTGGGATCTGAACATTTGGCTGACTTTAGAGGTAATAATGTCAATTTTTTCAGACAGTAGACTGCAGGGTGCTTAGTTAATGAATAGTGTCATTTAGCCCATAACCTGAAATTTTTCCATGTCATTCTTAGGACAAATGTAGGGATTGTCGGTCAGCTCTGAAATAGTAGCTACTACATAATGCTATATAAATTAATTGCATGGTCCTTCATAGTTCTGAGCGTGTAGATGAGAATGTTCTTCACATGTTTTCTTTCATTATGTATTGCTGCCTTAGAAATATAAAACCCAACAGTATGAATGAAAAGCAAATCTACAACTCCAGAAAAATTGGACACGTATAAGCTAGTTTCGTATGTGTACCTTCCATGTAGCTGCACTTTGATGCTGTTCACAATTTATCAGCCTGCCTTCACCCCGTCCATCAATAATGTAGAAAAACAGTATATATCCAGTCAAATCTGCCACCAATGAAAGACAAGAGGACGATTATTTTTAATTGTGTATGGAAAAAGTAAAGAAGAAAACACCACAGGGCATGCTGTAATAGGAAAATAATCAATGGTGGGTGGTGTGATGTGACCTAGGCAAAGTTGAGTTCCTTTTATCATGCCCAAAGTTTATTATTTCCCAAAACAGCACAACCCAAAGGGTTTTATTCCTTTTATACTACAACACTTTGCCAAAAATTGGCATGTCATGCCATTTCTAGTTACATTTTATGTTGTGGAACATCAGCGAAACAAGTTGGTTCCTGTTATCATTTAAATTATAGCAACGAATAAAAAGTCGTTCTCTCAACAGCATCTTTCTCGAAGTTTCTAAGAAAAAAAAAATGTAGCTTGTCATGTTGAGAAATTCATATTGAGAAACCAGAATGCTGAAAGTCCTGAAGACATTCTTGTGGTGAAAAAACTATAACTCAATGTTACAAAGTGCTGACACTGGAGTTAAGCAAATGTCTTCATACAGAAAACTTCACCATATCAACAGTTCCGCGTTTTACTTTGTTTTAAATAACAACACATTTTTAATGTGTTTATTATTAGGCTTATATTATTTTGGAGCATCCACCGTACATGTCCTTGTGAATGAGTTGTTACTATAGAAACAGCACATTAATATAAACCTGTGATTGTGTAACTGTCAGTGTAACTGCTGTGCTGAGACTGGCGCACCAACCAAATATCTTATTTGCTCCAATGGCACTGTGGTCCCTTTTCCTTAGCCTTTATTGCTATTGTCTACTCAGCACTTGAGCTCAGAATCATATCGAATGCGATTCTTCATGCTGGGAAATTCATGGGCTTATTATTTTATTATAATTTCAAATCAAATGAGATTAATCTGTTTCAAGGCCACAGAGACGAACATAAATGTTTGGGTTGTTTTTAACCTCAAAGGAAATATTTGTCCATGTTTTCGCTGTGACTTTGAAATCTAGTCTGTTGTTTATTAGTGTAAGTAACTGGAGCATGGGAATTTAGTTTATATGCTTCCAGCCATCCCTTTATGGGATTACTAATGCTTATGTGAACTGGACAAATGTCTATATACAAAGACATGTTCTGATTTTCACACTGTGAATGTTCATTCTTTGTAAACATGCCTTTCTACACTTTGGAAACATTAATGCGTCATTTTTCCGAATATTGTGAATTACTGCTAAAATTCTTTATCTGTGCAGGACGATAGCATAGGCAAGGTTAAAAAATAGATAAAGTGGCCAAAAAACCCCTTTTTTTTTTTCAACTTTATTGGCTGTTTGCCATACTTTGGCCTCAGCATTATCTGACGGTTTTTCTTAGGCAATCACACGTGAGAGAAATATTAATATTTTGACCAGAAAGAGCAATATTGGGACATTTTTTTAATTTTGTCCCATTAATTGTGCCTGAATCATTTTTGGCTAATCACCGCGGTGTGGTGGAGGCGCTGAGCCGAAACAGCCGCTATCCTCTGTGACTGCTCCTTTGTGCTGAGTGAAACCCAAACCTCACCTGACATTTCACTCACACAACACACACTAACCAGTCTCTGTGCCGAGAGAGGCCTCGGTCTCACCTCGTTTAGGGACGAACCAAGAGTCAGGAATCTGCTTCCTGCTCACGACTGCGTATCTGAAATCAAACAAAGTCAAGTACTTTAACCGTATACTGTATTAAAGACAGTTCTAATGTAAATTTAATAAGTGTCATGGTTTTTTTTTAATCCCTGGAGAAAAATGGATTTATTGCTATGTTTAGTTTAGAGAGTGCTTTTTATACTGTATTGTTAATGTTGTTGCTCCTTTTATAATCTTGCTTTCTCACTTTGTCCATTTTGTTCCCCTCTGCCAACAGAGAAACTAGCCCAGGCTAAAGAGGAGAACCTAGGCATGCACCAAGTGTTGGACCAGACTCTAATGGAGCTGAACAATTTATAAAGTGCAAAATCTGCACCACAAACAAGAGTCTTACATGGCATAGAGCTTTCCAGTGGAGCCCCATGCAGCAATCCTGTGCACACACATCCCTCAGAGGGGTAAGGTCTTAGTAGCTTTAGTTTGATAGCTCCAGATGCCCTGAAATTACACTCTGCCATTTTATATTTGTAGACAGACTCTCTGTGGTATATCTCTCTCTAAGACACAGGCCCATTTGATCAAGTTTTATGAGTAGTTATAGAATCAGTAGTACATCCATCAGTACCAGTGAAGTGACAGTGTTTGGCTTTGGAGTAGTTCTGACAAATAAGACCAAAGTTACTTATCCATCTAATTACTAATAAGGGTTTGCTTCTAACCAAGGAACTGTTTACTCATTCATTAACAGCGATGCTTTAACTACTCCACTGCCTCCTACCCGGTGCTTTAGTCATTCCAGTGCTTGACCAAATCATATCCAAATCAACAGAGTGACTTGTTGCTTTGTATTACTGGACTTCAATTGATTTCTTAGTTTGCTGTTTATGCAACATTAATATGGACTGATTCCATGTGTGTAAACAAGGCACTGAATTATGAGTAATATCAAATATTTACTGATTATCACCATCAAAATGACCACCTGCTCAGTTTAATTAGTGCTTCCCTTCATGAATAATCCACCTTCATGAATTCATGTGCAGTTCACACTTTCTCTACTCTACTAGAGATGGCTAGAGGACTGGTCTAAGCACTTTTGGTGATCTTAAGAAATGTGTTCATTTAATAGTTATTAGTATGTGACAGGACCAGAACTCCTCTCAGAGTAGATGCAAGTGCATGTTTACAGATGTGAAATCAGTCTACTGATATATTCACCAAAAATGACTGTCATGGCCAAAGTATCAATGCTGATTCAAATCACAATCAGTTTACGCTTCACCTAATTTTTGATTTCTGAATGTGGATCGTTTTGACAGTTTGTAATGTCTAAAATACTTCCTGTTTCATGGTGTTTCCCCTTCAAATTCTTACCATGATGTATTAAAACTGGTGCACATGCCACTGAGTTACACTATTTTTAGAAACAGGTTTTTTTTTTTTTTTTTTAAGTTGTGGGATTTTAGAATAATTGATGGGAATGTGATTAATGTCTTGATCGGTTATAGCCCATTTTTAAAGCGTCACCTAACTATGCAGTTGTGTAAGCTCCTTGTTAAAGATGATTAAAATGTTGAATACAAAGTGCTCCCTTTGTGCCTTTATTTTTATCGTTTTCCTGCTGTCTCCATAAAAATTTTATTTTTAACGAGCTCACCCTAACTACAGTAAGTACTTAATTTAGTAATAATAATATTACCCATGGGGCAGCACTGTAGCAGACTCTGCAGGTAGTGTTGGTGCCTCACAGTTTCAGTGTACGATTATTAACATTTTTTTCTGTGATGACCAGTAAAATGTTTACTACGTTCATAATGATGTTTTAAGATACTATTATAATAGAAGTGCACTACATGCCTAAATTCATGCACGTTTATTTTTAGTATGCTGACTTGTTTTGCATTCTTTAAAAAAAAAAGTATGCATACTTATTTTACATACTTGTTTTTTTTAAATACACATACTTGTTTTAAGTGAAATATACACTTAAGTTTCTTAAATGAGTATCTTAAAAGTGTTAGGTTTTGTATACCACACATTTTCTCAGTCTCCGAAGCTCTGGCCACAGCTCACAGGAGGATTTTTTTGAAATATCTTGTCAAGTTACCTTATGAACATTCTCTTTAAATCTGAATAGTCACAAGAGGAATATAAAACAAAAAAGCTCAAAAGCAACCTTTGGTAAACTTGTCAGTTGTCATAAGAGAATATTGTGTTTTAAAGTTCCCAGGACATTTTGGGAACAGTGCTGAGTTTCTTAACCAAAATAGAAAGTTCCCAGAACATTATGAAATGGTTTCCAAAAACAAACAAACAGACAAAAAAAAAAAACAGTGAAGAAATGCTAACGTTACGGAACGGGAACCATTTTGTGTTTGCTAGGTTGCTACTTGAAGATTTCCATATATGAGCTCAATGACACCCGCAAAATAAGCATGCATACTAAAAATGTTGACATCAAAATAAGTATCCATACTTAAAACTGAGTGTGTAGCAGACTGGACAGCAGAATAGCCAACCTTGTATATAAAAGCAGGTGTTGCACTTTGCACTCAAGTTGAATTTTGAAACCTTGGGGGCGGCAAGGATAAGATACGTCTCTTTTCCTGTGATTGGTCCATCTTAACCAATCCCTTTTCATTTGGCAACACAGAGCTTGATCCTAACATTTTAACTCTTTTCACCCTAACACAGAAGTTCTTAACTTTTTGTAACTAAAGCCTCCCCTCCCCCAGCCTCCCCTATCATGTGGCACGCCCCCCCCATCGGAGGAGCCCAGGTAGGCTATAATGATTATCTATTCTATATAAATTCTATATAAAATCTATATAAAGATTCTATATAAAATCTATCTATATATAACTTAATCTATAATCTGTTTTAGATAGATACATATTTTCTTTTTGCTTTTGTGTTTTTGTACTTTTTAAATTACTTTTCATAACTTATTATTTTAAAAAAAATAACTTTTATGACTTCTATAAAACTATATAACGGACAGGTATGAAACATGAATGATCAAAAATGTTTCTGAACACTATAACTACTTTGAACAAGAGAACTAGGCTGTAATAACGTGGAATATTTTACATGTAAAACATGTTGCATTATATTCGTCTTGCTATGAATGATGTAAATTGGGAGGAAGGGCGCGTCTCGTTATCCATGAAATTGTTAAAGTCTCCGGCTCTCAGCCCCTCACTGAACAGAGCAGACGCAGAGAGAGGTGTGAGTGCAGCGGGAAAGCAAGACCTCGCACTTGCAGGACAGTACTGGAGACATTTGGAAAGTTGCAAGTGTTTGTCCAAAAAGTCGCTAGATTTGTCGTTGGGTGCTTTTTGTTAAAAAAAAAAAAAAAAAAAAAGTCGCTAAAGGGGTCTGAAAAGTCCCTAAGTTGGCAACAATGGTCTGCACTAACTGCTAGATAAAAGGCAGGCTAAGCTCCGCCTCTCCCCAGCAAAAAGAAAATACAGAGGGAGAGGGAACGCAGGGTTTTTCATTTATGCATATTCTATTTGAAAAACAATAAAATACACCGAATGACCCTGTCTGTTTTTTTTTTTCTTTTTCTTTTTTTTTGCGGGGCGCCCCCCGGGTTGAGAACCACTGCCGTAACATATTGAATGTAAGAAGAAATATAGCAGAGATATATTCTGAGTATTGCATACTAAATAATGCAGGGTTATACTTTGTTTTCAAGTATACATACATATTTTGCACACTTATTTCACATAACTTTTTTTTAGTATGCATACTTATTTTTTTATTTATGTATACCAAATCAGTTTTCCTCTTAATATATTTTAATGTAAGTATATATGTAATACTGCAATAATGCAGTGGTTTACTATCAGTTTACTTTTCACCTAAAGAGAAGTTGATTTCTGAATTTGGATGATTTTACCAGATATGTAAGTATGTATACTAAAAATGTTAGTATGCAAAATAAACATGCATACATAAAAATAAGTGTGTGAAATAAGCATGCATACTTATAAATGTGCAAAACACTACCTTGTTGAATGTACATAATACAGATAGCATTCTTCCTACTTAAAGACTTCCATATATGAAGATGAAGTACAAAAGCACACAAAGTGGACAATAAGCATTAAACGCTCTGTGAGCTGTGGACGGTGCTTCTGAGACTGAGCCTATGTAAGGTACAACAGCAAGAATAAATATGCATACTTAATTTACATGATATACAGTATATTTTGGTACATAAATGAGTACCTTTGTAGTGTTAGTTCTATTCTTGCTTGTTGCTTGTTACACCTTGAAAAAATAGTATGCATACTATGAGTATTTTATTTTGATTTAGTATGCATACTTAATAAACAAGTGTGCATACTAGCTATTTTAGTATGCATACTTATTTGTTGTGTGCATACTTAATAAATATAAATATAAGTATGCATACTTCAAAACAAGTGTGTTAAACACTACGTTATTGAGTATGCAATACTAAAGATATCTCTGCTTTATATTTAATATATTACAATGATATGATAAGTTCTGTGACTCTTACCTCTGCCCCCAAAGTCACAAAAAATGTGCAAACCCTGGCGAGCTGGAAAATGAAGTGCTGATGTGTCATTGTTCTGCAAACTGAAGTGCACATCCATGGACATGATTCACAGCACTGATATTACTTTGGACTCTCTATTAAAATACAGTTTAAACATAAGAGGCACGACTTCCAAAATACCGGTTTTGAGAGATCTCTCAATCATCATATGGAGAACCCATGCTTGCATGCAGGTGGGACAAGCAAGGAGTGCATTGTCCTTAAACAATGACACCCACACTCGCATTCAAAAATCACGTAATAAAAGCTTGTTGTCCAATGAGCATTAATGTTTCCTCCCATTAAAACTCAGTGTACTTAAATCTGCCACAGAAGCTATGGGTCCCATCAATCCTGTCTCAGGGGCTTCATAGGAGACAACGCAGGCTGCGCTGTCCGCCAAAAACAGTTGTACAGAGATATTTGAGATAATAATGAGATAATGAGTCTTAATTGGTCACATACACATTACAGCACAGTGAAATTCTTTTCTCCGTATACCCCAGCATGTTAGGAAGTTGGGGTCAGAGCACAGGGTCAGCCATGATACAGCGCCCCTGGAGCAGAGAATATTTGGTAATTTGATTCGATAAAATACTGAATTTCACAAAGAGTTATGAATACTATAGACACATTTCTACATTTTATTCAGATACATTTCATTGCCACATTTGAATGCAGTTTTAAGGGAGGCCGGGTTTCCCACGTAGTCTTAAATCAGCCTGTGTACTACATACTGTATAGACTGTTGTGTGTAGAGTTCTGTACAGGGCAGCAGTGAGGGCACTCGCCGGACCGAATTCAGACATCATCATAACAGGAGTATTAAATATGATTTACTGTATTAAACACACAGCTAACAACCTCCTGATGGATTTAGTCATTAAACTGGTTTTGTCTGCATTGATGTACTGTAAGAGGTTTGCTGCTCTGGTATCAAGGGCTGCCAGAGCTGTATAAAGATCAATAAAATGAAACAAGACCATTCTAAAACATCTGTAAAACATCCTATACACTGCTCTTAAATTCCATCATCAGACACTATCATTGTCCCATGGTCCCAGTACACACCTCCTCAACAAACACAGAACATTTCCCTAACGTTAATATTTGGTTCTCCTTTGGTTATATTTTTGGGAAGCGTTTCATAATCTTCTGGGAACTTTCTATTTGAACAAAGTCAGTTCTGTTCTTGAAACATATCGGGAATTTGAAAACACAGTGTTCTTTTGTGGTTATATGACAACTGACAAAGAAACATTCACCAAATGTTGCATATTTCATTTAATTACATTTTATTTTTTATTTTATTTTTTGTAACAACAAACTAACGTTCCAGAAACATTCCTGTAACACACTCACTCACAGGACGTTTTCAAAAGTTACTATACAAACTTTGTATCCAAAGTAGCATACCATTCTGCAAAACAAACATGGAATAATGATCTAAATGTAAGAGCAGTATATAGGATAATTTCAATTTGTGTTGTTTTTTATATTAATTGTATTGACATCAGGTGGTTTTTGTCATGCAGACCTGGCAACCCTGTACAACCAACCTCATATATAAATGCAGGCAAAACCAGTTTAATGATTACTAAACCCATCAGACATAACATCATCAGAGCTTGTGCACTTTATTACCACCCTAAAAAGCCTTATTAATAATGGTCCTAGACATTAAATGCCACGTCTTATTTTTGAACATGCACGATGATCACAATGATGTTCTTATGTTTCTTAATGGCAGTAGATTTCTATTCATGCAGTTGTGAAGTAACACTTCATTAGGTTTAATCCTGTATTTTGTAAGATAATGGTTTATGAAATAGCTCTTATTATTTTAGCAATAGGCATGTATGAAAACACCTCTTTCATTCTCACTACATAAATAATTAGCCAGTCAAAAACAAGCCAAAAAAGGCAAATGGGCACAATTAAGTATGTATAAAAAGTTACACTTACTTAAAAGAAGCACGTAAGGTATATCCGCATGAATACAGAGCTCTAAACTCAGTTGTTGTTAAATAGAGAAACATTACACTGTCACTTAAAATAATAGCGCCTTTATTACTTAAAATGCATATGTAAAAAGTCAGAAAAAATGAGTGTATAATAAATATGCATACTTTGAAAACAAGTGTGCAAAACAAGTATGCATACTTAAAAAACAAGTATGCATCATTAACATGCATAGGCAGGAAATGTATGCAAAGTGCATGCACTAACAAAATCCAGTGCACTTCTAGCTCAAGTGTTTACACTGCAGTATACACTTAAATGGACATGAGCTCTCTAAAGATTATATTCTTAATACCTGAGTAATAAACAGTCTTGTTTAAGACTGATTTTGCAGAAAAGGAAAATTGAGGTATATTACATTTCCAAATTTAAACAAATAACGTTTTATTTGTTTATTTATTTTAATTATTAAGATGATTAACTATTAAGATAAGACCTTGTTAATTATCAGTATAGACCTCAAACCATGCATGTTGTTTCTTCTTCTTCTTCTTCTTCTTCTTCTTCTTCTTCTTTCTGGAGCCCAATGTTCTCTCGCGTTAAAAATGGAGTAACACTTTCGGCGGAGTGAAGTGCACACTCTAGGGCGAGTGAGAGGTTAGTGTGATTGGAACGAGGCCCTGGCGTGGAAAACCCGGAAGTACAAAGAAAATAATCGGACAAACAAAAGCCTTAGGAAGTCGCATGCTTTACTACGATAAAAAAAGGGGAATTCAAGGGTTTGAATATGGCACAAGAAAAGCGGATATGAAATCGGCTTTAAGTGACATCAAATAAAAATATAGTCTAACACTAGAGAATAATCGCATGTTTACTCCTCAGTCCGTTAGCAGCACTGCTGGTGTAGCCTTGGTGAGGTTTATAGCAGCCGCTGAAATGACATTTTTCGTGCTTGTGTGCTTTCTTTGTTCTGTTTAAGGGACGTTGAGCTATCATCATCTGTCGAGGTGTTTACCTGGAGTGGAAAAAACTTCAACCCGAGACTTTTGACGTCTTTACGTGTTTAAAATAAAGCCCTCGTATCTCGACTCATAGTGCTAACTCGCTAGCTGGAAGTTTGTTGATTAGAATGACTGTAGCGGTGTTTTTCGGCTGTGCTTTTATAGCATTCGGCCCTGCTTTCGCCCTGTTTATTTTCACCATCGCCAGAGATCCACTGCGAGTCATCATCCTGATCGCTGGGTGAGTATAATAATGGTGTAGCTAACACACACACACACACACACACACACACTCACTCACTCACTAAAGCTGTCTTATGCTCATTGTTAGATCCTCAGGTGGCCCTGATGTAAGCTGTGGAAGAGCAGACACATGTAGGAACTAATCACTAATGAGTCTCTGCTTTAAACCTGAGGCATGTTCTGTGCTTTTACAGAAGTACAGCTATAAACCCAAAGCTTACCTAGATGTAAGGGCTTGGTTCAGCTTTTCCTTCTCAGATAACAGTAACCTGAATGAGTTTGGGATTATGCTTTGTTAATGTCCACTACAGACAGTTTTTGTTCACTGATTGCATGTTGTTTAAACTCTTCATTCTAGATGTCTTCAGTCAGTGACTAGACATTACAAAATTTACTTTTTGTGACCAAATCTCTGATCAGTAACTGACCCCTCGTCCAAACAATGCTAAAAAAAAAAAAAGTCATATTCATCTTTGCTATTTCTATAGTTATTTAATGAAACAATCTCTAAATCTGTAATTTTTGGTCACACAGTGTATATTTAACAAGACAAAAGACTAAGGGTTCATCAGTCCCTATATATACAAGCATATAATTTTATTTGTGATACCGATACTGGATTTTTACAGATACTTAAGTTGGGCTGTACCTGCCAATAACCAGTTAGTCAGCGATACTGAATGAAAACATAACACTCGAAATAAAATATTGCTGCACTTTATTACAAAAATAAACAGTACTGACTGTACCATGAAAATGTCCTGTACTTTTTATATTTAAATGAAGTAGTATAGAAATATTAACATATTTTAACTATTAATAAATGTTTAAATAAATAAATTTTATATATATATATATATATATCTCCAAACTGAACCAAAAAGTAACACTCCAAATAACATAAAAAGAGATNNNTATATAAAATATAAAAACTTCAAATAACACAACAAAAATTTGTCAGTGATAGTTTTTTTATTCTCTAGAGGCCGCTCTTGTGCTGTATAATGACAGCGAACCTTCTCTCAGCTGCTCAGAGCTTGTTCCTAATATTCAGGCCAATATAAGTCCCTGTATGTGCAAGTGTACTCACAAATAAAAACATAATTTTCCCTATGATTTGTTGCTAACGTTAATATTAGGACCATAGAAAATCTCTGATTTCTGCCTAAACCATTAAGTAGCTCACTGTAACCTGAGTAATCCATGGTGTGTGTCTTTGACACTCATTCCATCATTCATAAAGACAGATAAAGCTTTGTGTGTGACGTGTGTGTGTGTGTGTGTGTGTTTTTCAGTGCTTTCTTCTGGCTCCTGTCCCTCCTGTTATCCTCTCTGGTTTGGTTCATTGCTGTGAAGGCGAGCAATGCAGATGATGCCAAGCTACAGAAGGGTCTGCTGGTATTCGGGGTCGTGTTCTCAGTCCTCATTCAGGAAGTTTTCCGATTCACCTACTACAGACTGCTCAGGTAAGAGCTCTTTCTCCTCAGCATGCAGCGTGCATATTCAGTAGTGTGTGAGCACATTACTAAAATTCCTTTCACACATCGTACTAATTATATGGGAATTACATGGGAATACAAGGTAAGCATAAGCTGGAATGGAAATCCTGAGTAGACTGACACAGCAATAGTGGAACTAGTGAATATGTGAACAGAAGCGGATGTAGAACCGGAGGAACAGCCTAAAGTCAATAAAGAAGAAAAATGGGTGAAAGTGGGAGCCATTCAGAACTAAAGGGGCTGTTGGACATTTATTCCAAGGACAGAATTCTTTGTTAGTCGTATGGTACAGTCTGATCTCTTTGAGCCAATCAGCAACAGACTCCAAAAATGCAGCCTAAATAGACAGAAAGCACACATGTTCAGCAAACTGTTTTGAAATGTAAATTCCATTAAATTTATTGTGTGTGGAATTTGTTCATCGTTTGCATTCTGTATAACATGATTTTCATGGCAAATATGAATTAGTGCATCCCTGTAAAATCGTGCTTAGATGTTACAAGTAATAATGAAAGTAAATGAGTTAGTTAGTAAGTAAGATTTATTTAGGAAGCACATTTACAATAACAATAGTTGCCCAAAGTGCTGTATATGCCTAAGAATAATAGAATAAAAATAACAAAAAATAAATAAATAAAATAAGGCACAATAAATAAATAAAACTTAATAATAAATAAATAATAAATAGTAATGAGATGAAATGGTAACAATAGTAGGAAATAAAAAGTGAAAATTGAAAAAGTAAGGGTTCCACAGCAACGTTCGGTCACCCTTGCTTTTTTTTTTTTTTTTTTTGGAGAAAAGCCTGAACAATACTGGTAAAGGAATTCAGATAAAGTCCCAGGTTTTGAGGTTTTGAGTAGAAACACTACTAATGTTTCTTCCGTGCTCTAATCCAGCCTGAGCTGTTCGGTCATGTGGGAAACAGGCCTAGAATGAACATCACTCATGTACATCATTCTCATGCTGTCAACATTCCAGCTGAGAAAGCAAAATGTCTACAGGGAGTTTTCATTAATGATCAACTGGGGAATGAGATGATGAGTTGGCCAGTCATCAGTGATTTATGACTGTGTCAAAGGTTCATGTAGAGCTGGCATTCTGGGTAAAGCATCAGAGATGCCATGGTTTAACACCATTGACTTTAGTTTAGTGAGTAGCAACACAGTTAGCTAAACTCCAGTAAGATGTCCTCACGTAGCTTTCAGGCTTTTTAGCATCACCATGAATCAGTGTAATGTTACATGTGATTTGCTTTCAGCGTTTCTTCCACTTCCTCTTTTATGCTTCTTAGGCGTGCCTAATGCTATAAAGTGGAGTATAAAAACATTTTTCACAGAAGCTGTAACTCAGCTTTACATTCAGTCTGCTTCCTGCTATATCTCTGAATGCCTGATAAAATATGCTCCAAATTGTACCTTAAGATCATCTAGTAATAGCCTAATCCATCTTCCATGTATGCGCATGGTGAACTGAAGTGAATTAGCGCCCCGTCCAGATTGTATTCCCATCGCATATCCAATGTTCCCGGGATAAGCTCCGGGTCCGTCATGATCTGGATCAGGATAAAGTGCTTGCTGAAGATGAATTAATTATTTCCCTTCCTTTTACTGGCACGTTACTTTAACATTACTTTAATGTTAATTATTGAATTATCATTTGCCAGTTTGACTTTTATTTTGGACTATATTTTGTTTGATGCATTTGAAAGGTATTAAGGACATCCATCCATCAATTTACCTGTATCAATACATGTACCGTTTATCCTACACAGGGTCACGGGGAAGCCTGGAATCTATCTCGGGGCACAAGGTTGGGGCAAGCCATCGCAGGGCACAATTGCACACACAGTCACACACTATGGATAATTTGGAAATGCCAATCAGCCTACAATGCATGTCTTTGCATGGGGGGAGGAAACCGGACTACCCAGAGGAATCCGCCAAAACATGAGGGAGAACATGCAAACTCCATACTCAGGGTGGAGGCGGGAATCAAACCCCCATCCCTGGAGGTGTGAGCTAAATGTGCTAACCACTAAGCCACCTAGGAGGAGGAGGAGTAGGAGTAGGAGGAGGAGGAGGAGGAGGCAATGTGTGACTTCAAAACAAACATATTGGAATATTGAACAGGGAGGTTAGGAGCTTTACACCTCAGTTTCAGAATATATTATAAACATGGGTAAGTGGGAGCAAGTTGGATTCTTTGAATACAGACCATTGAAGCTGGAACAAAAGGAGCAGCGCAAATGGTCAGTTACACTTCCAACAAAAACAAACCTGAGATCCGTAGCAGGTATGACTGTGGGCTTGCAGGGATTTTCCCTGACTGGGAGTCAGAAGTGAAGTAGGGAGTAAATGATTTCAGAAGAATTTCAGTTTGTGTGTGTGTGTGTGTGTGTGTGTGTGTGTGTGTGTGTGTGTGTGTGTGTGTGGTGTGTGTGTGTGTGTGTGTCACACCTTTAGGAAGGCTACTGAAGGCCTGGTAGCTATTAGCGATGAAGAAACTGCACCCATTTCCGTCCAGCAAATGGCTTATGGTAAGATATATGAAGTATATACTACTAAGTATATATACTTAGTATATACAGTATCTCACAAAAGTGAGTACACCCCTCACATTTTTGTAAATATTTGATTATCTCTTTTTATGTGACAACACTGAAGAAATTACACTTTGCTACAATGTAAAGTAGTGAGTGTACAGCTTGTGTAACAGTGTAAATT
>JANDJT010000060.1:8267020-8281922 GCA_024331685.1 Stegophilus panzeri | reverse complement strand
TGTTGTCACATGAAATGATATAATCAAATATTTACAAAAATGTGAGGGGTGTACTCACTTTTGTGAGATACTGTATACTAAGATATATGAAGATAAATGAAACACATCTCACTTGTGTTTGTATTATGAGAGTTCACTGAATGATAGATGTTCTAATGATATTGTGTGTGTGTGTGTGTGTGTGTTTACAGTGGCAGGCCTTGGCTTCGGGATAATGAGCGGGGCTTTCTCCATGATCAACATCCTATCTGACTCTTTGGGCCCAGGTACTGTGGGTATCTTCGGAGACTCTCAGTACTATTTCATCACCTCAGGTTAGTCTACACATATTATTTTTTCTCTTTTTCTTTAGTTTTTATCACATCACCAGAATGTAGGCTTCACTCAGTGAAAGGCCACCTCAAATAAAGCAGACTCCTTTCTCCTGACCCTGATGAAATGGTTTCTTTTCTGAAAGTAGTGTAATTGAAAATTATCATGCCATTATTTGAAAACATAAACCTTATGTAACATTCACATCAACTATTTAGGAAATATTTGATAACATACACTTTACATAAACTACACTATATGGCCAAAAATATGTGCACACGTACAGGGAATTTGACTCGCATCCATGTGCTTGTCCCTGGATGTTCCACATCCCATTCCACATTTATTCCTCCTTTGCTGTTATAATAATCTCCACTCTTCTGGGAAGGCTTTCCACTAGATTTTGGAGCGTGGCTGTGGGGATTTGTGCTCATTCAGCCACAAGAGCATTATTGAGGTCAGGCACTGATGTCGGTTGAGGAGACCTAGTGTGCAGTCAGTGTTCCATTTCATTCCAAAAGGTGTTCGGTGGGGTTGAGGTCAGGGCTCTGTGCAGGACACATGAGCCACTCCAACCTCAGCAAACCATGTCTTCACAGGAACACTGTCATAATGAAACAGCTTTGGGCCTCTTGGTTCCAGTGAAGGGAAATTTTAATGCTACAGCATACAAAGACAATCTATACAAGTGTGTGCTTCCAACTTTGTGGCAACAGTTTGGGGAAGACCCAGATATGGGTGTGATGGTCAGGTTTTCAGAAACTTTTGGTCATAGAGTGTATTTTGGAAACGTAAAATGTATGTACACTATTGTGAAAGTTTATAAAATTTATGTAAAGTTTACATGAACTTATAAACTTCACGTACAATATTTTAAAGCTATGTTGAAAATTCATAAACTTTAGATAAACTATGTTGGAAAGGTAAACTTTTTGCAAGGCATAAATGTTAAATGTTCATACTGATGATACTTTAAGATTATTACAGTGGACAATACTCTTAAACAGGACTTGATTTATATCGGGAAGTAAGTACAGTGAATTTTATTAAACACTATAGTCAGTATTGATTGTTATTAAGGGAGTAAGGGAGTGGAAGTTTCAAGTAATTGTATAGATTTATCTGTGTGCCTTATGTCACTACGTCTTGGGCAGCTCAGTAGAACCTGTATCTCTGCTTCATAGTTTGTCATTCGTTTGCGAGTGTGATTGTAATGAAGGTGTTAGTTGTTGGTATTAAAGATGACCTGTGGACTTTTTACAGCTCTGATGACTCTGGCCATGACATTGCTGCACACGTTCTGGGGTGTGGTGTTCTTCGAGGGCTGCGAGAAGAGCCGCTGGTGGGTCATCGCTGTGGTGGTGTGTCTCCATCTGCTGGTCTCCAGTCTGGTAAGCAGCCAAGCTGTCACATGACACCCAGCCTCGGGTCCTGTGCTAGTCGAGTGAATGCCCTCTCCTGCCTGCTTTGAGTGTGCTGCACAGTAATGTAAAAGTACACACAGTCTGAAATAAATCTAGAGTAGTCTGGGATTCATTTTAAGAGAGGAAAGAGTTTGAACCGAGTCATTTGCTTCTGTCTTTTTTTTTATTTATATTTTTTTTAAAGCACTCATCATTAGGTACAGCTTATTTGACACACACGACTGTATATGTTGCTGTTTTCTTACACCACGCTTAACCCCAGGTATATGCATGTGCAGTTACTGAAGGTTATTTTAATAGCTGAAGTGTAATGGGGATATGGGAGTGTGCTTAAACTTAAGTAGACTTAAGTAGAACTCAGCAGCCACTGGAGGGAGATGCTGCTCAACTTTCACACGGCCAGCTCAAGTTACTGCTCTTCCCTCATCTAACAATGTCTAAATGCTTTATAGCTTCAGCCGGAGTTCTTTGTTCCTTAGACCTAATGTAACTGACTCAGGATGTGGAAACGATTGATTCTTTGCAAATCTGTCTTGAACAAAATGTCATCATCTGAATTCTACTTAAGTTTTTATATATATATATATATATATTTTCTTTAAATGTATTAAGCCAGGGCTTGGCAAAAATATATTATGATAACGTTGCTCTATTAATATCATATCGATATCAAAAAATATAAGTTCAAAACCTTAATTTCCATATTAAATTACCAAAGTATTACCAACAAGATGGCAACAAATGGTTTTCATCATTCGATACACTTAATGCTGTGAGAAACTTATCATGAAGTTCTGAAACTGTTATATAAATACAGCGTATTTTAATGGTCTGTGATGGTTTCAACGCCTCTAGGACTTTTTAAAAAAAAAAATTCCTTTCATATGAAAAGATTTTTAATGAAATGAGGCCAGATTTAGTTTTAGATAAAAAAAAATAAATAAAAAAAATCGAAGATAAACTTTAAAAAGGATTTGTAAATTTTTCATTTTTTGCTACATTTTAACTTGTTTCTCGCCATGAAAATAGCCATGGTGGCATAGCGTGAAATTGCAAGGAATTGCACAGGAAGTTGTCATACAGGGGGAAATAAATAAACAAGGTAAATCAAGAATTGATTCATAAATGCATTGTGTTTGCATGAATCATATTGAATCAGATCACAGAGATTCCCCCTCCTACTGCTGACATCAGTTAGCTTGAACCATGTTAGACATGGTATCAAAAAACCGAGTACAGCTATATAACTACGGAGTCCTCACGAGTTATTGGTATTTTTCATAAAAATGAGCAAAATTGATATGGTATAGAAATAAACATCACACACAATAATTACATTTTTCCACTTAAACAATCGGAGAAACTATTCATTTTTGCTTAATTTTAAAACACCACATTCATCACAAAAAGCTGTTCAGAAGTGTTGCAAAAAGGAAGATCATCCTGGGAACTAAAAAAAAAAAAAAATACAGCTCTTAAACTGCAACACACATCATTAGAACTACAACTGGCAACAAGTGTTGTAGTCAGATGAGACTGAATACAGGGATCAGATGCTTTGGGGCTGTTTTATACACTGTAAAACCGGATAAGTTCATTTAACTCAAAAAATTTGAGGAAACTAATTACCTCAAAATTTTTAAGTTGATAAATCAAATTCTTTAAGCCAAATACACTTAAATATAACAAAAACTGAAGTGTATTTGGCTTATAAATAAATTGATTTATCAACTTAAATATTTTGAGGTAATTACGCCACCAGAAGAGAGGTTTCGATAAGACATCTGATTTATTGTCATACATACAGAGTATGTCCTTTCCCGCTACCTCTCGCAAAGTTTCCTCAAATTTTTTGAGTTAAATGAACTTATCCGGTTTTACAGTGTAGCTGATGGTTCAGGGGTTCTTCTGAAGATTAACTGCATCATGAATTCTGCTAATTACCAGGACATTTCAGCCCAATGCCTCGTTGCCTCTGCCAGGAGGTTCAGAGTTTGCCATAGATAGAGCTTTCAACAAGATGGTTTTAAAAAAAAATAATAAAATCAGTGTTTTTCAATGGCCGGCTCAGTTTTTGCATTTGAACCATATCATGTCCATAAACACAAACCTAAGGAGCTCAAAATGTTTTGCGTGGAGGATCGAGATCCTCTACGAGTATTATTGTTAGACATTATTGGATGACACTTGTTCATTCTCTTCAGGGCAAGTGATACAATGTATGAGTGATAAGAGTGCCAATAATTTTAAATCATTATTTTGTATTTTAAAAAAGATCGGGGGGTGGAAAGCATGTTTAACTAAAACTATATAAACATCCCTGTATGCTTTTATGTATGAATTTTAGCTAATCATCATGGAGGATGCCGACATTTCTGGAATGCACTGTAAATAAAAATGTGCAAAAAAACAGATGTGTGACACAGTCTCTGACAGTCAACTGATTCTCACTAGATTTCTATCTATGTTTATTTCCTCATATAGTCATATGGACAACATGGCCTTCCGTCCCACTCCCAAAGCACTTAGATGCTTTCTAAAATCGTATGATGTCCCTCTTGCTGTGCCTATGGCTGCGGTCTGTTTGAATATATTTAGCTACATAAATAAATAGAGATGATTAGTAGTTTGTATGATGTGTTGATAAGAAAGGCGCCATAGAGTACTGTCTTCCTAGATTAAAGATATAAGCAATTAGGAATCATGAAAAAAACACAAGCAGCTCTTCAATCATCCTGTCTAGTTGAAGAGCTATTTTTGCATGATTTCTAATTGCTGCTTGTTTTTCTCTCTTAGTGCAGACATAGTGCTCAGTTGATTTAAATAAATAAATAAATAAAACCCCAAAAACCAAAACATTTTTATAATGGCTTTGCTGCTTTATTTCAGTTTGGGGTTTTAAAAAAACAAAAGCTATTTTCATGCCTATGAAAAAATAATTATTCTACATGAATGGTAAGTACTGGGTATTGAAAGTGGATCTCAAACACAGAGGATTTGTAATAAATACCAATACACTGTTGCTGCTTTGCTTTATTTAATTTCTTAATTTATCAGTACTGTACTTTAGGCAGTTTTGATACATAAACACAACTATGACTGATGAATAAAAGTGAAATTAAATAAGGAATAAAAGTGTTACCACCTTGAAGTTCTTTAATTTCCAATAACAGCACATCCTGAAGTGTTTTATTCCTCTTATACTGCAGCAATTTCTCAACAATTATTAATTTTTTTTTTTTAATTTTGTTAATGAATGACATGCTTTTAACCATTTATAGTTGTATTTAATGTTAAGGAGTGTCCATGAGACGAGTTCCTGTTATCACTTTTATCACGTTATAACAGCTAATAAGAAGTTAACAAGAGCAAAAACTGCAGCTTGTCGTGTAACCAAGAAACCGGAAAACACATTTTTATGCACTGACTTGATTATAAACCTGAGATTGTATGGAGCGTCCGTCATACAAGTGCCTGTGTGTGTTTTATTAATTTATGTGCAATTTACACCAATTTGCTGAAAATTTAAAAAGGCTCTATCTTGTAAATAGGATAAAACTAAGGTGTTTTAAGAAAAATGGCCTCTAACAGTCATTCAAACCAAAGACCTGTAATTAACTCCCGCTAGATTTCTGTGTAGCCCTCAGCAGAGTATGTTTATTTCCTCATACAGCCCAGTTAACATGACCAGCTCCTATCAGATGTTTGCATGTCTGTACTTATTGCATAATCGTAGTGAGAGGGGAGAGTCCCAAAACATTTTGGATTCCATCTTTCTACCCATATGGTTTCTGTGCTTTTGTTTATGTTTAGCAATATAAATAAATGGTGATGGCTGGGAATGTACATGATGTGCTGATATAAAAAACAGATAGGATTGCCCCGAATTATGAAGATGAAATGAAAATATATTATCTTTTATTATTAATGAGTATTGCAAATGGATCCCAGTGACACAGAGGGAATGTAGTCATGACCATGACTGTGTAAAATGAACAATTTCATAAACAGAGCTGTGGTGTGTTTTCTCCTGTGATAAAAGCAGTAAGTAACTTCTGAGCTGTACGTACTTACAGACTGTTCATTTGTAAAACACGGTACTGAACACTGTACTTCCATATTTGGAATAAAATCTATTCACACATACCAACATGATGCATAGGCTGGTTCTTCAAATCTGGCCCTCGAGGTCCACTGTCCTGCAGAGTTTACCTCCAATCTCAAACTCACAATTTTTTACAGCAGAATGCTGCTATAGAGGACTTATTTCTGTTAAAATTTCAAGTGCGTATCTGGCCCCCCACCAGAGATATTCGTCCCAAAAGTGAGGGAAATCTTTAAAAAATTGCACTTTCTCGTCCTCATAAAAAAAGAGAGAGAGAAGTCTCAAAACTGAAAAGTTCTGCAAGCACACTATACTTACCTAGGTACCCCCTAAAAAACTTAAGACTGAGACTCAAACCCTTCCCATGATAAATTGACCCTAAAAGTGGAACTATGAGCAATTTTGAGCGTAACAGTTGCACTTAAGTTCTGTGTCTATGGAGCAAGATTGTGCAAAATTTTTACATATTTCCATGTACCTTGTAATGTGCTCTAGAGATCAGCCTTTATTCCAAGAAGCTAGAACCATCCTGAGCCGAGATATGGAGGTTTCCGTAAACCGCTGTATAACCAAAATTTATTGTGTGCCATGTAAAAAAAAAAAAAAAAAAAAAAAAAAAGTTTAAAACAAAAAAACAATGCCAATATATAGTGGTAATCACTTGAGGGGGGGAAAAAACTTATGGTCCAATTATGGGACCACTTGAGATGGAATGACCCTACTATAACATTATATCTTCATTTTAAGCTCTTTAATAAACATTGTTAGCCATGACTGTAAATGGACGTGTTACAGTACTGTCTCAGATTCTTTCTTACTCTGTTTTTCCCCCCTTTGTCTCCTACACATATACACCCACAGTCCCTGCTGAACCCGCTGTATGAAGGCAGTCTGCCTCCTGTGTACGTTGTAACAGCAGCCATGGCTGTGTGGGCGTTCTTCTCTTCAGGAGGGTCTCTGAACAACCTCTCTCAGCTCTGCACACGTAAGATCTGTTCTCATTTTTTTTCAGACCTTCAGTCATTAGTTTAGTTGAATTACATTTAAGTAACATAATGTGACTGTTTAGGTTGAGAACCTCATTTTAACCTAAATTACTTAACATGACAAACATTTATTGATCTGACTGTCTCAGTGGAGCTGTGCTGTTCCTTTCCTGTAAGTTCTGGTCAGAAATATTATGAGCATGAATTGTACAGGTATGCTTATTGCCACTGTTGGTACGTTTTTAAAAATTTATTTATTTATTTATTTATTTTTTTCTCTAGCAATTTATTTTTAAATTCTGATTAAAACTGCTGGAGAATGTATTCAGATGATTAAATGATCACATTCTCTGTTTTGGTATAATTATTAGCACAGCATATAATTGAATTGCGAGCCATCATGAAAGCACAGAAAAGTAACAAGTTCTGGGAAACCTTTAGGACTCACTTGTACACCCTCACACTCTTGATCACTCGCACAGCACCTTTAAAACTGTCTGTTTAGTATTGCTATTAGTCAAATTAGCCAGTGAAACAGATATTAGAAGCTGTCCTTGTCCTGGACATCCTGACATTGAGGCTGTCTTCCAGAGTTTGTGAATTTTGAGTTTATCATCCGATGTAACCTGCAATAGAATACGCATTAACCTTAACATACCCTCATGACTTTCTAACCTGTATTATCTTGTTTGTGAGAGTTTTGTAATAATGATCTAGCCTGTCTCTCTGTCTCTGAACACAAATCCAGTTTAAACAGATCAAGCACATGGCTCTGTCCACAGGTAAGAGAACCGAGGCAGCGTCTTCGTAAGGCAGTCGAGTCTTGACCTCACAGCGAGACACGGGCAGTTTATTGGAAGGCTGCATTCACTGCTCGAAGTAACAGAAACCGCTGGAGCAAGAACAGTAGCAGCGGTCATCTGTTCTGATGATGGTCCTTGGGTTGAACTCGAACCCCCACCAACAGGGCTGCCTTACAGGTTATAGGACTCTCAGATCATGCTCATTGTAAATAGCTTGACATCTTTACACACATCGGAATCCATGCTTTTAATGAATTTCTTTGATCGCAAGCAAGCATTTCAGAGTAGTATTTTACATATAACGCAGTGTTCTTTTTGTTAAATCACAAATAATTTTTTTGCGTTACTTTTGTTATTATCTGTGGTGACAGTGTAATGTAAATATTAAAAGTAAGCCTTCAGAGGACAATTTCTTTTTTTATTTTTATGAGGGGTAGGAGAGATGGCCTGGGGCCAGACTGTGTCTTCCTTACAGTCTGGATTTGTCCCTTTTAAACTGTAAAACTGGACTGGGAATAGTTCACATCTCTACAAAAGGCAAACTGCGAACACTGAACCTGAATAAAATGACTCTAATGTTGTGTCGAGCCACATATGATGAAGAGAGAGAAGGTTCAGCACTCTTTTTCAATGTGTAATTTACAAAGTTATTCCTATGCCTAAAAACATGATTTTTTTTTTTCCCATCATACCACTTTTAATGTGTTTTGCATTTGTACTGCGCTAAACTAAACACATTTAGCCGTGCTTGACTGTATGGTGGTAATGTACCAATCAGAAACCTGGCTGTGAAAGCTACCATCTGGTTTGTAGAACGCTAATGAATCCAGACTTTAAAGCCGAACCAAAGCCATCGGTCTGACACAGTCTGATCCCAGGGACTTGCCGAGATGTTTTAGCTGCTAAATGTGCCCCCTTAATATCACAGCACACTCCAACCACAGTGGATCAGCAGTTCACTGATTTCCATTTCACACATTTAGCACTCATTAATTCAGTGAGCCGTTTGAGCAGAGAGCCTGGTGCATTTGCTCTCATCAAACGCCACATGGGCAGAAATTCTCCGTCTGATGAGTTCTACATTGGGGCAAAAGTATGCAATGTGAATGTTCAAAGTGTATGTCCTCAGAGACAGTCCACTGGCAGATATGTTAAATCATCTACTGTGTATATATTTACTAATTATGCAGAATTAACTTTGTAATTTTACATTCTCTTCCATCGATTCATCGAAAACTGTCTCTACATGGTCCTTAACTTTTGGGAGTTTGATTAACAAGTCCTTCTAGATCTCTGGTCAGTAGAATTCAGGATCACAGGTCCTCCTTAATGTAGCAACAAATTCACCTGCATCCCCTTCATTTTTCCCTGGTTTCTCTTCGAACAGACTTGAGGGCTTCCTTTTTAAGATCTCTCAAAACTTTTATCTTGCGTAACTGGGTACAAACATGTTCCTGTAGACAACAAGCAATATACCAGCTCTTTCTAGCGTTTAGTTCTACGGCTTCAAACACTGGTGCTGGCTTGTGTTATTTCAGGAGACATTCTTGAATTGTGTTTTCATTCTGTCATGGATGAACAAGTGCTTTTTCTGTTTTTTTTTTGTTTTTTTTATTGTGTTTTTTTTTTTTTTTTTCTTCTTCACATCCATATGGTTATTTAACCAACATAATGCTGCTTTGCTCTTTGTGAGATTATTTGTTTAAAACTGTTTGACTTTCTGCTGGTTTTGACTCGCCGCTCAAAGAACAGTTTCCAGACCAGCACACTGATAACACATGTCCATAATCACATCTGTCATGGTTGAAATATAAATCTGTGCCATGTAAAGTTTTTTTTTTTGTTTTGTTTTGTTTTTTTGAAAGTTTAAAGTAGAATCATTCATTAAGGTACGTTATTGGCCTGTGTGGATGTTAGTGATTTGATTTCCCCGGTTTTAGTTTGGCACAAGTCATTTTGTACCTGGCTAACTGGTACTGCATCATACAACAGTACAGCCTTCGTCTCAGGACTCACTGTGTGATTAAGAACAAGCAACCTGATGTTCTGGACTAGTCCAAGGCAGCTTCATCTTTCTGAGGCACGGGTGGATTTTAATAGCTACCTAGAACATATCATCTCTCTGGGCATTTCTCTGTCCTAAATAAAAAGCCACCTTCAGTATGCACCAAATTCTGCAGAAGAATGTGTTTCTGTTGTTGTTTATTTCACTCCATTATCTACTCATTTTTAAGACTACCATGATAAGCGACCTTGTTTGAACCTTGTAAATGAACTTTTTTTAACCTTGTTTTTTTTTTTTTTAGTTACAGTGATACATCTGTACCTGGGCCACATTAGAAGATTTATACAATTTGATCTTTTGTATATTATGTATCTTTCACCTTTAAACATGAAAAAGTGTACCTTTATAAAGATACATACTACAGGTACAAGGGTAAGGCTAAGGATACAGAAGGTGTACCCTTGAGGGTACCACCCCAATGACAAGGAAAGGTACGATTTAGTACCATTTTTCTAACAGCTGATGAAAATGTGAGAGGCCCCTAGATGTAATGACAGATCATCTGGATCATCTTTCAGTTATCAACCGCCTACACTACAAGCTTTACCCAGAATAAAACAGCACAAGCTTTCAGATTATGCTGCACAATCAGAGGCCGAGCCATTGATTCCGACTCCCAGTACCTGGGATTTTGCTAAATTTCTTGTGAACAAACATGGCAGAGAACAATTGTGCTTGTTTGCCATTGTTAAGTTGTAAATGTTGAACAAGTTTATTATTTAAAATTAACACGTCACATCTTATGCCGCAGGATAAAATCAGGATGCCTTTTGTGATCATCTGAAGGGGAAACTCAACCTCAAATTGGCTTGATTTGAGCCTGGGCTCCTTCCCAACACACCCTTCTCTATCATCCTGCACTGAACCTATGCTGCATTCAACTTAGCTTGGAAGTGGGAATTAGGAAATCTGAGTTAAATAATTTTCCACTATGTTCATGCTACACAGTGTGGGGGAGGGGAAACATGGGCACCTCCATGTTTGTCTTTTGTTGCAACAATCTAGCCAGCTAACTGATGAGAAATTTAACAACCTAATATGTCTGTACGGTGATTGATTTAAATCAAATGCTAGCAGATACAGTATAACTAATTTAAGAGGTAAGAATTGAAGAGTTGAAGAGCCTTTTTCTTTGGTTTTTCTTAGTCAGAGGTCAGAAATTCCCAGTTACGAGTTTTAGTGGAATGCAGCAGTAATCACAACTGGTGCTCACCAGGATTTTAGACAGACTACAACAAATGACATTGATATTTTTATGCTGCTTTTTAACATTTTAATGATTAGAATATAACAAACAGGGAAACTCAATGTTAGGAATTCTTTCAATTTTGGTTAATAAAAATGCAGTGTAGTGGTTTAAATGAGAATCATTATTGACTCTGAGATTTATTTTGGAGTGAAGCTGACCTATGCTACAATGACTAGTTCCCAATAACCTGAACTGAACCCAGCAGTGGCATAAATGTAAATGGTGAGTCCTTCCTATGGTCTATAAAGAGTCCATAAACAGTCCATGATAAAAACTATAAAGTAACAGAGATGGGCAGTTACTGTCTTCATTCATGCTCAAGATACTGCTCTTAAATTCCAAGCTTTGCCATAGTGTTTAGGACGAGTATTTTCTGTTCTTCAAAATGTGTGGTGCTTTCATCATATTTTATCACTTGGAATTTTAATTATACTTCCATCTAATTGTGTCATACGTTCAAGAGAATACGCAGCAGTTGATTTATTGCCTGATGATTGTGAATCACTAGGAGGTGTTAATACTAGACTTTATTAAAAGTGTGCTTTGTTCCACAGCTGAAAGGTAGATTAACCTTCACAAAAGGGATCAATGTTCTGTTTTAGCTGTAAATATTGGCCTCAGAGGTGTGTTTCTTTGACGCATAAGACTGCCCCGGGTCATTCAGGTGTGAATTCCAACCAAGTCAGACAGTTTTGGGCTTGTTCTGGTTGCCTTCAAATATTGTGAGTTAGTATCGATGTTAACTTTTACAAATGTATTTGAGAAAAGTAATGTATGAGCTAATGTGAATAACATATGGGTTTATGAGATTTGCAAATCACTGCATTCTGTTTTTTTTTTAAAAATATATTTTACACAGTGTCCCAACTTTTTTGGAATTGGGGTTGTAAATAGACGTCACCCTGAGGGTTCTGTAGACATTTGAGCACCGTGAGGTCTTGTTAGGAATGATGGAAATACTGCACCAGTTGTTTTAATCGAAGATGTAAATAATTTCCCCAAGACTGAATGTGTTAGTTCTGGAAATAGAATGATAATTCATTTGTATCTTTATTACTTTATGGTATTCCTACAGGCATCAAATAAATGCTTTTGGGCAAGGATACAAGACGGGTAGTTTAAAGAAAACCGTCCCTATAAACGTTGCTATCGTGTATAAGAGTCTTTGATTGCAGTATCACAGGGTGGCAAATCAGCAGCTTACATTTCCTGCTTGAGGCTTTAATTTACTATATGATAACACACAGTTCGGACAAAGTTCATGCTCCTGCATGAACTAATCTGGCAAATTTGTCATCAGATTGCAGCTGAATAGATGTCACTGTAAATGGAGCGAATGATTCACAAACGGCGGTTACATTACAGTGATTACATAGTGAATACTTTGCTTAGTCACCATGTTTAGTTAAACAGACGCGTCACAGTTTGTCCATTTATCCCATTCTCTGCCATTCTGTTTGACCGTGTGAAACTCCTCAGTGGTTTGTTAAATGTTTTTTTCTCCTGCCAGTGCTTTTAATGTCTTGTGTCTCATTAGTGTAAGATCTGTCTTGAATTAGGTGCTAATTTCACCACTTACAGTACTGTGCAAAAGTTTTAGGCACATACAAAGAAATGCTGTAGCGTAAAGATGCCTCCAAAAGAATGAAATTAAATGTTTCTACATTTAAAAAAAAATACTGTAAAGAGCAGTAAACAGTAGTAAATGAAACAAAGTCAATATTTGGTGTGACACAAAAATAAAATTAGTGTAGTTTTATAAGGAAATGAGCTGTAAGTTTTATTGAACATGTTCCAGAAGCAGTCACAGTTCTTCTGGAGACTTTGACTGTCGTACTTGCTTCTTATTTTTGCAGCGAAACCCAGCAGCCTTCATTTTGTTTTTTTTTGTTTTTTGGTCTGAAAAGTCTCTCTTACGTAATATGCTGCTTTCTTTAATGACATACAAACATTTTTCTGTAACATTTTATTTTGTGATAGAAAACTAATGTTATTGACATGATAATGTAGAAGTCAATACAATGCAAATCTATAACAAAGTTTGTACAAAAAAATAGGGTGCCTAAACTTTTACACAGTACTATACATTAGAAACATGAAGACATTTTATTTGTCTGGATTCACTGAGTAGTTGTTTTTGTGCGTTTCAGAGTCCACCATACAACAATAAAATACATTTATATACAGCAAAAAAATGGAAGAGGCCAGATGAGTGGTCTGCTTTCTCAGTGGGAAAACAGGATTATATCTTTCCTTTTTGAATAAAAAAAACCCCTCAAGATTCAAGATGTGTCCTTTTTTTAACCCCTTAATTTCCCAACTTATTTGTTATTCATCTTAAATTATGTTATTCAGTAATTGCAGTAGTTACAGGAGTGACACGTGTAAGTCATCTACACATCCTAGGAGTTTAAGGGGTTAAAATGCTGTTCTTCTATTTCACATTCATCAGTGTCTTTACAGGAACTCCAAAAATGTTTTTCTGTATAAATATGACTTTTTTTTGTCTGACATCAAATCACACATGGCAGGTCTACACATCATCTTTGGTCGCTGGTTTATAAATAACATTTTGTCTGGAGTCAGGGTTAGATCTGTGGAGAAAAGAAAGTGTTATTTTTAGTTCTGATCTATTTTTTATTTGTAGTGTCAATGTGTGTAAGAGCGTCTATTTCATGAAATTATGAAAGTATGTTTCATACGGTTGAGTTCAAATGGTGAGAGAAAATGAGAAATGAAAGTCATCCAGGTTTCCTACATGAACAAAGGTCGTTTCTCAGAACTTAAGTCTGTGTTACTCACTTTGAGTGTTTTTGCCGCTGTCGATAAGCGTACATGGAGAAACAGAGCAAAGTCAAAGCAAACAAGGCTCCAAAGGCAATGGCCAAGATATCACCTGCAGGCCAGAAAGGATTCATTTAGAAACAGCATTTTGATAATTATACAGTAATACAAAAAATGTATTTATTTAAGATTAAGGAGGATGTTATTGGAGTCATGACATACCTCTGGATAGTCCACCTATAAAGAAAAAAAAACAACGTAAAACTTCAATTTTATAAACTATAAGATATCAGACTCTTTCAAATATCATGTGTCAAAACTCATTTTTGGAGGATTCAGGCAGCTGTCAGAAAATGCCATACACATTACAGAACACCATGATAGCGTACATGCTTTGGTCTACAGTAGAGTGTCATTTCACAGGGATGAAAAGAACCATCCTCTGACAGTATTGTGAATGAAGCTTCCTAATTGTGCTCAACACATAATCCTATTTAATCCCCTCAGCTGAATATTTGCAGTGGTGTGTGTGTGTGCTGGTGTGCGTGACATAATTTCAGCTCAGCGTGTACTCACAGAATTTAGCGTCAACTCAGAACTTTGCTGCTTATTAATTATTAATTGAAAATTGTAAAACTACAAATGGTCACAGTGGATCTTCTAGTGCAGTGGCTCTTAATTGGGTCTGTTATAGTTATTATCCTGTTTATTTGTTTGGCCTGTTGAATTTTTCCTCTTCTTTCGGCTGCTCCCGTTACGGGTCGCCACAGCGGGTCATCCATCTCCAATAAGGAAATCTGGTTTATGATATTGGTTTCACGCTGGATGCCCTTCCTGACACGACCCTCTGTTTTATCTGGGCTTGGGACTGAAAGTGCACTAGCTTGTGCGACCCCAGTGGCGGGGTTTGGTGCCCAGCATGGGGCTGTCAAACCTACGATCCTGAGATTAAGAGTCTCTACCAACTGAGCTAACCGGGCACGTTTGGTCTATTGAATTGAATGGGTTTAATCCAAACCTCAAAAACATAAATAACATCAGCTTAGACCAGGGGTGTCCGATCTTATCCGCAAAGGGCCGGTGTGAGTGCAGGTTTGCATTCCAATCAAGCTGGAGCCACACCTGATTCCACCTGTTTAATCAGTTGATCTTGGCTTTCAATAGACTCAGGTGT
>JANDJT010000060.1:8242657-8256348 GCA_024331685.1 Stegophilus panzeri | reverse complement strand
GAAGCCCTTGATTAGTTTCATCAGATATGCTTGAGACAACACCTGTTTTGCATATTTGTGCTGTTGTGAGGGATTCTATTCAGGAGGTTGAATAATTGTGAATCTGGAGAAGTCATTATAAGTTGCATTTTCAGTTGAATTTATGGAAACCACTTGACGCATAAAACAGACTAAATGCCATAAAATACTGAGGAACAGAAAGAAATGACTTCAGTTGCAAGATGTATAGAACATTAAATTTGATTATTATTTCCTTAAAAGTGTAATGTATTTGAGAAATATATTCAGCTGCATATAAATGGCACCCAGCAACATCATGGTACTGAAAGCAGGCAAGAAACAAAAAGAAATCTGAATATGAAATCAAAAGCAATATTTCTTAAGCCTACCAACCCCCTCCCTCCCCCCCACCCCGATGCAGAATCATAAAAAAAAATCATAAAAGACTAAAAGAATTATGTTCACTCAAACTGAAGCCGACTCCTTTCCACTGATCACTCTGCATTGGCAATACAAGTCATTTGCAAATAAAATACTCTGTAACATTTTTATTACACATATTGCACAATATACATCACAGAAAACTTCCCAAGAGCCTTAAAATAGTATCTAAAATATTCAATAAAGGTTTATATGTTAACAAGTTTATGCTCCTTGTTTCTTTTCACTGTTTGCTGCACATTTGCATGCATAATTATTAACCTACAGTTTAAAAACAAAATAACTTTTGAGTTTTACTCACTTTTCTTATGGTCATCCTCATGTTCTTTGTCCACATTTTCTTCTTCTTCTTCAGAGGAACTCATGTCCCCCAACACCTTACTGCTGATGAGGAGGAGGGTGATGAAGAGCTCTAACAGCATGTTGACGTGTGCTTTTCTTCTCTTTTTAGTAAGTAAAAGTCTTCATACCCATGCAGGCACACACATACACACTTAGGTATACACTCACACTTTATATACACACACAAAATCTCAGCTTCACTGACTCACAGGCCTGTCACCTGGGGCGGAGCTTTAAAGGCTGCCCTCGGGCAAGCAACCAATTAGGAGCCATCACCAGGTGACCGGGACATCTCTCTCTCTCTCTCTCTCTCTCTCTCTCTCACTCACTCACACACTCTCCTGTAAAGACTGAATACCAATTAATCTAATCTCTCACTCTCCTAAACTTTTGGCAAGGCTAACATACACCGCATGCCACCTCACTCTCTCTCACACACACACACACACACACACACACACACACACCCCTTGCCTTGAGCAAAGTCCAGTCTAGTGTTATGAGCTGAGAAAAAACAGCTTTAGTCTCCTGTTTGTTCAAAGAGTTCAGAGTCCCATCTGTTTTTTGGCCTGGTGTACAAGTCTGTCCTCCCCAGAACGTCACATCATCCCACCTATCTACTTGATGCCCTTAAAATTGACCATACTCCTTAAAACTCATTAAAACAAGACATCTAGTCCTAGTACTGTGCAATCTGTGTGCTTGTTGGGTTTTGTTTGCAGTGGAATGCTTGTAAAAATGACAGAATTAGGTGTTTCCTCTCACAAACGAATCATTTCTAGTTTATTAGTATCAGTAAAACGTATCTAATAAGGCAGTCAATAATACATCATTTCTTCCTTTATTTAAAAAAAAAAAAACATCTTCACTTTAGCTTCTGTTCAAAGACTGAGTCGAGGAAGAAAATAGCAACTCCAGGCATTTTAGGTATTTTAGACATCAGGCAAGAGGATCTGAGTCTGTGGGTAGTTTTGTCATGACAATTTCAGCAACACCACTTCTAAAGAACTCATCTTGAGCCTCCGGTCCACTTCAACAAATAAATATTGCTCATTCTGGCCCTAAGCGCAATACTTTTAGAGTTAAATAAGAACAATGTGAACATTTACTTGTCTCAGAGGATTTTAAATCCAGTGAGCTTGTTGCTTGTTCTGCTTGTAAAAATAAGTGTGTCCTCATATTAGACTTGAATATTTTTGAGTTTTATAGTATCTGTAATATCTATGATCTGTGACTGATTGTTACATCCTGTTTGGAGATGCACAATTGTTCTGTACATAACATGATCATGTTCTTAATGTATGTACTTTAATTTATCTAGCAGAATATCTTCATCGTTACCTGATCCCAAATCCCAATAGTGAGTGAAGGGAGAAAATAGTAACACAAGGTATAACAGAGGTCAGGCAAGAGGATTTCAGCCTATGGGCAGTTTTAGCATGACAATCGAAGGAATGGTCTTTCAAAAAAAAACAAAAGATATTTACATCCTTGACCCCAATCTACTTTAGATCATTAGAATTGCCCACCCAGCCCCACTTTACTCTTGTGAACACATAATTTGCCCTAAGGCTGTGTGGAGAGAGAGAGAGAGAGAGAGACAGACAGACAGACAGACAGACAGAGAGAGAGAGAGAGACAGACAGACAGACAGACAGAGAGAGAGAGAGAGAGAGAGAGAGAGACACACAGAGAGACAGACAGACAGACAGAAAGAGAGACATCTTTGGTGATGTACATCTGTCACCTGCCCCCTTTCCCAGAATAGTGAGTGATAGAAATTGGCAACAGCAGATATTTGAGGTATTTTCGGAGGTCAATGCAAGAGGATCCCAGTATGCAGCCTTTTTTGGGAGTGAGGCTTTCAGACAATTTACACATCACTTACTTTCATTTAGTATTTGTGATCAAGCATGAATGTGTGTGTGTGTTGTATATAGTACATTTGGTTATGAAGTAGATTGTTAAGATTGTTATTACTTCTGCTCCTGTGAACCATTTTAATTAGTGCTCTCTGTTTTCTTTTTCTTTTCTTCAAATGGAAGTAGAGAGCTGAACTGAGATTAGAATAAAGTGGACAGCAGTTTCAAGCTTAATAAAAGCCTTATTAAGAAATATCCTGGTCTCCCGATCAGTATGAAACCGTTAGTCAGATGTTGAGAATTTCGACTAGAGCCCACGGAGTAAACACATTATACATGGTGAATATTTGTGGTAGAGCTCAGGATTGGAAAAATGTCTTGCAATGTGCAATGTATTTAAATAAAACCCCAACATATTTTAAACTCCTCTGTTATCAGTGGAAATCCTTCTCACGGAATGTCACTGTACCGAGGATTGAATCACCAAATGGTATAATATTATTATTATTATTATTATTATTATTTTACAGTGATTTAATAAATTTGACATGAATCAGGTCTGGTGCAAGATTGTTGCCTGACTGAAAACATACAACAGCCACAAAATGTTGATTTATTCTTATTTATAAGTGGAAACTAAACCCAAGTGTGTAAATCCTTATAGCACAAGATTTTTCAAATGATTTCGTTAGATTTAGTCATTTAATGTCAATAACTGTTCTTACCTAATTACATAATAAAAGCATAATTTAAGAAGGGAAAAAAGTACACTTGGGAAATTGCATTTTGAAGAGCGGCTCGATGGGAAACAAGCTATGATACATGGCGTCTTTCTACACAAACTCTCCACAGGGAAAAAGATCCTCTAACAGCTAATCAAGGACAAACAAGATGCATCTGTGTGCATAATGTTTTCTTCAGAAAATGAATGAGCAATACACTCTTATTACTGTCAAAAAACAGCACCTTTATTAAAAACGACAAAGAAAAAAGGAAGTACACATACATGGCGAGACTGAAAATAACCACTGGATAACAGTGTAAATACGTTTGCATACGAGGGAGATTTCCACATGTACTGCATTTATTTTTGAAACAATCAGTGCCACTTTACAAAGGACATTGAAAGAATGAAAAATGCCAGAAAATGTGTGTGTAAAACTCTAGCAGCATATTAAAGCCTGATGGAAAGAAAAATACAGTTGCGTTTAAAAAAATAATAATAATGTAATTGTTACTTAAAAGATTCACATTCAATGGCAAAAAGGTGGTATTTCTGCAGACACAACAGTGATCATTTAGTCCGATCATGTAAAACTAGATCACAAAGCTCTTGAACGGAGCGCAATACAACTCCAGCTTTAGCATGTTTCAAATCGCAAGTTCTGCGGCTCAGCATAGAGAAAAGCAAAATGGGACTGATTTTGTTTCCATGATGAATGATGCCCAATCTTAAATGACTTTGTTGCTTTAAAGCTCTGAATATTATCATTATTATTATTAAACTGTCACTTTAACTTTGCACTAGACTAGTGAATGCAGTAAAGATATGGTTCTGAAATAAGCATGGTGTTCAAATCATAAGGATCCGGCAGTGCATCATGGTCTAAAATAAAAAAAGAAAGAAAGAAAAAAAAAAGAGCATGAAAGAACTAATCAGAAATAGTTCTGATCTCACTAACAGAGATCCTGAAAAACAAGAAGCATTGTTTTTTATTGAGAAGCTTTTTCTGTTTCAGTGCTAAAAGCTTAACAGCTCAACAGTTGCAATCCTCTGTGTTACTTATGTCGTTACCAAAACCCCAAAAGAAGGGGAAATAAAACAATAATTGCACATATCTGAATAATACCACTGCCAATCTAAAATGACCCAAGATTCTCAGCATTTATGAGTCATGCACACACAAACCTGTATCGTGGATGAAAAAGAGAGACACCTAATTGTTAGTCATATTGGTCCGACAACCTTTATATGACCGCCCCTTTTTCAAAGAACATACACATATTACGAACGTGTGAGTTTACTAGAACGGCTCAAACTGCAACAAAGTGTGCCTTTAAAACGGAGGAACCGAGACAGAGGTAGTCAGGAGTCAAAGCATGACTTCATGATTGCCTCGCGATCGAACTTGAAGTTAAGGAAGGACTTCGAGGAGTGAATCTGCTCGTACTCGGACTGCCCGTTCAAGCCACGCGTGTCACTCGCTGCATCTGGAGTAAAGAGAAGAAAATCATTTGAAGAAACTCATCCGCAACAGCACTAATGAGCTTACAATAATTCTAAATCAGATGCATATCTGAGATGAGGCCATACATCTGTAATGAAGCTCAGATTTTGTGTGTGTCGGTACATCATCCTTTGCTGTGTATGCACAGATCACTACCACAGTGTCAGAACTCATTCGTCACTGTAGAAATTGTGGCAGTAATTTGATGAAGGTTAAAATGACCAGGAATGTGTTTCAGAGATACCATGTGAACTTAACCTGATCATCTAAACTGTGTTTAAGAACAATATCACTCAGGGCATGCTTGGTATCATTTTTATCCATATTTCATGGTGAATGATGTAGTGAATATCATATAGGTTTAGGAAAGAACCTTTACAATATATGTCGCAATATATGCTACCCCCCCACCCCACACCCACACACACACATTTGCATGGGACAAATTCTTCCCACTGACTCATTGTCAGGTACTGAATTAACATACAGTTCCTAAGCAGCTGGGTTCCATCCTGCCATAAAACACATTGGGTCATTCCCATTTGGTATCTTGGTCACTAAACATTTCAGAGGCTCAGGGGTATAAAAGAAGGGGGGTTGGTAACAGAGTTTGCTGGTAACAGCAAGGAAGGGGTTTTTGACATCAGAGGCTGCCTTTATGCCATTAATGCTATTACCATCACGTGTCAGACGTTTCAAACATTTCTGCAAGTTACGTTCGTCTCTATTCTTTGTATATCTTCTTTTGTGACTTTGTTTAATAAATTCATTTGTTATTGATATCTTTAGCAATATTATATCTTTTGCTTTATTTCAGTGGTTCTTCCTTAAGAAAGTATGTTGCATTAAAAGTGCATGACTTTATTTATATGGTTATTAGAAATAGTTTCCTAAGCTAAAGTTGTTGTATGTTAAACAACTTTGATGTTAGTCAGCTTTGAGAAACATCAAATCTGTCGTAAAAAGTAGTTATCATCAACTTAGACTGATTTCTAGGTTAAAATCCTTGCTTACTTTTAAAGATTTGGAGATCGTTGTTCATGCTTTTATTACCTCTAGACTGAATCACTGAAACGCCCTCTATGCAGGGATCAGTCAGCGACAATTATCATGTTTGCAGCGTGTACAGAAAGCCGCAGCCAGGCTTCTGACTCGTACAAAAAAAAGGGATCACATTACTCCTCTCTTCATTGGCTGCCGGTTCAGTATAGGATTGATTTTAAGATTTTATTATTGGTTTCTAAAGCTCTTCACAACATGTCTCCAATTTATCTCACTAACCTTTTAGGATTTTCTACATCGGCTAGGACGTTGAGATCGACGGATCAAATGTTGTTGACAGTCCCACGTTCTAAGAAGTAGTCAAAGGGTGACCGAGCTTTTACAGTAGTTGCTCCTAAATTGTGGAACAGTCTTCCTCTCTATATTCAACAGGCTCCATCTATAGAGGTTTTTAGGTCTCAGTTTTTAATCTAGCTTTTGAAGGAAGGGGATTTTGAGTACTTGTCTGTGTATGTAGGCACGATAACGTTATTGGCTATTTGTGTGTAGGCATGTTAATAGTTATTTTTTGTTATATTGCTCTTTATCTTTTATTATTTACTTTTTATACACTCTTCTTCTAAAATAATTGTGAAGCACTTTGGGCAACAAAGTGTTTTTAAATGTGCTATAGAAATAAATAAAAGTTGAAGTAAACAGGTTAAAATCGACCTCAGACAAGTTAATGTAAAAGGATAAAACTTGCAAGTTTAAATGAAACCTGTGACAAGTAAATAGGAAAGGCCTAGGCTTGCATGTTAACATAAACCTCTGAGCTAACAAAAAAAATTGTTTACTATAGGCTATATAATTGTAAGGCTGGTGACAAGATGTCTGAACCTAGAGAGAACTACTCTCTGAGGACAAAGGACTACTACGAGAACAAACACTCTCTAACAGAATTAGCATCTCCATCTGTATTAGCATCTCTATCTGAATTAGCATATCATGCTGAGTGGAGACTGGAAGATCCTGTAAGGCTGGTAACGAGATGTCTGAACCTGGAGAGAACTACTCTCTGAGGACAAAGGACTACTCGCAGAATTAGCATCTCCATCTGAATTAGCACATCATGCTGAGTGGAGACTAATGATAATGATAATGAGTCTTTATTGGTCACACATACATTAGAGCACAGTGTAATTCTTTGTTCTTCGCATACCCCAGCATGTTAGGAAGCTGGGGTCAGAGCGCAGGGTCAGCCATGATACAGGGCCCAACAGTGGCAGCTTGGCAGTGCTGGAGCTTGAACCCCCGACCTTCTGAGCAGTAACACAGAGCCTTAACCGCCAAGCCACCATTACCCCACTATCTAAGAGATCCTCACTACATAGTTTCCTTCTTCTTCTGTCCTCACACCCAAGGTCTATATGCATTCCATAACATGTTTTAATGTGAATAAGATGTTGACTATACATATTTGCTATCATACAAAAGGTCTCAGTGCGTCTGGAAACTACAGTCTCATTCCCTCAACAGCAGTTCAAATAAAAATATTACATGCCGGTAAAGGCATACCCTCCCAAGGTCCCTCATTCATATCACCTCCTGTATGTAAATAAGGTACATCCTTCCACAAACATAAAATTATAATCACAAACAACACCATTTGGTGGACTACAGAGCATCTGGGTATTTAGGGGAGAGCTGGCCAAAGATTCGTGGAATCTGTAGACAGATCTCCAGCACGATCACTGTGTGTAGTTTTTCTATACCAGGTATACAAGTATTGTCTTTCTTATGTTGTATTATTATGTTTTGAATTGTATTGTAATGTTATGTTGAATGCGATTCTTTCTTCTTATTATTAATAGTAGTGTTGGATTTGGATGTGTTCATACCTGGTTAATTATTCGACTTGATTATATTCTGACTTATTCTGAAATTATTGTCTCTAGTAGATTACGTTAAGTCCTTGTTACCGCAAATCTGTGACCAGGTTAGTACAGGCTAAAATCCAGGTTTAGGTGGGGCATTGGGGCACGCCAACTGAGATTTTAGAGTCCAGGCTAACAACTTGGCTTTAAGTTAAGTGTACAGGCTCGATATGAAATTTCCGTTTAGGACAACATAAAGTTGATCGATCAAGTCTAAATAGGATGAAGTCTAAACTTCTGATTATTGTAATATTTTTCTAGTTAATGTGTACATAGGAAACTATGTCATAATTATATAAAGCTAATTTTACTTAGATATTATTGTCATGACCTCTGGCTAGGAATAAAGTTACTATAAGTAAGTGTTACTATCTAAGGGGACTAATAAAGTACTATTTAGGAAAGGGCAAGCATGAGGCGGCCATCTAAATCATATTAGTCAATTACCTCTGGCTGATGACCAAGACTGGCGAGTTTGTGACCGTGATATCCACGTACACGACTGGCGCGAGACTCTGAGCGACATGGAATCCGAATGAACGAGCACAATTTAAGGTATAGAACAAACTAGAATTAATCAAATGTAAAAGATCAAAAGTATCAAAATACAAATAACTAGGAAACAAATACAACATTGAGGTTTTAACAAATGGAGTCAGATTTAATTTAAGAGAGAGTCAAGCAGAATTGGAATGACAAATTTAATAATCTAAATGTATTCAAATCACTTCGAAAAGACAGAAACACACGGGAATCCTTCTACCACGTCACTGGATACTGTCGTTGGACCAGTGATTGGACCCCTACAAAATAAAAGCCTCTGACATAGGAACGTCATTTTAATGAAAGTTTAGCATGAAACTATTTTAGACTAAGTATAATCACAAAACGGAGGTATTATATTTCCAGCACTAACTAGAAGATTATCTTTTGGAGTCAGATAATTCATTAAATGGAGTCAGATACATAAATAATAAATTAAAATCCACATTCAACCTTTGGCTGCACTGATTTCCGTCTTTGGTCATAGGAGAGCAGTGGGCTAAATAATTAACCCTTTACATTTTAGCCCTACATCACCCTAGTGCTTTCTGGAGACCATGGAATGGTTGTTGATGCAAGTTGGGCTGGTTTGAGTATTTCAAAAACTGGTGATCTCCTGGGATTTTCATGCACTGCCCTATATAAAGAGAGAGAGAGTTTACACAGAATGGTGCAAAAAAACAAAAACCATCCAGTGAGCAACAGTTCTGAGGGTGGAAATTCCTTGTTGATGAGAGAGGTCAGAGGGGAATGGGATTGAACTGGGCTGACAGGAAGGCTACAGTAACTCAAAGAACCACTCTTTACAACTGTGGTGAGCAGAAAAGCATCTTTGAATGTATATCTTTAAGGTGAACAGCAGCAGAAGACCACTTCGGCTTCCTCTAACAGTGGGCACAAGTTGAAATTGGACCAAAAAAAAAATGGACCTCTTTCATCAGCAAGACATGCAGAACTGCTGCTCAGTGGATATTTTTTGTTCTTCACAGCATTTTGTGTACACTGTTTAGTGTTCTGTGTGAATATTCAGACTAGCTGTCTGGCACCAACAATCCAACCATGGGGAAAAGTTGCTCCTATTAAAGTGGCCAATAAGTGCATGCACAACCTGGCTGAAGTACCCAAGTCTGGACTTAAGGTGGCATACCCTAATATTTCAAGATTTGGTGATTGAAGCCTATCCTTTTTTAACAGATTTATCTGCTTTTAATAGCAATGTTGCAATGAAAATATATAATGGAATAAAACAATATTGCTTTTGTACTTTGCTCTGGATAATGGCATCAGCTAATAAATGCACATTCTCTTTCTGCTTGGCTTAAGCTAAAGCACTCAAATTGGCCATCCCTTTCAGTAGATATTTCTTATTTATGTTCAGAAATTCTTTAACGTTTACAGTCCTTGAAGAAACCAAATGAGCCTTATTATATTTGCCTTACTGGAGTTAACTACATGAATTTACAATTATCAGAGTGATCCTGAGCCCAAGGACTTTTTAAAAGGGGTCTCCAATCTTATTTGCAAAAGACCAAAGTGGCTGCAGCTTTTCATTCCAGCCAAATAGTCTCAAGACAAAAATCAATTGATTAAACAAGTGAGATTAGGTGCGGCTCCTGAGGGGTTGGAAAGAAAAGCTGCAGCCAAACAGATCTTTGAGGATAAGATTGAAACCCCCCTGTCTTATAATGGTAGCTTATCTGTTAGGGACAATTTCCTTTGATTAGTCTACAACCACACGAACCATCTGCAGAAAAAGATTACACAGACTTGTGAAGTGCAGATTTTATCATATGAAAACCATGGAATGTTGCTACTACAGGTCACGTGAATATTCACTAACACAACTATTTCTGATTATGTAAACTCGCTCATTTATTCAGTCACTGTAAACATTCAAGCACCATAACACTAGTGAACGTACCTGCATCAAAGTTGTCTTGCAGTCTTCTGGGCTGAAGCTTCTTTTCTTCTCTCTACAGGAAAGTTGTCATACAGTCATCATTGTTTTAGACTTATACAAACCATCCTCCAAGTTATCAAGAATGAATGAATGAATGAAGGGAGAGATGAAATGTGTCTGCTGTATACTGACCTCATTCATTCTTTTCTTTACATTAGGGGAATCCTGGTGCTTCCTTCCATTGCATTTCACATTATGGTTCTGCAAAAACATGACCGTAGCAAGCTTTATTGCCGAGTCCGTATAGGATTTCACACAGTTTTTCTTTTTCTTTCTGTGATCGTTGTGGCCAAAAATGCTTGATTTTGCTGAGGCTGTTTTCAGTTTTTTGTGGAAAGCCTACTTGAATTGACTAAATTGCAACTGCACGAAATTGAACACTGCTTTCACAGTGATGTTTGTTGGTAAATGAGACCTTTTATCTGCACTCATGTTCAACGCATGTGAATCAAAGAGAGGTTTGGCTGAATGCGCGTTGTGATGACGTCACATGATGCGTCTTGGCCCAAATCTGCAGAAATTCGATGGTAGTTCTGAAAAATTGCAAGCTCCTACCAATATTGCGGAGTTGCTTGATTTTGTGTTAATTTCTGCAATCGCAAAATCCTGAAGCTACTATCTGTCCAAATGCCTATCATTCAGAATATCAAACTAATTTACGTTATTACACATCACATTTACATACACAGCCTAGTGAAAAGAGAAACAGTGTATTGGCCCAAATTCATCACTACAGCAACACCGCCCTCTTCTGGTTATCTCCTGGAGAAGTACACTCACATTGAAATTTACAAGTTCACAATTGAGGATGTGGATATTAACATTCTATATTACTAATAGCTCACACTAATCACATGATAAAGCAAGTAAAGTTATACACTGAACAGAATCTTTGTTTATAACTGCCTTTTTTTTTATACAATTGTTAACAAGTCACTACGAAGTTAATTTTTTCCAAAACACTTAATACTTGTCTCTGTATAAAACACTAAGTACATCAGTTCATTTAATTACCAAAATGCACCACAACTACCACAATAACATAAAAACTTAAACAAAACAAAAAACTTTTTTTTTTTTTTTTAATCAAAACACCAGGAGTGTTCCTCTTCTAACATGAACACGGTCAATATAATCACAATGACCGAAAAACACTTTCAACTGCTTTCATTAAGGTAGGTACACCGTACGATACTGACTGTATCTGTAATTTGTTTTATTTAGTTTGATTTCATTTGTAATTGTTGACTGCGTATTAATTCTGTCGACCTTAATCTCACAAGAAAGGTAGCTGTGGCTGAGAAATCAGGAGTGATGAAATGGGAGTCGAAACCTTTGATGATGGAAAATGGGTGTGTAATTTTTGAATAAATAAGGAAACGTTAAAATTTTTTTGCAACCGTTTGTGTATCTATACAATGTTTTGCCAGGGTGTTGCTCTGGTGGTTTATGACAGGAGCTGGCTATCGCATCCGGACACATTTATTTCTTACTGAATTTAAGTACTGAATATATTTACAATATACGCTATATGGTCAAACATTTGTGGACATCTGACCATCACGGTCATATGTGAACATTTTGAACATCCCATTCCAGATTATCTCCCCCTTTGCTGCTATAATAATAATATCCACTCTTCTGGGAAGGCTTTCCACTTGATTTTGAAGCATGGCTGTGGGGATTTGTGCGCATTCAGCTACAAGAGCATTAGTGAGGTCGGGCACTGATGTCAGGCAAGCAAGGAGGCCTTGGGTGCAGACAGCATTCCAGTTCATCCCAAAGGTGCTTAGTGTGGTTGAGGCCAGGGCTCTGTGCAGGAAACTTGTACCACACCAGCTTCCCTTTGTGCACCGGGGTATTGTCATGCTGGAACTTGTTTGGGCCCCTTAGTTCCAGTGAAGGGAAATTGTAATGCTACAGCATACACAGACAATTGTGTCTTAAATCCTATACAATTGTGTGCTTCTGATTTTGTGGAAGAACCACATATGGGTGTGATGGTCAGGTGTCCACAAACTTTTGCTCATATAGTTTACATGTTTACCTTTCATATAGTGTGCACTCATTTTTTATTTGCCATTAAACATATTAAATATATACTATATTACTATACATAAAACTGGATCATGGATATAAATGTAGTTCATGGATATAAAATCTGTGTAAACACAAACCTTGACTCTGAGAAAGTCTGCAAGCTCACATTGACCAGGCTGCCCTAAAGCTTTCTGCTGCTTGTGCTTTGTCCAGCCTTCACCTGGAGATGCCTCCATTGCAATCTGTGAGCGCCTGGGCTTCGATCTTGGGAAGAGACCGGTTAAAAACATTAGGCATACGTAATTGTATTCACAAATCAGATAAACGCTGATATCACAATAGAGACAATCTAATACCTTTCTGAAAATCACACACATGTCCAACTACAAAGTGTTTACAGTCCATGTTACACGTTCACAAGCCAGACAGAGTTTGCACACCACTGGCCAGTGTGTGGTTCTTTGATTTGTTTGTAGAAAATTATTTGCACATACACACACAAGTTCTAATTCAGGAAAAGCAAGGCCGGATTTCATTATGATCTTGTCAAGTGAAGAGCAAAACTATACTAAACAATCTTACTCACCGAAAAGGTTTGCATGGAGTGCTGCCATTAGATAAAAAGTCCTCATCACTGCTCGTTGATTCCAGTTTATTCTTGGCTATCCATTCTCTGAGCTGCCTGTGAGGAGAGTCGTGAACCAAAATGTATATGCAACGATGAACGCAATCACTTTACTGGTATTTATTCTGGGATTAATAACAAAAAATATAAATAGATGATACCTCATAAATGGTATTGCCATAAAAAACTTGTTAGGAGCCAGGCCAAGCTTGGATTTGGGGGTCATGTCATTTCTATGACATGGCAGTTTGTCAATAGGAAACCATTCAATGTTCTATTGAAAGTAAGAAAAGAAAAATGTTTATTAAATTCACCACTCTGTTCTGAACCAATAACATCAATTAACTGCATTTTAAGTCACAGAGACTGAAACAATACTGCACCCTTATTTCTTTCCTGGTTTTGGGGTTAAATTTTGTTTCCTTTGGTACGCCAGGGATTATGTACAGTCGTGCGAGTTGATCTGTGATTTTCTGCTCAATGAAGGTGTCTTTGCAGATGCGGTCTCTTATGTCAAAACCAGTCTCCTCTAAAACCTAGAGCAAATATACAGCTCATTAAAGAAATTCTTCAATTTAAAATCAAATTTACATTATTTGTAGGGCTACAACAACTAATCAATAAAATGGATAATTAAAATAATCAACAACGAATGTCATTATGGATTAGTTGGGTCTGTGACGTCACTGTGGATAACCCCTGTCAGTGACGTCACTTCACAATGGTGAAAAA
>JANDJT010000060.1:8204936-8224135 GCA_024331685.1 Stegophilus panzeri | reverse complement strand
AAATGTTGCTAATGTTGCTGAAGTGCACTAAACTACTTTTTAGTGAATAGCGGATACAAGTTATATATATTATACATTTATATATATAAAATGTGTAGGTTAATCAAATTAATGCAGAACTATGGTATATTCATGTAAATATGTATATATTAAGTTTTTAAGATTAAGTAGTTTAAGATTAAGCAATATCATACAATAGATAAAATTAATAATTTTTTTTTGTTCAACACTGATGTCTCAAGTGTCTTTTTGTACAACACTAAGCATTTCTCATGGGTTTCACATTCACTTGCAATGTAGAAATTCTCCTTCCGTTAAAACCTTGGTGTTCAGAAGTAATACTTTTTATTCCACTTTATTACACAACTTCATTTATGGACTTTAATGTTTGGATTTCTTTATATTTGCAAATTTCTTGAGTTAATACCAAAGACTGGTGAAAATTTCATGGGAATAGCCTCATTGTTTCAGTAAATATATTTACTGAAAAAAATGTTTATATACTTAATTATATATACGCACGATACTTATTTCCCCCACTGTATAACCTGCTTTCAGAGCCGCCTATTATAGATTGGATTAGGGATCTGTCTATCTGTCCGACTCACTCACTCACTCACTCGAGAACTGGCAACATGCTACTGTACAGTACAAGTGAACAAAGACCGCCCATAGCCCAGTGAGGTCATCACCATGCGCGGTGTGTTTACACTACACTACACTACACTACACACACATTGAAACATGGAGAAAGTGGTTGGGTTAACTTTGTTCCTGTGTCTAATCGGCCGTTTGGTTAATCAGTTTATATCTACCGAGATCAGACTCATCAGAAAAAGGAGATTAAGGATTAGAGACTTGATTTTGAATACACACAGCAGGTTACGACGCCAAGGACGAAGACAAAGACAGGTGAGTCTGTTATGCGCCTATTTATGTTACACATGTGAGTTCTCAGATGCAGGTTTAATATTAACATAAGCCGGATTCCGGTCTAAATTTAACAAATACAATTTAGATGATGATTAATAAAGCAACGTGCGACGTGCACATAAACGCGTGACGTTTACGGCGAGCATCAAGTCGCGTGAAACTACATTAAAGAAAAACTACGTTGACGTCACGGGGAAGGGTTAAGGCGGAGACTACTATGCCATTTTAATATGATAAAAGAAAATTAAATGACAGATATAGATGATAGTAAGATTTTGCTGTAAGCTCTTAAAAACAAAAGAGCATGAGCTGTGAGAGCTGAACAGACTCAAGGACTAAAGTGCTGCTGCATCAATCTCTTTAGGTAGAGACGAAGCAAGGGCCAAATCCCACTATCAGCAAGCAGTCAAGTGGCTTTGTGAGTAATGTAGAAATTTTTTTAACCAAAGTGGAAAAAAAAAGACCAATGTCAAGGAAAGAAATGTAAACAAGTACAGAAAAAACTCACTTTCATTATAAAATAAAGCTTGGATTCCACTGAGTATGATAATTAATTAAAATGATTAATATGCCAGTCGCTCTAGGTGGATATTTCCTTTAAGAGTGTGTTTTATGTTTCTTTTCAGTGTTGTACTTATTAGTGAATAGGACCTTGCGTGACTTATGTTTCAGATCCAGTTGTATTACCAGTTACGTCGCAGGCCGCCTTCTGTTTGGGTCCATCAAAGAGCAAACAACTGGTGGACTGTTGTAGTTCCCAACTTTACAGACGAGCAGTGGAGCCAGAATTTCAGAATGTCTGAAGACACATTCCTGTACCTTTGCCATAGGCTGCGAACAGCGATGGAGAAACGGGACACCAACTTTCGTCTGTGTGTGCCCATAAAAAAACGGGTAGCCATAGCACTATGGAAGCTGACCACCAACAGCGAGTTAAGACTCGTTTCACATTTGTTTGGCGTCGGTCTTACTACGGTGTGGCGATGCGTTCGGGAATTCTGCACAGCTGTTAATGAAGTGCTGCTGCCGGAACTGATACCATTCCCGAACGATGATAAGCTTATGGAAATGGCCATGAACTTCGAGCAGAGATATGGACTTCCACAGTGTGTTGGGGTTGTCGCTGGATCACATATCCCAAATGTCCCTACAGAGTACCATGCAGAGTATTTTAACCACATGGGCTGGCATTCCATCATACTGCAAGGAGTTGTGGATGGAAACGGGCTCTTCTGGCATGTATTTGCAGGAAGTCCTGGCAGTATGCATGATGCTACAGTTCTGCATGTGTCAGGGTTGTGGGATCTAATAGGACAAGGACTATTTCCAAACCATACCAAAAATATAGCTGGTCATGAAGTTGGCTACTACCTCCTCGGTAACGCTGCATTTCCACTGCAGAACTGGCTCATGAAACCATACTCAGACACTGGGCAGCTGACAGCTGAACAGAGGACATTCAATCAGAAAATCTGCAGAGCAAGTTGTGTGGCTGAAAAGGCGTTCAGTCGACTGAAGGGACGATGGAGATGCCTTCTTAAACGCAATGACAGCCACATAGACCTTGTGAAAACAATGGTGCTCACCTGTTGTGTCCTCCACAACTTATGTGAAACACACGGTGAGCACTACAGCGAGGAATGGGACCCTCCTGCTGCAGGAGACCAGATTTTAGTGGCACTGCCCCCAGAGGAAGATGCTGAAGGTGCAGCCGTGGGTGTGCGCGATGCCCTGGTGCATTATCTAAACACAGACAATTGTGCATCACCATTGCTTGAGTAAAGCATATAAACGACTGCTGTCTCTGGCTTTGTAATTTACACAGATATCCGAATGCCAAAGATGAAAGAACTGAAATTCTTTGGGGTATAATGATACACTCTGGTCACAATTCAATTCTCGGATAATTCTAAATGAAGGAACAGTTATGACTGAAAAGACTTTTTAAAAAATTTATGTAAAAAAAAAAACCAATAGAAAACAATGTGCATTTTTAAAATAATAAATAAATAAATAAATAAATAAATAGCTAGCTAGCTAAAGGTTGAATATTGTAAACAAAACATGACTAGACTACAGATTTACTATATCTTAAAAATAAAAATATATTTACAAATTCTCTGAAAAAAAAGTTTGATTAAACAAAGTGTCTGACCTGAGGATTTTGAAGATTGAAACGTAATGAGCTCCAAAGCAGAAATAGAGCTCCAACGTCAGCTTGCTCGTGGGGATGGCTGCTGAAGAGCTCTTTTTAACAGATGTAATATGGCAGTGTGACCATATAAACGCACAATGCCTGCTGGTCATCGCAATCCAGAGCTATCAGACCATCATTTACATCACAGTTCACACATTTTAACTCTATGGGATGCGCAGATTAAGACCTCTGGTGTTCAAACAGTGCAATTGCATCACATGCATAATTAGTAGAATGCCCACATTGCACATTTCCATGATGCATATTGTCACATTTTTTTTCAGATTCACAATGTATCATTATACCCCTAGAAATTCTGTTACATGAAGTAAGCTCACAGATTCCTAACCCTGGTCCTAGAGGACCCCCTGTCCTGCACATTTTAGTGTTTTCCTGCTCTAACGTGTGTGTGTGTGTGTGTGTGTGTGTGTGTGTGTGTGTGTGTGTGTGGTATTGGAGTGTGTCAGTGGTCTGAAACTGACAGAGATTGAGGGTAGTGGATAATGAACACAAACAGTGCATGGGAAAAGATGAGCTGCAGTCTGACTACACATCTACAAGGCAGCCGAACCGAATACCCTCGTAGAAGCACACACACTACCATAGCCGCGTTTCCACCGAAATTACCCGGAACAATTCATCCCGGGAACTGTTTTTCAAGGGATCATTTGGTTTCTCCAGACCTTTGTTGTCTGCGTTTCCATCATGGTCTAAAATACCGTGAAGATTAGGGAAATTAGTCCAGTGACGCATGACTGCATGCACCAAGCCCTTGGCGAGGATATGAAGCCTCAAAGTATGATACAATCCAACAGATTGGTGACACAAATTAAGCTGATTTTAATGATGTAAAATATTTGCTCGGCTCGTAAAAAACACGTAGCAGGTTCTGATTGGAACACAAAGCTTTGAACAGTAAAAAACAAACAAACAAACAAAAAAACCTATGGCAAAGATACAAAGTTTAGAGTTTGCTGCAACTAAGCTGGTGGTGTAGTGGTTAGGATTCATATCTCACTGCAGTGGCCCGGGTTCAATTCCCGGTCTGGGAATTAATTTTTTTTAATCGTTGGCTAGAGATTGGTGTTTTATAAAAGGAGTCTATTTTCTGAAATCTGATAACGACACTGAAATAACAAGCATGGAGGAGGTTCAAGCTGTTACTGTTGACTGATGTATTGCTTTGCTAAAGAGGTAATTGAGAAAACGCTGGAGAAGAGACGAACAGTGGTAGTAAAGCGAATCCAGAATGCTCGTAATGCTCGACTTAAAGTAAGCAAATGGATTTTATCAGCTATTGCTGTGATGACTGAGATGAACGCACGTGCCCGAGCTTCTCTCTGCACTGTTTTCCTACGCCCAGCTTGTGTAACCAACTTGATGTTTTTACGCATACTTTTTCATCGTAGCTTGCCATTTCCAGTTCCCGATGTATTTCGTCCTCGGCATAAATACTTAATAAGGCCTGAACCTCGTCGTACTTTTTAATAACCTCCCTTGTGTTGATACGAATTGCAATAAACAACAGTTACTGTACGCACCGCAACAGACTTTTAAAAATGGTGGTTGAAAAAATAAATGCTGCGTGCATTGAACCAATCAGCATGTTCAGCGCCAAAGTCCCACCTCCTGTGTAGGGACTTTCTGAGTGGGAACTATTTTACCCGGAACTAAATTTAGATGCTGGTCCCTGCGGTGGAAACACACCGAGTACCTCCAAAAGTCCCTAGTTCCTGTGGAAAGTTCCTGGGTGGAAACGCGGCTCATGTCAGAGTCATTCATGGACTGAGAATGGTCATGTCTGATCAGTGAGTAATCGTTTATCTACAAAGTAATATCTATGGTAGCTGTGCCTGATAAAAAGGCCAAAAAAAAATGTATGGTAGCCATAAAGATACAAATACTTCTAAATGCAACAAATAAAACACACTGGAAAGTGTGTACTGAAAAGAGCTTATTATTATATTTTAGTTATAAATATGTAACCGCATTCAACAATTGTCCTGCATAACAATCCAAAGAAAACCATTTTGGAAATTAAAAGTTTTAAGGTGGCGATTGAGGGCTGTGGTTGCTGGCCATGACGGATACTAGCTGCCCCATTACACTGAGCAGTCCTTGGTTAAACTGTGCCAGGGTGTTGATCAACTCTGTCTCCCGAATCCCAGCTGAGCGTTCCAACTCCTGCAGGACTTGAAGTCGTCTTTCTTCAAATTCTTGATGAACTCGTTGCCGTCTGTCTTCGCGATCCTCAGCCATAAGAAAGATCTCTCTCATAGTGTCAATGTGGTTCGAGTGTCCTCGTCTCCTTTTTCCTGGTGAAATGTATAGTACGTTATAAATAAATGTGTGAGCCATCACAATGGTGTACATAACCAGTGCTGTAGCTACACACAAAGGTAAGGCAAGTCATCAAGGCAAAACTCATCTGGGGCCTCTGAACAATGACCACTTAAACCCCCAGAAATAAACAAAATCATGACCTTAATATTATAAGGTGTGGGAGAAGACATTTGATGATGATTGGCTGACAGATTGTCACACCTTAACAGAAATAAAACCACATGAGAATAAAGAACCGGCAAGTCATGTGGTTATGTGGTCAAAATACCAGATCTCAGGAAACCCCTCGACGTGACATCTCATTAACATGTCCTTAACCTGTAAGAGTTTAAATGTAGTATCAAAAGAAAGAGGAACAAGGGGAGGAGAAAAAGAGGAAGCAGGGCAGTGGGGTGTGGCAGAGTGTGAATCATAAATTTGGAAAAATAAAGCCAAGCAGTAATGTTCTCATGTCATCTTTGGGAGGCAAGCACATACAGAAATCGAGACTCGAGCGCAACTTTATCAGTGTAACTTTCCAATAACGGTTGGTAATTCCACAATTGAGGTGCTATTTAGACTTGTAACTTTAAAAAAAAAAAAAAAAAATTCTGTTTTGAATCTAAGAAAATATGCATTTAACCATTCAAAAATTGTTTAAAATGGGTTTCATGCATGGTTCTTTTTTTTTTTTTTTGCATAGAATTAAAACAAAATATGGTTAACTAGCAACCATGCTAATGACATGAAAACATCAAGGACATTGTAATGATTTACTTACATTTTTTATTTAATTAATTACATTTTATTTCTCTTTCAAGGAACAGGGTTGTACTTTCAAAAGGTATTATTTTCACAGTATTGAAAATAAAGAAAGAAAAAAAAAAGTTATATATTATAATATAAATATTTTTATTCCTCCTATGACTTTCATGAAATTCAGATGATACAACTTCCTGTTGAACATGTGGAATATTCCATGTATATCACAGGTGTGAATGTGTTCAGATTACAGAGTTGAACTCTAAATTGTACGTTATTTTTCAGACCTTATAATGGACGAATCTAAAAAGGATGTTTTAGGCAAGACATAAATGGTTTCACACATTAATGTGAAAATAGTAAGATAAAATTGTGACTGATATGATTATATTTTCAAATCAAGTGTAGACGTGGATTCAGGCTGGCAAAAAATGCTGTTTAAATGTCATAGAGTTTTAAGTTATTTATAGAGATTTAAAGTTTTTTATCTGAGACATGCACATAAGTTGTGTAGAACACTTTACATACATGTTTGTGGAATCACCCATACAGCAAAGGTCTACTTGCTGTACTGCTCGTTTAACTTCTGTTTAAAAGACTAAAGTAATTTATAAGTGACTCCAGAGTGGCGCAACAGGAAAGTGTTCGTGGCACCATCCAGCGTTCGAATCTATAAAGTTTGCCTATTCAACAATGCCACGGGCATCCGTGGCCATGAGCCAGGAAAGCAGATTTGGCCGTGCTTTTCTGGAGGGATCTCATGCTCTCTCTCTCGTCAATCACAGTGACACTAGCCAATCATGGGAGTCTGTGAGTTCACGTATGCGGAAGAGGGCAGATAGCTCTTTCCCCCTGAGTATATTACACTGCCCTGTGATGCTGCATGAGCGGCAGTTCGAAAAGTGTAGTTGGCCTTTTGTTATACTGATTTGATACACTGGTTTGAAAAACCCAGAACTTAATTAGTCAGATATGCATTACTGTCTTGATAGAGCGATGTCCTAACAAACAAACGAACCCAAATCCAGTGTTTATCTCACCTCTGACACGAGGCACATTAGGTCGGGGTTCCTCGGCTGTAAGGTTGCTGGACGCAGGAGAGGACAGTCCTGGAGACAGGGGTAACGTTACTGCAAGCGCTGGAGAGCTAATCCTGGTTCTGTTCCTGTCATCTGCATTATCAATACAGACTGGAGAAGAAAAAGACAGGATGAGTTACAGCTGAGGTTGAAGGTAGGTGTGCAATATACAAACATTTACAGAGCTAGTGAAGTAACATAACCAAACGCAGACGCACTAAATAACAAACTCACATTACGTAAAACCAACAAACTTTTTTTTTTCTACCTGACAAGACGTCGTCATCACTATCTGCTCTGTCCTCCACACCGTTACAGTTCATCACAGACTCCAGCAGAGAGGAGGAGGACTCCGCTGTAACACTCCTGCCTACACTTTCCGCCCTGCGTCCCAGAACAGCGTCCAGCGCGTCGTACCACTGATTTGTTTTCCGGTTCGTCCCATTCCTTTTGTTGTACTCCTTTAGTCTTCTGTAATCTTGTTTAAGCTTTTTTATTTTGACTCGACATCGATCTGGGCTGCGGTTGTAACCCAGTTCCCACATGCGCTGCGATATTTTCTGAAACACTTTTTGATTTCTTACGGTACCTTCCAGCTCCCGCTGCACTTCATCCTCTGACCAGATGCCTATTAGTGTCTTCGTCTCCTTGTTGTGCCACGGCTCCGTTTTCTCCATTTTAAAAAAAGAACTAATCTGAAAGGTTTTCACTAAAAAAATGGCGTCTGTTTGTATTTATGGTGTCGCGCTTTATATGACGCGTAGTGTCTAGCCAATCAGGAACGAGAAGTGCTACTGGCCCCGCCCCCGGGTTTTGGAGAGTTATTGTGGCTGCAAGTTCCGGTACTTCATGCAGTGGAAAAAATTACACACGTAAAGGTCCTTTCAGACTAACGAACGGTGCTTTCACTCCGAAACCAAAACGATTAATCGCCTTCAGTTAATTCAAGCCTGCACGATAGGTGGCGCTGACCGAGAATGAATTTTACACCTGCACACTAGGGGGCGCAAAACACTGCTCAGCTGATCGGTCTATTGTCTTTGATCACCGAGAAGAATCAATTAAAGGACTCGCCTTGTGGAGAATTTATCCTGCTGAACACGAGAGTAAAAAAATAATAAAACATAGTGACACTTAAATTTTATGGCTTTGAGAAATGCAGGGGAACAGGAGGAAAAAAATAAACAAAACCAAATTTTCAAAGTGATGTACACTGATGCTAACAGCCATGTTACAGGTGAAAACAGTGATTTGAGTTTAATGACTTTATAAACAATTATATAAAACAATTATTTAAAAAAAAAAAAAAAAAATCCATGCATTTTCAGTGTAAATTTGATTTGAAATATAGAGCAGATTTATATACAGTGTGTACTGTAACAGCATTTTGACTTGATTAGGCCGTTCACCAGAAATACACTTGGGCTGCATAGATTTTACATTATTGCCTACATTTATGTATTTAAAAAAAAAAAAAAAAAAGAGAGAGAAAGATGGAATTTTATAGAAAAAGAAAACTATTTCAAGTTCACATAAGTGCCTCTAACCATTACTCCTCACAGTTTTTCCTGACATGATGTTGCCATTTCAGTGAGGCTTTTTTTTTTTTTTGTTGTTGAACAATTTAGACATCAACGTGTGAATTTGAAAACAAACAAAAAACAAAACAAACCTGGGATTCAAAGAAGTCTTTTCACAGGAATACACAAATAGATAAGTTTCCACTTTCCCCAAATTACACTGTAAATAACATCATTTACATAAACCATCCTATGGACATAGAAACATTAAATCAATACAATTGACAAACAAGCCTGAGTTGGTGGGGAAAGGGAACGACTAGTTTTTTAAGAAAAAAAGCCTGAGAAGAAAAAGCCCATTCAAATTTACTTTTATACAATAATTTACAGTAGTACAATTTTATGAAAATGACATTTTCAGATGCTTTCAAAACAGAATCCAGATTATGTTACAGCTGAGAATTAAATAATTCAAGCATGATGCAAAGAAACAAAAAGTCGGCATGGTGGTCACATGAAAAAACAAAACAAAAACATTGTAAACGAGGTACTTTGGAAGGTGAACCCCAGTCCTTCAGGCTGCTCAGAAGAGAGCCCCCTTTAGCCCAGTATCAAGACAATACATTATGCTAGTTTCCTCTGTTCAAACACTTCTGTTTTAAGTCAAGAGCTGCTTTACAAATGTGGTAAGTCAATGCCAGGATCCAGTGTCGCAGGTAGCGGTGGAACACAAGCGTTTAGGGGGGGTGGGGTGGGGGGGGGGGGGGTTTGAAAGAAAGAAAAAGTAGTCACTTTATAAAAATAATTAAAAATGAAACCTCATACTACCACACCTAGGAAATGGTGCAGCAGGACTATTAAATACAAAAATATGTAATTTGTGTTCACTCCCCAGTTATTCAAACTTAGCCTGGAGAAGAGCGGAGAGGAGTGCACCAAGCCTCCAAAGAGAAGCTCAGATGCGCAGTACAGCGGCCAAAAGTCCAATAAGGCATTTCCTGCGTTTGTGTATCTATGGCTGATTGAGCGCTATGTCTTACGACTGCTCCAGACCTGCTCAGGCGTGCTCTTGTGCTCAGAAGAGTACTCAAAGGGCGACCGGTGGCCCATGGGCGATCGGGAGTCATAGGGCGATCTCTGGTCTCGAGGAGAACGTGGCCCACTACCCGAAGCGCGCTGCTCCAATTGCCAGTCTGAGTGATAGCGATAGTCACGAGAGGCCTTGTGGTGACTGTAGTCCGAGCTGGAGCGGTGCTCAGAGAGGGAACGGTGCTCCGAGTGTACACGCTCCTTATTGTTACCGTCTGACCAGTTGTCTCGACTAGAACGGTGATCATCTAGCTTCCTATGCTTGCTGTCACTGTAATATCTGTGGGAAGATACAAGTACGAGGAAATTAATTTAAAACATTTGACAAACTGTTAAATAAAAATGGGTTTGTATGTAATTGTTACGCTTGGAGATTAAGGGCTACCGGATCCGATTTTCCTGTTTAAATTACCATAATATTTCACGCCCACATTTAAATGTTTAAGGTCCCTCAAGCCCCACTCGGACAGGATTAATTTTCAGGACATATGGCTGGAAAGTAATTGTTACTACGGACATCTGTGATATTTATAGTCAATTCGCACAGGATAAGCGATTTCTGTAAAAATTGCAGAGATGGGCATATCTTGGTTGTTTACGTGCTGACGGCCCATCATAGCAGCCCTGTGCGTCATATGTAACATGCTGCTCCACACCTCAGGGTTTGATAATACAACAACACAGATGAAGCAAAAGAAAAGCCGCAACTGGATGAGAGCTGAAACTTTATTTAGTTTCAGTTTTGGGGAGCACGACGTGATCAAACGCTGTTTGAACAAATGGTACGTAATCATTCTGATTGGGAGGAGATTTTTCAGGAAGAGAGGGATAACTATCCCTGTCAAAGTGGTGTCTGGCAACTGGACTAAATGTCGAGAACGAATCGAGTGCGCATTCGCACAGGATTAGTTTAACCTGGGGTTATTATTACAGGCCATTTCACAGAAGGGAAAAGACACCCACATCTTCACCGGCTCGGCTCGAGAATCTCTGGTAATTATTACGTTACCCCAACTCCCCATATAAAACTAGTCCCGTCCAAATAGCCCTATACTCTAAAATAATGCTTTTCCTACAGATGTTGTCTTTTCCACTGACTGAATCTCAAAAAGAATTCTACTGTGCATACAATGTGCTCTTGTATGGTGAACAGATTAACAGAAAGCCTATTTAGGATTTGGTTTAACTATTGCAAGAAGCAGCTTTTTGATGTGGGTTATGGGCATCTCCTGGGACTTCAAATTACGATGTAAGAAAGCACCAGTTTTCATGTTCCATGATACAAACACATTGTAGTGGTACTGCCAATGTTGGCTCTATCTGGGGAAATAGAACTAATTCATTATTCAAGAATTCATGCAATTTGAATTGAAATATGAAATCTTTAATTTGATATAGGGAGATCTGTAACTAGGTTTATTCTACACAAGTGGAAGACTCTGACGGGGTGTGCATGACCGACCTGCTGTCTTGGCGCTCTCTGTAGTGGTCTCGCTCTCTGTGGTCTTTGCCATTGCTGAAGGAGGAGTACGGTCTCTTCCTGGAGTCCGAGCTTTTCCTGTACGAGTCACCGGAGTGGCGCTCTTTGCTCTGCTCGTGGCTACGTGAGGTCGAGTGGTGTCGGTCTGAACTGTAGCTGTCTCTACTGCTCTCGTCTTGCTGAGAGTCCTTTAACCTCTCAATGTCTGGGAATATAGGAAAGGAGGAGAATTTTTTTTTTTTTTTTTTAAGTTATCATTTTAGGGTTTTTAACATTGATTTACCAGTTTGGTTTCGTATATGTATAATTTAGAAGTCTCATCACTCTTATTGTGAGGCATTTTATACTAACATGCCCCTTGTTAAGAGAAAAATAATTATAAAATGATGCCAAAATTAAAAATAAAAGATATTTGAAGAAATGCTGATGCAATAAGAGACATACCTGTGTGTCTAAAGGCTTGTGTATTTACTGTGCTAGTGTTTTGGTCCGCTGCCTGAAATTAATACAAACCATAAATATTGTAACTTAAAAATACAATATGGAAAAATATGCCATTTATTTTTCTTTATAGCATGCACATATAAGTCATAAAATTACAGTTCACTTATTAGTTGATTCCACCGTCTAATAAAATGCTGTTGAAAGCAGGAACATACCTGAGCGTTTTCCTGTCTTTTCTTGATTGCATGCTTATACAGTTTATGAAGTTTCCTTGCATCAAACTCCGTAAATTTGGAAACAAATATCCAAAGATTTCTGTCATGATATGAGAGAGAATTATAAACTAGTTTAAATTGAATGAATTCAATATAAAATAAAGTATATATATATTTATATTAAGAGATATTTCATTGTGTAAGTTTTCAGAAAAGCTATCAAAGCAAACTACACACACACCTTCTCCACTGCTTGATGTGTTCAAGGTTGGTGTACTCTTTTAGACAGTCGGTGATGTGGTCACCAATTTTGATTAGGCACTGACGAGTATGCTCTAGCTGCTCACGCTCAGAAAGACCTTTCTCAGGACGATCCAGCTGTTTTAAGGCTGCCTTCACCGGCCGCATGCGCTCCTTACACTGTTAAGCACAGGGTTAAACACTTTACTGGTGTTGGTGAATTAATAAACTAGCTGGCAAGAACTATCTAGTTACTAAAACCATTGTTAAAAAAAAGTTACTAATTCAAAGCACTCTCCCTTAGATATAAATGACCAGCAAATTTGGGGGAAAAAAAATGCAAATAATCTATTGACTCAACTACAGTGTGAGTGATGAATACAGCTGCAATTCAGAACAATCTGTTAAAGCAATCAATGTCACATGCTGATGTTATACAAGTCTGACCCAGAGGATGCAGCTCACATCAGTAAACTAGCAGGTACAGGTTAAGACCATGGAAAGGAACGAGGAATGAGTGAGCTGTGACTCACCACACTGAAGGTCTTCTGGTCGAGCTCCTCAGATTCCTCGGAGACTGGAACGTTCTCTCCTCCAGCAGTGATATGGACAGGTGTGTCTGCCTTTTTGCTCTTTTCCCGGACTTCAACTTTTATTTCCGGAGACTGTTTTTTGTAATACAGTAAAAAAATATATATATATAAATAAGTGATCAAGCCTAACCAGGGTAAATTACGTTTTTCGTGCTTAAACCATTCTCATGCAACCTTCAGTAATTCATTACACCTTTTCATAGAGCTAAAAGAAGAAGATTTGTTTTCTTCAAGTACCTTCTCCATGAAAGACTCCTCTACTCTGTACTCCACAGGCTTGCTCTCCTTTTTCTCTTTGGGTTCCTTTTTCACTTTGATGTCCCGACCTTCCTCTTTCTTATCCTGTTTGATATCTTTCTTCATCTCTCTCTCTTTTATCTCCTTCTCCTCTGGCTCTTTGACATTGGGTTTGGGCTCTGGTTCTTCTTCTTCCTCCTCTTCTTCCTCCTCCTCCTCCTCCTCCTCCTCTTCTTCTTCCTTTATCACCCTATCAGAAGCTCGTCCCCTTCTGTTTGGTGGTGGTGGCTTGGTGGGTGGGGAGTCCTTTGAGGGGAAGAGGGAAAATGTGACATTGCAGCAAGGCTTTTTACCTTCTACCCTGAAGCAATGTTTGCATCTAACAGTGATGATCAACATTAAGCTTTATTTCAGAATCAACCAAGCTTACCTTTCCTCATGAACAAATTCTAATGTTGCAAACAAGATTAAGGTAAACCTCAGAGCTAATCATTGATAAAATGACCATCAAGCAGCTTCATAGTTTGCTTGCTTCTGGTTCTCAGTTTGCAAGGCATTATATTCACTGTCATTTGACTTCCCTTAAAGCATAAATAAACACTTCGCACTAAAGACTTGGTAGAAAGAAAAGGTCATAAACTGGTTAGGACAAACTGTTAGTCACTTGGGTAGAGGTCATAAAAAAACAAACAAACAAAAAAAACCCCACGGTTATAATAAATAAATAAATAAATAAATAAATAAATAAATAAATAAAGCAAGCAGGCGAATGACAAACCCTCCAAAAACAAACAAGTAAATCCTGTCTTTAGAAAACAATCAAAGGCACAACAGCAGCCAGTCTACAATACAGACCTTTTCATCTTCCTTGCCGTCCTCATCTTCTGAGCTCTTCTCTGAGGGAGGAGCAGATGACAGACTGTTGACCATTTCGTCCACTTTCGGTTTCACAGTTTTGTTCTTCTTTCCACGTGGCTTCCTCTTTCGAGAATTAGCCTGCAGCACAAATAGGTCCCAACACTAACTCTATTAATGTAAAATCACAAATCATTAACATCTGAAAGATAGGGGGTAGAAAACATCACAGGCAACCCTAGGGAGGAAGTGGCTTCTTGAGTACTGAAGCACAAGCCACTTGTGGCACACATTTCTCAGTATAGGAAGTGCAATGATGCATATATTCGGTTAATCAAAAGGGCAAAAGACCTTCCTATCATTTTATAGCCTCCTTAAAGACCAACAGGGCAACAAAGCCAACCTTGCTCTATGATTAACGTTAGGAACCAGAAGTTGTTCATCTCAAATAACTTAACATTTATTTTATTAGTTTTCCTTTCATCTATCTTGGTGCATAGAGCTACAGAACCACAACCTAATTAGTATGTATATAATTCTAATGCTTATAGGATGTATGATGGCAACAGGACAGAATATTGGCTGCACAATGTCAAACCGTGATTATTTACTCACAGACTAAAACGTCCAACATGATTAAATGCTTCCTGACTACTAATACAGTATAAAAGCTAAGGGCACGGCCGAGACACATGCACCTCTAAATACGTAAAAGCATAATGGTATGTGCAGCTGCGGTTTTCTAAAAATGATTAAGATTGTATTAATAACAATAATTACACACGTTATATACACAATGTATAATATGCAATACTTTTAGTTGAGTAATTAAAGAAAACACTGTATACCATCCAATGATTCTCAAACATGATAAGATACAGTAACTCTGAAAAGGCTTGGTCATATCACTAAACAATGTAAAGCCTGAGTTGTAAGACAGCCAGTTTGACAGAATGTACAAATAAATGACTTGTTCTTATAAAGATGGACCCCCTATTCTCCCACTAATCATGGAGCACATACAATACATGCCATATTTTATCAAAGATTAGCTGGGTGGCTGGTTTTGATTAGGAATAAATATTTATGTCTAAGTTGGCCAGCGATGCTTATGACTTACAGCCCAAAGCTAATGTTATATTTTCAGAAATGAATCTGCTCTTCAAGTCTGTCTAGTCTGAAAGCAGGGTCCAAGACATTTCTCTTTGATATTGAAGCCCCAACAAACTTAACAAGATGGTAAGGTACACACTGTTGAGACTGATTCAGGATAAAATAGTGTTCTCACCATGCCCGTTTGCCTCTGGGCCTCCTTTTTGGCGAGGTCCTTGCTGAGTAATTTGATGAGGTAGTCAGCACGTGTCTGGAGCTGTTTTGCCTGTGGCTTCTTATCAGGGTCGTCTGGTAAAAGCTGTTTAAGACAAGTGACAAGTTAACGAATTAAAATTTAAGTAAAAACAGATCAAAAGTTCCTAAATTAACACAATAAGCAAATCTTTATCAGGTTACAAAACAAAAACAAATTTTTGTACCTTGTGGGTGAGGTTAAGGTCTGGGTCCATCTTAATCATCTCCCAGCTCCCATAGCCATACTCATAAATACCAATAAGAAGGCTGGAGTCGTCGTCTTTTCCCCATTCAATGTCAAAATGAGCTGCCTTTGCATGGCAAGGAAGCATATACCTGTGCAAATGGAACTTGATTTAATCAAATAAAACTGCAAATAAAATAATATAAAATAAAAAACAATATAAAATAATTTAAGTACTACAATCATGAACAGGAAAGAAATCTTTAAGTATATGCTATTGCTATATTTATAAAGAGAACACTAAGGTACCTCTTCCTCTCCTCTGGGTCAGCAGGAATGGCTTTGTGCAAAGGGGCCAGTTCCTCCTCATGTGAGATTACTAGCTTAGCATTGACTTGAACACCTGAGATCCTGAAGGTAGGTCCCTTCACCTTCCCTCGCCTGCCTCCTAAAAAGACAAAACAAGCAGATATAGATTACAGATAATTCACTGCTCATTAATGACAAGTCACTAAATGGCCATCAAAGCGCACATAATCTATATACCTGAGGTTTTTTCTGGTCCACATGGATTTTCCCTCAGGGTTTTCAGACAGCCATTGTGTACCGTCTCTGCTAGCCGCCTCAGGTCATGCTCCGATTTATCCACCAGCTCAGCATCCCGGGCAATAGCATCCAGCCTGTTACATAAAGTCAGTGCGAATATGGGAAAAGATGTGGCAGCAATTGTGCTAAAATTATTTATTTATTTATTTATTTAAAAAAGAGAGAGGAAAAAAATAGAAAGAAAAATACCTTTCCAAAGGGCCACCAAACTTCTTGTAACTTTTGATGAACCTATATAGGAAGGGGAAAAAAAAAAAAAAAGCATGGCAGTTGAAATTTTGGAGACATTTTAAACACCAAGTTCAAGAAAGGAGTTTCAAATAGCATGTTTAACATTCCTACAGTGGTTGAGGTTTTGGGCTTGGCAACAGGGAGTGACTTTTACCTTCGTATTTCAGCGTCACTGAAGCCCTTGATGTTCTCTCGAGGAATAGTTCGTGGTCTGCCTCGCTTCTTGGGCCTCTTTCGGTCTGAGGCAGAGTCACTGTCAGAGCCAGAATATCTTCTGTTCCGGCTCCGCCTGCCCTCGTTACCATTAAAGCTTATCTAAAATCCAGTAAACCATTATAACAATATGTCAGCATTACTGCAACGGTTCGGTTTGACATCATTTTAACATTCTGCATACCTCATGTAATATTCAAAGTGTCCAAAGGTGAGCAAGACCGTTTGCAATGGAATTTTAAACCTTGGAAATAATTTTCACTAATATTTCATTTGTCTTAATTTTTTTTTTTCCTCTTTTGAGCTTGCTTTTACTGAAGGTCTTTAGTCAATCAGAGCAAGCCGGGGGAATTAAAAAAATCATGACTGACAAATTTGTAAACAAACTTTGATTAAAAAACTTGATTTGCAATAAATCTCCCATATTGCTCAGACCTATATAATGCTGACTAAAAATATAGAAAACACTATGTGGTTGTAACCACGTTCACTGAGTCAGAGGTAACTGAATTTTATCTTTAACCTGTTTGGCACAGTTCCTCATGCGGGGCAGCATATAGATCTCTGCTAGCTCCTTCTGCCTCTCCTCTTCCTCCAGTCTCCTCCGCTGCTCTTCAGGAATGATTGAATCCCAGGTCTTCCGGTTGCCATCTGAATCCATGTCCATATCTTCCTCCTCCATCATGGTGAAGTTTGCCACCTGGAGGAGGGAAGAAAAACTGATTAAAAGCAAGGCAGCGATGCCAACTCTAAACTCAGACCATTCTGTGGAGAAGAGTGTGTCCTGCCACAACAGATATTAATGACATTTACAGACCTTGAACTGTGAGAGAAGCTCTTCTCCTACGGTAGATGGACCAGGATCATTTTCTCTGGTCTCCGCTCTCTTCAGAATCTCATCAATATCCATCTCCTACAGACAAGATTTTTATAAAAAATATATACATCACCCTCATTTCGATTTAGTCTAAACAGTTTTATGCTGTTTTATTGTTTACATGCCATCGCAAATCAACACACCTGGGGCTCTTGTTCTTCTCCCTCTGGCTCCTTAAAAAGTTCTTCAGCACCAAACTTTAAAATCGCAGACAGTTCCTCTTTGTTGAAAGGAGTGGAACTGCTTTAAACACCAAAAAATAAAAGACAAACATTAAAACCGTTAAGGCAACTGTGGCTCTCAAAGTGGGGTTTGTGAACCCCTGCTGCCCTGCTGATGTTTAAAGTGAGGGGTTTTGCACGCTTTTTCGGTAACATTACAGTGATAACCACTGTTACAGGTGAGAATCCCTGACCTCCTAAGAATATTAGGCTCCATTCAGTCAGAAATATGGGAATTCTAACAAGCTATTAATGCTGAGCTGTAACGTTACCTGGAAGGAGCAGCACCAGTATGAAGAACTGTTTTCCCTGTAGTGTCCATCCTCTGAATAACAAGGTGGTCCAGCACCATCTTCTTCTTGGCTCGCTCAATGATGTCTTCTTCCACAGACCCCTTAGTCACCAAACGATAAATATTTACCTGAAAAAATGAAAGATTATGTTTTAATAACATTGCAAAACATACTAGTGAATCATTAGAAAGAGCTTTATCTTGATAAATAAAAAGTTGTATGTGAAACAAGAGCGCCATTATTTATAAGAATAGAACTTGTATACACATCACAGATCATCAGTTTTGAGCAGAGTAATTTTTAAAAGGAGAATGCCTTTGAAAAAGCGGTATGTGGTTTACCTGTCTCTTCTGCCCTATCCTGTGAGCTCTGGCCTGAGCCTGCAGGTCATTCTGGGGGTTCCAGTCTGAGTCAAATATGACCACGGTATCAGCAGAAGCCAAATTAATGCCCAGGCCACCTGCTCGTGTGGACAACAGGAAACAGAAGTCCTACAGAAGAAAAAAAACAAACAGACAAAAAACAAAAACAAATGTTCATGTCCAGTCTGAAAACAGAACACAACACTTACACATACTGTGCAAAAGAGCAGAGAATTTATGAAAGTACCTCAGACCCTTCTGCATTGAAATGATCCAACGCCTGTTTTCTCATCTCACCCTTGATGGAACCATCCAACCTCTGCAAGACAACACACTTTTCAGCCCGATGTACCAAACATTTTCGCTGACTGTGAATTCCGTTGTTGGAACACAAACGTCAGACAAGAGTACTCTGGTCACCTGGAATAAGAACTGGCGGCTCTTCAGGTAGTCTGCAAGGATGTCCAGCATCCGGACCATCTGGGAGAAGATGAGCACACGGTGGCCACGCTCCTTCAGCCGCAACAGGAGCTTGTCCAGAAGTACCAACTTACCGCTACTGCGAATTAGGTGCTAAACAAAACATGGGATTTCAACTTCTATTCCTATGAATTGCTTATTTCATTTCACCTTGTCTGCTGAAATCTGTTAGAGCAACGCTTTCTGAATATTATGCAGCTGACGTTTAGGAGCTATGGCTTACTATTTCTGGGAAGGAGTTACTGTGATTGTCTGATTGCTGTAAGACTATGCGAAAGTCCTTTTTAAGTGTTCACTGTTGTACTAGGATAAAGACCTTGCTTGTTATAGATAATTTGTATAATGAGCTGTAGTCTTTAAAAAAGAAAATTATGAAAATCTCAATTCACCGTTTTGATCAATGCTTGTAGAAGATATTT
>JANDJT010000060.1:8167862-8181790 GCA_024331685.1 Stegophilus panzeri | reverse complement strand
TTTCTTCAGTGTTGTCACATGAAAAGATATAATCAAATATTTACAAAAATGTGAGGAGTGTACTCACTTTTGTGAGACACTGTACATTCATGTGAAAAAAATAAGTACTCCCCATGGAAATTGCTGTTTTCTTTGACATATTTGGACAAGCAAACATTTGATCCTCTTTTGAAACAGTGCCTATTAATAAAGGTGATACACTCTATCAAATGACATAAAATTGACATTTTGTAGTAATTTTCACAATTTAAATCAACAAAAAGAAAACAGATCAGTCACATGGAAAAAATAAGTACACCCCTACATTTATCACACCTTCAAATCCACAAAATTAGAATCAGGTGTTCAGTGTTGTGTGCCAGTGATTAGGACCTGTTTAGGGAGTGCAGGTGGAATCTGTCTTGTTCATACCCCTCTCATATCTAGTGTCTGGTGTTCCCTTTGCTATTGAGGTGTGTGGTGTCATTATGCTAAGATCTAAAGAGTTCTATAAGGCCTTCAGAAAAAAGCTTGTGGATGCCTATGAGTCTGGCCACTGCAAGGAAAATCATCTACAAGTGGCGCAGGTTTCAAACAACTGCCAATTTGTCCAGGACTGGTCGTCCCAGCAAATTCAGCACAAGCCCAAGAGCAGTCTGATGCAAAAAAGAAGTCGGTGTTGGTGTCAAAGTGCATGCTTCTACAATCAGAAAGAGACTGCATGGGAGGCATGCAATTCATTGATTCAACTATGAATTCTGTATCATATCAAAGAGTGCCTGGAGATAATGTGAGGTCATCTGTCTGAAAGTTGAAATTGAACCGAAAGTGGACCTTTCAACAGAATAATGATCCTAAGCGCGCTAGCAAATCCACCAAGGGATGGCTCAAAAAGAAGAAATGGAGGGTTATGGAATGGCCTAGTCAAAGCTTGGATTTTAATCCCATTGAAAAGCTGTGGGGGGATTTGAAACCGGCAGTACATGCAAGAAAACCCACAAACAGCTTGCAACTGAAATAATATTGCATGGAAGAGTGGTGAAAATTTTATTTCTGCTAAAGAGGGCAATACCAGCTTCTGAGGCCAAGGGTGTACTTTCTTTTTCCACAGAAGAATAGCACATCTATTGATATTTCTGTTGAATAAATTATTGAAAAAGCTATTTTTCCTTGTGGTTTTGTTCAAATGTATCACCTTTATTAATAGGCACTGTTTCAAAGAGGACCAAATGTTTGCTTGTCCAAATACGTCAAAAAAGCCAACAATTTCCATGGGGTGTATTTATTTTTTCACAACACTGTAGTAGAATATCACAACAGATAACACACTAAGTAGGCCATATCCAACAGGCTGCTGAGTGAAGCATGTCCAGTCTAATTTGTAGCAGGGAAGAAAAAGATGCTGGAAATATGCTACTCTCTGACATCATTTCACTAACCAGCACAATACAGGTCTGCCCATTAGCACCGACATTGCCTAAAAACAGAATATAATCATAGAAAGCATAAAAACAACACTGAAATACTTCAAACCAAACAGATGGGATCAACGTATTTTATTTCCTTTGTCTAAAATTTCTACAAACATAGAAATTTGGTTTTGAAAAAAATGAACTCAGATTAAAGCTGCAATTTTAGCAAAAACAAGTATCAAACTGTCTAAAAATGATCTATCACATTCAACTTCAGTACAAAAAATTACAATATAAATTACTGACAAAATGAATATCTTGAAAGGGAAAACAACAGCAGTTTCCTGAAACAATAAATAATATGATACATGGTCTATAGCTTCAAATACCAGGCAGTACAGTACTGCTAGGACATACCATAAAACCATACACAATATATCCACATAATACACATGGTTCGATTTATCAGCCTTAATTTCTGAGGGACCACAGCCTTTTATTTAACCAACCCCAGGCACATTTGAACAAATTTTAACAAGGATCCATGTGCATTTGCTAAATAAATCCCCAGTGCACCACTGGCTTTAACACAGTTGCTCTTCACATAGTGCTTGTCTAGCTTGTGCCATAATCTGTAAACACATAAAGAGCACCTTGTGGGCGCTAATCTCTTTTGTTGAGTTAATCAGTTGAATCAGACATTTCTCAGGACAGACTGAGAAATACCATTTAATATTCCCACTTATTGTTTTTTGAACAGACCTCTTTTGCATTATTGCGACTGCTGAGTGCTTAGCGATTGGCTAACACTACTTGCTACAGGTATATATTAAGAGCCAGAATACTAGGCAGATTGTAACATTTAAAGGCATTTTTAAAAGATCTCTGCTTCCAGCAACCATCGCCAAACAACCAGATGCCAAAACATTGCAAACCAAAATGATTGGTAACCAAAAACAATTTGTAAAAACTATGTGACATTAACAATATTCTAAGAAATAAGCCCATAACTGTGACCAACCCCAGCAATACAGTGTTGAAATTCATTACAATATTCAGTCAGTTTGAAGTAGTACATTTCTGTTGAAAACTGATGAAAATGTCTTTACATTCTTACATATGTACAGTGCTACAGGTAGCGGGGAAAAAAGTCATTCGACTGTAAGAGAGAGAAACTGGAGAAGCACCAAAGGCCAGGAACCACTGAGCATATACATGTCAAGCAACAGCAACAACACTATAATGAGCTGATATGCAAATGATATGATAATGTTACACATTCGATCTGAAACAAAAAAAAGCAGCCGAAATACGTAATGTATTGTAATGTACTGAAGTTGGGGTGTTCGGATTTGAAATTTTCACTGTATGATCACCTAGTCTAAAAATATCACAGTTATCACTGTAATAATCGGTGGTGAAAATCAAAGGAAATATTTATTACAAAATCTTTGCACATCCTTGTTTAGATAACAAAAACCAAAAGGAAACAAAAAGGATCCAGCTATTTTCCATACTTCTTATCCTACACAAGGTCGTGGGGGATCCTGGAACCTATCCCAGGGAACTCGGGGCACAAGGCGGTGGGACACACTGGATGGTGTCAGTGAATCTGCAGTGTATCGATAGTTCAATGACAAAAAAACTAAACTGTGGTACCTCATGAATAGTTCAGTATAGCCAGGCCAACACAAGGTGAAAAAAAATGTTATATCCCAATATTCAGGTTCAATAACTATATGGAATATTCCAGCAACACAATCACCATCCTACCCTTCTATGTGACAAACAATGTATCATTTACACCAGACTTACAGTATATTACATCATCGAGGCTTGAAATGGCTTAAAAATTAGTGACATCTTGAACACAGCAAATTGAACATGTAAGCACTGATTGACCTACATTCATATAAAAATAATTTGCACAAATTTGCACAAAGGCCTCTAGCTCCTAAAAATTACAGCACTGAAAAAACATTACAATCTATCAAGGAACATTAAGATCTTTGGGATCATTAAGACGTTACGGTAATTTTCTTGTCGTAACGATGCTACTCATTTTCGATAAAGTCACTGAGAACAACCAAACAGTAGTCACGTGTAAAACAACCATTGAGGCTTAACTCACCATTCAAACTATTGCAAGGTATCTGTAGCTCAAGAGCTCTTTTACAGTTCGCCAGTGAATTGGGGAATTTGAATGACTAAAATATGATAGAGCACTTTGAAGCATTTTTGATTCTGCAGAGAGTGCCTTTGAAATATCCAACTGAAGGCACGTTCAGTTCACAAAGCTTCAAAGGGTTAGAATGGTTTTTTTCTGTCACTCAATGCATCATCTGTCTTTTTGATCAAATGTGACATTAACAAGTTGGACCAGTCAAGCTGGTGTACATTTAGACGTCATCAGCTTTAGTGCCCCCTTGCTGTGTAACATTTTTAACGTCTTGAACTCGAGCGGCATCCGGTGAGGACTTGCGTTGGAGAAGTATCGGTACTTGAGCATGTCGTAGTAATGATACTTCACTGGATTTCCACTGGAGTCTTTTGGGAATGGCCAAAATCCATACAAGTGGATCTCATCGCAGAAACGCGTGGCCATGGTGTACATCAGCAATCCAGTGCTGGGACGCTTGATATTTACCTTGTTTGTGAGCCAGTACCTGAGAATCAAATATAAATCAATATTAATAAACATGTTTCATCATTTGGGATGCTTTTTTGAATGTTTATTCAGTTTTATAAAGGAATGACAAAATTACAAATTGCAGAATTGAAAGCAATTTAACTGAAAACATATTCATGGTGTCTGGAAAGCATCTTTATCAAAATTTTTATCCAATATAAAAAGTCAACCAGGTGGTGTAGAAAAACTGGGATTGTCCCATTTTATAGAGAAACACATGAAGTTCTTCTTAATAACAATTTTGACAAGTTTTCTTGTTGTTATTTGTTTCACAGCTGCTATTGAAAACATTGATATGGAAGAAGAAGATTTATTTTGTCACATTATAGAACAGTGAAACTCTTTTTGCATAACCCAGCTTTTAAGGATGGTCTGGTAAATGGTCTGCACTTATATATCTCTTTATTCCAAGACGCTTTACACTGTGTCTCATTCACCCATTCACACTCACACACCAACGGTAGCAGAGCTGCCATGCAAGGCGCTAACTTGCCATTGGGAGCAACTTGGGGTTCAGTGTCTTGCCCAAGGGGAGTCACGTTGGCCGGGAATCGAACTGCCAACCCTACAATTAGTGGACAACCCACTCTACCACCTGAGCCACAGCCAGCCCAGGATGCTGGGGTCAGTCATGATACAGCGCTCCTGGAGCAGATAGGGTCAAGGGCCTGTCGCAAGGGCCCAACAGTGGCAGCTTGGTGGTGCTGGTACTTGAAACCCCAAACTTGAGGACAGTAATCCTGGATTGTTCACACATCACTAATGGTGATCATAGTGAATGTTTGTAACTTAGTTACTTTATGAAGAAAACTTGGGTTTTGTGAGTTTGAATTTCCTTGATTGGTAATTCTATTTGTGTTAGTACATTTTTTTTATTTTATCAATGTTGTAAAGATCATTTTCAGACACCCTGTAAGTATACATTTATCACCCCTCCAAGCCCTTGCCCATGCTCAACCCACCCATATTTTCTCCAAGCATAGAAAACAGACGGCATGACCAAGTTAGGGATCATAAAATGGAGGGGTAACATCTTTCCACATCAGATAAACAGCTATAACACTGGACTGAGAGACAGAGAATGAAATATCCCTTAAAAGGTATCCCTTAAAAGGTAAACCAAATAAGGCAACTAAAGGGCAGAGCTTAAAAGGGTTTGGTAAAAGTCCTAGTGAAGAAAGGACTTCCAAGTGGTGAAACAGAAAAGCAGGAGATATTAGCCATGCTCTCTAGGTGGTAGGTATGGCATACTCTCGCTCCTGTCAATCACAGCAACACTAGCCAATCATGGGCTTCTGAGAGTTCATGTATGTGGAAGAGGGCAGACAGCATGAGCAACAGTTTGGAAAAATGTGGAGGAATACATAGGAAACACATGTTAGACTTTACCCTCACCAGTTAGTAGCTGTCATATGATAAGGAGAACTGGCTGGTGGGTGGGAACTGGCACATAGTCTAACTGAGGAGAAAATGGGAAACTTCTAGAGAGGACTACTGAATGCCCAGTCAGGTTCTTTAATGTGCATTGGTACATATAAAACACATGACCTCTATGGTGTTGCAAAGAACAGCAGGTTGGACCAATGCTTGAGTGTGCATAATTCTGTGCAATCATTCGATCGTAAGTAGCCCATCAAAAAGCTACGCTAAAATAGCTGCCATTCTTTAGTAAACTCACAAGAGTCTAATCGAAATAGCAATATGCAAGATGTAATTGTGGTTAGGTTGTAATTGAATGGCAAATTAGGCTATAATTTGCCTGTCTTAATGATGTAATGCTCTACCGGCTCTGTGCCGGGGGCATTATGATGCAAAAACCTGGCCGTCTGCTGCCATGCATGCAAATCTGAAATTGCTAGTATGCACCTTGCATCTTAATAGGTGATGGCTTGAGAAGGCTTTAATCAGCACTGAATTAAAAAAGGGGCCTGGTCATAGACAATACAGCAAGGTGATCATAAGGTGATTACAACATATTATGCAGGGATGTAAGGGATGTAACTGAATACGAATACATTATTCTGAATTTTTAGATAGAAATGTTTAGAAATCTCATCAGAAAGGTTCACAGAGCATCTAGTTGAATCGAGAGCTGTGCATCGGGGCTGGGAATCCATGGGACATAAAAAAGTCAAGCCAGCGGGAGGTTTTTACTTTCATAAGGGCATGAGCAATGTCATTAAGGCCACATTCATGAACATAATTGTACAGCATTCATTTACTCATCCTTAGTAACTGTATGGTCAGAGTCACTACACTTTAAATTAGGCTACTGGTTAGTATATATTTTGGGAAATAGAACCAACTAGATTTGTTAGACAATATTGCAGGTATAAACAAATTCATTACTGGAGGAACAGGAAGGTTGAGGAACTGCATTGAGCCAGAATTCACAGACCATGCTGTTTGTGTTGTCAGTGTTTACATGTAAAAAAAAAAAAAAAAAAAATACCCACAGCAAAAACAAGTAAGCAAAAAAACCTCTTCCAGTTTAGGCCACACCCACTTTGGGTTTAAATCTAAATACAGATACATATATTTGAAGCACTAAACAGATGTGTTACACCTCTTTGACCATGCTGTTAGTGTCACACACACACATACTAACACTAACAAACAAAAAAAAACCCTTCCAGGTTAGGCCACACCCACTTTGGGTTTAAATCCAAATACAGATATGTATATTTGAAGCACTACAAAGATGTGTCACACCTCTTTCATATACATAAAATAATTATATCTATTAGTTATCTTTGAACGTGGCCTCAGTGAAAATCAACTCACAGCTAGTCTTGGCATTAGTTATATATAACCAACCGATGGTTATATTCCTGTTCTTGGTTCTATACTTCCTCCTAGAACTTTCAACTTGCAACTGTTTGTCTTCATTGTTTAGCATAATTGATGAGAACTTTAAATGCCCTTTAAGTAGTTGATTCAATCTGGCCTCCAGGTTCAATCGCCCTGACTGAAAGCTATTTCCCCCTTCCCCTGAGCCTATATTTAGCACGGATGCAGGCCAGTCTGAAGGTGTCATTAAAAAGAAAAAAAAGGTGCCTGGCTGCCATGGTAACTCACAAGAACATCTGATGTCCTCTTCAGAAACACAAGGCCAAAACAAGCACCCCTTGATGAATAACCACTGGCCAAAACATGCAAAAAGGATTTGAATAGAACACCTAAGACAATCTGAGAGGTCTTTAGTAGAGTGGATATGCCTAACAGATCACTATAGAGCAGCCTCGGTCTCATGCAAACCAATGGAAGAAAATTCTATTCTGAATTACACGCTGTCCATGAATCTTTTAAGAGCTGTGCGTGATGAAAGACTGAAAGTATGAGCACACATTTTCATCAGAATTAGTCCTCCCATCTTCTTCTTCTTCTTCTTCACTGAATTGAAAATGAAAATATTATTTAAAACTACAAAGCTGCGTAGTTTGAAATCTAAAGATTATGAGCACTTAGCAGCAGGCTCTTGTGTAATCACGGGGTTGTCTTTGCGTACCCGCTGAGTGCTGCCTTTGCAAACACACGCCACAGGTGGCAGCCTGCAGGCTATTTTTCATTTCAGGAAATGACAAGTGGGATTCAGGCGCTCTGGGCTCCCTTCTAGCGAATACTGCCACGCCTGGGCTTCATGCCAATTTCTCTTGATGGATGAATCTTTCCTGTGTCTTCAAACAATGTCTGTACTTTTGATTGTACTGATTTGAGCGAAAACTAAGGCATCCAGCGACTGAATGATGAAGTGTATCATAGTGCTGGGATAATTGATGTGTATCTTAAAGCTCTGAGATTTACACATTTACACAACAGTTAAAGATTTTTGCCAATGGGTGACCTCTTTTTTTTTCCTGCTACAAAAGCCAGCGCAATCATATATCTACTCCACTGGCATCTCTGCTTTCAGACCAATTTAAACTGTCAAATTCTCTCTCTCTCTCTCAAGTGTGAAACAAATTATGAAGTGTTATCACACCAAACAAAATAGTTTCAATAGCTTTAATGTGGTGTTTGAATAAATCCTCTGTAAATATTTTGTCTTAAATTATCTTGCTGACAAACTAAGATATAAAAGCAGTACTTGTAGGGGGCTTTCACATACACAGAATTTATCCATTTGAATCAAAGTATGGTGTGTTTTCCCTCTGTGTGCGGTTCATTTGAGCAGGTGAGAACAAAGTAATAACCAGAGGTGGGTAGTAACGTGCTACATTTAATTTGCTTCAGTAACTTTTTGAAATTTTTTTTACTTAAGAGTAGGTTTAACTGGCCAAACTTACACTCTTATTCAAGCTCATTTTTAATCACAGAAATGTACTTTTACTTCGCTACATTCGGTGGCGTTCCTCCGTTACTGTTAAATGTTAATGAATATATGTAGTTTTAATACAACCCCAATTCCAAAAAAGTTGGGACGCTGTGTAAAATGTAAGAAAAAACAGAATGCAGTGATTTGCAGATCTCATAAACCCACATGTTATTCACAAGAGAACATAGAAAACATATCAAATGTTTAAACTGACGAAATGTACCATTTTAAGGAAAAAATAAGGTCATTTTGAATTTGATGGCCGCAACACGTCTCAAAAAAAGTTGGGACGGGGGCAACAAAAGGCTGGAAAAAGAAACAACTGGAGGTTACTTGGCAACAGGTCAGTAAAAAAAAGAGTCCAATCTGCGAAAAAATGCATTTACAATTTGTGGAACAATTTCAGAACTTGTCAGCATCTGCATTTAAACTACAACAGAGAACTTTGGAACAGAAGAGAAGGGAAAGTGTGTGTAGAGAGAGAGCGAGTGTTTGTGTTTGTTAGTATATTTGTGTGTCTGACACGCTCGATAAAAAAAGCGAGCGGCTGTTGCGTCCACATTCAGACCACTTGTTGTGAAAATAAAGACAGTCAACCATTGGGAAAATGTTTGGTTTTTTTGGGCTGTGTGTGAGATTTTGTGTTTAAAATGACTTAAAATGGTTCTGTGTTATTATACCCATCACAGGACTGGGATATTCTGCTTCTTCTTGAACCCATGTGTAATATCATAGAAACAGAACAGACAGAATTTCAAGGAGAGGTGTGACTTACAGTTCTCCATGTAGTCTGAGATTCAGGATTTTCCCTTCATTTTAATCAGATCCGAAGTAACTAGTAACTTGCTTGAGTAGTCGTCTCATTGGATTCTTTATTACTCTTACTCAAGACATTATTAACATTATAACTTTTACTGTTACTTGAGTAATTATTTTTTATAAGTAGTTTTACTTGTACTTGAGTAAAATGTTTGGCTAGTTCTACCCACCTCTGGAAATAACACTGGGGTGTGGACTAAAACATCCAGTCTCAGATGGTCTGGGTGAGATAGTCTCGCTCCGGGTTCCAAGCTAACTTTAGTGCAGTCTGATTGCAGTGAGAAGGTAATTTGGCCCTGAATCGACCAGACTGTAGGAAGCGAACCAAGCATGCTGTGTATTATGGGTATTATTTTTGTTTTGTTGGCTGGTATTACGGACCAACTAACAAAGCGAAAATAAAAAATACACAAAATATGTAAAAGGTGTTAGTTATGTAATTAGTGTGTTCTCCTTACTCCAACGGATATGAGTTCGATTCCTGATGATGCAACAGCCATCTGTGGCTATGAGCCAAGGGAGCAGAATTAGCCGTGCTCTCTGGTGGGGAGGCACGACATATTATCTCTCCCCTGTCAATCGTAGCAACACTAGCCAATCATAGGTGTCATGTATGCAGAAGAGGGCAGATCGAGCTTTCCTCTGAAAGGTTTTACGCTGCCCTGTGATGCTGCATGAGCAGCAGTTCAAAAATGTGCAGTTGGCTGGGGTGTTGAAATGTCTGAAGGAAGAATGTTGGCCTTCACTCTCCCTGGATGGTAGCTGTCGTTTGATAGGGGAGAGTTGGTTGATGGGACCTTGTATAGAGAAATGTGAGATAATGTGCTTATGGTACATATAGCCCTGTACAGCCACATTCCTTCATTGTATTTTCATATTTTTTATATTATTAGTACCAAAGGAAGAGCATGGGAAGTAAAAAGTACCTTGTACAGTCAACCTGCTTCTCTGTCCATATGCCAGATAGCATCCAGATGTGGGCCACTTTAGGCAGTGATGTGGCACTGCTGGCCTTCTTTTGGCCCGGACAAAATGGACATGAGTCTGAAGTGGCCCACATGTAAAATTGCAAATATAGCCAAAATATCCCAAATCACAAGTGGGCATTTTTAGGCAAAGAAGCGGTGCTAACAGCAATGTGACCCTATAGTGACCCATGTGGTAAATAGTGAATATGGCCCAAATATCACAAAACAAATGTGGGTCACCTTTGGCAAAAATGTGGCACATGCGGCATTGCTATGGCTTGCTTGTGGCCCAAATCTGGCAAACAGGAGTGGACTGCCCAAGTTCCGGATCTGGGCCACAGCAATTTTGCTATCTGGGATGACAGTAAAGAGTGTGAACTCAATGTGAGCAATCGCCTAGTCCCTTGGTATAGAAGTGTAACATGATATAGAAGATCACAACAAAGAAGAAACTATGTTGAAGATAATGCACACACACATATTCTAATAGTGGACATGCTAGCAGCTTCATCCACTAACATCCCCATTCACTATACAAATAAAGGATGTTAACAGTGCTGATATCCATTACCTCCACAATGCTTTGGATTGAATTAAAGGAGCATCTTGCTCACGCTCTTAATATATCGTGTGACTCACCCTCTGACAGCGTGGACCAGGCGGAGGGAGGGGTAGGCCATGTGCACCGGAAGCTTTCTCTTGAGGATAAGCTCGTTGACAACCTCCACGTGCTTCTCTCCTCCCTTCACCATGAAGGCTGGAATCCACAGGACGCTGTCATTCAACAGTCTCAAACGCTGCACAAAGTTCTCACGCACCGTCTCGTTTAACAGACCACCGTACACACGCTGAATCACAGAAGGGTTCATGGTGGTGAAATCCGACCTTAAGCCCACATCATCAGCAAACTCAGCCAAGGGAGCGAGGTTACATCTGTGCCACAGCCGCAGGGAAAGACAAATGTTAGAGCTGAAATGAAAGGCCTTCAGGCTGCCTACAGGGCTTTAGTCATAAAGAAGTCTTTCGGCAGTGAGGAAAATAGAGGTGTGAGACATCATGAAAATACAGGCTTCAGTCGACTTTGATGACGCCTGAGCATCACATTGATACTGTTTTATATGTAACAGGGTTTCTAAACATGAATGTGTACAGCAAATTTTAAATCACAATAATTCATTGTTTTATTAACTAAAATCTTATACAATATACAAAGATCTAATCAATATAAGGCATTTTTAGATACAACTTCTAGACAGAATTTTAAGCTTCAAGCAGTCATCTATTTGTATGTACAGCATGACAAATAATTAACTGCACTTGAAGCGTATGTAAAATTAAAAATGAAACACCCAAAACTGTATACGGTCCCATAACAAAGTATGTTGATACGTGATTCTGGAGGGAACGTCGGACCGTGTGGTGTGGGGACGTAATGACGTGTGCCGTTAATCTATCTATGTTCTATAACATGGAAAACGGGAACATGAAAGGAATATCCTAAAAGCGACTCATGTAAACACCTTAATCACAATATTGTCTTACTCAGAGTAAGGTCAATAATTACATTACTGCTGTCCATGTAAACGTAGTCTATAATGCCCTTCTATAATATGACTAAAACAGGAATACTCCACATTAAATCGATTTGTGTTTACTTCGAGTATGACTTTAGTTGGATTAAGGTCATCAGTAATCGCTGTTTACACGGTAGTTTCTTAATCTGAGTATCGTCTTAATCGGGTTAATATCGGATTATTGTTGTCCATATAAATGTACTGAGTGACATGTTTTATTTGTTAAAAAACAATCCTTTTTTTAAAATAAAAATCTGTTTAATATTATACAGTGTTTGCCATACACATGTGTAAGTTGTTACTATAGAAACGATAACGTATTAGAGCGAGTGCATTAATATAAACCAGTGATATGAATTACAACCAGCACTACTGTCAGAGCTGCTGTTTTAGAAAATTAATCAACACCATTTGAGCAAGTCGTTGTGGAAATTCTTTTCATTCTTTTAATTTGAGTGCCAGTCGGATTTGACTGAGAGAAAAAGCTTTTTTTAGAACATCTTTATTGTCATTGCACAAGTACAAAGAAATTGGGTTTCTATCCAATTTAAGATTAGCCTTTAATTTAATCTCATATTTATACATTTGTCTTCAGTAAAAGCTCTATCCTGGTTAGGGTCACAGTGAATCTTTAGCCTATCCCGGGAACACTGGAGCTGTGAAGCAGCAACACTGCTTTTTTAAAAACTTATATTTACCAGGCAATCTTAAACTGGCCAAAAATAGCGCTTCTTTATGTACTGTTCTTTATTATATCATAGCATCATAACATAGATGCTGCTATTAGATTTTAATGAACCACTCGGGACAGCAGCAAAACATTATGCCACATGGATCCATCCAGATTTAAGCAAACAACCCCAAATAAGAGCCGTTTTAAGAAAGGAAGTGCAGTTTGGGCTCTTATTATAAGCCTTGTATTATTACTGTGAGAAGGAAAAGAACTGCAAGTCATGGAAATTGAATATAAAAGTTTGGACTACTCTGACAACTCTCTGGCTTCTAGCCACTTCTCCTGAAGACTGGATGAAAGCAGAGTCATTTGATTACACCGGTTATAGTCTTAATAAATTAACAGCTCAGCAGAGGTATGTTACAACGATGCTTAAGTTATCTCTAATAGCAGCCTGGCAGAGACATTTTCTGACAGGCTTTTACCAGTCAGCACTCAGACGTCTTGGTCATCAGGGACAGAGCTGAATACCTGCCTAACTGAATAAAAGCTACAGGAAATTACCGTATAACAAAATCATGGCTGTCTATCTCCTTCCCACATCCGCTCTTGAGGAGCACGCCCGAGTTGCCCACCACAGCACATGTCTTGAACCTTTTGTTCTTGAGAGGTGAGACGTCAGGAAGCAGGCTGTGTAGAGTGTGTGAGACATTCAGCGTCTTGCGTCGGTCCAGAACGTAGTGGATGGTGTCACCAGGTTTAAAGCTGCTCTTGATTACGGACACGTCCCTCTCTGCGTCCAAGAATCGGAGGATGTCCTTCCTGTTAATTGATCAAAAGCACATCAGAACTGGCTGTGTTCCAGTATCAGGAAAAGACACACATGTTCATTGGTGGTTAAATGAAATAGAGTTCCCTGCATAAGTATTCACCCACCTTTGTTTTTTGCTTCTCTGACCTATGTCCTACATATCCAGCCACTGAGTCACTGTTGCGCCATATTCTTTCCATCCTGTAATAATTGATTTAATGGAGTTCTATGGAATGTTAAATTTTTGTCTTGGACTTGTTTTGATAACTCCTTGGATTTCATGGTGCTGTTTGTTTAGTAATGTTCTCTAACAAACTCTAAAACTGGGGCCTTTCAGAAACATGTTTGGGCGGGGGGGGTCACAAATTTATGCACATCACTGTATCGCTCTGCTCTAAATTACAAACCTTACAATGCTGTGTTTATCTAATAAACATACTGAACGCTTCAGGACATTTTCAACGTACATTTTAAATGTAAACCCCAAGCATGAGTCCTAGTCAGAACAACTCGAAACTTTCCATTTATGTGATAGAGATCACAGTAACAATCTGTATGAGATGTTGCAAGCGACTAATGAGGAAGTGTATGTGACACCTGTCCGTGAGTGTTAAAAATAAAAACAGGTTAAAACAGATTAAAAAGGTTACAGTGCAGCATAAGATATTAATTAAAATACCTTGATGAT
>JANDJT010000060.1:8133862-8145747 GCA_024331685.1 Stegophilus panzeri | reverse complement strand
ATATGTAGAGAGAGAGAGGAAATAGAGGATATTTCTCATATAGAGAAATAGCTTACTCCAAAGCACTCCATCCTGTGATAATATAATTGTCTGAGAGGATAAGAGAGGTAAATAAGGCTAGTTAAAAGCATGGCTATATGAGACAGGGGGGAGGGATGGCATGAAGAAACTGAGGATTGCAATCAGGAATGATGAAGGGCACTACAATAAATATATAAAATATAATATAATATAATATAATATAACATGCAATAATAAATATTTAATGCCTTGTACCTTGTAATCAAATGAAGGAAAAAAGAAAATGATGGTAGATGATTCTGATGGTCATGATGATCAAGTCAAGTCAAGTCAAATTTTATTTATGAAGCATGTATTGAACAGTAATTGAACAGAAGTTGATCCAAAATGCTGTACAGGACATCAAATAGCATCACATTAAATAACATCATAAGACAAAGAATAAAAATAAGTTTTAAGAGAAGATTTAAAAGTAGCTAAAGACAGAGTGGACCTCACATGAAAGGGGAGACTGTTCCAGAGTTTGGGACCAAACACAGAAAAGCCTCGATCACCCTTTGTCAAAGTAGGACAAAAGGGAACAGATAGAAGAAGTTGATTACAGGATCTTAGTGTCCTGGTAGGAGAGAAAGGGTGAAGAAGGTCAGTAATGTACTGTAGACCAGAGAGACCAGAAAGAGCTTTATTTACATAAATAAAAATGTTAAAATCAATTCTAAACTTGACAGGAAGCAAGTGGCATGATGATGATGATGATGATGATGATGATGATGTTAATGGAGCCCTCTTATGGGGTTGGGTGGAATGTAATATATTATCATAGCATTGGCACTCAGTAACTACAACGATGTAAATTTGTTCCTATTTGTATTCTAATGGTCCAATTTCCTGTACATAAATAAGTGTGAGTGGAAAATTACTACCGATAACCAAGTTATAAACTGTGACTACAAATGAAATCTATTACAATTAATATTGATTTTCAGTTTCAGCAGGATTAGAATGTTCTGTAATGACAGCAAAACTTTTGAAGTAATAGAAAACATACAGTATTGTTTTGTTTAATCAAATCTACCTATCAGACATTGTGATTTTTAGCAATCTGTTTAGTTGTTTGCATATATATATATATATATATATATATATATATATATATATATATTATTGAAAATATTTTTACAGGTGGAAATCTCAGTAATTTGCAGAAATAACTGTATTTGAGCCAACGTTGCAAGAATCCTACTGTTTTTGGAAAGTGGACAAAGGATAAATGCTTGTCTGGCAAGGGCTCCAGAGGACTGATGACTCATCACGCAGCAAGGAAAGTTAGAGTATCTCTGTTTTCGAGTGGACGCCAAATTCCACCAAGTGAATCGATTTAAGAGGACGGACAGAAAGGTGTCTCCAGGACACAGATCAAAGATAAGAGAGTGGAGCAAAAGTGTTCTTTACAAGCACAAGGATCTTTCACAGAGTGAGAGAAAAGGGATGTGATAAGATGAGCAGTGACAGAAGCAATAGGTCAGTCAGCTCAGGCATTAAGAGGAAGAGAAACAACGGGAACTTTTATAAACACTGAAGACCAGTGTCAGAAGAGTATTAGACAGAGTTAATGGGCCTATACAACAGCGCACTAGAGGTAATTAACTGTGAAAACGCCACTGACTGGGTGAGATCTAAAGATCTGTCGCTTCTAATTTTAAGACAAAGAGGTCAAGTGCCAAATCCGAGGATTTTGTTCCCCTTTGACATCGCTCTTTCTTTTCCATAATGACTCAGTGATCCATTAGTAATGTCACTGAGCACACAACATTCAGCTGGCTGTATGAGTCCATCTCATAGTTTCTCCATATAAATGAAAGACAATGTTATTGCAATTAATAATGTTTCATTTATAGGTTTAAAGCCTTGTTCATACATGTTTTATGCCTTAATATACACTCACAAACCCACTGAAACTGAGTAGTTGAATATTGGAAAAGGCAATGATTTTGAAGGCAATCTTTAGCTGTCAGGTTTCGGTGCGGCTGTGCTCACTGTAGCCTCAGATTCCTGGTTTTTTTTTTTGCGGACAGGAGTGGAATTGGATCTGGTTTTCTGTTGTTGTTTCCCATAGATCAATGTGTTGTGTGTTCTGAGATGCTTTTCTTCTCATCATAGTTGTAAAGAATGCTTATTTGAGTAACTATAGCCTGTCAGCTCGAACCAGTCTGGCCAATCTCCTCTGTCCTCTCACATCAACATGGTGTTTCCACCCACAGAACTGAAAAAACAAGGCTGAGACTGTTGTGCATGAAAATCCCATAAGGTCAACAGTTTCTGAAACCAGCCCGTCTGGCACCAACAAACATGCCACAGTCAAAGTGACTGAGAACACATTTCCTTTTCCCATCCATACATAATTGTACCAGTGCAGGTGTTCCTAATAAAGTGATCAGTGAGTTTATGTACTACTCTGCAATGAACCTAATAAGCTAAAAAAAAAAATCCCTTATGTTTGGCATTTTGTGGCTCAGTTGCTGACATTTTTAAACATTAAGAAATAATTTATTTGTAAATTTAGATAGAGTGGATTTATTAAGCAAGTGAGCCATTCAGTCTTAGGGGTAATAGTGTATGACAAGCTGAGGTTCTCCCAACAGGTATAATACACAGTGTGTGATGACTTGTGTCATATGACAGAATAAGAAATGCTCTCAGTTTAATCGCTTTATTAATGGTACATAGTCAACCTTTTCCATATTGTTTTCATACAAACATTTATATCTCTCTCTTTTTTCAGAGTCTCTCTCTATCCTTTGTCTTCCTCTGCTTGTTTTGTCCTCACATATACTGTACTTAATGCCTCTTTCCCTCTCTTCCCCCAACCTGATCTATCTCCACCATCTGTTGTTGGCTCCATCACACTACCTGCACATGGCTCTCTCTCTCTCTCTCTCTCTCTCTCTCTCTCTCTCTCTCTCTCTCAACAGTGTCCTCTTCATTCTCAGTGCATAGACTTGCGCACTGATCCCTCTGCATCCGCTGCTGTTTACTTAGCCTTTCACCTCTAGCATATCCATCATTACCCAACACCCATGACTTTCACGCCATGCTTTCTCTCCAACCACCCAGAGTTTCAAGAGCGATTGTGACTATGGCGTTGAATATTTGTTGAGTGTTTGTTGAGCCATAATGTCATCTTTAAAGAAATTACAAGAACATTTACACAGATTTACTCATAGCTAATGTATGGATTGTGAAAGAGCAAGTCTATATACCAAACGCCTTGAGTTTGTCAGGTTACTAAAAAATTACTGATATTTTTTATATAGTGGTGTCTGGTTGGTTGTAATGTCTCCAGTATTTGCCAAGTCATTCCTTAGATCTCCTGGTTGTGCCACAAATAGGCAACTGGTGCTAGCTTAGCAAATAGAAACAAGCTACCTAGCTGTTTATGAGGCAGTTTTACAGTAACATCATAACATTTTTGTTAATTTTTTTTTTTTAAACATTGATGACATTAATTTGAGGCTCTCCTTTTTTTAAAAAAAAAATTCTCTAAGATGAATTTGATCAACATATTAAAAGAGATATGCAGTTCCCAGAAGCTATGCAGTGAGAACCAATGCACTTATTATGTAAATCTTGAAAAATTAATACATACCAGACTCATAAAATTCCACAGAAATGTCATGTTTCTGAAAGAATTTTATTATAATTTATAACATGTGATCTGTTTAGGTTTATTGGCCCCCAAATCTCTCAGTTGTTCCTCAAATAGGCTCCAGTAGCTGGCTAGTTGTTAGACAGTAGCTAATTAATAGCTAACTAGCTTTGCTGTTACTTTACAATGTCACTTTGAATTCACTTCTTAGCAACAATGACATTAATTTAAGGCTGTCCAGTGACGTAACAATATGACATTAATTTAATCCTGTCCAATGAAGTTACAATGACGGCATTTATTTAAGTCTTCCAAATGATGTAACAGTGATGACATTAATTTAAATCTGTCCACTGATGTCTCAGTGATGACATTAAGTCTGTCCAATGCTGTAAGAATGATGACATCAATTTAAGTCTAACCAACAATGTAACTATGATGGCATTAATATAAGTATGTCCTTTCTGAAGTTATTCAGATTTATTTCAGTAATTTAAAAAAAGTGATTTTCTTGTTCCAGTGAGTTTGAGAACAGACTTTGGATGTTGTGCAAACATACATTAATCCCTGTTTCTGTACTTCTTTTTTAAATTTACATATATCTATATTGTTGTGATTTGCTTTTAAAAAAAAAAAAAATACATAAGGAGGATGGCAGTATCTACCTACTTTGCTCCATATTGATTATGTACCTACTTTGATCCATATTGATAATTCATGTCATGGATATTGGATTCTGAAGTTATAAAAAAGGTGATCAGTTTTGTATTATTATTTTGTATTACAGGTTGTCGTGCTTAAAATGTGAAGTGAAATCAGTGCGCAACTGTTTCTCTTCCTGCCACCTGTTTTATACAATTGGAGGTGTTTTTGTCAAATCTTGGTACTGCATGTGGTACTGCATGACCTAAAAAGCCTTATCTGCAAAGATGACAGTTATCCTTTGATGCCTAGTTGACTTTGCTTTGAAAATGACTGCTGTTCTTTGTGCAGTTAGTAATGTTTTTGTGCGTGCAGATTTAAAACAAACAAACAAACAAAAAAAACCCCAAACCCCATATTGTGCATTGTCTAGCAAAGGCTTTTCTGTGGTTACACTGTGAAGTGTATGAACTGTCTGTAAATTTTTAATCAGGCTCCATCCATTATGTGGCAGCTCTGTGACAGGGAACAGACCAGCAGGAAATAGTAGAATTCAGAGAGTCAACTCACTTTTATGGGCTCCATGGAGACACGACCCAATTCTCAGTGCTTTCACAAATGTTTCCTGTCACAAGCTGTATTTACCATACATGCTCAAAGACACAAAGAGGAGTCTAAGATGTAAAATATATGGCATGATGTGCCAGAATAACTCTCAATTCAATCTGTCTTAGTTCTCTGTTTGTCATTACTGAATCTGTTTGTCATGTTGCTTGGCACCAGTTAATATATTTGCAAATGCAGCCTCATCCCAGCCCAGCTCCATTTCTATAATGCTTGACTGATTGGTGGTGGCAGCGTAATTTTTCCAATCAGACAGTTTAAGATCTGATGTCCATTACTAGACGAGCAGGATGTCGATCAAGCTGCCAAGATGCAAGTCCACTTACAGTGGTTTTGAGACATGTCTCCATCAGAGCAGTTAATATTTGTCTCCTGTGTGGGAATAAACTAACACATTAACATATCCTGGCTGCCTAAATTCTTCAACTTGGTGCCTAAAGTTTTTTTTTTCATATTCATCCATGCTGCATGCTTCACAAGAAACCAATTTTCAGATTTTGTCCTCCAATACTTCATTATATCACACAGCAGATGATGCGAACCCATTAGTCTCTCAAAACCTACTGGAAAGAAATGTGTCATGTTATTTTCCCATACAAATATTGGAGTGTCAATTTGAGCAATGTGTCTTACTGGTGTTCCTGTGAGACCTATCACAGCTGTGCTTTCCAGTAAGCTTGGTTAACATAGAGAAATTGTGTTTGTGTGTGTGTGTGTGTGTGTGTGTGTGTGTGTGTGTGTGCGTGTCTGTGTGTATGTGTAACAAAATAGAGCTCTGTGATCGATTGGTGCTGCAGAGTAAATTCCCCAGTATGGCTTGCTGGATAACACAAATGTCAGTAATGAAAACAGAGGCCCTGCTGCTGGTGGACACAGCAGCCCACAGAGGAACTGAGCAGAGAAGACTTTCAAACATCCTGAACTGTTGGAGGAAGATAACACAAGCAAAACATATATATACTTGTGTCTTTCTGTGAAATGGACTAATTCTTCTTTTTTTGCCTTTGAAATACTGTAACCTGATGAAGGAGTGAAGTTTTGCAGTGTGTTTGGGAAGGACTTCAACTTTGGGAAGGACTTTAACACTACATGCACTTACTAGCTATTTTATTAGACACACTTACGTTGTTAGTCCACATTGTAGTTGCTCATAGCTCATTTTTCCCATGCGCAAAATTGTCCTTGGTGGACTGTTTTTAGACACTGAAGTGCTCTCGGTATGACTGTTCCACCTGATCCACAACGATCCTGTGGTGGTCCATGTTCATCGATGGATGGGATGGAGGGAGCTGATACACTGTGCATAGCAACAGACAGCGCTACGGACAGTAATTCTAAATCTGCTTAAAAAGTAACCTATATGCTAGGTTTATGCAATACAATAGCCAAAGAAGATACAAGGTGGGGGGGGCATGGTGGCTTAGTGGTTTGCCTCGCACCTTTGCGGTTGGAGGTTCGAATCCCACCTATGTGTGTGGAGTTTGCATGTTCTCCCCGTGTTTCAGGGGTGTCCTCCTGGTACTTCGGTTTCCTCCCCCAGTCCAAAGACATGTGTTGTAGGTTCATTGGAACTTCAAAATCGTCCATACTCTGTGAATGTGTGTGCAATATTGCCCTGTGATGGCTTGGCACACCATCCAGGGTGTCCCCTGCTTTGTGCCCTGGGATAGGCTCCAGGCTCCGCCGTGACCCTGTGTAGTATAAGTGGTATGGAAAATGGATGGATGGATGCAAGGTAGGTGTACCTAATAAACAAGGAGTTGCATGTATATTGTGTGCCAATATATATTTCAAGAAATCATTTGTAATTATCTGTTGGTCAGCCAATCCACACCCTCTTTCTCAGCCCCTGCACAGCAAACTGAACCAGACAGACTTATTCTTTAGCAGTTGACAGGGAGTTATACTAGGACCTTGTTAGCTTGTTCTTTATATAATTTGTACCATTTTATTTTCTTACTTTGTCCTTTTGTACTCCCCACGCAGCATTTTCAGGATTATTATTATTATTATTTTTTTTTTTTAAAGGACAGCATGCTGCCTGTGGTTGCTACAGATAATGAATAGTAAGAGATTAACACAGCCTTGGAGAACATTAACTTATTAAGCATATTGCTCTGTCTATATGCTTTCTAAGTAAATGTTCTCCAAGGCTGTGTTAATCTCTTACCATTCATTATCTGTAAAAATATTATCAGTCATTTCCTGGTTGTAGGACAAATTAATTGTTAATAATCAAATGCAATGTATGTGTGCTTTGTGCAGGATGCACATCATGTCTTTCTCTCTTTATGTCCCAGGAAGCTGGGATAAGTAGAACACATGGGACTAAATTTGTGGGAGGTACAGATCTCTCAGGACTCGATTGCAGACGTGCTCAGCCCTTAGGGGAGAAACACTTCGCTGTTACATGTCCAATCAAAAACCACAAGTCTAAGTATCATATCCATTTGTTAGAAACAAGTAAGCTTGTTAATCTGCATTCAGGGAATCTATCACACACCTACTGCATGAACAAGGTTTGCCTTCAGAACTGCTGGTCTTGAAAATTATAATCATATAATATTATATAATAGGTATTGTCTTGTTACCAGGGTAATGTTGATTAACTCACTGAACTGTAGCTGTGTGGCTGTGTGTGTGTAGTAACAGCGCTTTTCTTTTTTTAGTCAAAATCGATGTAGAGTATTGCATGAAATGAAGAATAGCAGGCTGAAATGTGATACTGTTTTAAAAAGCCACGACGGCATGCTATGTTTGCCCTATCTAATTATTTGCTGCAATGCCACTAAACATGACTGACATGTTGTTTGCCCAACTGTAGAAAAATCAACACAGATTATTTAGCATTCGCCACCAACATAATACATGTCAGTATGTTTGCATGCAAATAATGACTTCTTGGTGGAAATGTGGAGTTATAGGATATATCTTTTCAGTAATTGCTGGTCACGATATTAAATGGCAGGGCAAAAAATAAAATAAAATCACCAAGTGGTAATCACTTGACACAGCTCAAAGATAGGCTGTGTGAGTCTATAGTCTGGGTTAGAAAGAAATCAGCCCCAGCATCTCTGTGCATTTACTTACAATCATAAGTGGTGCTGTTGTTCTTGATTCCAGAAAAGTAAACCTTTTCCACTGTCAGTCATTTCTTCAAATTTTCAGCTTTAAATAATACAGTACTGTGCAAAAGTTTTAGGCACATGCAAAGAAATGCTGAAGAGCAAAGATGCCTTCAAAATAATGAAATTAAATGTTTCTATATTTAAAAAGAAATACCGTAAAGAGCAGTAAACAGTAGTAAATGAAACAAAGTCAATATTTGGTGTGACGAAAAAATAAAAATAGTAGTCTCTGGTACAATTAGTGCAGTTTTCTAAGGAAATGAGCTGTAAGTTTTATTGAGCATGTTGCAGAAGCAGTCACAGTTTTTTGGAAACTTTGACTGTCTCATTTGCTTCTTATTTTTGTAGCAAAACCCAGCAGCCTTCATTGTGTTTTTTTTTTGTCTGAAAAGTCTCTCTTAGATAATATGCTGCTTTCTTTACTGACATACAAACATTTTTTGTAACATTTAATGTTGTGCTAGAAAACTAATGTTTGTGAATCTAAAATGTTTTTTTGTATTGACTCGATAATGTAAAAATCTATAACAACGTTTGTACTAAAAAAAAAATAGAATGCCTAAAACTTTTGCACAGTACTGTATATATATATATATTAAGGGAGAGCTGAGCCCTGCTAGACTACCACTGTGCCTGCAACTCTTAAAATGTGAAATATATTTACACTTACATTTATTCATTTTGTAGATGCTTTTTCCCAAGTGACATACAAATGAGGAAATACTAGCAAAGCAATATATGAAGCAGAGATCAATATAAATAGTACTAACAAGAATTTTTCACAGAGTATAGTATATTTATTTATTTATATTTGAGTCGGGACAAGTTAGGGGTTTATTAAGTGTTCACGGAAGAGGTGAATCTTTTGAAGATAGTGACGGATTCTGCTGTCCGGATTGAGATTGGAAGTTCATTTCACCAGTGAGGGACTGTCAGTAGCTGTCATTTAGCGCGGTAATTTTTTGCAGTCATAAAAACAACATTAATATTGCAACAGTATTGTAAGGAATGCTGTTGTTTGTAAAAGAGATGTGAAAATTGCAATGGAACTGCATACAATGTAGCTGCATGCATGCTATAACCATAGTTCTCAAGATGGTGTCTGTGAAAGTCCCTGAAATGATGTCTGGATGCCTGTGATAGCTTTTTGTTACAGTGACAAAAATAACATCCCAACATTATTAGTATATGAATGATTGAGTTCTTATCATTATTAGCCTGTTTGAATTGAATGGGTTTAATCTAAACCTCAGTAACTCCAATACAAGAAGGTTTGATCACATTTTTAACTCAACGTGCTCTGTGAGTGGAAAATATAAAAGGCTCTATGGCTCCAATAATTAAGCAAAAATATTCTTGTACACATTTACACAATGAGCCTAATATTTAAATAGTTGTATTATATTTATAAAATAGGGGGCACGGTGACTTAATGCGTTTGCCTCATACCTATGGGATTCGCCTCTGCCCTGTATGTGTGGAGTTTGCATGCTTCAGGGAGTTTGCATGCTTCCACGTGCTTCAGGGATTTCCTCTGTGTATTCAGGTTTCCTCCCAAATCCAAAGACTGATTGGCATCTCTAAATTGTCTGTAGTGCGTGAATGGGTGTTTGAGTGTATATGATTGTGCCCTGCAATTGGTTGGCACTGCGTCCAGGGTGTCCCCGGCCTTGTGCCCTGAGTCCCCTGGGATAGACTCCCGGCTCCCCACGACCCTGAGTACGATAAGCAGTATGGGAAATGGATGGATCGATATTCATTAAAAAAAATCCATGGTTTGTTTGTTTGTTTGTTTATTTATTTCAGTTAAGACTTTATTGGCTGTTAAACACACACACATACACACAGTGGGCTACATTTATAAAACGTGAAAGTGCTGAAAACATTCAGGTTGTTGAATCCAATCTGACCTCAAAATGCATAAGTCTGTGAAATAAAGTCCAAAGCATAATGGAAATAAAAATTGGTGGCAAAGATCCAACCCAGCCCTCTCACTCACATTTGGGCTGGTGACCTAGAGCTGGTCCACCCGACTGACTCCCTCTTTTGGAAAGCCATTTATCAAGTGTGTGCACATGTCATGTTGGGAATGAAAAAGGAAGCATGTGGATAAACAAGATAAACCCTGTCAGGCACTTGAGATGGAGCGGAAGTGTAGAGAATTATCAGGTTCTGGTTTTAACCCTCGTATTGTGTTATGGGTCAGTATGACCCATTTCCACATTTGACATGTCTGAAATATTGATTAATCTCTCTTTTTCTCTTTGAATTTTTTTGACTTTCCTCATTTAGGGTCATGAACTTATATGCAAATATTTCTTCTTATGACTTGTCTCGGACAAGCCGTAATAAAGGTTTACTGTTTTAAGCTGCTCTTTTGCTGTTTTTTGTGTGTATTTAAACTGTGGAAGTCATTTTGACCCATAACCTAATGGATGTAACTTATTCCCAACATAATAGGACGGTTAATAGTGCACCCATGCACAGTTAGATATCAGAATGATGATATGCATTCAGTGCCTCAAAGCTGAGCAAAGAGCAATGTTATCATTTTCCATCGTGGTATTGGGGTGAAGTACAAACAAATGCCAGATGATGGCACACTACTCAAACACTTACTACAAAGCTATGATGCGCTTTCTGTTTTTCTATTTATTAAATGTAGGTGTATGTAAAATCAACACTGCTCGTTTAATATTCTATTTACTCCATCCTTCATCTCAGACAAGAGTAGCAAAGAGGAACGTCCTTTTTTATATGTAAATATATCTGAATATAGAGTACGCTAGTGTTCAGCTAATTTCAAGTAAATGTTTATTTGTTTAGCAGGTTTTTAACTATTAATACTTAACTAATAATGATCTGTTAATTGTTTGTAATCAAACTGTCCTCAAATCTTTGTCTTTTAAGATTTGTCTTAACTTGAAGTGTTCATAAAATGCCGTGTACTTATGTATTAACTTGTCAGCTCTAGAGAACTGCACATACGCATCGCCATTGTCATTGCCGTCCAAGACATGAAGCAAAGTGGTGTGTATATGACGTGATATTAATTAATATATTACACAAGGTGTTTTGGAGGCACATTCTGTCTTCTGTAACCATTCATCTGTATTGTTTAGTGCATGGTTTCAGATTTTAAGCTCTGTGGATCTATGGGACATATGATGAAGGCATCTTTATGCTCTAGTAAGACATCAAGTCACGTGGCTTTTATTGTCATTTCAACCATATACCGCTAGTACAGTACAGAGTGAAACGAAACAATGCTCCTCCAGGACCATGGTGCTATATAAAACAACACACTAACCACATGAGACAACACAGAACTAAATACGACTTACACATTCTACATAAAGTGCACGTGCTGTAACTATTAAAACAGGACAATAGGGACAGTAAGTCACAATGTAGCACCGACCAGTACACAGTTCTAGTGTGGAAGTGTCAGATATAACAGGTAGTGCAAAAGAATAACAATATAATTAAAAAAAAAAATGCTGTGAATGTAAACATAACATACTGTGACATACAGTGCCTTCCACTAATATTGGCACCCTTGGTAAATATGAGCAAAGGAGGCCGTGAAAATTTGTCTTTATTGTTTAACCTTTTGATCTTTTGTTAAAAAGAATTCACAAAAATTCTCTGCTCTCATGGATATCAAACAATTGCAAACAAAATACAGGTCCATGCAACAAAAATCTCTTTGTTAAATATAGGTGTGCAACAATTATTAGCACCCTTTTAGTCAATACTTTGTGTTATCTCCCTTTGCCAAGATAACAGCTCTGAGTCTTCTCCTATAATGCCTGATGAGGTTG
>JANDJT010000060.1:8125059-8128145 GCA_024331685.1 Stegophilus panzeri | reverse complement strand
TATTTATTTATTTATTTATTTATTTAAATGTCAATGAACCGTTCGAGAGCCGAAAGAGTCGGAATCGGCTCCTATTGATCAGCTGAGTTAAATGAGTTGACTCACTGAAAAGATCCGGAATTCCCTTAACAAGGGAATCAGCTCGAAAGCTCGCGCTTGTGGCGATATTAATCACGAGCGCCCCCTAAAGGCTGGAGCACACGGTTAATCAGCCTACGTGTGTGCGCGCGCGTATCGCATCGAGTTCTCCTGAGCGGTTGTTTTGGCCTGACGGTTCTCCTGAAGCTTTCAGGAGGTTGGATAGAAATGAGCAGTTTGCAGAATATGGAGGCGTCTCGGAATATCCACAACAAAAATAAAAGGTAAACAACGACTGCCTTTCTTTCTTTTTTTTTTTATTTTTAAAGTACTCGTTTAATCCTTTGGGGTGAAACTCGCTGTCTTGGAGGTCATTTAATGAGAGAAACGAGAACTTCCAGATTGTTCCAGGAGCTTTTCCAAGTTCACTCAACTTTTCCCGGACGTTATAAATTAACGGGCGAACTGAAATTCCCAGGGTGAGATTTGTAAAGTTTCTTTCCCCCTTCTTTATTTTATTTTGTGGTTAACTGTCTCATTGTTTATCTGTAAACCAGAGAAAATATGTCCTGTTTGTTTGTCCTCTGGACAGTTTTATTAGCATTGGCTAGCTTTGCTTATGTGTAAAAGGATTAGTTGTTATTTTTACTTGTGTTATTGTGATAAATGTCAACTTTGACCACACAGTGTTTTACAGTTTTGTGTCACTTTGTGGGTTTTGTGGTTTATTAAGCTCTTGGTGTTATTCAGGGCAGTTAGTCTAGTGATACACTGCTTTTCTTTGAGAAGAAAATGCAATACCTTATGCAATACCTTTTGCAATACCTTATTGCAAAACTTTCCTGTTCATGATCAACTTCATCACCACAGTAACTCTGTCAGCTGACAATAACTGCCAAATAAGCATACTTTAGTCAGGTTAAAGTCAGCAAATTAAGTTATTTCTGACACAAGAATTCATCCGTTTACTTACTGACTGTTGTTTATCCAAAGTCCAGTTCATTATCATTGTACATATTGCATAGTGAACCCTGCTAAAAAAATTTGAATGGTTTCCACTACAAATGCCATTGCAAACCATCAGCTAACTATTAAAACCATTACCATTACTGGTCCTTACTGGTATCCATTAGACCTAACACGCCACCAATAGAAGGCAACCGATTACCAGTAGAGACCCACAGGGACTATTACAGTTTCTATTAAAATTAATATTAATACAAATTCCAATTATAACCATTAAAACCATTACAAATTCTATGAGGGTTTGTATTTGGGGGTTTTTCAGCAGGGAAATGAAGTAACGAGCCCTTCAGTGCTACATTACGCATAAATATAAATGTTTAAATAAAATAATAGCAAAGAAAAACACAAATACTGTAGTTTGTCTAACTTACAATATCACTGCAATTGTATAAATAAAACACCACAAACATTAAATGAGCCATTATTCACTAATGCAAAAGTCTTAAGTAAAGAATAAAACACAACATGGCATGCTTTTTATAGAAAAATCATCAACGTCGGTCTAATGGTGTAATGCGGCGCAAAGTAGCGTTACTGTCACCATCCTGAAACAGGACATCCTGCAGTGCTTTATTCCTCTTATACCACAATAATGTTCCAATGATTACAATTTTAATTTTAGACAAATAAATGTCAGAAACTGGAAAGTGCAAACTGTCCTGAAGACTTTCCCGTGGCAGAAAACACACTGCCCATGACAAAGCACTGACACTGGAGACTCCTTCTGTAAATGTTACATAAACATCTCCTTAAAGAAAGCTTCAAATCAGTGAGGATACGTTTTTATACCAGAGTGCGGTTTAATTCTCAAATCTGATTGGTCAGAAGGTGTGTGTTCTTTTTGTGTAACAGCGTGGCTCAGACAATAGTTCTGTAACATGAACGATGTGTTAATATTAATGCACTCGTTCTATTACGTTATTGTTTCTGATGCGCCACACAATCTAAGACTAATAATAAATGGATTAATAAATATATATATCTTCCATAATGAAAAATGTCACAAAGCAAAATATCAAAGCCCATGAAATGTGTGATGTGTCGTTCATTAATAAATGAAGTATTGTAATCTTTTGGCAAATTGCTGTAGTATGAGCATAATAACACACGCCAGAACAAGGTCTGTTGTGTGTTATTCCTTTCTTCTTTGTTAATTAACATGTTTTTTTTAATCCATTTATGATTAGACTTCGATTATGTAGTTTGTCCACTATACACGTTTGTTTGCATTAGCTGTTACTATAGAAACAATAGCATACCGTAATGAACACATTAATATAAACCTGTGGTTTGAATTACAGCCGGCACTACCGTCAGAGCACCTTTTGACCAATCAGATTTGAAAATTAAACATTGATGTGTTATTAAGTACAGAAAGTGATTGGCTGGCGTGGCGACTGAAAGTAATAAAAGATTAATAATCCGCTAATAAAAGAGACTACAGGAGCTGACAAAAGTGCAAATTCCTTTAAATTGTGTCTACATTTATAAAAAAAAAAAAAATACATTTTGATATTTGCTCAAGATGGTCTCTATAAATAAATTAGTTTCCAAAAAAAAGGTACTAAACTGTACTTTTCAGGGTACAGGTACTTGTCACTGTCATCAGGATATGTCCTCTGTAGCTTCAGTATGAGGAACAAGAGGATCTTTGAAGCACATTTAGGCTGGAAATTTCACATTTGAATAATTTGTACAATTGGGAACAGAAGTGTACTTGTACAATACTTTTTTGAAAGTGGTACGCAATGCTTCAGATACATATCAGCTAGGGCTCCACTATAAGTAAGAAATAAATCCCTCTGTTATAGGAAAATAATCAGGGACATGGTTGTGTGATCCGTTACCCCGCAAAGTTGATTATTTTGTCTGCGTATGGGTTAGGATTAACACTTTTGACCAGACACAAGTGCTAATCTGCTGGCTATAAGTTTTTACTTACATGTGAGCTACATTAACCTTTTAACTCTATTGTAACAAAA
>JANDJT010000060.1:8117559-8122559 GCA_024331685.1 Stegophilus panzeri | reverse complement strand
CGCGTGTGGGGAAATTCCAACCATTCCACATTCCACAGCAAATTCCTCAAATTAAAACTGAAACACATGTTTCTATAAAGCTGTAACAGACAAATGGAGTTGTTTCTACAATGACTGAATGAGTACTCCTCATACAGCTGGGCTCTTAAGTCTTGGAGATTAGGTGGAGACAATACAGTAATTGTTCAATATGTAAAAACAACCGTCTCCCAGCGGCAGTGTGAATGAGCAGGGGGACCAGGGTGGGCTGTTGTGTTGCTGTGTGATGAATGGGTGTTGTAGGGAAAAGGGCTTATTTACAATGCCGAGGCCAGGTGGGCTGGGATGCTGTCAGTCTCGTGAAGCAGCAGGGCTGCACAGGAAAAAGCCAGCGGAAAGAGTTCAAACGAAACCACATCCATGCCTATAGCACTCAGTCGAGCACTTAATGTAGAAAGTGCTCAAGACGCTGTGCTTGTCAGTGGAGTGATTTATAAAGCTGCGATATTGTGGGAAAGATGCACTGGAAAGTGTAAAGTCGTACATGCACATGCTTGTGTGTTCAAAAGCGCTGCTAAGCTTAAATAATAGCATTATTTGTATGGAGTAATTATGTAATTGCATACTTATTGATTGAGTGTAAATATATGCTCAGGTTGTTTATCTACCTGTATTCTTTGTATCATATTTTATAGAAGAGTGAAAGCTGAAGCTAGTCCATCACGTTATTAAACAAGTGGAACTCAACACTAGTGGCATCGACAGGCCTCTGCTGCCAACAAGTCTACGCCTTCTTGTTGCTAATTTTTATACTATAACTAACTATTTCAGACATTTGACCCTGCTGTGACCTTGAACCCGTTTGGATTGATTCCAAAAGCAGTTCATCTGCTGGTTACAATGATAAGTAAGGAGTAACATGTAAAAGACTGTGCTGTTTTACAAAAATAATGCACACTGGCGTGGTGTGATGTATAGAAACAATAACATATTAGAAATGATAATGTATTAGAATGAGCACAGTGATATAAACCTGTCGTACCTGTTACAGCTGGAGCTACTGACTGAGCTGTGCTGTTATGCAGAAATAATGCACACTTCCTGACTAATCAGATTTGAACATTCAGCCACGCTGTACTATAATTCCATATAAATCCTAAAAATATTCAACCACGCGTCCTTGAGTTATCACACTAGCAAAAAGCTTGGACAACCTGAACTCACGGACAACCTGAAAACATCATGCCTCCAGCACCTAGTGGCAGAGACATAAAAAAATTAAACGGTCACAAACTATTTTGTTCAGCAGAAATCAGCACAAACAAATCATACAAATTTGAATTTATTTTTGCTTTCTTAAATGTTAAATGTGGTTTTATTCACCGTCATGTCACTTTTGTACATGTGGACATGTGACTACAGTTTTAACGCTTAGATGATTGGGATCGATGTGGCGATTGAAATGAATCAACAATCCTAAATCCATTGCTATTGAATACGAACCTATTGTTAATGATCATTATCAAAACGTTCTGTATTATCAAAAAAGGAGAGACAACTAGTGTGTGAAAAATAATTCATGTTTTTAAACTGATGTGTAAGTTGGCTAGCAACATAATTTGAATGTAACTCTGTATCTTATATAAATAATCCTTCTCTACATCATTATCATTCACAAATTAACAGTAAGCTTATCCTAGATTCTGAAGTCGGTCACATTTCTATTGGTAGCTGCTATCATATCACAACACGTTCAGTGATCTCATCAAACATCAAATCATTGCTTTAAGAATCAAATTCGTGTTGTACCGTGTGGAAGCCTGAGGTTTACGCCCTTACTGTTGCTCTTGTTGACAGTGAAAATCTGAATGCAAATCTGAATGCAAACAGGACTATTTTTAACTGAATTATAGTGTTTGGGTGAGTGTAATTGCAATTGTTATTCGTTTTTTTAGCATGGCAGAATTTTTAAATGGCCAGTTTATACGTTGAAAATGAAATGTGAAATGGACTTTTTAATTTACATTTTATTTTTAAATGTTTTTTTGCAATTGAATTTGAATTATATCTCCGCTTGTCAGCACTCAATACAATAGCAAACGAATTAGCATTTCATAATTGGCATTAGGATTTGAATGAAACTAAACAGAACCTAACATTCACTGTGTGAGGAAGGCATATTTAGCTAGCAAATTAACAATTAATACACCTTAGGCACACCTTTACTTCATGTGATCTTTGCAGGAAGCCTAGACAGATTTAGACAAAATGTTCGTACATTGTTTTGGATATACATATTTTACAGTTTTTTTTTTTTTTTTATAGAAATACCCAATCTTGGTTAAAAATAAATAAATAAAATCAGACAGTCACACAACCTTAAAAAAACCCCAGCAGAAGCAGTGTGTTTACAGCACAAACAAATAACCTGCATTTTATTTAATAGATTTTTATGTAAGTTCTGGGGTGCTGTGTGTGAGCAAACTGAAACGAAGGCACTACCAAGTTTACGTTAAGCTACAGTCACCATCCACTTTGTTAGGAATACGTGTACACCTGCACATTCATGCAGTCATGTAATCACCCAATCATGTGGCAGCAGTGCAATGCAAAACTGCACAATTTCATTTACTGCTGATCTCCTGGGATTTTCACATAAGTCTCTGGATTTTACACAGAATGCTGTGAAAAACAAAAAACATCCTGTAAGCAGAGGGTCTGCAGGCTGAAACACGTTGTTGATGAGAGAGATCAGAGGAGAATGACCAGACTGGTCTGAGCTGCCTGGAAGTCTATAGTTACTCAAATAAGCAACTGTGCTGAGCAGAAAAGCATCTCAGAACACAACAAATCAAACCTTGAGGTGGACTACAACAGTCGAAGACCACATCACGTTCCCCTCCTGTCATCCAAGAACAAGAATCTGAGGCTAACATGAGCACAGACTCACCAAACCTGTACAGCTGAAAAGTGGAAAAAGACCAGCTGATTATTTTCTAACCTTCAACTGTTCAGTTTCGGTGAGTCTGTGCTCATGTGAACCTCAGATACTTGCTCTTGGCTGGCAGGAGTAGAACCTGATGTGGTCTTCTCACCACGCTTGTAAAGAGTGATTATTTCACTTACTATAGACTTCAGCTCAAACCAATCTCGACATTTTCCTCTGAACTCTATTGTCAATAAGGCGTTTCCACCCACAGAGCTGTCACTCACTGTGTTTTTTGTTTTTCGCACCACCAGTTTCTTTAAACTTCCATTACTCTATTACCAGTGTCAGTTCTTTTCACAGTACAGGGAAAAGTATATGGAGTTGTTGTGCATGGTGATTGCACATAGATATATGTGGATGTAGAATATGCTAGGGAAATCGGTTGCTCAGCATCTAATCATCGGAAGGTTGTGAGTTCAAATGCCAGTACTGCAAAGCTGCCCCTGTTGGGCCCTTGAGCAAGGCCCTTAACCCTCAACTGCTCAGTTATATAAATGAGATAATTGTAAGTCGCCCTGGATAAGGGCGTGTGCCAAATGTTGTAATTTAATGTAATGCTGAAAAACACTGGAGTATTCCTCTTCTTTCCTACAGTGCAGTTGAGAAGATTATTTCAGTGATCAGTCTTTTTCCTACAGAGGCTAATTTGCCAGTCCCGTCCTCCTGAACACTCCCCTGACACACAGATAATTTTTTCTGAGATTTGTTTAACTGAGTTGTCCCACGTTTACGTGAGGTTGCTGAACAGAACAAGGCCGTTGGTCTGAACTCTGAAATCCGTCAGGCAATTCCATCAGCCCCTGCGGCTCGCACCCTCTCAGCAGAAGCTGGGATATTGACCTTCAGCTAGAAATCAAAGTTAACAGCTGACGTTTGGGAGGAGATTGAAACGGTTCCTGCAATCGAAAGATTCTCTAATATTAGCTCTCTGTGTTTTCAGCACATCATTTCTGTTTTCTCGCTATGCACCACATGGTGGGCCACGTGGCTTCATTACAGAGCGTCTTTCCTTCTTTCCTCCTCTCTCTTCTCTCTCTCTGCTTCTCTCTCTATATACGTAGCCATAACAAAGTGATAACATCATGTCGTGATACTTAAGAGTTATTTTTTTGCATACATGACATGTAGCTCAGGGGTTATATTAGTGGTGGGTGATGACAAAAAAGATCACATCACAATACTTGAAAGCATTCGTATCACGACATATAGGTTTGTTCACCAACTGGCAGCAACACTGTAGTGTAAAATTATCTTTTTAAATACTTAATCATAATAAATGTTTTTATTAATAATTTATTAATAACATTTGTTATGGTTTCTTACATTTGAGAATGTACATTATTTCTAAAAAAACAATGAAAAGGGTAAAATGGTAAATCTATAACATTTCACAATTAAAAAAAAAAATAACTGCTTCCAGTCCATGATTTGGATGTTATATTATCATATTGACCAATAGTTGATTATAATAAATGTGTCTAGTTGTAATACGTTATCATTTCTATAGCAGCAGAAAATCCACACAGACTTGTATGGGGGACGCTTCACATAAACGGATTAAAGCATGTGTAATTTTTCATATTTTGATGTTTTCTATAAGGAGGGGTTTATTTCGCATCTTCGGAAGGTGTTTGTGTAACTGTTAGAGGTAAAGAAATTGCCTTCAGTTTTCTAACACGGGAGAGATCAGAGGTTGTGGTACTTTTTTGTGGTTTCTTGTAACATGACAAGCTGCATTTTTTGTGTGTCTTATTAAGTACAAAAGGGAAAAGAGAGAGAGGCTGGTGAGTGAATGTTTATAGGTGCTATAATGTAAATTATAGCATGTACTACGAACTTGTTCTGTGGCTTTTCAACGACATTTACTATAAACAGATAAGAATTGACATTTCTTTAGTGAAGAAGAATCCTTTTAATAAATAAAATTTAGTGTGGGAAAATTGCTGTGGTTGTAAGAGAAATTAAAAAAAAAAAAACCCTCCAGGATGTGCTGTAAGAGGAAAATAATCAACTTATGTTTTTTTTGTCCCCC
>JANDJT010000060.1:8103532-8114537 GCA_024331685.1 Stegophilus panzeri | reverse complement strand
TCCTGCCATGGCCATCCCAGTCCCCTGACTTCAAACCCATAGAAAACCTGTGGGGTGAACTGAAGAGGAGAGTCCACCGTTGTGGACTTCGAAATGTGAAGGATCTGGAGAGCTTCTGTATGGAGGAAAGGTCTCAGATCCCTCGCCATGTATTCTCCTCATCAGGCATTATAGGAGAAGACTCAGAGCTGTTATTTTGGCAACGAGAGGTAGCACAAAGTATTGACTAAAAGGGTGCCAATAATTGTTGCGCACACACAATTTTTTATTTATTTATTTATTTATTTATTTTATAAACCTGTTTTGTTTGCAATTATTTGATATCCATGAGAGCAGAATATTTTTGTGAATTCTTTTAACAAAAGATCAAAAGGTTCAACAATAAAGAAATTTTTTCACAGCCTTCTTTGCTCATATTTACCAAGGGTGCCAATATTAGTGGAAGGCACTGTAACTATAGACCATTACAATGTGCAACATGTTGCTCATGAATAAATTAAACATTGTAATTTTTGGCAAGTCTCTGTTGTATTAGCAGAATATTTTTGTATAACAGCGTGGTCTAGAGTTTGTTATTCCTTACTTAATGTTAATTGAGTCACTGAACACAGTTTTTAAAACTACAACACTGCTGGTTTGCTGAGTTTGCAAGCAAAGCTTTATATCACGATGCATATTGTTTTTCCACCGAAGTTTTCCAAATAAGTATCCAGATTTTTTTTTTTCCATATTGCCCACCCATACTTTTAACTCAGTAATCTGACTGTATAATAGAATTTATATATAATGTATAACTTCTATTAAATATAATTTAAATTAAGTATAATTTTTGTATAATGTATAACTTCTGATTAAAGTTTAGCTTTGAACTATAGTTTCTGATTGCTGATGGAGAGATGCCTCTGTGCTGTGTGTTCGAGATGACCTCAGTCTCTTCCATACTGTTCAGATTTGAAGAGATGATGTGGTCTGAGCTGAACGACTGCTCCCAGGCCAGGCAGCCTTTCGTCCTGTCCAACCCTTACAACTTCTCCTTGGAAATCCGTATGCCAGGGGTCATCCCAACCATGGTAAGAAAGCTCAAAATAGCTAGCTTTAGATCTCTCTTGAGAAGATGGTTAATATGTAGGAACAGAATACGTAAAAAATTAATTACATAGTAATGATAAAGGCCAGGGCTTTAAAAACGCTCAGGGTTGATTTTAGAAGTTATAGAGAGGACAGGTTGAAAGGTTACAGTTCTATAATAGGGATGTGATGGTATATTTCTGAGGATATTTTGAGAAATCTGAACTAGTTCATAGATTTTTTTTTTTTGCACTATTAAACCAGTGAAGTTAATATTTATAATTGGAATACTTGTACATTAATACTAACACACAAGACATTCTTACGCTACCTCTGCAGTGTTAGGGCAATTAAAGGTGCAGTTTGAAATTTGCTACCTATGAGGCAAATTGCTGTTACCAAAAAAAAAAAAAAAATACCCCTTTATCTCCTCTCCCCAGCAACTGCTGGATTTTTTTTTAAAGGAAAACAGACTGGGGGCTGGTGGGTGGAGCTAATTTCTGGGCTGTGAAATGCCAACTAGCCAGATCCAGTGCATAGTAATATTGTGAGCCATATAATCATAATATTATGTAATTATGATTCATTTGGAAACATATGTAACATTTCACTACCATTTCAGTAATTCCTACTAGACCCTTAATGTAAGTTCAAACCTGTAAGAACGTAGCATCATATACTGAAAACACAATATATGCTCGTACTGTTTGTACCCTGTTTTCTTCCATTTTAGTTATACGGTCATGCCACTTCTCACCCCTTGCTAGTTCTCCCCCATTACATTAACAAAGACTAACATGCTTCCTTCACATCATGAAGGTTAGAGAAGAGTGCGTTCATATATCAGAGCTCACAGATGAATCCAGTTAGCTAGTGGTGTTCTGATTAATAGGGAAAAGAATAATTTCATCCTTTTTATGCATAAAGCAGGGCAACTCTTTCATGGATAGATGGCCATGGATGCCATTGCTGGGGTTTGAGCTCACTCCTGATGGTTGGGGAATCCTTTACCTTTGCAACACTGTTCCACCTCTGTTCTAAAACCCACTAAAAGCATTTTATCATTGCCCTGCTTTGGCATGCACCACATTGGCTTGCTGTTTACGATGGTCCTGAAGCTGCCTCCTCTCAGGAAGTGTGCACTGTAGCCTGGCCTGGATCTCCTGCAGTGTTTGCCCACTCTGTATCGATCTGGCACTAATGTAGTCATTAAAGCTGGACTCATTGCTGTAGGCCAGAGCTAATTGGCCCTTGCAGCTGCCTCAGAAGCTGCTGCATTTTTTCCCCCATAGAACAGGGAAACCTTAACATGAGGAAAGGGGAGGATTTATCAGATATAACCAAGTCGATGAACGTTGGAGAGCTTCTCTGCTTCTCCAGATTGTGAAAGTCTCAGGAACTGGGGAGGGGCTCATGGGCTGCTGCTATTATTATTCTCCTTACAGCTCTATGACTCATCGGCAAGTGATTCATCGCAGGCTCTCGTTGATAACTCGGTTGGGAGGAGGGAGGATGTGAATGTAATATCACCGAGGAAATAAGAGTTGAGTTTGAGCGGCCGGCTTTGTCCAGATTGAGCTATTGATCAGCTGATGACCTTTGAGAGGGGTGTCTCTCAAGTTGTTTTGCTTGCTTTTGCTTCTCTCTTATGTGTGTGAGTGTGAGTTTTAAGATTATAGCTTTGTTTGTTAAGATTGATTTAGATAGTATCTTGGGTCAGGCCTTAATGAACTTCAGTTGAATCTCTCATTTTTTAAAAATTTTACTCCTGATGGAGGCTAAAATAAGTAAAGCGGTTCTCCTGACTTCACTTAGCAAATTTCCCTGTGTTAGTGCATTAGTTCACTATTGCCGCAGCTGAAAGAAAAATTGATTCAGTCTTTTTGCCCTAAAGCAGGAAGTCAGAGGGCTAGAGGACAGCCAGAAGCTCTCAGCCGTAGCCAAGCAATTACAGCATTGCACTATAAATGACTTGCTGTCATTTTTGTTAGTAATGTCACTGAATGGCTGTTTGAACTCCATTTTGCAGTGAACTCCATTTTCTCTCTTGTACCCACACACAAACACACACACACCTTTGCATAGTGTCACTTCTGGTGTGAACCTGATGAAAAAAGTTATTTTGAGAGCTGCACTGTGACTTGTTAGAGATGATCCCTAACATAAAAGGGATCAGAGAGAGAGCAGAATAAAACTCTTCTGCGTCTGGGCAGGGATCATCCTGTCATCTCTGTTATTGGATTAAGGGCATTGTGTTGGCCTCTCTCTGAAATCCAGCCTGATTGTGGCATATTATGCAAGGTCAATGAGGAGAAGTGTGAATACAACCTGAGCAGAGGCTTGTATTAGAGCAGGGCCATCTGAATCACCTCACCAGCCTGCTTGCTTCTCATTGGCTGTTTGCTGAATTTGAGACGTGTTCAGGAGTGTAGAGACAGCAGCTGGCGCAGTTAAAATTATGCGTTTCATTCACAAACCCTAAGGAACTGACCGCAAACATTGTAATATTTGGATGTCACAACTCAATATCACAATATTTTGACAGTAAGGAAAGATTGACTTCAGTGAATACATGCAGTGTGTTGTTTTGTTTTCGAACTATGCATCACACTGTCAGTACCACCGCAGTCCAGACACACCAGCATGACTCATACACCAGATTGTCTATGATGCAAGTTCTATTTCGGTTGTGTTTGTGATATGCTTAGTAAATGCTTAAATAGGGCTGCACAACCAATCAAATTTTCATTGCCAAATTGATCAGAATAGTTGAAGTTGACTAATGTGTATTTACTGTTTCTGACCAATCACATTATATTAACTTTCCTTTCATTTCCTTTTCGTTTCTCTTTTCTTTCCTTTCTTTTTCCTTTGTCTTCTTCTCCTCTTCTTTCTCCTCTTCTTCTTTCCTTTCCTTTCTCCTTTCTCTTCTCCACTTCTTTCTCCTCTTCTTCTTTCCTTTCTCCTTTGTCTTTTCTCCTCTTCTTTCTTTTTCTTTCCTTTCTCCTTTTTTTTCTCCTCTTCTTTCCTTTACTTTCTCCTTTGTTTTTTTTCTCCACTTCCTTTCCTTTCCTTTGTCCTTTCTTCTCTCCACTTCTTGCCTTTCCTTTCTCCTTTGTCTTTTCTCCACTTCTTTCCTTTCTTCTTTCCGTTTCTCTTTCCCTTTGTCCTCTTCTCCTCTTCTTTCCCTTTGATTTCCCTTCCTTTCCTTTATGTTTCCTTTATTCTTCATCCTTTTCTCCTCTTCTTTCTCATTTCCTTCCCAATTTTCCATATTTACTCTTATTCAGCACTCAGACAGTCTTGTTTTCAACATGTAAAGAAATAGTGGCTGGTGATGTACAATATCTATATATTTTGTGTTGATGGAAAAAAGTGTTGTCCAGTAAAAATATTTTGTGATAAATTGCTATATTTGCTCACCATTAAGTGAAATGATCAGCATTTTGGACATTATCATACAGGCCTCAGTGTAATTTGCTTGTTTGCATGTAGTGATGTAGGTTTCTTGTTGTTTTTCAGTCTGATTCCTATTATTGTATGGCTGTTCCTGTGCCCACATCAAGGGAGGCCTTTATAGGTGAGTAACAACTGCACAATAATTAATTAAGATAATGAAATCCAGTGAACCTGTGAAAGGAAAGAGCGTTTATTGGTTTTAGATTTAATTTATTAGTTTAGATTTAATAATTTTTTTTTACCCTTAATGTTATAACACATTTAGAAACAAATATTGCATCAAATTCATCCATGGCATTTAATCTCATCAAGCTCAGTCCAATCTCTTTTCTGCATATTGGGTTTGTATATGAGATTCTGGTTGCTATTGATAATGCCTGTCTCAAGATGTCACCTCATATGTTCTCCAATGAAGAACTTTGCACAGTCCAACAAGGCCAAAGAGATCTCATAACACTGAGATGACCGATAACCCTACAAGTGTCTGCTGTTTCGCTCTGTTCTATACGCCTAAGCGTACAGTCTGTGTTTGCCCAGGCACAGCAGAATGAGATTACCCCCATTCAGCCGCATTCCTCCTGCACCATCACCAGCAGGACCATAAAGAGAGCGAGTCTCTAGTCTTGTTAAATCTTATTGGACAGGCTCTCACAGAGAAGCGAAGGGAATCAGATCACGCACTTCACAGCTGTAGCCAGAGCCTTGACAAACCTTGTTTTTCGCTTCAGTGCTGGTTACAGCTTCAATTTTGCTCCCCAATCACAGTGCTCTCTTTTAGTTAAAAAAATACTTGCCAAGATGGCTTTTTCTTTTTGTAACTACTCATAATTTTGCATCTTTATGTGTTAGGCAGTGGTTGTGCCACAGCAGTATCATCAATTCCCTGCTTTTTATATGTGATATATACCATATGAAATGACATTTTTATATGTGCTATTTATTACTTCATTATTACAAATTTAGGATCTGAGAAAATGTAACTATTGTTTGCTTCTCATACCACATGCTATACTTACAATGCGATCTATAATGCTGTTTTGGATTAAAAAAAAAATCATTAACAACAAGCTTGAAGTCCAGAATATTAGATTTAATTTGATGTAATTGACATCTGGATTGCTTGAAATATATAATCGTCTCAGTCGTTTCATACACATGCACATGATCGTAAGTAACATTGACACGTTTGGTAGTAAATCCTTTGCAATCAGTGACTACCTGTAATCAAGTCTGTAATCAGTAATTATTACCAGATGCTGGGCATCACAGTGATGCTCTGCCAAGGCTCTACTGCAGCCATTTCCAGTTGCTGCTTGTTTTTTTCTTTGACTGACTTGGCCAATACAAACATTTCAGATTTGGCCCTTAAAATTTTGATAGCTCCGTAGTATGACACATTGTTCTATGACAAGTTTTGAGGCATCTGGCTGGATCTGATGCTTCTGTAGACATCATTTTGCTGCTGCTGCTGACAGTCAATAAACATCAATAAAGACAAGTGAGCCAGGTCTACTGGCAGCCATACATGTCCATGCCATCATATTTCCCAGATGAAGCGATGTGCATTGGACCCTGAGCAATGTATTTTATTCTCCACATATTCCTCTTCCTGTCACTTCAGAACAAGTTGCTTTTCAGTGAATCCATCAAGGCTGAGGTCATGCCTGTTTATTTCTTTTTATGGTAGGCTTTGATTTATCAAAACGAAGTGATCCTGAAAGTATGCAGTTTTTGTGCACAATTTTTTTTTTTTTTTTTTTTTTTTTTTTTTTTACTTATTCATTTCTGTTGTCCTTTGTGGTCTAGCAAGCTAAACTATATGGTCAAATTTATGTTGACAACTGACCATCACTCTCATATGTGGTTCTTCCCCAAACGATTGCCACAAAGTTAGAAACACATAGTTGTCTAGAATATCTTTGTATACTGTAGCATTAAGGTTTTCCTTCAGTGGTACTAAGTGTCCAAAACCTGTTCCAGCATGACAAAGCGTGATCCATGAAGACATGGTTTGGCAAGGCTGAGTGTCCTGCACAGAGCCCTGACCTCAGAACCTCACTCGGCACCTTTGGGATGCCGACTATGTGCCAGGCCTCCTCGCCCGACATTAGTGCCTGACCTCATTAATGCTCTGTGGCTGAATGGACAAATCCCCACAGCCACGCTCCAACATCTAGTGGGAAGCTTTCCCAGAGGAGTGAAGTTTATTATAAGACCAAAGGGAGACTACATCTGGAATGGCTGTAAAAATAAAACCACATATGGGTATATTTACTTTTGCTACCACTACTGTTCGATCCCTTCTTATCAGATCAAACAGTTGTTTGTGACACACCAAGGATCTGATTTAACAAAAGAAGAAGAAAAAAATTAAAAATCCTGCAAAATTGATAACACCCCCAAAAATGTCCAAACTGATTCAATAAGAGAGTCTCTTGAGGATGTTGTCTGTCACATGAGCTAACCACCATGCATTGTCTGTTTTGCACATTTGATGTAATGAATCTGCAACAAAACCTGTACTGATGTACAAAAGATACCCCACAGAACTGATGTACCTCATATATCTAAAAAACAAACCGAAATACCAAGCAATGGAACTGATATACCCCTTAAAATGAAACGACATACCTTAAAACTGACCTGATTTCTGACCTACCAGCCAAGCACTCCCCCCTGCTGGACCTTTCACCATTGATAACCTCGCAGTCTATCCTAAGAATCTTGATGTGATTTTTAGGTGGCCCAATCCTGCAGATTTCTTCTCCATAACATCAGAGGAATGTGACCTTTTCCGACTACAGAATCTGCTTACCTTCTTATACATTCTCTAGTTATTTAGTTATTTCTAGACTTGACTATTGCTGCTCTGTTCTTCATGGTTTTCCATCATGTGCTGCATCTCCTCTACAGATCATTTAGAACTCTGTTGCCCATCTTCTCTATAATGTTCCTATAACTCCAAAAAACCCACCCCTTTTGCCTTTGCATCCTTGTCCTGAGCTACACACCTTTCAGCTCAGGGTCTTCAACTTCAGGCTGTCTGGCATGTCATTCTCTGAAGTCTAAATATGCTTGTAACGCAAGATCTCACTGTTTCCTCAGTGTTTCCTCAATCTTCCCCCTTCACTTTGAATAAGTGTCTCTTCCTTCCTCAAAAGCCTAACCCCGAATTGACACCAGACCTGGCTCACATCAAGCATGTTTTTACTTTATTGTACTATTTTTGTTACTCCTATATCTGTCAGGCACTTGTAGAAACTAGCATTTGTCTCTTGTCCTTCAGGTTATGAATCCTTGCAGATTTGCTAGATGCTTCATCTGTCAGCACTTTTGTAATCACTCTGCATAACAGTGTCTGTGAAATGAAAATGTAAATTTGGGGTGTTTTTACCTCATGGTACAGTATATGGCCGAGTATATCTCATGGCAGAGTATATCTAAATCGATTACTTTTGTACCTGCATTGTAATTTAATAAGCCGGAAAGTCACAACGGGAACAGCGGCTGTCTGCTCAAATTGGTATGAGCGAAAGGAATTTTTTATATTGTTATCATAGAGAAATTAAAAAAAAAAAAAAAAAAAAAGGTTTAATTGGGTTTTGATGTCTGTAATTTTATTTCAGTCAGTATAAGGTGGTCAACCAATGGGTCAATCAGATAAAGGACCCCTGTTTAAGAAGAAGCTTTATTTGTCACATATACATTACAGCACAGTGAAATTCTTTTTTTGCATATCCCAGCTTGTTAGGAAGTTGGGGTCAGAGTGCAGGGTCAACCATGGGCCTTGCTCAAGGAATCAACAGTGGCAGCTTGGTGGTGCTGGGCTGGGGCTTGAACCCCTGACTTTCTGATCAGTAAACCAGAGCCTTAATTGTTGAACCACCACTGCCAGAGTTCCTGTTTATTCAGTGAACAAGAGCGTGCTCCCTAAATTCTGTTCATATCTGTTCTTGATTTTGAATGCTCACAGAAAAGATCTAGAATTAATGCTAGACCTTTTTGTCCGATATCGTGTGCATGAGCTAGTGATCCAGTTGCACAATTGGCTAAGAAACCCTCGAGCAGCAATTAATTACATTTGCTTTCCGTATCTGGTGTGATCCCCTTGTGCAGCAATAACTGCAACTAAACGTTTCCGGTAACTATTGTTCAGTCCTGCACATCGGCTTGGAGGAATTTTAGCCCATTCCTCAGTACAGAACAGCTTCAACTCTACTCAGCTTCAACCAACAGCTTCTGTTGGTGGGTTTCCTCACATGAACTGCTTGCTTCAGGTCCTTCCATAACATTTCTATTGGATTAAGGTCAGGACTTTGACTTGGCCATTCCAAAACATGAACTTCATTCTTCTGTAACCATTCTTTGGTAGAATGACTTGTCTTGTCATTGTCTTGCTGCATGTCCCACTTATTCTTGAGATTCAGTTCATGAACAGATGTCCTGACATTTTCCTTCAGAATTGGCTGGTATCATTCAGAATTCATTGTTCCATAAATGATTGTCCTGGCCCAGATGCAGCAAAACAGGACCAATCCATGATACTACCACCACCATGTTTCACAGATGGGATGAGGTTGTTATGCTGGATTGCAGTGTTTTTCCTTTCTCCAAACATAGCACTTCTCATTTAAACCAAGAAGTTCTATTTTGGTCTCATTCGTCCACAAAACATTTTTTCAATAGCCTTCTGGCTTGTCCATGGGATCTTTAGCAAACTGCAGATGGGCAGCAATGTTCTTTTTGGAGAGCAGTCACTGACTCTGGATTGGTTGAGTCCAAACTCTTTATAGATGGTTTTGTAACATTTTCCAGCCTGATGAGTATCAACAACTCTTTTTCTGAGGTCCTCAGAAATCTCCTTTGTTCATGACATGATACACTTCCACAAACAAGTGTTGTGAAGATCAGACTTTGATAGATCCCTGTTCTTTAAATAAAACAGGGTGCTCACTCACACCTGATTGTCATCCCATTGATTGAAAACACGCTAATTTCACCTTCAAATTAAACTGCTAATCCTAGAGCTTCACATACTTTTGCCACTCAAAGATATGAAATATTGGATAATTTCCCTCAATAAATAAATGACCAAGTATAATATTTTTGTCTCATTTGTTTAATTGGGATCTCTTAGTCTACTTTCAGGACTTTTGTGAAAATCTGATGATGTTTTAGGTCATATTTAAGCAGATATATAGAAAATTCGAAAGGGCTCACAAACTTTCAAGCACCACTGTACACAGCTCAGCTGCTATGAATGTAAAGACCAATGAATAAGCCTGACAGTGTGCTAATTAACATCATAGTGATTGTGTCACGTAATACAAATAAGTGACAGCTATAATAAAGCTATCTTTACTTGTGTATATTAAAACATTTCTGCTTAAAAGATGAGCTGCTTTTCTGCTCAATAGATGAGGTAACTAATTTATTTTCTTTACGAGTTCATCCATAATGCACTGGTTCTAGAGGATTTGTCATTTCTGAATGTGTTTAAATGCACACATTTAAGTAACAAGTCATATGAAGTAATATCGACCATGTACAACCTCTCAGGTCTGTGACATGTACAGTTGCACGTGCTCTTGTGTTCGTGACTAACCTTTACATTTCAAACCATTGTTACATGAAGCAGACCTCATCTATCACTATCAGTTGTTTGACAACACACACGTGCACTCTCACACACGTACGCACAGCAGCAGCATTCAGTAATGGTTTCTATTCCTCCCAGAAGTGCTTCATCAGCCTTGCCTGTGTTTTCTCTCTGTCATGTCAGCTATCCCCAGCGCTTATAATGGAATCAAACACTGTTATGGGCTGACTAAAGAAGATAAAGCTGTTATATACGGACAAATCATGGCGAAATGCAATATAATGCAGTATTTGGGCCACACATTTTGCTTAGCTCTGAATAAACTTTCAATAACTCCGAGACATATACATATGTTTCTGCTTTGAAAGCAAAACCTTGCCTTGCTCTCTTCACAGGGAAATGAACACCAGTGAACCGGGAGGGAGAGCACTAAATAGGTTTTTGGGGGCATATTGTGATTAACTTAAGCAAATTACTTTTACAAGAGATTTATTTTGCATCTCTGTGAGTGCGTTATACTTATGCTCTGTTAAGCTTGAACAATTTAGACCCTGTGTACTTGTCTTGGATGTGAAATGTGAAAAAAATACAAACTTTTGGTATACCAAGCATGAATATATTATATAGTGATATATATAAAATATCTCACACACACGCTCTTAGGGGAAAAAATGGTTTCTTGAGGGATTCTGTGGTTCCAGAAGCTGTATGTAGCTGTTAGATAAATATTTTATTTAAAATATCTGTATATATACACAGTGCTATGAAAAATTATTTGATTTCCTGATTTCTGTTTTTGTGAATATCTCATACTAAATAATTTTAGATCTTCAAATGAAATACAACATAAAACAAAGGCAACCTGAGTAAACACACAAT
>JANDJT010000060.1:8073089-8103432 GCA_024331685.1 Stegophilus panzeri | reverse complement strand
ATTAAACTAAACCTTTTAAGCAGCTTGCACCAGTTTCCCCTGCCCCTTACACACAGTGGAGCATTTTGGATTTAAACATAAGTTTCTCCTCGTGCATCAGTTTGATTTCCGCGGTGTTTAAAATGCTCCCCTTAGAGGACTCGGTGGTTACACACTTTCTTCCTCAGTCACATGACGATTTCGCCTCTGTCTGATGGTAACTGAGGTCATATTGGGAATAAAAGGTAACGCTGACAGAAAGTAAACTGAAGAAAGTCATTGTCGTGACTCTGGGTGTCTGCTAATGCTAGCCTGCGTACGACGTCATGGGCCGTCGCCTAGGAAGTGGCTTATACTTCCGGTTAGTAAAAAAAAACGCTAGTGTTATATTTGAGATGATATTACCTTTCTAAAATCCACACACTAGACCGTAGTGCAGAGTGCATAGTCTAAGTGTACAGTACTTCATTTCAGACACAACTTTAGTATTTAGTCTCCGAAGCGTGTTTTCGGAAGAGAAGTAACGTAATGAGTAAATCTCCGCCGCGCCCAGACCAACTAATCGATAATGAAATTCGTTGACAATGATTTTCATAATCGATTAGTTGTGGCAGCTCTACAATAGTGTTTTTTTTTTGTTTTTTTTTTAATTGAAGCAAAAAAAAAAAGTTATCCAACACCTATCACCAATGTGAAAAACGAATTGCTCCCTTAAACTTAAAATCTGGTTGTGCTGCCTTTAGCAGCAATAACTGAAACCAAATGCTTCTGATAACAGGAAATCAGTCTTTCACTTACTTCTATGACTAGGATTTACTCCTATGCTTTGGATCATTGTCTTGCTGCATAATCCAGTTGCGCTTGAGTTTCAACTTATGGACATTCTCCTTTAGGATTTTCTGGTAGAGAGCAGAATATATGTTTCCCTCAGTTACTGCAAGTTGCCCAGGTCCTGGAGCAGCAAAGCATCCCCACACCATCACACTGCCACCACCATGCTTGACCGTAGGTATTGTGTTCTTTTTGTGGAATTCTGTGTTTGGTTTACGCCAGGTGTAACGGGACCCCTGTATTTCAAACTGTTTCACTTTCGACTCAACAATGCACATTCTCCCAAAAGTTTTGAGGATCATCAAGGTGTGTTTTGGCAAAAATCAGATGAGCCTTTATGCTCTTCTGGGTTAGCAGTGGTTTTCACCTCGCCACTCTTCTATATGTGGTGTTCCCAAGTGGAGGGAAACATTTATCCCAAATTTAGTAAATCCAACTATGCCACCCTGGGGGAGAACCAGGGAAATACTCCCAAAAAAGGCACACAGATGAGTTCTACCAATCGGGGCAAGGAACATGAGAGTGAGACGCGAGTATGAATATAAAAATTATATTTTATTATGACACTTAAGCCTCATTAAAACTTAACATAAAAATATCAAATTGCTCTCCCATGAAGCACAATGAGGATTTTTAAAACTAAGCACTTCTCCAGGTCCAGGCTTGGCAGGGACAAGGCAGGCCAGCTACAGCTCGGGAGGTCATCCAAACCCACCTCAAGTCACACCAAAAATCACCAAACACTACCTACACCATAAGGATGTTGTTGTGTTGGCACACTGAGCATGCTGTGAAGCACACACCACTGGATAAATGCAGTTAGCCTCCCCGGTCCCACCAAGACTCACTGGCTCCTGGAGAGAAAGAAAACACCGGTTAACCCAAAACTACACAAACACTAAACAATAAACAAAGAGAAACGAATTACAGACACCATGGGGTGGTGGCTAGATCACCCAGGCCCACTGACACCACCACATGAAATAGAGGCAGTTAACAGCACCTAAGCAGAACCAGAATTATGGTATACAGTACAAATGAAAAATACAGCCACTATAGGATTCTGACAATAAGGCACAACATACACCCTCTCAATAGTAAGGTGGATGTGTGGGGGAAAAAAACAAACCTGAAACAGATTTGAGGCTGGAAAACACTAATTTACCACTTAGCCTCTCATACTATATGTGGTTGCAGAACATAAACTAAACATACATCCAAAACTAAAAAGTCAATGAGGTCAAGCAAAACAAATCAGATGAAGCAAAACAGATCGGGTGGAACAAAACAATAAATAAAACAAAAAAATTGACTGTAAAACAAAACAAATCAGGTGAAGCAAAACAAGAAACCGATCAAGCAAAACAGCAGCGGCGTCACATGTAGCGTCTTCGACTAGGGATTTGTCTTAGAGAAGACTTAGATGCTCAACTCCCCACTCTCACCTGAACACAAAGATCGGAGTGTCAACCTAAATCTACCAAGTCCCAATGTGAAAAAAGGAGAGGTGCACTTACCATTGGGTTGAACAAACACCAGACGCGAAGTTGTATGATTACTCACAGGTACTGCGGCTCGACATACATATACATATCATTCAGCCACCGGCTAAATGTTGCGATCACTGAACGTGATCTCCGGCGCCAACTCGCCACAATGCACGCACCACCAGCGCCGCTCTAAGACTATAAATAAACAAATTAACCTTGAGATGTTCACCTCATTACACCGTGAGCAAAGCCTGAACGTACCTGAACGGAAATGGGAACCGGAAATGCCAGGGGAGCGAGGAACTCTGAATCACCAAGACATCCATGTGCCTACCAAAATAAGGGTCCTTAAATAGTCGGGTAGCTCCGACCCCATTGGTCTTCCGAAGCAATACCCCTAGCAGAGCCAATAGGATAGCCAAATCACTTACCCTGCCACATGTGGATGCCATTTTTGCCCAGTGACTTTCTGATAGTGGCGTCATGAACAGTGACCTTTATTAATGCAAGAGAGGTCTGTAGGTCCTTTGATGTTGTCCTTGGCTCTTTTGTGACTTCCTGGATGAGTAGTTGCTGTGCTCTTGGAGGAAATTTGGAAGGTCGGCCACGTCGGCCTCTCTCTCTCGCTCTCTCTTCCCTAAATGTTAAATAAATGTCTCCTATCAAAAGAATCACCAATTATATGTTTTGTTTTTTGTTACACCACACATTTTAAAATCTATTTATTATTAAATTTACAGCATTTGGTAGATGTGTTTTTATCATTTATCTAAATTGTAAAAAAAAAATAAACATCTCTCTTTTTAAAAAAAAAAAAAAAAAATTACAACCGTGCAGTTGAGGGTTAAGGGCATTGCTCAAGGGCCCTGCAGTGGGAGCTTGGCGGTGTTGGAATTTGAACTCACAACCTTTCGATCAGAAAGAGCGGTTATTATAGGAGCAATAACATATTAGAATGAGCACACAGAAAATATTGTGCTTATAGTGTTGGTGGAGTAAAGTGCTCCAAGATGTGTAGTTGGGTAAATAATCAACATCATGGCAACATGTGTTATTCCTTACATTCATATTAGATTCTGTGTCTGGGTTATGATTTGCCCACCCCATTATTGTGATTCTTTTATAGTCCATAGTGGGTTGATATTTAGGAAAATACAAAGATCAAAGTCCTAAGTGGCTCGTACAGAAGCTTTGTTGTGTGCTGCACCTGTTGTCATGTTCTGGCTCTTATCATCCTGATCTAAAATGGAGGTGTTTGCTGTTGTATTAGTCTGCCTGCAGGGTAGTTTACAGAACGGCGAAAGCGATCCTGTGATGTAGAAATCCAATCATCTGCTCTTCTTCCACATAAGCCTTCTTCAGTGCTGCTCAGTGAGGTGACTAACGAGAGCATTGATATTAGCCAGCAGTGACAGCCAGCCTCACAAATAGCCGTTGTCTGCTTATGGTTTTCTCTGTGTGTGTGTGTGTGTGTGTGTGTGTGTGTGTGTGTGTGTGTGTGTTTGTTTAGGTGGGGTGAGGTGGGGGGTGCAGGATTGTTTGATAAGTGATGACTTTATCCTGTCCTCTTGCTGTCCAGGCAGGGACTGAGACTTTGCTCCTGAGCTCTGATTAATAACAAAGCATTGTGCTACTTCATTACAGACTGCTGACAGTGAGGACCGAGTGTTAATGTTTGGGTGTGTGTGTGTGAGAGAGCGAGAGGGACTGTGAGTAAGAATTACTACCAACTGTGCACACAGATCCCCTTCCACTCAGAAAGGATTTGACCTCAGTCAAGTCTCAAATATTTTCTGTAATATCTGTGTAATCTTCTTTTATTTGGATTCTATCGATGTGGCTTATGACACACACTCTAAAGGAGAAATTATTTTGTCAGATATTAATAGTATTAGATCATGGAGAAATGATGCCTGGTCCGAGAGCTTTGCAGGAATCATTAGTACTTTTTCCCCCCTCTCATTTTTCTCAATTCTCATTTTCCCAATTTGATTATCTGCCAGTTGCGCCCCACTAGCCAGCTCTCCTGTATCACACAACGGACAACACCTGGAGAGGGTATCACATGCATCTTCCGAGACACGTCAAGCCAATTATGGCATCTTTTCAAAATGCTGCTGCGTCACAGAGCAGTGTAATAGACTCAGAGGAAAGTGATTTCTGCCTTCTTCTGTATACATGAGCTTACTCTCTGATTGACAGGGAAGAGTAAGCGAGATCAAATAAAAATAAAAAATAAAAATAAACAAGAGACCAAAATAGAATCTTTTGTTTTAAATGAGAAGCATTATGTTTGCAGAAAGGAAAACACTGTATTCCAGCATAAGAACCTCATCCCATCTGTGAAACATGGTGGTGGTAGTGTCATGGTTTGGGCCTGTTTTGCTGCATCTGGGCCAGAACGACTTGCCATCATTGATGGAACAATAATTTCTGAATGATACCAGCCAATTCTAAAGGAAAATGTCGGGACATCTGTCCATGAACTGAATCTCAAGAGAAAGTGGGTCATGCAGCAAGACAACAACCCTAAACACACAAGTCATTCTACCATGAATGGTTACAGAAGAATAAAGTTGATGTTTTGGAAAGTCAAAGTCCTGACCTTAATCCAATAGAAATGTTATGGAAGGACCTGAAGCAAGCTGTTAATGTGAGAAAACCCAACAACATCCCAGAGTTGAAGCTGTTCTGTACTGAGAAATGGGCTAAAATTCCTCTAAGCCGATGTGCAGGACTGAACAACAGTAAACGGAAACATTTAGTTGCAGTTATTGCTGCACAAGGGGTTCACACCTTTACACACACTTTATTGAAAGCTAAGGTTCACATACTTTTGCCACTTAGAGATATGTAATATTGGATAATTTTCCTCAATAAATAATTGACCACGTATAATATTTATGCAGAAATATAGAAAATCCTAACAAATTTCATGCACCACTGTAAGTACATTTCCATCATGTTTTTTGAGACATAAGTGTACCATGTGTATAATGGCAAGAGCTGAACTGTATCTGCTCAATTATGTGGCTTTTGATTCAGCTGGTACAGGGACGGCCGTCAATCAGACGAGCCAATGCATTATTTATAACTCCATTAAGCTTTCCCGAAGAGAATATCCAGAGCGGGGCGTCAATCAAAATCAGTGTATTGATTTGCCACCCCTGATGATGCTCTTGTGGAGGCCACATTGCTGAGTTTGCAGTAGCACAATGATTAGGTTTGAGTTTACAAACAGGAGGCAGAGTAAACTTGAATAGTTCAGTGAGTGCAGGACTAAGGCACTGAACGTTACTGAGAACAAACAAATCGTGAATCTTAAATTTGTTTTATTTAATGGTGCATAATATGATCGTCATATGTGACAATATGCCTGTCTGACAGTATCATGGGTATTGTCTGTATTGCCACTAACCAGCGCCATTGTTACTCACAGGAACAAGTATTTAACTGGAGGTTGAAATCAGTTTTTGTGCAATTTGTTTCATTTATCCTTCTTTTTTTTTTTGTAGGTTATTTTTGTAGATGTCAGATAAAAGTTGAGCGTGTGAATGTGTGTATATGGTGCCATTCAGGGTGTATTCCTGCCACACAGCCAGGTCCACCGCAACCCTGATGAATGAACATGAAGGATTCATGAAGGTTCTTTTTTTCCCCACTCATATCCGATCCAGCAGTATTTTTGCTGATGTCAGCCTGATATCGAACCTGGATATCGGTGTCATCTGGAATTTTTATCTCTGGGTTTGATGTTTTTTTTTTTTTTTCATTATGGTAGACTTTTTTTTTCATTAAATAGACTTTTTGGATAAAAAAAAAAAAAAAAAAAAAAAAAAAGAATTGGACTTTTTTTAAATGTGACACTGTGTTTAAACCTCTACTGAACTAAGTATATTGGTACATATTTGATGCCTATATTTATACAGCTCTATTTTAATGTTCTTCTTTGTAGGGCTGGACGATATGACAAAAATATCATATCACGATACTTGAGGACATTTCTGCCATATACGATGCGTATCAGTATATATATTTTAGCTAACAATCTGTCTGCAAAACATTATTAATAAACAAAAAAGTTAAATTTCAAAGACAAAGAATTTAATTTTTTTTTTAACATCAAATCAGTGGCATCCATCCAGTACCATTTAATTTGTAATTATTAAAAGCGTAAAAAAATACATCACCATACCAACAATATCTCAGAAAAGCGTATTGTGTAATAATTTATCACAATAACGATATTTTGCCCAGCCTTACTTTTTTGTGAAGAATTGAATACTGCATGGGATTCTTATGTATATTCAGTCTGAAGCGTTAACACACTGCTGTTTCTCTCTTTAGTGGACTTTGTGCCCCATGCTTCCATGGAGACAGCCCACCACATGCTCTTATACGGCTGCAGAACCCCCTACTCCACCAAAGGCTACTGGTAAGTGCTTCATTTTTCCACTTTAGACTGTGATCAATGTCTCTAATACTGATCAATTTGCAAAAGTATTACATGGCTTTATGCAGTGCAAAATGAAAGAGTAGTTTTTCAAACAACCGGATTAGCCATTTTGTCATTACCGAAGCTGATAAACAGCCTTGTTGACCGTAATTTATAAACTTATATGAAACAATTGGAGTGAATGGATCATTACAAGCTGCTGGAGACCCCTAATTGATTTTATTTAGCCTAATACACTAAGTCTTAGTGATGTACCATTAAGAATCTCGAGCAGCTGATTCTGGTCTGAATGCTCCACATAAGAGAAGCAGCAAATGATGCGTTGTCCTCCTGAGAGAGGAAGAGAGCGAGCGAGAGAGGGAGCGGGGAAGACGCTAATAAACTTGCCTGTTACCAGGGCAACCACATCCAGCTTGACAACAGGGGTTGTTAGAGCTGCCCTGTGGGGTTGTGGGTTAGATGGGGGGGTTGGGGGGATTTCTCATATCCACCTCACAGCTCTGCCCCTCCATCCTTTTCTCTTGGGTCTGTGCGATAAGCAACATAAAGAGAACATTACAGTTGGGTCCAGACCGTTTCAGGTCAGAACATCAGATGGACCATTCCACACCTTGCAAAGAAAACACAGCCTCGTTTCCAACACGCTAATGAGACCACAGCTCAGTCCTCTGCCTCTGTTATTTTTGTCCATGAAATGCAGAGGTGATGCACATGTTTCTAAACCGTAAGATGAAATGTGTACTTTTAAATGCAAGTGTTTACTTGGTTGCTTTTGCCTTGCATATGAATGGATACTGTGGCAGATGTGTAATCCATCCCTGCTCTTGTTAGTAGAACCTCCTTTGCATCAAAATGAATCTCCCTTCATTCATATTCCTCCAGACAGCATCAAACATTCAAGTGCCTGTGAGGCTCCAAAAATCAAGAATGCTGCAGAGGATCATCAGGGGCATAAAAAATAGGCCAGGTCATGTGACTTATCACACCCAAATGCAGCAAATCCAGCGAGCTTGGAAAGATATCAAGAAACTGTTTGACTATAGGCATCAAACATTATAATCAGTATAGTCCTGTGCAGCTGAATACGAGATGAATCATGTTGAAAGGCACTTTTGAAAGCACACTTTTGTGAAAACATGTTGAAAGACCTGAAAGAACCATTTTCATGAAGTATAAATATGCTTTTTGACTGGCACTACCATGGCTCCTTATTCTAAAAGGGAAACTATGACCTCTGAAGTGATTAACTGTTTTGCTTTAAACGTCTAATTTTGTGAATTTTGTTAGCGGTTTATAGACTACTGGAGGTTACAATAACACAGATCAAGTGAAATATGTCATTTGTGTGGTTCTTTCTGTTCAGCAAAAATCCAGTTTTTTTTCACCGTTTTGAAATTTAGTGACTCTCTCAAAGTGGTTTAGGTGAAAAACTGCAATACGTACAAAATGCACAGCTGTTTGTTTGTTTGTGGACAGTGTACAAAAAGAAAACTGTACTAAAACAGCAAATAATTGATAGACTTGATTGCTGATATTTGCTTATTCATACATTCATTCATCTTCAGTACTCGCTGTATCCTGGTCAGGGTTGTGTTTGAAAATCAAGAAAATCCTTTCTTTTTTTTCTGTCCAAACAGCGCATGAATGTCTTCTGCGGCTAAGGTCAAATTTATCTAGGTATAGTGTTGAAATATGTGATTTAAGTCTCCTACATAATTTATTTTAAAAGCTTTCCATCACACTCTATTGTACTCATCTTGTGGGAGAAAATGGCTATCGATGTCGAAGTAGTTCTCTGAAGAGAGGATTTAACACAATTGCACAAAAAATATCATGGGTGAAAAACACAAGAAAGGAGTGAACACTCATGTGAAGGTTGTGTGTAAATACCTCTGTGTGTGCTGTTTGATATTCTGTTTAGCACAGCAGGAAACATTCCTAACTCTTCCTGTAATCGCCTTAAACCTGAAATAATACTTTTCCTGTTGAAGAGCAGTTAAGCCGAGAATAGTCGGTGTTACTGCACATGAGGTGGTCGAGTGAATCTTTTCTTTCCTGTTGTGGTTATGTAGCTAATAAAACTGTACAAAGTCATTTGTTGTGTAGACTGTAGTAGTAATAGACTATTATTTAAAAATATTTTTGGAATTTTAGGTGTTTTCTTTTTTGACAACATTACTACTTACTACTTTAAAATTATTATTCCTTTCGCATAGTAACTGTTCAAGAGTGAGTTGATTCCTAATTAATTGCCATGGATAACACTCAGATCTTTTGACCAATTTTAATTTATTTTACATTATTAATTTTTTATTTAAATAAGCTTATTCCAGATATCATTGGCCCAGGACAGTTTCCTCAGTGCTGGTAGTAAGATTTAATGCAAATCACTTGTTTCAGCAGTACCACTCAATTACTTGAAGACTTTTTAATTTTTTTTGTCAATCACACAAGCCTTAAGCAAACTATGATTGGATTGAACTGATAGAAAGGCTACATTAACTCAAGTAACCACTCTCCACTGTGGTGAGGAAAAAAAAGAATCTCAGATGGCTTGCAAGAGCAGAGAACCAGATCAGGTTCTTTTCCTCTCAGCCAACAACTGGAATCTGAGGCATGGGTTCACCTAAACTGGACAACTTAAGATTGACCACAATTTACTCATCTTATAATGCCTACTTCCAGCATGATAATACACCATGTCAAAAAGTCATCTCAAACTGATTCCATGGACCTGATGGTGAGTTCAGTGTACTTCCCAGTTACCGGATCTGAATCCAGTACAGCACCTTTGGGGTGTGGTATAATGGGAGATTCATTTGACAAATCTGCAGCAATTATGTGATTCAGTCATGTCAGCATGGACCAGAATCTCAAAGGAATATTTCTAACACCTTGTGGAGCTTACACCATGAAGAATTGAGGCTCTTCTGAGAGCAAAGAGAGTCCTTCCCAGTAATACTACAGTTATACTACATCTCTGGGGCCTGTGATTGAGTCTCATCACTTCTCATATCATTGCTATGCTGATGACACCCAGCTCTATTTGTCCTTCCAACCTGATGATCCAACCATCTCTGCACGAATCTCTGCTTGCCTGTCTGACATATCAAACTGGATGAGGGAACACCACCTTAAGCTCAAATTGGCTAAAACTGAGTTTCTTGTCATCCCAGCCTGCCCCTCAATCAACCACAACCTCACTGTACAGCTCGGCTCAGCCACACTCAAGCCAACCAGGACAGCCAGGAAGCTTGGGGTGACTCTTGATGACAGCTTGACCTTTACAGACCACATTTCAGCAACTGCATGGTCGTGTAGGTTCATCCTGTACAACATCAAGAAAATCAGACCCTACCTTACCGAACAGGCTACACAGCTACTAGTCCAGGCTCTTGTCATCTCAAAACTGGACTACTGCAACACACTACTCATGGGCCTCGCAGCCAGCTTCATCAAACCCCTTCAGATGATTCATAATGCAGCAGCACGCCTCGTCTTCAACCAGCCCAAAAGAACCCCTGTTACACCCCTCTTCATCTCCCTCCACTGGTTTCCTGTAGATGTCCGTATCAAATCCAAGGCCTTGATACTCACGTACAAGACCTTGTCTGGAACAGCACCCCCCTACCTCAACATTCTCCTTAAGGCTTACGTTCCCTCACGCAATCTGCAATCGGTTAACAACTGACGCTTAGCAGTGCCTACTCAGCGTGTCTCAAGGTCCTTTTCCAGAATCTTCACACTAACCGTCCCTCAGTGGTGGAATGAACTTCCAACCTCAATCCAGACCGCAGAATCTGTCACTATTTTCAAAACACAGCTAAAGTCCCACCTCTTCCGTGAGCACTTAACTAACCTCTAAAATCCACATTATTTAAAAAAACTAAAATAATTACTCTGGCTCTTACACCTGTACTCTGCGCACTTTGCTTCTCTTGAACTCAATTATAAATCTTGCATGGTAGCACTACTCGTATTGTTCTCCGCTTGATATATCTCTTTGCTTGTATTTCCTCGTTTGTAAGTTGCTTTGGATAAAAGCGTCTACTAAATGAATAAATGTAAATGTAATAGTGTATTGTTCCTAATAAAGTGGCCAGTGTGTTTCTTTTCTATTCTGTTATAAAACATTAAACGTTCTGTTACCACCTGTGAATGCTTGATATATGGGAATGATGATTCTGACAGCTTCTCAAAATCCGCATCAACTGATGTTTTTGTTTAGTTGTGTTTGAGCGCTGTAGAAGGCCAGGAGTTCCTGGACTGTTCTCAGCTCCATCTGATCAGCACATTGGATCATGTTTGGGATTTTTTTTCTTTCCATCATTTGCTGGATGTTTAATATAACGCTCATGTTTGATCTCAAACAAGCATTTTTAATATTTTAAACAAAGTTCCCAGATCTGTTTTCAGAGCTATAATCCAGGCTGAATAAATTTGAGATTTGATGTTCTGTCATGATAATGTCTAGTGGCAGTACATTCTCTCTGGCAAATAAATCCAAATTTTTGTATTAATTCAAGCCCACATAGGACACTTTTAAATTTTTTACATTTCTGACTGTTGAAATGCCAAGTGATGGTTTAACAGTTATGGTGTAGTGATAACTGGGCATAATGTCTCTCATGCTTTTGTATTATAATTCTCTCCATGATGTAAACATGTTTGTCTGTGTGATAATTTATAAAGCCTTCAGGGCTCTGAGCTGTGTTGATGGATGAGTGGATAATGAAACAGCGGCAGGTAGTTGTATTGAGCGTTCTGTCTCTCTCTGTGTGTGTGTGTGTGTGTGTGTGTGTGTGTGTGTGTGTGTGTTTGTGCAGGGATTGTGGGACAGAACAGGGCACCTGTGAGGACGAGGCCAAGATTATGTATGCCTGGGCCAGAAATGCTCCACCCACCAAGCTGCCTAAAGGTGATGTCTGTGTTTAGACCATGGTTCATGTCTGTCTCTGTCTTCTTTTTTAGTCTCTCTTTCCATTTGTCAGGCCTTTTACTTCTCTCTGTCTCTTTGTAACTCATATTATCAGTGACCGCAGCGCAGTCAGCTAACTTCTGAGATACTTAATAATCAGAGGATTTACACAGTACTCTGGACCATTGTAATTGCTCTCCAGTGAGACCTCTTATCAACATATCTGTACAGAAAAGAAAGCCACAAGGCAATCGGTTCCTCATCCACCATTTATTTTTTTTATTCCTTAGCTTTCTCTCTCTGTTTATTTCACATACCTATCTGATCTCAATGCAGTTTCTATAACTTTGTGTTATTTTTTACGGGGTGAGGTAGTTGAGACCTGTTCGGAATGGTTTGACCTATCAGGGACCGAGTCCCAGCAGACATAGCTGCTCAGGGTCATAAAGCCATGCAAACACCCCCCATCCACCCCCCACCCCCGCCCCACGCTAAAGTGACAACACAAGGGGGAGAATGCGGTCTTATGTCTCACACGGGATGTAGAGGATAAAGTTAATAAGTATGTGATCTCACGATTCCTCCATTTTTCTCCTTTCTTTCCCACACAGATGTCGGCTTCAGAGTTGGAGGAGATAGCAAGATTACCTACTTTGTGCTGCAAATCCATTATGGTGATGTCAAAAACTTTAGAGGTACGTTGTAGAGGTACCCTTGTCCAATGATCCCAACAGCAGGCTGGAAATCAGTGGCCCAGCTGACACACTGTTGCCGAGGAGTCCTGACAGAAAGCTGGCTCAGTGCTGCTGTTTCACAGCCAAGTAGTAATGAGAAAACATTGATAAAGTAGATGAAACAAATTTCTCCTGGCACATTATTAGTCCTTGATTGAATTCATCTGAACGGTTTATATGGTATATTTTCTACTTACATTTTAATGGTTTACAGAAACATGGTAGTGTGGGTTGTATACATTCTGGAATGTTAATAATCACTTAATACTTGTGATAATATATTGAAAAATAGAACTATATTTTAAAATAAGCTCACACACACAAAAAAATAAAATTAGTAGAATCCTTGTTGTAAAATGTCCCACACTGTAAAACTTGTCAGTTGTTGGGCAGACTTGTTCCAGGATAAAACCTGTCGGGTGCATGGAGCAAAATCTGTATGGACCTTGCTCAACATGCATTTGACTAGCCTGCAAAATAAAGGGACTGGACCTCAGTCCAATAGAAAATGTGGAAACACTAAAATAGGCACCCTAAAAACTAATTAAATTGCATAGCGTAGCATAACGAAGTTTTAAGGAAGAAATGACACATGGACTCTACTTAAAATAAACCCAAAAAAGAAATAATAAAATAAATCCAGATTGTGTGAATATACAAATTGGAATCGCCCCCGCACCTACACCCCCCCCCCCCCTTTTTTTTTTTTTGTAAACCTGTTTTGCCTGAGCATTTTCTTTTTTTCTTTTTTTCCCTTATTTGGTCTTGGTCAGTTCCCACCCACCAGCTCTCTCTTGTCATATAACTGCTACCAACCAGGGAGGGTGAAGGCTAACAACTAGTTCCTCAAAGACACGTAAAGCCAGCCAGACACATATTTTCGAACTGCTCATGCTGCATTACAGGCTGGCGTAAAAACAGTGTAGCACACTCTGAGGAAAGCGCCATCTGCCTTCTTCCGCATACAGCTGCATCTCAAAAAATTAGAATATCGTGGAAAAGTTTTGGGGGTTTTCTTTCATATATTCTAGATTCATTACATATGAAGTGAGATATTTCAAGACTTTTTTTTTTTTTTTAATGTTGATGATTACAGATGCTTACAGCTCATGGAAATCAAAAATCCAGTATCTCAAAATATTACAATAAAGAATTTATAATGCAGAAATGTCAACCTTCTGAAAAGTCCAGTTCCAGTGTAATAGCTCCAGAGAAACTTCTGACAATGCTGAGCTATTTTTTAACATTTCACCTAGTATTTGACTTCTGGATAATTTAAGAAAATAAATTTTGAACAGCTTCTGGGGAAAAACTGCTGACCTATTCATTATTCTCTCAACCTGCACTTTAAGATTGAGGGTTTTGCCCAGTGTCGTCAACGTCTGATTTTATTTTATTAAATCATTTTTAGTGAAGGAAACTAACAAAATCCAACAAAGGTCACTTTTTTTTATTTCAGCCCGATCTTGCTTAGCAAAGCCAAAAAATAATGAGATGAATTTCAGGATGAATGGGTTGGGCTGATTGTGTCTTGTCTTGGTTTCAGATCACCACAAAGACTGCTCAGGACTTACTCTAAGAATGACTTCCAAACCGTAAGTTTCGAATCCCCATCACTTTTCTTAATGCTGTTATTGATTCTTTGCATGACTCCATTTGTAAAATTGTTCAGTTTCAGAATTCCCTCCGGGTTTACAAACTTGTAAATTTATGTTGCATTAGTATGATTATTTAATTGGAAGTAATAATGAGCTTGGTAAACGTCTGAATTTGATTCATTTAAGCAGTTGTTTTCCTACAAACTACCCATGTATATTAACGGATGTTGTATTGGCTGTTAGATCCATCAACCTAAGGCTGTTTTTTCTTTCTTTCCATAAAACATGTAATTATGGGCCTTGCATCAATTATCAGGGTGTTGTGGCAATAATTGGACATTCCCTGTGAAAATGAATGAAGTACCAATTTAAATAGGTAGAAAAAACAATTTGGGTTTAAATGCTTCATCCCACATCTAGTGCTAAGACTCATGTCTGCTCTAGAACTGGCATTTTTAAAATAACACACGTACAAGGGTGAATTGCTAATTGATCAGTAGTGGCACAGCAGCTGTAGTTAGAGCAGAGTGACATTATTACTGAAACGGATTATTGATTTGAGTTCAGCGGGTCGCCTCAGTCCTGGTCTCACCGCTGCTGTGTATGATGCCAATGGATGGTTGATGGATGTGGCTGAACTTCGATTGTGAGCTCTGCTTCAACTTTTCTTGCTCTTGTTTGTGCTTTGCTTGCACGCTCAGGCCCATCAGTTTATAGGAACACAGAACAGAAATAGACCTGTTGTTTTTCCGCACACCTGTCACTCCAGACCCACATTCTTTTAATAAATGGTTTCAGAAACCTGTGGGATGCAGAAAGATTTAGCAGAGCCGAACAAATCCACGTGCAAAAAGCTCAGCGTAATCATGACGCCCCTTGTGGGATTACAGTCTCACAAATTGAAGTATGTAAATCCTTGATAATAGGACGGATGAATGCTATTTTGGAAGAAATCGGGTTGTTTTTTTCAAGTTTCAGAGTTTAGATGATTAAATGCTTAATGTAGTGAAGTGATGAGATTTAGAGGAGAATCTGATGTCATTTTGCATTTTCTGTCCAGACAGCCCTTTTTAGCAGGCATGTACCTGATGTTGTCCGTAGACACCGTCATCCCTCCAGGAAAGACAGGTATACTAAGGAGCTGCCTCGCAATCTGACACTGTTTATATCTTGATGGAATCCATTTAAGATGGTATCAAACCATCAAACACACACGTAACCTGGTTACTTCAGTTTTTTTAAATGGGCAATTCTCACGGTTTTAAAGCTTCCTGTTCATTGTTGTGTACTAATGGCCATGTCTCGTTAAGAGCAGTTTTTTGAAGTACAAAATCCTTTACTGTTCAATTAATGCAATGCCATGGTATGTCAGTAATTGAAATCCTGGAGTGTTGCATTTGTTAATTTACAGTAACCAACGCTGACATCGCTTGCTCTTACTTATCATACCCGATGTACCCGTTTGCCTTCAGAACCCACACGCATCGCCTTGGTGAGTTCGTAATTTTCTTCTCATTATACTTTGAAATAGAAATGAATTAATTTTCAAAGATTGCTCAAAAATATTTTCATGTGTGTTTCAGGTAAAGTTGTTAGTGGTTACAGAATTCGAAACGGACAGTGGACGTTGATTGGGCGGCAGTCTCCACAGTTACCACAGGTACTCCTAAACGTACATGTAGTATCCTGCTCTACTTAAGTTACTCATTCTAATCACATTTCCTTTGGTAATATTCCAGCCTAATCTCGGATCTGTAGTGTATGTGCGTTCATCATGAATAAGAATTTTCACAGCTTTCCCTGTGCTGAGAAAGAATGGAAAATATGTTTACTCATAATACATTTAATATGCAAGTTGTTAATATGCAGTTGTTGGGGCAGTCAATAAACATTTAAAATTCATGACTCGATGATGTGAATTCAAAACTGTAGCTGTTACACTAACAGTGCACTTCACACCAAAGGTGTTCTTATCCAACTTTCAGACAAAGAGCAGTACAGCTCAAAATGTCATTCCAGTTACTTTCCTGAACGTTTTGTGATTTCTATGCTCTATGCTCAGACCCACACAGCTACATAGGTAAAGCAATACCACAAATCACCTTGGCAACAACCCATGCAACATACAACCACACCCACACATGCAGTTTCCTCTGAAAAGTTGCCTATTTCTGAAAGAGCAAATCATACAGATATAGAGCTTAATTTATAAATAGCTTTCACTAAAGATTTAATGGCGGTTTGATCCTGATCTCGGGTTTGTGTGGCGTTTCTGTGCATGTTCTCCCTGTGTCCACGTGGGTTTCTTCAGGGATTTCCGGTTCCTTCCCTCCTCAAAATAGATGCTAGTAGGTGGACGAGCTATGCTAAATTCCTCCTATGTGTGAACGTGTGGGCGTAGTAAGCTAGCATCAGATCCAGAGTGTATTCCTGCCTAATGCCCAGTGTAACCAGGACAGAAACCGGATCCAAGTAAAATAAAGCACTTGATGAAGATGAATGAATGAAAAATTCATGATTGATGTATATCGACTTTCCCAACTTCTGCCTCGACTTCCTTTATAAGTGACTTTTGAGTAAAAAGTAGGCAGTCTAGCCCATTGATACGTTCCGCCCCTGATATTGAGACATTTCCAGTTCGTGGCAGATGGCTTGTCTCTCTGAGTTAAAGGCCAGGATTAAATGTCATGTGCAGGCCATGCTGAGACATTACACTTCCTTCCATGCAGCGTCGTAGCTTAGCCACAGCAGGATACAGCAGCTGAGCCGAGCCATAAGCACATAACAACATTAGACGGATTAGAAACACGAAGAGGCTCTTTTGTTCTGTCAGTACATACTGCAGCTCAGTGACACATAAAACATCTGCTTTTTTTCTTCTTAAAGAGTTTGCTTGCAGTCCAAGGTGAGTTTGTTTAGTTTTATATGTACCTGGGCAATTATGCTGGATGAAAGATTGCACAGTATGACTCATTTGCTCTGCACTGCAGTTTCATGACTGAATTCCTTTATTGCAAGAAAAACACTGTTGGCCGTTCCTTCCTAATAATTGTTCACATGGTCTACTAGAACATACAGCGCTTTTTAGAAATGATATCATTTAGAGAAATGGAGTGGGACATGCTGGATGTGGGACTGTCCCTGCAAATGTTGCTACTATTGATTTGAGGAAAACCCATCAGTACTACATAGATGACATGATGGGTTTCTTGACAGTTCTGCCCCTTTCACTCTAGCTTATATTAAGTCAGACAAAATATATTACACATGGTAGGATAAGACCCTTCACCAATGACTTCATGGTGCAGAGGGTGTTTAGTGTCAGATAAATCTGCTAAAGGCTTGATAGGCTTGATTATAATCTGCTGTTATGTGAGATCATATTTGAAATTCACGTTTCATTCCCATTACTTGCATGTGATCATCAAATCATATATATAAAAAAAAAAAAAAAACAAGCCTGAGAGTTGGGAACAAAAGAGCAGGAGTTAAAATAAATTTTTTTAATGCCCTTGAGCCAGCAGGCTTTGTGACAGAGACTCTGACTTGATCCACTATTCCACTATTATTCACATAATGACCACTTGCTCTGTGCCAGAGAAACATGGACCAGACCTAAAAATGTAAAATGTAATTTTAAATATTCAGTAGAGTTAAAATGCTTCCACTTAATGTCACACGTTTTCGTAGGCTTGCAGTCATGGCTAGAAGCTCACTGAAAAACACTGTAGAAATGTAAATTCCCTGTATTTTAGGTTCACTCTTTGAATTTACACGATGATTGTGTTAGGGCGTCCACCACTGTTTCAAGTAAAGGTGGGTGCCTAGCAGATGGAGAGCTGTTCCAGTTCTGGCCTAAATATTTGTCTGTGCTACTCAAGGAAGTCTTAACCAACGTTAGGTTCCCAAGGTGAACCAAGAGGTGAAACAGACCTCCCTATTTTTATTACACAAAACAGGATGCATAGAGTATTTACAGCAGTACACAGCCCATTGGTGCTTAATTTCTCTTGCCCCTGATTTTCTGTGATTTTCCTTGGCCGACCAAAACGTCTTTTCACAGAGCTCTGACTCCAACAATATGAAAAGAATTTCATTCAGTAGGCCCTTAAATTAATCTTACCTCAACCATGAAATTGCCTTTACCTTTACAGAAGAGTTTCTTTTCTAGTTTAGTTTAGAAAAGATGCACTATGCTTACTAAAAAATCCAGCCATTTCATATTTCTCTTCTCTTTATTTCCAGTTTTCAGAACTCTATGTTGTCTGTATGGATATAATTGTAAAAACATCGTGAATAGTGAGTAGTCAGTCTGTGCCTCAGTCATGCCTGTTCCCCAAGAATAAGTAGCAGCTGTGTGTTTGTTCCAGGCCTTTTATCCAACCAGCAATGCCATTGATGTAAGATACGGAGACACGCTGGCTGCTCGCTGCGTTTTCACAGGAGAGGGAAAGACCTCTAAAACACACATCGGGTGAGTTTAAGCCAGATTGAGTAATTTTGTAAATTCCTTTCTCTTTCGTTCAGTCATTTCATATACAGTGCTGTGGAAAAAGTATTTGCCCCACCATGATTTCTTCTGTTTTTGTGTATATCTCATACTAAATTGTTTGAGAAATTAAAACAAATTCTAAGATTAAAACAAAGGCAACCTGAGTAAACACAAAATGCATTTTTTAAATGATAATGTAATTTATTGAAGCAAAAAAGTTATCCAATACCAACTGGGCCTGTGTGAAAATGTATTTTGCCCCTGTAGTTACTAGTTCCCCAAATCTATGAAAATGCATTCATAATGGGGTTGAGCTGGATTAGATGCAACCAGACCTGATTACTGCAAACCCTGTTCAATCAAATCAACACTTAAATAGAACTTTTTCAACATCATGAAGTTGGTTAAAAAGTCTTACCCAGTAACACACTGTGTCAGCATTGAAAGAAATTCCAGAAATGATGAGGAAGAATGTGATTTAAATACATCAGTCTGGGAAGGGTTACAAAGCTATTTTAAAGGCTATGGGACTCCAAAGAACCACAGTGAGAGCCATTATCTCTCAATGGAAAAACTCAGCATAGTAGTGAACCTTCCCAGACGTGGTCGACCTTCCAAAATTCCTCCAAGAGCACAGCAGCTACTCATCCAGGATATCACAAAAGAACCAAGGACAACATTAAAGGACCTACAGACCTCTCTTGCATCAATAAAGATCACTGTTCATGACTCCACTATCAGAAAGACACTGGGCAAAAATGGCTTCCATGGAAGAGTGGAGAGGCGAAAACCACTTCTAACCCAGAAGAACATTAAGGCTCGACTGAATTTCGCCAAAACACACCTTGATGATCCTCTATCCTCCAGTTATCGGAAGCATTTTGTTGCAGTAATCGCTGCTAAATGCGACACAACCAGATTTTAAGATTTTAAGGGGGCAATTAGTATTTCAAATGAGTGATAGGTGTTGGATAACTTCAATAAAAAATAAAAACTGTATTGTGTGTTTACTCAGGTTGCCTTTGTTTTATGTTGTGTTTCGTTTGAAGATCTAAAGCTATTTAGTATGAGATATACACAAAAACAGAAGAAATCAAATACTTTTTCACAGCACTGTAATAGCACCATATTTAAATAGATAATGTCATTTCTGTGATGAGTTAATCCACGGTCCACACCAACCATATTTTTTTTTGTTTCACCAGCTTTCCTTGTAAATGAGAATGTGAGTAGGTTTAAAGGGTGGAGAGTGTGTGTGTAGTTGAGGCGTGTTTTCATCTCCTCCATACTCTGAGTGCTGTTGGACTCCTGTCTTGAGATTCACATCAGCCAAGTGTGTGACAGGTGGTCATTAGTGCTGCTCGCTGCCCTGCCCAGTGTGGCTCCCTGTCACAGCTCCTCCTTGGTTATTGCGTGTGTGTTCATTGTGTGCGTGTATGTGTTCAGTGTGTGTTCAGTGTGTGCGTGTGCGCTGTAGTGTGTTTTGCAGAATCGTCAAGCACAAAAGAAAGTTGTCTCCAGGGTAACATGCATTTTTCATGATTCTCTTTTGTGACTGGGTCCACATGTGTGTGTGTGTGTGTGGGGTGTGTTACTTGGGTCTGCCTCCCCATTCCTGTTGCCATGGTGATTTGGGATGTGCATGATTGCGACGTCAGAGTGCCATATAACGCATCCCATGGGAAGCAACCCAGAGTACCAGTCCCCACGCACACACACGCATACGCGCACACACACGCATACACACACACACACACACACATATATACACAGACACATATACACACACACACACACACACACACACACACACACACACACACAAATTCACACGTCATCTCCTCTTAGCGAAGACATGATTTATTTAAATGGCAGTGAGCAGAGTGAGAAGTGAAGAAGTGACAAACTTATACAAACATGATTCAAAGTCTGTTGCCGTTCCTTGAACTCAGTTTAAATACTATTTATATGGGATAAGATTTTCAGATATATGCCTGTTATGTAATGTTGCTAGAGGAGGTCTGTAGGGTAAATCACAGTGACGGGTGTGTCACACGAAAAATTCCATGCCTACTACATACACCTCATTATAATACAGACGGATTGTGGCCATGCTTGTGACCATGTGACTTGCGTTGGGTCATTAGTAGGTCACATGACCATAGCATGTATGTTCTCTGTACCTCTGGTAGGAACTCAGTAACTTATCTAAAAGCATGTGAATCTCACTCCTCTGACAAATTCTTTTAAATCTTGAATATATTTTATTTTAAATTTGGTTTTGGTTATGTTTCGAGAAAAAAAAAAAAGGCTCCCTGGAGTGTCTTTATACTGATGAAAAAGAGCAAAACCTATTTCCTCTTTGCTCGGTAAAATACTGTGTAATCTTTCCAGATGAGTATGGACATGTTCCGTTAAAAAAACAAAAACAAAAACAAAACACGACTGATGTGACATTCAGACGGGATTAAAGTCCAGAGAGTAAAAACAAGCCCAGGCCGAATATGGCTTTATTCATACTATAAAGTGATTGATTGATTTCATGCTGATGTATGTGTGATGGATATTCAATCTCCTTTTTCCCAGTGGTACTTCCAATGACGAGATGTGTAACTTCTACATCATGTACTACATGGACAGCAAGCGTGCTTTGCCTTACATGGATTGCATGGACCACGGCAGCAGCAGTCTTTTCAGAGACATTCCTGCCGAAGCCAATGTCCCCATTGCCATCACCCCAGACCAAATGATGTCTATGATGCATGGCTCAGAGCATAAAGGTACACACTCCCATCTGTGTTAAACTCTCGTTTACTTTTTCCTTCTTTTTGCTAATTTTAGTAGTAGCTTATTCCTACACATGAGCTAGTTCCCTTATGTCCGGACAGCTACCAGGCTGAGAGGCTAATGACACCGTGAAGTCCGTCCTACCCACACATAGAGTTTCTGAACAATAGGATGAGACACTCCACAAGGGACTTTGTCAAGGTCTAAAAACAATCTTGAACAAGTAAAGTGACCCCCAGAATTGTTGCCACCCTTCCTGAAAATCATTGTTGAAAATGAAGATTACACACAATGATTCAATAGTAAACAGTAGTAGATATTATTTATATTTGTTTTAAAAATCTATATACCTCTCAAAGATATGTGCCAAAATTATTAACACCCCAAGGAAAATTTTTTATATATTTTATATATAATCAATCCCCAGGAACTCCTTCATGTCCTGTGTCCCTGGGATATAAATAAGAGGTTGCACAAACATAAAATCCCTTTACCGTCTATTACCATGGGAAACCAACAAAGAATTTAAATACAAAATAGACATAAGGTTAATGACATGCACAAATAATGGTCATAAAAATATGTAAGCAATTAAAATACAATTAAGCGCAATTAGGGCTCTAACAATAAGTTTCACATGTCTGAAACAGTTGTAGATTGGTTAGGAATTGGATCCATGAGCACACTGTTTCCCTTATACAGTGAGGAGGACAGTGAAGGATGGGGGAAAAAGAGCCTGAAGATCACAGTTTTAGAATTGCACAGTTTGGTTCATTGTTGTTTTTGTCAAGTTTCAAAATCAATTGTTAACTACCACTTTCATAACAGCAAGCTGTTTGGAAGTGTTGCAAGAAAGAAGCCTTCCCTGAAAACATCTCACTAAATGCAGCTGTTGAATTTCAACAAGTGCCATTAGAGCTACTGTTGGCACCGTGTTGTGTATAGATGAGACCAAAATCACATTGTTCATACACACTGTCGGCATGTAGAGTATGGAGGTGGATCAGTGAAGCTTTGGGGCTGTTTTGTAGCTGCTGGTTCAGGGGTTCTTGTGAAGATTGATGGAATCATGAATTCTGTTAAAGACCAGGAGATCCGTACTTGGCCATAGATAGAGCTTTCAACAAGATGATTAACCAAACATACGTAGAAACACAAAATCAGTGTCTTGCAATGATTATCTCAGTTTCTGGATTTGAATCCTGCTGAAAACCTGTGGTGTGAATTGAACCAGCTCAAAGTGGACAAAGTGCCTCCAACATTGTTCGACATTAGAGGACAGGGTTTAGTGCAGTTATTCTCTATGGGGCTTCACAAAATAGTAATTTTACTGGTGCCGATCATTTTGAAAATAGTGTGTTGTAGACAAAAATTGCACTTCTTTGTTCTATTTTTGAAAATAACGATACAAGCACCTGTATACACAAACCTGTTACTCTTTTTATGCATTAATTTATGCTCTTTTTCCATCAAGGGTGCCAATAATTCTGAAGTTAACTGTAGGTGTCAGAATGTTTTTCAGGCAGGAAGCAAAAAGCAAGCCCTTGTTAATTTTGAATGTCCGTGTATCCCTTTTTTTCTTTTTCTTTCTTTCTTTTTTTTTTTTTTTTTAGGAAAATACATTTGAAATACATTTCAAAGATGTAAATCTCGTTAAACAGCATACTCCCGAAAGCAGATTTTGAACGTTCACTCTGCGGTTGCCTACGAATAATTCCTGCTCTGATTTCATTACATGCGAATCAGTAATCATTTCTAGGTCATTTGATGGTTTCTCTCTCCTCGTTTTCAAAGACGGCGAAGATGACGCCGCGCTCCAGCAACCGAAGAGGGAGGAGGAGGAGGTTCTGGATCAGGGTGAGTAGACCACGAGAGTGATGACAAATTACTGTGCTAATGAGAAACCGAGCCTGCTGATGATCATAGATTGCACTGTAACACATCATTATGCCCTCTGTTAAAAAGAATAATAAAAACCCCAGAAAAAGTCTGGTTTTAGTAGCATCTCGGAGAATCAGGTGTACAGTACCATCACAAGGTGCAATTAGAAACAAAGTAGATAAATGATTCTGCAGTGTCTGTTAGCGGTTATTCTGCGGCGCAGCTCTCGTTAGTTCTAGTGGTTCTCCTTTCTGCCTGCAGGCTATAAACCGAGTTTAAGTGACTAAAGATATCACATTTTTTATGTTCAAGGTTGATGTTTGAAGCTGTGTTGCCCTGGTAACCGCTCTGTTGTGTGAGGATGCAGGAACTCTCCCCAAGGAGCTTCTGTTTTGATTTTATTTTGCTTGTACTCTGAGGTGAATCGTGACAGATTGGTGTCATGTTCACTGTTGAGCTTCTCTAAACCTAGTTGTGTGTAAAGATTCAGCTGCTGGGTTTAAGCATCAATTTGAGGATAAGGGATGAGCAAGTAAAGAGTAAAGGCTCTCTTTTTATCTTTTTTTTTTGTTGTTTTAAATTCTTACTACTTCACTTTGTGTTTTTTTTTTCTGTCTCTGTTTCCCAGATGAGCTAAAGATAACTAGAGATAAGAGTGGCATGAATATAAATCAGGGCAGTGCGCTTTGATGTTGTGAAGCTGGCATCTGCATTGTTAACTGCTTTTTTTATCCTTTAATCCTCGCACACCTGCTGAGAGCTCGCTCCAGGCCGAGAACACGACGGCATCACCGTGTAATCAGCATAACAGAGAAGACTTCTGATTGCTTGTTGCTAATGCGGCAGAAACTCAAGGGCGATGCCGCTGAAGCAGAATATACGATGAAGTGAATGTACTACAACATGGAGGCATATTTTTAACACTACTACTACTACTAAGCTATTTACATGTTAACTGGGTTATAGAGATACAATAGTGACACCAGTTAGACAAATAATATTATGCTTTTAGTAACCATTGTCTACTAAAATGTGCAAGTTGTTTAGACTTGGGTCATGTATCATGACATCACCTTGAACTGGGGTGCAGCTTATTTGATTGACAAGCTGTTAAAATGCATCATTGCTCTCATCTGGGGAAAAAAAAGGTCACATGTTCAGTGGGAGGACAGCATTGTGTGTAATTTGCAACCATAAAAGTCGCCAAATAAATATTTATCAGCAAAGTGACTGATTTACATAAACCGCCAGTAACCTTGAGGTAGGATTAAAATGACAGATTGTGTAAATTGAATGAAAGCGTGTAGTGTTTATCAATGCTGTGTGACTACACAGTTGATTTACTAGTTTAATTGCTTACATATACAATGAAAATTACCATAAAATTGTAAAGAATCTACATTTCTCAAACTCCAGTTATTGACTGACTCATCTAGACTATGAATAATGTTTTGTTATGAGTTTGTATAAGTGTATATAAACTCTTGATCGAGTTATTGCCAAAACATGTGTTTTCTAGTGGTCTGATTATTTTGTACATGACACTTTATACTTTTTTCCTGCCCATGATTGTCACAGTATTAAGTCAAGGAGTATTAAGTCAAAAGAGGGCATAACAGGAGTAAAAATGGTTAAAGTGGTGTTCACTGGTGTTGCCAAAGTTGTTGTTCATCGTTTCTTAATTCAGGGATGTGCTTAACAGTCATGACGGTTAATCCAAATGTTATTGTTTAACAGTAGCCTCAATTTTGAATCCCTCACACATACGGATTAGAGTCGCCTCCTGACTTCAGTAATTTCAGATGATCTGTGGCAAATGGCGTGTGATAAACTGTGCTGTCGTTATCACTAAAGGAGAATGTGCCTACCCTTGGAGGGCAGAGAACGTGCTGGCTGGTCGATTGGTAGAATGGGGCCAGACTGTGCTCAGGTGTTTATAAACCATCACACTTCACTACTGGCCCTTGTGAGAGTCATCCTCCATTTGTGATGCATGTTTTTCTAGTAAAATGCTCCATTTCTTATCAGCAGCAGGAGAGAGAGGCCTGGTACAGTACATGCCAAGCAACATGACAGACAAAATGTTAACTGGGAATATTAAAGAAGTTTCTAGTGGATTATAAGATTGTGCTAGAAACTGTGGAAATGTTTGAATGTCAATACTGAGATTAAAGGCCCCTACTGGCATGAAAGCCTTTCACAGTTATGAGTCATTTGGTTATGGAAATGAGATTGGGTTTCGGATTTTAGCTTGCTTTGTGCCATCACTGAAGATCATATTTTCTTCAGAAATCAGGTTTGCTTGGTGGCAAGTGACACTAACAAACTAAAGAAGCTTAATAATTAAGCTTTCCAACTGGTAATTATGGCATGACTAGTCATTTTCACTGCCACGCCAGCCATGCCATATTTAATTGCCTGTAGCTGTATTTAAGTTGGGACACTGGTGGAGCTAAAAAAAAATAAAAAATTAAAATAAAAATTCCGCTTCCCATTGATCAGTCAAATGCAATCATCACACACTTTCTGTTCTCTACCAGCAAAAAAAATCAGTTCTGCTGTGACAGTCTGCCAAAGTTTCAGCTGCTTTTCAAACGTCTTTCTGGTAGATTTAAAAAACATATTTTTATTTATTTTCCCACAGTAATGTTTATTTCTTGCTATTTATCTTGATTTCACATAAAGTTGACTGTGTTTTATGTGCTAGATTTAAGCGCAAATAGCTTCCTATTCACTTTGTTTATGCCCTAAATATTGTAGAATGGAATATACTGGATATTCAGCTGTACACCTCACCTAGTGCTCTGCATGCATAGTGTGGAACGTCATTTGCTCTTCGTCCACAGAAAAGGTGCAGATCTCGCTCTCCTGTATCTTAACATTCTCTGTTAATGATTGCACTTCTTGGCATTTTCCCCTAAAGTATTAGCATTCACTGCAGTTGGTGCATGCGCTGCTATTAAAACAAATGTGTTCTGTCTCCTGCTCAGTAGTTGATCCTCTGAAGGAGAACCGCAGCAGCGCCATACACAATTTAACATCAAATGAGATGTGCCTACTTTGATTTTCAAATCTTTTAATTTTTGAGTTGAAGTCACCTCCCAAATGCCTCCAGAGAGTTAGTTCTGTAGGTAGTGTTATGCAATGGGACAGACAGAATACTGATGGTCTTTGGTTTTGATTTGTTGCTGCGCTGAGCCGCAGTGTTCCGTGGAGAAGTGCTATGAATATGTTGATCTTCAACCCAGTGGCTGGAAAAAAAATCCCAAAAATAAAAACCAACTACAACAAAAAAGATCTTTATGTGTACATTTACCCTCCCAGACCAGTAGTGCAGACAGCAAAGCTAGTGGAACATTACTAAAAACAAAAAGTTGCACCATCTTAAAAAGTTGCATAAGAGATTTAGAGCCAAATTGCTGTTGTTATTTTGCTGACACCCTGCGCAGATCCCCACCTACATACCCAGTGTCTCTTGTGCTCACGGTCACCGTCTGAGTCACACACTGCTAAAACACTTCAGTCGCAGTGGGCAGAAAAATAATTGTGAGACTCAGTCTGCAAATGAGACCTTGCCCAATGCTTACACAATCCAAGAGATTCTCTTTGTGCTTTGATTACACTGTGGATTTTTCTACATGTAGAGTAAATGCTGTCACTCTTCTGCTACAGTGTTTGAACAGGCCATACTGTAAGCAGACACACTAAGCCATTCAGCCATCAGCAAATCCATAAGTCAGCCAAGCCCTAATCTACTTTGTTCATGGTTGATACAACGGATAATACTTTTGATTTATATAGCTGCATGTTAGAAATCATTATCAGGGGTTGTATGCAGTGCTGAGGATATGGGTTAACAGTATTAAATAAGCAACACCAAACAGTGAATTGGACGAAAATGTTGAGCAGCACACACACACACACACACACACACACACATATATATTATATTACCGGAGATCAAATCCTAACTAGTTTAACACGTCACACCAGCGAGGTGTTAGCCTGGATTTTGTTAGGCGTGCATTGCTAAAAGGCTTCTTCTCACTTCCCATATGTTTCGCTGCCAAACAGATTTGCTCTGTTGCCATGGCTCCTCCAAACCAAAGAGTCCCTGACTGTAAGCTTGACAGCTTCATTGGTCAGCAAAAGTGAGTTTTCACTCTGCCTCCATTGGCTGCCATCTATACATCTTACTGTGACCCTGTATATTCCCCTTGATCAATGCACATACTGAAGTCATTTCAGAATTTACTGTGTCAAGTATTGGAATGTCCTTCAACCACAACGAAACTGTGCACACTCAGAATTGGTTCTTCCAGCAGCTGCATCTTATTTCACTTCTTTTGTTACATTACTCTAGACAAAAACCCATATGGTTTCCTAAACCAAATAAAGTGGTTAATAAACTCTGAAGATTGCTGTTTGCTCTAACACTAACAGGTCGGTACAAAAGCCTGGACAAAACCGGCTTAAAAGAATGCATTCCTGAGATTTGCACTAATTCAGTCAGCGTCTTGCTTTCACAGTGGTGATGAATCAAATATGCTAAGTAATCTCTAAGGATTAGAATAGATGCAAGCCCATCTGCCTCTTGCTTTGTTATTGCCCTGCACATCCTCATAAGCCTTTCACAGAACAGAATTACTGATGAACTAATAGAAGCTACTATGGTGTTATTGTGCACAAGAAATGTGCTTTTGGCTATCTTTTGTGACTACTTTGCAGCTACACACATTGGTTCTTTTGTCAGATATCATTTAGGTTCTTCATATCACTGCAACAGCAATTAATGTGTCAGTGTCATGTCTTTTCTCTGCTGTCCACCATTCAAACAAAGCTTGGCCTTTGGTGGTCCTGTGATCACTTTCCACTGATAAATGGGTAGACAGGGGTTGATGAATCGGAAACAGTCTTTCAGGACTCGGGCCTTGTTCAGACTTGGAATTTAGATCCATCTCAGGTGATTGGATCCAAAGTGGACAGCGCTAAATACATTTGTACTGGGACAGCCATGTGTCCTGATGCATCCTGGCAACATTAAAAGCCGCCTAATCACCAGTGTCACCAGATTCATGGTTTTCATGTGGAATTGAGCTGCTTTTGATCCATCCAGCCATACTCTTGATACTAGGGATTTGATGGTAATTTGACGGAAATTTTCCCACCGGTTAATCGGTGTGTGACAACACCGGTGATACCGGTATCACTTATAAATGCCCATGTGGCTGTGCGCATTTTACTTTCGCTTTCAAATTAACGGAAATTCAGGGGCAGCAATTGCTTGAATGGTGGGTTCATTATTATTATTCTTATTGGAAAAACTCAACAACAGCAAAACAGTACAATGACAAACTCGCTTATGTTAAACATAGAACTTTTGAAACCAAATCTTCTGTCATCGTCTTGTCAGTCAGCTCGCCTCACTCTTATGTGATAAATGAAATCTGATCTGTGCTGCGACTCTGACTCATTCGGGTCATGCTGAATTGAGCAGACGCGTTCAGTTTTTAATTGTAGCATCCGTTTTATAACTGAACTAAATGATTTTTATTATTCTAAAAAAGCAAAACGATGGTGGGGGCGGTGCCACGGTGGGAAAGTGATGTAATTGGTGTGCCACCGAACACGTGTAACACCGGGAACACCGACTATCGCAGCAAGCCTATTTAATAAAGGGGTTGATTTGGGGCACTTTACATTATATTAATTCTCTATATTATAATGTGCCTTCCAGCCATGCAAAGTCTCCTCTCAGTTGCAGTCTTCTTTCCATTCTCAACATGAGCTCTGCCCATTACTGTATGATTTTTTTTTTCCCCTCTAATTTTCAAATTAAAATGTTTTCAAAAATAATCATGAATAGACTTGATTTAACCCAGAAATAATAATAATGATCACCCATAGCTTGGCTCATAAAGAACCAACCTGTGGGTTATTAAATAAACCCATTATTGGGTTCTACACATAACCCTACAGTGTTCGGTCAGTTAACATAGTGTGTTGTATTATATTTCTATGTTATATAAATTGACAAATTGGGTTATATTTAACCCAGTGTTTAAATAGTGTGTTTTTAAGTTCTTTTGGTATTGACTAGTATTTGTGGGTATGGTTTGGAAGTGATATTGGTATGCTTCTGGAAGATTTGGCAACCTTATTACTAACTAAATATGATCATAGGTTGTCTGCGGAGACTTATTCAAGATGTATGAAAATACCAGGTGTGAACAGGTACAGTGGGATCTAAAAAGTCTACACAGCCCCTGTCGAAATTAGAATTCTTATTATTATTTTAAATAAAACCAAGATAATCTATGTCCGAGCATCTTTTGCTTGTAATACAGCACTCTTTTGGGTACGAGTCTTATCAAGTAAGCACATCTTGATTTGACAATTTTATGCCACTCTTCCTTGCAAAAATGCTCCAGGTCTATCAAATTGCCATTCCTGGGCCTTTATAAAACATTGATTATCTACTTCTGAAGCCATTCCTTTATTGAGTTGGACTTGTGCTTTTGGTCGTTATCATGCTGGAAAGTGCTTGTTCGCTGTCTAACAAAGGTGTGCAGGTTTTGTGCCAAAATAGATTGGTATTTGGCACCATCATTGATTCAAGTTGAAGAGAAGTAGCCCCATAGCATTATTCCATCATAATTGCTTCATTGATGACAGGTGTATGATTAATTACTTTTGAACACGAGTTTCAATGTGATTGGTTAATTCTGAGCACAATAACATGTTTGTTTCTTTTTGGTTCGTATATCACATTCAAAGTTTTAACAGGGCTGTATAGCCTTTTTATATCCACTATATCTGTCTCTACTGTCCTTTTGTATCACCTGAGATGGATATTAATACCAAGTGTGAAAGTGGCCATAGATTCACTTGTAATGGAACCACTAGCGGCATTTAAATTAGATTTCCCGTTGAAGTTTAAATCATAAAATGGAACAAGGTGGAGAAGAGTCATGTAAGTCTTTCACTTTAATCAGGCTATGGGAGAAGTTCGAAATCCTTGAATCAAGCTTTCAAATAGATTAGATGATGCAATTCTTTACCCTTCCCCTCGTTTAATGGACGGCTAAGGTCCTCCTACAGTTCAGAAAGACTAATATATATATATATATACACACACACACACACACACACACACACACACACACACAGTGCATCC
>JANDJT010000060.1:8043013-8063507 GCA_024331685.1 Stegophilus panzeri | reverse complement strand
TCTGTAAAGCTGCTTTGAGACAGTGTCTATTGTAAAAAGCGCTATACAAATAAAATTGAATTGAATTGAATTGAATATATACAGCATGTAGCACGTCTGTTCAAGCTTGGGCATTTTCTTTACTCATTTCGACTCTTCTCTTCTGCATATACAGTAGTTGATGTAAAAACACCAGGGGTATGTGTGTAATGTAAAAATGCTGCCTAAGTAGGCAGGAAGGCACAGAGTCATCAAATGTTGCAAATCAAATGTTTGCAAACAGTGCTGCCTTCTGAGATCCCTTAGTTCCTTTCAATTTGATGGCAGCATGTATCCATGGTTTTTCTACATACACTATAATCCTGTGTGCCAGGCTTTAAAAAGGGCATTGGAACAATCCCGGGAAAGGGGGCAGTTTATGGACAAATAAGTTGTTTGCAATTGTTTGTTTGTTTTAAAGATTTAATTCCTGACTAGAAATAGCTTGTGTATTCCCGCATTATTCAATATTATTATTTCCCCCAACGATGATGAATTCTAGCTAGTCGACTGTCTGTTGATTTTGAAAAACACTAGGCTAGTTTATTATTTCCCTATATCAATTTTACTGCAGCTATTTCCCAGCGCTAACTTTTTTATTTATTTATTGAGAAACAACATGTTGTTCTTATCCATTTATAGTTGCCTTTAGTGTTGTGGAACATCCAAGAAGCAAGTTAGTCCCTCTTATCACTTACATTATATTAGCATCAGTCCCTTTTCTCTCTCTCTTGAAGTTAAGACTGTGTCTAAAAGCTTAAAGGAACAAGTTTACCTCTGACTGTTAAAAAGTGCTGACACCGGAGACCCCTTCTAAAAATGTAAAAAAATAAATGTCTCCTTAATAAATGTCTCCTTAATTGATTTCAACAATTACAGAAGAATTACAGTTATAGTTATTACTATAGAAACGATACTGTTTTAGAGTGCATAAATATAACCTTTTATAGAAAGAAAAGGGGAAAAAAAGCTATTAATGAAAATGAATCAACTAACATCTGACCAATCAGAATTGAGAATTCGACTGCACAGTTATATAATTAATATAAACAAAGTTTTAATGCAGAATTGTAACAAATTGCTTAGAGTTGTGTTTCTGAAATCTGGTTTCTCCCTTAAGCCGGGTTCACACCGTACAATTTTGGTCATGATTTGGTCGTCTGAGACAAATTTTGAGAATCCTAAAAGTTTCCTATAATCCTAGGCCAAACTCTGTAGTCCTTGATCGCTGGTTTGTCATGTTCCCCGACAGCCGATTAATGGCCTTGCGATCAAATATTTCCTCTGATTAAATTCTGGCAGTGTCGGAAGTTTTGAGGCACAGTCCTGTAGTGTGGCTTCTCCTACTCCGTACGAGTCTTCTTGCGTCTTGACTGTCGTACAGTCTGACATTTAATGACAACTGAGATCCTACAGTGTGACACGGCTTACAGCGGGGATCATGTTCATACAGTCTGACAAGCAACAGTCGCAAAGCACTATTAAAATTGGCACAGTGTGCACCCGGGGTTAGACGGTTTGGTGTTTTCTGTTCCAAAAACAGATGGTTTAAAACATCAGAAATCAGTAACAATCAAATCATGTGTGCTACAGTGAACACTGAATTGTGCAGTGTGGCATTCAGGGACTGGGATTGGGAAACACTGGTTTACACTTTCCTTTGTTTTCCCGAACTTTAAGATTGAGCCATATATTGTTTGGTTGTCTAGATGAAGGCCTTTTATTTCTCTACACCAAGATTACCTGCTTTAGGTTGCATATCCTAAATCCTCAGATATTCAAACTTTCCAGATGTCCTGCTTTAAAATAAGTACATAGCCATCTTTTACATTTAAATTCACAGATGGATTGGAGCGTTTTGCCCTGCGTTCTCAAATCAATTAAAAAAAAGAAAAGAAAAGCACAACACTCTGCCCTGTGCGTGGTTGTGATTAATTCATTACTGCCTACTGTGTATTGTGTCTTTGTGACTCCATTCACTCAAAGGCCATTTTCAATGTGTGAGGGACAATCAGAGGTGTTGTTTTGTTCCTGAAGTCATTAAAGCTGCTCAAGGACTGCCTCTCTGACTAAGGTGTCATTAGTCCAACGCCAGCTCTAGTCACGTCTGACTGGCTAATCCACAAAGCTCCGCCGGTATCGCCCGGCATTAGCGTAAACAGAGTTGCGAGTGGAGCGAGTGATGAATAGAGGATGATACCCACTCATAATCTTCTCATTGTTTAACTGGGCATGTCTGCATCGAGTGCTTCTTCATATCTTTCAATTGCATGAGAGGACTGAAAATAAGAAGGTTTGTGGTTTATGTGATGTGATCAGTATCTTAATGGTACTTAATGGTACCAGATGACACTTAAACATAGCAAATCAAAGTCCTTTCGTAATCATAGCATTCACTGAAGACTATCAGTGCTGGTGTATATGCCATTGCTTTTGTTAGTAATTAAATGCTTGACATCGAGATCATCCCTAATGTGTTAAAACGACTGATATGAAAGCAATGATCTTGAAAATCACTGTAAAGTTTTATATATTTTTACATAAAGTGTTCTTAAATAGCTTAAATAGTGTGTTTTTCTACAAAACAGCACTGGTTTCAAAATTCTTGACATTTTGATGTGCAAACTGTTTATGTATTTTTTTAAAATATAATATATATAGTATAGTATAATATACTGTATAGTATAGTTTATTTTAATTACTTTTTTTTAATGAGAATGAAATAAAAAGATTGCCAATAAATATGTCCTAATTTAACTAAGCTTAGGTTCAACACAATTTAACATTTGGAAACCATCGAATTGAGCTTTACATTATTATGTAACTGGTTAGGCTTTGGAAAAAAGGTACGATTAGAGGTATATCCACTGTAAACTTCTGTTGTCCATTTCATTTCCTAATTCTACACACTCATTCAGTGCACATTTGCCCTAGAACAGTAGTGGGGGAATGCTGACCACTGCTAGCAGGGTGAACGAGGAGAGACCATTAATTACCCAGCTTATCCACCCCAGATCATTTCCACAGAGTAGTACTGCGTAGCCTGTGGATAAGGGATAAGGAGCCATTTTGGTAGCAGGCATGCAGAAGTGTTGCACAGTCTGAGCTGCCTTGGCCTCTGTGCTCCTGGGCCGACCCTGCTGGCTTCCTGCTAACCATCTGAGAGAGATGGAGAGGTTGTGCGGGTGGAAATGATTGGAAAATGGAATGAGAGTGAAAGACGGAGAGAAATGCAGAGAATAGAATTAATGAGCTGGGTCTTGAGGTGGGGAAGGGCAGCCCTGTTAAATCCATTCATCCTCTGCCCTGAGCTGCTCCACATCTTGTTTCAGACTTGGGCTCAAATTTATCATCAGGGAAGAGCAGGCATGGAGGATTCCCTGCAGAAATACAGAACGGAGAATGCTTTTGTTGTCTATGCAAGGCAGTTAGATAAAGAAGTGATGGCGTGTCTGTTCCTGGCTGAGTTGCTTGGCAGGAATATTTGTTATGCATAACAGGTTACATTAGAAAGTCCGCAGGGAGGGTACAGCCAGAGATTGTGATGGATCAAGCTTGTACTCTGTATGCATGAAGATAGGGATGAGCTCGTTATTACAGTTCCTGTAGGCTCACTTTACTGTCAGACTTATTCCTGTTTAATTTGCACCAGCCAAATTAAAGCTTTCTTCTCTTATTGGCCTTAAAGCCGGGATGGTTTCCTTGTCCCTTTTCAAATCCTGCTTGCTTTCTGTGTTGCTAAGATTTTGTCTTACTCATGTCTTTTTTATATTCACACATTATGGGATGGTTTCTATAGAAGCACTGATGGACTGCTTTTCTTTGGCAGCTCGTTTGACAATGATGCGATTTACCAGCAGAAGTCCCTCGGCCCCATTCAACAGTCCACCATCTTGGTGGTGGATCCAGTCAAAGGCAATGTGCTCAAGGCCTTAGGGAGAAACATGTAAGTGCTGATGTGCCATTTATTGCTTGCTTTATTTTATGTTTGGTTATATTGCTGTTGCTGATGAGTTTATCTGGTTTTGAACAGGTTTTACATGCCACATGGTATCACAACTGATAAGGACAATAATTATTGGGTGACGGATGTAGCTCTTCATCAGGTAAGGGTCTTTAAACTAGGTTGTTATAGTGTTGATATCGTGATTCGTCTATATTCAGCTCAAAATTAATTGGCTGTGGATCTACATTATATTAAATGTTCGTCATTAATATTGATTTTAAGGAGCTAAAATTCTGCTAATTAATAATATCGGCTAATATAATTTTATACTGTCACAAATTAAGCAGACATTAGTAGTTTTAGCTAAATTATTAATCAGGCTTTTATCAGGTTTATATGTGTTGTTTTTTTTTTTGTTTTTTTTTTTTACTTAGACAGTAGAAAATTTACACCATCTTTAAATCTTTAACAAGCTTTAAACATGAGAGAAGCGTGATAGAGAAACGCTTTTTTGCATGAATTGCATGCAATATGATGTAGAATAAATACAAGAGACAAAAAAAATAGATTATAATGCTAATATGATGTTATGCAAATGAGAAGAATTCAAATAAATACTTCACTGGCAAGTTGTCAGACTTAATACAGCTCCTCAGTTGAGTCAGTATTGCGTAAGAAAAACAGATTTGCTGTAAGTTCATGATCAGAATTGTGCATAACTTAGACATTGCCTCATTTTTGGCAAATCTCATCCCCCATGTGCAAACAGCACTTGTATCACTTGTAGCACGTATATCTGTATGTCTTAATTCCAATCAGTATAATTTCAGTACTAACTCCTCACTATGGACCCATCTGAATATGACTCAAAGTCTTAAAATAACATGGTAATATAGGACAAATTGATGTGCATTATCTGGGGTTTCATGAGTGTCACAGCTTATATCTATCTTGGTAGTAAATCCTGTTTCCCTCAGTTTCTGCCTCATGGTTTTGGAAGTTGATTAGTTGGTAAATACATCCAGCACTTGGCCTTGGCAATATCTCTGTGATCACTTCTGTCTCAATATGCTTTTCTGAGACTATCACAAATCTCATGGGTTCCTTTAAAACACCTTACTAATATTGTGACCTCCAGTAACCTGGTAGCTAAGTATTTGTATAAAGTCTATTTTTCCATTCAACCTTTTGTTTTTATTCATGAATTAATTTATTATAGTGGACAATACAGCAGGTTTTTTGTAATATTCTTTAAAAATGCAGTGCTGTTGTGTAGCTGGCACAAAAAAAAGAATTCATATGGACTATATGCTCGATCATGTCAAATCTTGGAGTATATTAATATAATATTTTTGCCAGAACGTGATGCTCGCCCTTGTGCTCTGTAGTATGTTTTGTGATTATTAAGATTGGAATCATATTCATGAATTTGGTTGTTCTGTAGAAACTTTAATGCCAGCTGATTTTAATCAGGTGAGCTCTGAAAAGATGACTCATTTTAGCTCTGTCTATGTCACAGTGCATGAGTTTTGCATTAATGCTTGAGGTTGATAAGCAATCTATTGTTATGATTTCCTGCTGCCTGTAGGTGCTGAAAATTAGCAGCGATGGTAAAGAGAAGCCGCTGCTGGTTCTGGGAGAGGCTTTTGTGCCAGGCTCTGACAAGAACCATTTCTGCCAGCCTACTGATGTCGCCGTGGACCCAGACAATGGCAACATCTACGTGTCTGACGGCTACTGCAATACCAGGATCCTCACATTCTCACCAGAGGGCAAATATCTGTCCCACTGGGGAGCAGGTACACACCCTGCCACTCAAACACTGCTGTTATTGTGTACATAACTCACGGGAGTTGTTACACTTCCCTTTAGAGGAGAGCATAAAGGAGAGCATAAAGCACAGTATGTGCTGTTTATGTGATACAAAATGGTGTGATATTAGATATGTGAAAATAAATGTATACACAAAAACTCACTTCTCTCTTAAATTAGGAGGCCTGTCTGGACCTGACTGTATTTGTTTTTGCATCTGTTTATAGTGATTTGAAAGTTGATATACAGTAGGTAGTGTGATATTACAGTATTATACATTATTAGTTGCAGGTTTTCAGTAGAGCATGTCTTGATTGTTATAGATAATGATATTCTTCGTTGTTCTTGTGTATGTTGCTGCAGGTTCATTGGACCGACGGAAGCGTGTGCCTTTCCAGATCCCCCACAGCCTGGCCTTCGCGGCGGATAAGCGCGAGCTGCTGGTGGCTGACAGGGAGAACGGGCGTGTGCAGTGCTTCATAGCCGACACGGGCGAGTTTGTGAAGGAGATCAAGAAAGATGAGTTTGGAGGCGAAGTGTTCGCCGTCTCCTACTCACCTGCACAAGGTAATCACGATATTTATTGCATCCACTTACATTCAGGACACTGTGCTGTAGGAAGCTGGTGTGATCTTTATGATGAGTTCTTGTGATGGAATGAAACCAGTGCCTGGTCTGAAACACCTACTATAAATAAACAGGGCTGCACTGATCTTATACAGAGTATCGGTATTGGTCTGTAATTGGCTTACCCTGTTGTCCCTCCTGATCCACTGACATATTTTTACACATGACCGATTTGAGGTTCACTGATGGACATCCTGATTTTACCCAGTGTTAAGGGGCGAAAGGAGGTACTTAAGCAAAACGGTTTAATTATACATTTACCTAGACCCTTAGTTACTACACATTTGTGTGTATAAAACGTGTTCAGACGTCACACTTGCACAAGAAATCGGAAACTGTTTTATTAACATGGTCCAAATAGGGTTGTGTCTTTCACATGTGCAGAATTGTTGGTCTTGTTAATTTTGTGGGTTTGCCATAAAGAGTATGCAGTTTTGGGCATTTCTACATAAAAAAACAAACAAACAAACAAACAAACAAGGCGGTGTCTATGTAAATGGTTCAATTTGACTGTGTGATTTTACTAAGACTGAAAGGTACTCCTGCATGTTTAAATTAATACCACCAAGGGGCATGTGTTAAATTTGCACTATTTGAAGAGAGAACGAAGTAATAAGAAGGTTTCTTGAAATAGATTTACTACTTAATGTTTCCTAGCATGCTATCAAATTTAGCTATTGGTTTTAATTAATCTATTGTTAGCTGGGTAGCTGACTAGCTTAGCTAATTTCATTGAAGTGACAAAATGATATAAGCTTACTCTTAAGTTTAGCACTTAGAGATATCATTCTGAGTATTTCAGTCTTGCCAGCAGATCCAGAAACATTGTTCTGTGTGCACTGACTTATTTAATTAATAAGCAGTAAGGGTAGTGTTATGGAACTAGATATGATTTCTGCAAATTTTATGTGTTTCCAGAAACATTGATCAGATAAGATAATTTTTTTTCTATTACTTTTTTTTTATTGCCTTTATTGATTAAAATGTGTTTTTGAACAGCAATGAAAGATGATGTTTGGCACTCACATACAGTCATGTGAAATAATAAGTACACCCCATTGAGATTGGTTTTTTTTTTTTTTTTTTTTCTTCTATTTTTTCTATTTTTTTATTATACATATTTGGACAAGCAAACATTTGATTTTCTTTTACAGTGCCTATTACTAAAGGTGATAGACTATCAATTGACACACAAAATTGGCATTTTGTAGTAGTTTTCACAATTTAAATGAACAAAAAACAGAAGTCTCTAAGAACCCCACAATTTCATCATCGGTTCTGCTAGTAAGTCTTGCAACTATTGATGTCAAAGTGCATGCTTCTAAAATCAGAAAGAAATTGCACAAATTTGACATGGGAGGTGTGCCAGGAAAAAGCCATTGCTGTCTAAAAAGAACATTAGAGCAAGAATACATTTTGCCAATGAGCATATAGGCCTTTTGGAATAATGTGGTCTGGAAAGACGAATAAAAGACAGGTGTTTGGCCACAGTAACAGCAGACATGTTTGGTGCAGACCAAAGACAGCTTTTCAGGAGAAGCACCTCATACCAACTGTGAAGTACGGTGGTGGAAATGTTATGGTTTGGGGTTGCTTCGCTGCCTTAGGGACTGGACAGCTTGTATTCATTGATTTAACTATGAATTCTGCTTCATAGCAAAGAGTGCTTGAAGATAATGTGAGGCCGTCTGTCTGAAAGTTGAATTTGAACCGAAAGTGGACCTTTCAGCAGGATAATTATCCTAAGCACACTAGCAAATCCACAAAGGAATGGCTCAAAAAGAAGAAATGGAGGGTTATGGAATGGCCTAGTCAAAGCCTGGATTTTAATCCCATTTAAATGTTGTGGGAGGATTTGTACTTGCAAGGAAACCCACAAACATCTTATTGTATGGAAGAGTGGTCAAATATTCCAGCAAGCCTGGTGGACAATTATGCAAAATGCCTGCAATAAGTTTTTTCTGCTATAAGGGGCAATACTAGCTTCTGAGGCCAAGGGTATATTTTCTTTTTCCACAGAAGAATCACATCTATTTGTATTTCTATTGAATAAATGATTGAAAAAGCTCATTTTCCTTGTGGTTTTGTTCAAGTATATTGGCATTATTAATAGGCACTGTTTCAAAGAGGATCAAATGTTTGCTTGTCCAAAAATAAACAATTTCCATGGGGTGTACTTATTTTTTCACATGACTTCATATATACTGTATGCACTATGAGTTGCCATTTTACTGTGATCTAGACAGATACTTAATAATCAAGCCAAATGTTACAAGAAAGAAAACGGCAAAGGAGCCTTGTTACACGTTATAAAGATTATTTAATTAAGTGAAGAAATGTCCATATTGAAACAGTATTCATGGACAAGGATGATACTGAGCTCTCTAATATTGGTAATGGAAATGAACAAAATATCAGTGCATCTCTATAAATACCACAGACACGGGATGAAAAATGGTTGCACTTTGACCAGGCAGTTGTGTTCTGCTTACAAAAAGTGGATTATTTAAATTTTAAAGCCACTGAATTACAAAGCATAAATCACTGCCACTTTAAAGCCATCGCATAACAGAGCATATTGTTCCGACCTCAAAAGGGTTCAGAGAAACAATATGAGGCTATGAATAAAACACAACCGACTCAGATGAAACACAAAACCTGCCTGGAATTATATTATTTATTTACTTTTCTTTCCTGTGTCAAGTTGAAGGAAATCATATTTAAGGTTTAAACTAAGATTAATGGCAGTGGCTTCAGGGTGAGCTGTATGCGTAAAACAAGCTGGAAAATAAAATCTTGTCAAATGGAAAAAAAAATACCATTAGCCAACCGAACTCCCTAAGCATAAATAATAAAATGAAGATACTGTACCCCCTATATATGGACCCTATTTCTATTGTTAATACATTACTTATGAACCAAAGCTTAGCCAGCGGAAGAAAGAGTTAGGATTGTATGGTGTAGGTGTTGGTATCGGTCCAAAACTAACCTGACCTTTTCCTTTTTGAGAATCAATTCTCATAAAATATTGACACAAAAAGTTTTCTCTAGTTTTTTTTTTTTTTTTTTTTTTTTTTAAAAGAGAAATCTAATTGTAATTGAAATTGAACATGTAAGTACTTCTTCCTCTACCACTCCTTCTGCTTCTCCTACACACAAGCATTTATACACACCCACTCTCACTCACTGAATTCAAAATTGTGATAAATGTTGAAAGGATGTACAGTATTCAGTGGTGTGTGTGTGTTTTTTTTTTTTTTTTTTTTTTTTTTTTTTTTTTTTTTTTTTAAGGCAAGGAGGAAGAACAAAAGGGTGACACCAATTAATGAATAAAGGATTCCATTAGCAGAATATTTGATTTGTTTCTTGGTGAAAATGAAAAAACCACATAATGACCTCAATGTATTGGCTTTCATAGTTGATCTAATACTAAAGGGATTTGTGTCTGGGAAATCACATCGGATGTCACTGTGGCTGAATGCTGGCAAACAGCCACATTCGGTTTTGGTGTAAAATAGGGTTAATACAGGATGTTAAGGCTTAAATATTGAACATGTTTATTCAGTACTGAACTGCGAGTAAATCAGAATGGTAGATGGTGGATTTTACATAACCCCCACACCACAGGATCATCTAGGAAGATCATGGTTTAAGTTTAAAATCAGGACACCTTTTGTGATCACCGGGAGGAGTGGCTCAGCCTCGAAATCAGCCAATTATTCTATAGTGCAGCTTAGGCATTACATAAAAAGAGAGAATAATACACAAGGACGCACCTTTTCCCTCATGACCTCAGCGGGGGAAAAATCACGATGATTTAAAGCAATATATTGAAATTAAATTCAAACTGCAATGCATTTGAATTAAAAAAAACAAAACAAACAAAAACCTGTGTGACTACTCGTTGGTGCATCAGTTCCACACGACTGGCACCCTTGTTTTAATATGCATAGTTGATTTGATCATCCAGCGTCTTTGGCAGCTCCTTTGATGTTTAACGACCAAGCTGGATCAATATTTATGGGGGTCTGTTTCTCAGACGGCGTGTCTCTCATGCTAATGTGCTGTTTCAGGTGGTTTAATCTACGTGGTGAATGGAGAATCAGCATACGGCCAGTCTGCTCCACTCCGAGGCTTCGTGCTCAATTATTCAACCAAGGAGATCCTGGATATGTTTGCACCAGACACGCAGGTGCTCTTACACACACACACACACACACACACACACACACACAGAGACAGACAGAGAGAGTGGTTCACAGACATGATTGCTACTCCACCTAACATAAGAGATACTTATCCTAATACAAAGCATAGTGTATTTTTTTGTCTTCTTATGCATTCGATGGTGTGATCATTGACTTTTGGGCAAATGTAATATATAAGCCTGCATGACAGCTTTGCTTTGATATTGTTACCACTCTGAAAGACATGACATGATGGGATTATGGTGGTGCCTTTCACAATATTTTACATTCAGGTTCATGCAGTATTTTAACTGTGAGAAAGTATTACATCAGAATAAGGTAATGCTTGTCTCATTCCTCTCTCTACTGGAAAATCAATTTAAACCTTTTTCAAGCACTGATGATAAGGATGTTTTCTTTTTTTTCTTTTTTTCTTTTTTTTTTTTTCCCCAGGAAAAAGTTCTAGCCAAAAGCACAGACACTTTAACCACAACAACACTCTTACCAGTCCTGTCAGCTAAGTAACTAGTCTAGCTTGCTATCTACTTTCAATTTATTAGTAGATTAAAGAAAGATTTGTTTAACTCATGGCAATGAAGACGTTGATTGCCTTCGCAATTTGTAGCTTTGAAAGGGCAGAAAATGAACAGAAGAGTGGCTGCTTGTGTGACTTGACTTTATACAGCCACAGTTAAAGTGCGACGTCACATCGCATGCTCATGAATGTCCCAAAAAATTGCCAAGCTGTTATTTTTTATTATATTGCAGTGTTGGGATAGTGGCACTGAAAAATGTTCAATTCAATATGTTGTAAATCCCCTCTCATCCACTCACTAACATGATTAAGTTTTTCACTAGTGTTTTGTCCTCTGTTTGTTTTTCTCACACTCACTATACACCACAAGGCATTCACTAAATTCCAGGGTTTCAGTACCGCAACGTAAAATGGGTGTTTTTATGGAGGTGTGGTAAAGATGCCGCTTTACAAAAACAGGTCACCGAACATGTGCAGAATACTTTTTTTATGCGGACATTCCCAAGATCAGCGATGTAAGATGAAGGACAAAACAGTCATATCGGTCACTATTTTGGGGTTTTTTTTGTTTGTTTTTGTTTTTAAATCCTGTAAATGCTAAATTAACTAGTTCTTCAAACTGTCAACTTTGCTCTTTGTGTGTAAGTAAAGTTGAGTTTGAAAACATGGATAATTAGTAGTTTGTTTTTCATAATGGGGCAACAGCAGAGGAAACAATACTGAGGTTAAAAAGTCTTGCATGATAGGACACGTAATAGAATTGATGTAAAGTCAGTAAGACTTTGAGCTTATTTAAGTGAAACAAGCATTTCATGACAATAGTATTTTTCAAGATATAGCAGAATTAATGTAAAAGGGTATTTGGCACGAGACCCCTGTGATCATGGACAGGTATCTGAAGTTATAGCAGAGTTAACGTAAAAAGGGTATTTGGCACAAGACCCCTGTGATCATGGACAGGTATCTGAAGTTATAGCAGAGTTAACGTAAAAAGGGTATTTGGCACAAGACCCCTGTGATCATAGACAGGTATCTGAAGTTATAGCAGAGTTAACGTAAAAAGGGTATTTGGCACAAGACCCCTGTGATCATGGACAGGTATCTGAAGTTATAGCAGAATGAATGTAAAACCGCTGTGATCATGGACAGATCTGCAGCAAATTGCTTTTCTTCCCAAACTGCGCATGATCGTTGACCTATGCAGACTGTCAAAATAGGCCACGCCTACACGATGATGCATTAGCTGTTACACTGTCCTGAAATCCCTGGGAAAAAGTGCCTACCTACACCACAACTTGACTTCAGTCATTATTGAATTCTTTCAACTTTGATAGCACTTCACTGAAACTAAAAGAGCATTTATAAAAGCAGCTGGTTTCCATTCAGCTTGTGGTGCTTCCCGTAGGATTACATGTAAAGCATGTGCTGGGGATAAGAAAACACCTAATGTGAAAGCAGCCTAATAGCTTGTAGGTTTGTCATTAGATTTTCTCATATTTAACATTTGCTTAAAGAGTGGCTGAACTTTTATTCATGAGGCCAGTATATGAACTCTGCAGCAGAGTGTGATGTATGTGCAAATATACAGGCATGCACATTCTGTGAAATGACCATGCACAGCGTTTCCCATGAACACACATTGATTAGTCTGAAAGCTATTGTTCTTGGTTGATTGTTTTGTCTGAAGTGAATCCATTTTCCAATCTTCTTCAGATTGCTGTTGCTAAAGGTTGTCACATATTGGCCAAACAAACACTGAAGTGCAAACGGAGCAAGCACTTCAGGTGTATATTACATTAGAATAGAGAAATGGATTGTGTGTGACTGTGGACGTCAAATTAAGAAACCTAAACTGAATCGTATTTAAGGTATTAGCTTAACCACACTGAGTTTGCTGGAGCGCTGACTGATCTAAGGCTGCCAGCAAATTTGAACTTGCAATACATTTAGTTATAAAAGGTAGTGATGTAAATGTGTAAATGCTGTGTTATTTTTTTTCACTTCTGATGGAAGGTTTAGTACTAAATCCTATATTGTACTAAAACATTTAATATGTACTACATATTAAAATATGAACCAAACATTATACATGAATGGAGAAATCCTTGTCTTTCTCCAGAGGTTAATCCATAAATATTAAGTAAGAAATAAATCCTGACGTGCTGTTATAGGAAAATAGTCCACAACAGAGTGCCTTTACTGCTCTGAACTTTCAGCAGCACATCCCAAAATGTTTTATTCCTCTTATACCTCAGCAAGTTGCCACTGCTAACAAATTGTTTAAATTAAAGAATGACACTTCATACTTTTTATCCATTTATAGGTAATGTTGAACATGTGAGAAACAAATTCCTTCTTTCTCTTCATAGCAGGTTATAGCATGTTTATAGGAGGTTAGGTTAGGACTGTAGTTATATTACAGAGAGAAAAAAAACCAGTTCTGTCCTGAAGACTTTGTCTTGTCGGAAAGCTTAGATACAGCGTAGTGACAGAAAACTGACGTTGGACTGACACACTCCCACATGCTAAATACCAAAAATGATATATAATCATCTCCTCACAGAAAACTTCACCATATCAACGATTACATATATTTTGAAAAATCTTTGTGGTGCATCTACCATACAAGTCCCCAAGTTGTTACTATAGAAGCAATAACATATTCGAACGAGTGCATTAATGTAAACCTGTGATTTGCCTTGCAGGCAGAACTACTGTCAGAGCTGCTATTAGAAAAGTCATCAATACCTTCTGAGTAATCATATTTAAGCACTGTTAATGCGAGAACTCAAGACAGCCGTGGTATATCATGTGATAATTACTGTCTTGTGTGTGTGTTTTATTTGGTTTAGAAATTCAAAATGCCTCACGACATTGTTGTTGTGAAAGATGGAAGTGTCTTTGTTGGGGACGCCGCCTCAGACTCGGTTATAAAGTTTGTCCCATCAGAAAGTAAGTTCAGAATTTCTCTCTGTATTAATTCTATCATAAATCATAATCGTTGTCCAAATCATCTAAATGTACTTGTGCTTAAAAGTCTTAAAATGCAGAGGAGTGACAGTTTGAAAAGATCTTGATTAATCTAACTGCCTCATTAAATGGAAATGACTTTTTTTAATACACCTAATTTTTCAAAAGGTCTCTAAAATTCTAAGCACTTGACTCACGTATGAAGTCTGGCCTCAGTGAGCAGCATGGCTCATGTCTAGTGTGTGATTTTGACTGATGTATAAACATTACAGATTCTGCTTGTTGTCTAAGGCAATACATTATGCTTCATAATTTATGCTGTACTTCACAACCCGATGTCAAGATGCCCTGCTGAGATCTGTGGTGTTTTTCACCCTCACATGTCAATCATCTGTCCCTTTCCTTTTGTATAATGATGTAGCAAGGACATGGCTGCACATTCATGAGATCCTGAATGCAGCCCTGAGATGACTCATAGCCAGGATCATGTTTTTTTTTTTAAACATTATTCAAGGCGAAAAACCCATCAGACCTTCACAGATTCAGCTTTTTAATAACGCTCTTGATAGAAGGTAGCTTAATGGGCAGCTATTAAATGTCAGATACAAAGGACAGTTAACTACAAAGAAAATGAGCCTTATTCGCCTTTCCTCCTTTCAGAAGCAGAGCACCGTTCTGTTAAAAAGGGAGGAATCGAGGTGCAGGAAATTGAAGGTACACGTTCTGTTTTGTTTACATGTTTGTCTAAATGTCTGCCCGTGACTCACTATTTATTATATTTGCTTCCTTATTGTTGTTTCTATTTAGACTTTTGGGTCTTTCAGGTCATGGGTAAAGGAGCAAGCAAAATTTGTTGTGTCAGCTGACATTTTAGGCCGTCAAACTATACCTGTCCAAGCACGTAGAGAAAATGCCACGCTCTCGAGGGCTGTTGCGAAAACAGAAATTGCACCCTCCTTTTATGAGGCCTTGGATGAACTCTAACATTTACGCTAAGCAGAGAGCAGATATTTGCCTAATGATTACACAAGCCTAGGTTAACAGTTACATGATTAAAGCAACCTTTTCCCTGGAATCAAGTAAGAAATTGTATTACTCTGTAATTAGGTTTAATAGACAGCCATTGAGGTTGGTACCTTTTTAACAATCTCCTTTATTAATCTCATTGTTTGAGATTGACATTTTCTAACATACTACATGCATGAGAAAGGAAAAGAGCTCCTGTTTTAAGGTTTAAATACCAACTTGCTTATCTACGAAACTCTCATTTCATATCAAAAGCCACTCAGTTTTGATTGAACATTGTTTTAATGACACAAGTACAAATTTATCTTAATATAGAACAAAATACACATTCATGTTGAAAACAGTCTTATTTTGAATGGTTTTCTTTAGAAACCGAGACGTTCGTCCAGGCCAAATTGAAGCCGATCCACAAGCAGATGGCCCATACCCCTGAAGTAGGCGTGCAGAAACTAACCACGACTAAAGAGAAGGAGGCAGCGCCAGTTCAACAGGCCAAAGCTCCGGAGGAGATGGAGAAAGAAAAGGAGAATGAGAAGAAGAGTGATACAAATCAGGGTCTGTCTCCTGCAGTCCTCACCACTCTGCTCCTGCTTCTTCCTCTGGTGCTGGTCATCACCATCGGCATCTTCATCCGCTGGAAGAAGGGCAGGATGTATGGAGGTAACTACTTCACAGAGAGGATTTTTAGCCATAGCTTTAAAAGGCAACAAGGAATCCTTGAACTTTGTGTGATCATGCTGTTTCGTCTGTTGGTTACAATGCCTTTTGCATTTAATTAATACTAATTTCAGCTCTATTAAATGGTTGCGCTTCACTTTAATGTCTGTCTATTGAAGTCAGTTTTGTATCATAGTCTGCCTGATTATGAGATTGTTCGGAACAAAATGATTAATTTAGGCTACAAGTGACTACTTTGATTGTCTCAAGTACTCAGTTACTTGATTTTTGGGTAATTACAAAATGCGGGTATTTAAAACGGTAGGGCCAAGCAGAGGAAAGCTGATGTAACCCAATTTTTAGTGTTTCGCATCAGTGATCAGTGTAGTCACTTGTTCTAGTCAAGTCACATACAACCTCAAGGTCTCGAAGCATCTACTCAAATCAAGTCCAGTCCGAGTTCTGAATGGGATCCTTGTTTAAGGAATGGCAGTAAACTTTAGTGGTGTTGTTTTAACATTTATTAATGTTAAAGGATGCAGTTATTTCAAAACTCTGAGTACTACATCACTGTCACATAAGAGCCTCAGGGTGGAGTGGTCTAGTTTGAGATTTAGTCCTGTAGTTAAAACGCTCTCTATCTGTGAGTCAGTGTCTGTATGCCTTATTAGATCTGATTTTAATGTATCTCATTTTCCCCCTACTTTTTAAGATGGCCATGAGGTGAAGCTGGAACCATCAGGATCATCAGGAGGAATCTTGGGTAAACTCAGAGGTGGGTGGAGTATGCCATGAATACAACACACAATACAGCATACAAACACACAATTCATCAGTAGACTGCCGCTACATGTCAGAGCTGGATCAGCCATAGTCACTAGATATACAGGAATGACTGCATACATTAAGACTAGTGTCATGTTCTTCAAGCAAAGTTAAACCTGTAAATGTATACGTCAAGTGAATGGAAGCGTTCTAACACGTACCAAAAACCAAAAGTCTACTTTCTCTTAGATTTTTGAATTAAGGGCACGTATGAGAGTGCGACAGTCCCTTGAATAAAATTGCTTTTGTGGGTACATGTCATGAGCAAAATCATTTATGCTCATTTCATTTTCATTAAGAGGGTCTGTGCCGATGAGTCTGCAGCAATGCAGAGACATTAAAGACTCTCTGTGACTAAGCACTAGGCATTAATTGGAAAGGGCCCAGCCCTTACAAATGTACTGCAGATGGCACAGATCTGAAGCGGAAAAGCCCTAAAGCACTTTTAAGATGGTACTGAGAGATCCAGTAAATGTAATTCATAACACTTTGTGAGCTGTCACTTTTTTTTAAATTTGTGGGGTATCTTCCACAAATGACTTTCATATCAGATTGAACGTTGAAATGAACAGATGGTTACTGGCTTCAGCTTAAATAAAGTGAAGGGACATTACAGGCACATGTTAAGGTATGAGCACAGTTTTATTCCTGCCTGCATGACCTCTTAGTGCAGTGCATAAAGACTTTCATGACAGAAAGATATTGTAAATTGTGTATATGCATATAAAAGTATAGGAACCAATATAAGCTAAATCAGTATGCATTGTGTAGCAAGTCTGTAAACAACTTCACACAGCATTGCCTCAGGAATCTGCACACAGTCAGGGGTTTAAATGAAGAAAGAGTGCGTATGACCGTGGCGAATGCAGGATTAGTACAGCATTTCTAAGCAGTAAGCTTCCTGTAACTTCACTGTCGATGTTGTAGCAGTTCAGTCGTTACTACAGTAGAAAGACGTACCGAACGTTAGAAATGCTCATCTTTTGAATTGCAATGCTAAATCCTACAACATTGGGAAAAATTGGATTATAGTATGTTTTTGAGAGAGACAACACTGCACTTAACTTCGTTATTAGCACATATTATTAGTTTTAACATTGGGGTTGGGGGTGTGTTCGTTAAAATATGGGTGCATGTTCTCAGTTGTTCACACTATGTACTGTAACAAGCTTATTTGCTTCTGTGTGGGACATGAAAGAGGTTGGAATATTTATTTAACCCTAACATAATTTTTTAAAAATTCCACTAGATACATCATAACATTTACTAGTCAGCGCCAGAATTGTGGCACATTTGTTAAAATGATATTTGTTTTCTTAGAGTACATTTACTTCAATTAAAGTTTCAATTTGACCCATCTTTACCAAAGGTGCCAATAATTATAGGCCTGACTGTATTTCAGTGGTCCTCAAAGTGTTTGTGTGTGTGTGTGTGTGTGTGTTTCCCACCCTCCTTTCTTTCCCTGCTGCTGCTGCTTTATAATTGAAATTGGTACTTGGTTGAAATTCGTCTTGGAGCTTTATCAAGCATGTTTCCAGATTCAATTAAATATTTTTTCAGATTTGAAAATATTAACTTACTCAGTAAACCATAGCTTAGCTCTGAGGGCTTGATTTTTCACCCCCCCCCAAAAATAGGCTTTAATTTTCTGCCATAAGCCTGCAGTTGAAAAATTCTCATTTCTTTCCATTGTTTTAAGTGAAGTAGTATGTAACTACGGACTTTATCTGAACTTTCCAGCTGCTTTTAACTAGATATTTCCATGGAGTTCTAATGTTCTCTCTGTTTCCCCAGGCAAAGCTGCAGGGACATTAAACTTGGGCAATTTCTTTGCAACCCACAAAGGCTACACACGGCAGGGCTTTGACCGTCTCAGCACGGAGGGTAGCGACCTGGAGAAGGATGACGAGGATGCCACTGACTCGGAGAACGAGGAATACTCTGCTCCGCCTCCCCCCGTTTCCTCGTCCTAATGATCCGGCCCAGGCTCCGCCCCTCCATCTGTGCTCGAACCCTTACAATGTACTGCAATCCTATATGTAACTATACGCATTGGCTGCCAATATATTTAATTTATTTGTGCAGAAACCTTTTTTTTTCTCAATAGAAAATATGTCATTTTTATTTATGATTTTAGAGGAGCAAACACATAGAGGAGCAAACACTGGTAGTTTTAGGGATATAGCTATATGCTTATTTTTAATGGAAGACAAGAAGGAGGTTGTTTTCATTTTAATTTGACAGATGTATGCCCATAATTTATCTTGATAAAACTTGATAGTTTTTATTTTGTTTTGTTTTGTTTTGTTTTTCTTAAAGTTTTCAGGTAACTTGTCCAGATGTTTGTTTTATCTCTAATTTGTACATTTGTGCCTTTTTGATTATGTATTTCACCTTCTGCAGCACCTATATTACTACAGATGTGCCACTTTCTTCAAAGCGCTGCTATTGTCACCTGTATTTTGATTTATGTCGTGCCGCATTAAATGAAAATGAAAAAAAATAAATAAATAGAGGATTATTAAGATGTATCTAAAGCTGTATTTACAACATTTTCCAAGCAGGATGTGAGATGTGTCTGATATTTGTTGTGACATACTGAGGTTTTATTGCAAGAATTACTATTTTCAGTAACAATGTTATTTGTGTAATAAAGTGTCTGCAAAGCATCACACTTTTCTGGTGATTTTTTTAAAAATATTTTGTAATTTGTTCAATTGAAAAAATAGATTTTAGACTGGTTTACACGGTTAATTAGTGATTAGCAGAGACATACAAAATATTTAACTGTGTCCATGTGTGAAACAATGTAAATGTGGATGTAAAGTACCTTTAAAAGTTGTTCAGATTCTTGTGCAAAAACAATGAAGTCAGATGCACAATAATAATCAATGTTCTGTTCAATCTTCCCCACTTCCTGGCTGGTGAACAAATCACCCGGCTCTGTTCCTGTATATCCAACACAGATTGATGATGTATTTGATTCAACCTGATCAGTTAATCACTTCAGTTAATAGGTGTGTAAGTTCAGGGAAATCACTTAACTTCTGGCATGTTGCCACAACCTGCCTGCACCAGATTCTCTTTCCATTTCCATCAGCTAACAGTTGAATTTTTTTTTATTTAAACAATAATGTGTTACAGTAAAAGCTCCAACTGCTCCAGTTATGCTGTGGTCTTTGTTATGATCAATGATAGAAAATCTTTAAACCAGGTTCTTTAAATCTTTTAAAAACCTCCACTAAATCTCTCACACACTTATAAATATTAAAACACTGACCTAGAAACACTTTTTCCCCTCACACCTCACTGATCATGACTACTGTGTACTAGCAAAAGAATGAATACACTAAATATAAAACCCATGTGAAGCTCTATTTACCCCATTATAATCTATTACAATTAACAGCTTAATGTGGCTTCCTGTGTTAAAATAGTGACCTAGAGACACTGACATTCCTCCCAGTGGATAGTTAAGCTTAATGTAGAAATGTTTTTTTATATATATTTTTTTTATATATATATATATAAATGTTGCACACTTATATTTAACAAAGAGATTTTTTAAAATCTCTTTGTTAAATATATGTGTGCAACAATTATTGGCACCCTTTTAGTCAATACTTTGTGCTGCCTCCCTTTGCCAAGATAACAGCTGAGTCTTCTCCTATAATGCCTGATGAGGTTGGAGAACACATGGCAAGGGATCTGAGACCGTTCCTACATACAGAATCTCTCCAGATCCTTCACATTTCAAGGTCCACACCAGTGGACTCTCCTCTTCAGTTCACCCCACAGGTTTTCTATGGGTTTGAAGTCAGGGGACTGGGATGGCCATGGCAGGACCTTGATTTTGTGGTCAGTAAACCATTTTTGTGTTGATTTTGATGT
>JANDJT010000060.1:7986192-8020995 GCA_024331685.1 Stegophilus panzeri | reverse complement strand
TTTCAGAGAGCATACTCTGCTCTGATTGGTCAGATGTCCCAGTCTGTTGTGATTGGTCTACCGCTGTCAGCGTGTGTGTGTGTGTGTGTGTGTGTGTGTGTGTGTGTGTGTGGGGTGGAAGGAAACGCCCACTACCATAACGAGTTTCAACTCCGGCTGTTCACGAGCAGAGGCGGGTTTTTTGTAACCAAATTACGTAGGTTTGTACAGGACGTAAGTCTTGAATTGCTAACGACTTGTTTCAGCTGTTCACAATCGGTTCCTTCTTCTGGGAATCAATAACTCCCTTTGTCGTGCGCTTTGATTTTTGAAACGTTGCAGACATTTTTACATTCACAAACAGCTCTATAACACACTACATGAAAGGTAATATTTGAAAAACCATATTAGGTGCACTTTAAGAAGATTAGATGTGCTTTCTCTGTTATATGGATAATGATGGACGGTGCAGGATTAACGTGGGGCAAAATGCATCACGATATGAAACTCTGATTTCCCATACCATAGCTATATGGCAGACAGTTTTATGGGAAAGCATTGCTGTGGTATCTCTTGTTTATTATGTGTTTATGTGCATGGTGACAGAATGTAACCTGGTTGAGGGAGAGGATCATGTGGAGGTAAATGGGGAAATTTTCCAGAAGCCTTTTGTGGAGAAGCCAGTGAGTGCTGAGGACCATAATGTGTATATCTACTACCCCACATCTGCAGGAGGGGGCAGCCAGAGGCTCTTCCGCAAGGTTAGACACACACAAACACACACAAACAACAATCTAAATAAGATACTATATCCTTATGTCATTGTTCTTTTTTTATTTTTTTATTTTTTTTTGCAGATTGGCAGCAGAAGTAGTGTCTATTCCCCTGAGAGCAGTGTCCGGAAAACCGGCTCTTACATATATGAAGAGTTTATGCCTACAGATGGGACTGACGTTAAGGTAATAAATGTAATAAGTTTAAAGTCATTCAGTGCTCTGCCTTGAGCTGAGGTAAACCTTTAGCTCTGAAGAGATATTCAGTGTCCACAGTGTGTGTGGTGCTGTGACACAATTAGTATTACTTGGAACGGTGCCCTGGTGCTGCAGCCGTGTGTAATATGCTCTTGTGAAGGACTGTCTGCTCAGGCATAGCCAATTTTCCATCTGTTCACTTCACGCACATACAAACAAAAATACACAGACTTCCCAAGCATGTGTCCTGTTTATTCATGTGTTCTGGTGTGTGTTTGCATACACGTGCGTACATATCGCCTCAGGTGTACACAGTGGGTCCAGACTACGCCCACGCCGAGGCCCGTAAATCTCCCGCCCTGGATGGAAAGGTGGAACGAGACAGTGAAGGAAAAGAGGTGCGCTATCCTGTCATCCTCAACGCCAGAGAGAAGCTCATCGCCTGGAAAGTCTGCCTGGCCTTTAAGGTAAGCACACACAGTGGAATTGAGATCTCCATTTTCAGTGCATTTGAACCCATTATTGAAATTTGAAGCTCATTATCAAGTCGTTATCGAGTAAGGCGGATACTTAGCAGGTCATGGAGGACAGATGAGTTGTGGAGCTGGGGGATTACACTGTTTCAGAGTTATATTAAGGAATCGCTGAGTCATGGCAGTAAATAACTGCAGTACAATGAAAAGTTTCTTGGCTCTTTGTTATGCTGTGGAGTTGCTGTGCCATCAAGTGGCGACAGTTGTATTACAGTTAACTAGAGGTCTAACACACAGCGTTGGTACTGGTGTGTTTCTTTTTTTTAAAAATGTATCTGGTTTCAGGACTTATAACAAGTGAAGCACCACACCTTGAGTTTTTTCATGATGACATCATGTGTACTAGTAACATTATGGTACGACTATGTCGTATGATTGTTTTTATCTCAATATACTAGCATATTGTCACACCCCTAGGAACAACACTTTACTGTAAATATATGTTTATTAACACTTAGCAGTCCTTATTACTCCTTATTACTATTTTCGGTGACACCTGACAGATGCCTCTAAAGTAACAAATCTTTATTATGGTTCATTTTTGGGTTTAAATTTAAATACACTGGACTTATGCTTTAACTTTTTAAATTTTCGGAGATATTTTTGCCTTCCCCTTCACTGTATTTTGTTTGTTTGTTTTTTTTAAACCAGACTATAAATTTACCTTGTTGTTTGGACATTCACACTGCTTATCTGTCATTGTGTTTTCACCGTGGCTGTCAAACTGCCCGGCATGTTTTTCCTGAACAAACCCATCTTCCTTTGTATTGGCAACGTCTGCTACATAGAACTCAGTACCGGTTGAAGCTGCATAAAAATTCAAAACACCTACCAGAAGTGCACTGATTGAGCAGAAATATACACTTCAAACAGAGATTTAGATCTGTAATGAGCAATGTATTATGTACACATGTAACAAAAATCCTGAATAATTGAACGAATTTTACATAAAGCTTGTACAGAACCGTATTTTAAAGGACAACATTACCTGGGAAAATGTCACTCAATGTCACTGAACCTACCTTGACTAGTCGCCCTTGTGGTACCATAAACAGTGATGTTCTCACACTTTTTTTTTTTTTTTTTTTTTCTCCTCTCTTTTCTGACAGCAAACAGTGTGTGGATTTGACCTTCTTCGTGCTAACGGCCAATCATACGTCTGTGACGTGAATGGCTTCAGCTTTGTGAAGAACTCCATGAAATATTATGATGACTGTGCAAAAATTCTAGGGTATGTAACATTTTAATGCAGCATATCTTTTTTCCCCCTTCATTATATCCACTATGTGGTGAGCTGAGGACTTTCTCTCTCTCTCTCTCTCTCTCTCTCTCTCTCTCTCTTGGTCATAAAACAGTACTATCTAATGAGTGAATGCTGTGTTCGTGTAGACAGTTAACCTGGCTTATACTGTATATCAAACACGACAGCAAAGAAAAGGCCTTTTGCTTTCTTTCTCTCTCTGTACAGAGCACTCCATGGGACTCTAATTGTTTTCAATGAAACCACAGGGTGCTGGTTTTAAGTAACATCTTATTTAAGTTCGCTAATGTTAGAGTCTGCAGGGTTCTGATGCAGGTTTATTAGCTTTTGCCTTCCAAACGTTAATGTTTGGACCTTGTACACCAGGCAAAATCTTTTCTAATTTGTAAACACTGACCCTGAACTGTGAACGGTCTCTAGCTCTGTATGGGTCCCGTACATGCTGTTTTTTTTTTTTTTTTTATCTCTTAGATCATTTACACCTCTGACCTGAGGCAGGGCTCACACGTAGTTAGAGGTAATTAAAATAATCTAGAGGCTCACGCTAACTAACTCTCGCTAGAAAGATATACGATAATCACAGACAAGAATTAGAAAAAAACATTTGGTGCTGATGCACCGAATTTCATTCAGTACAAACATTATGTCAGGCTTGTATGTCATTTTAATCAGATCCTGGCTGCAATTAGGTAAGGTTAATGGGGGTCAGATCTGTGATGGGTTTCTGAGCTAAGTTGGATAATTATATATTGTACCTCAAATACGCTCTCGTGATTTTCTGAACAGGATGAATATTTCACATGAATACTAGGATGTGCCATGTAATCTCTCTCTGTTTTCTCAGGAATATCATCATGCGAGAGCTAGCTCCTCAGTTCCAGATTCCATGGTCCATCCCTCTGGAAGCAGAAGACATTCCCATAGTTCCCACCACCTCCGGGACAATGTACGTCCTTTACTGACAATTGATTATTAACTGTTATACTAGAGTACTGTTGAATTCTCAAATCTGGTGGTCAGAAAGTTTGATTGACATTTCTGGCAGTAATTCAGGCTGCAAGACCAATCATAGAGTTATATTAACAAGCTTGTTCTACCATTATATAGTTTCTATAATAAAAGCTATATAGTAACAGCTTCTGTAGCAGATGTGTATATTTTTCTGGTTGTATGATTACGCTTTAGCATATTATGGAAGAAGCCTCCAGTGTCAGGTCTTTGTGATCGCTAGAGATAAAACAATTCTACAGAAAAGTCTAAGGACTGAGACTTTGTGCTTTGCTGTTTCTCTGTAACAAGCCAAGCAAGATTTTTCCTGTCTTATTAAAGTCCAGAGAAAGTGACAGAACAACTATTTCTAGCTGCTATAGTGTGAACGATAACAGGAACTAACTTGTTTTCAGGACATGTTCCTCAACATTAACGGATAAGAAGTATGAACTGTTGTTTTTTTAAATATGCTATCATCGACAGATTGCTGTTGAATTGAAACACTTTAGGATTTTCTGGAAAACGATAAACCACCCTGTCATGTATTATTCCTTACTTAACTGTTGCCAAGTATATTAAAAGCAGTGTTGTATTTTTTATTTTTTATCTTGCTCTGCTATAAACACCACAAGTTCTGGGTTGTTTTATTTCTTTATAACTGCTGTATGTCATGTTTAATAGGATGGAGCTGAGGTGTGTGATTGCTGTGATCCGACATGGAGACAGAACTCCCAAGCAGAAGATGAAAATGGAGGTTCGACATCAAAGGTACTGCACTACTTGTGTTCTGTGTTTATCTCCTTAAGCTCTGTTCTGAATCACCATCATCGACCAAGAACTATAAAATTCACTGATACAGTACAGGTCCTGTTTCTTGCTGTAATCCTCAAGTGCATGCTGAGATTGTTGGAGCTGATGTTAGGTTTGCTGCTTATTCTGAGCGAGTGCAAATTACCGTATCAGAATTGAAAAATAACTCCCCCGTACTGCTAAGGACTGAAATGGTTCAAGCTGCTTGTACATGGGTCATTGTGTGTATCTCTTTCAGATTCTTTGACCTCTTTGAAAAATATGAGGGGTACAAAAGTGGAAAGCTGAAACTAAAAAAGCCAAAGCAACTTCAGGTAAAGACGTTTTCATTGAGTACTTTTAATGAAAGGTTCCATTATCAGGTTGCATATGGATATCTATATTGCCTGATGCAGTTTATGAATATTACTTCATGTTTTATCACAACAGGAAGTTTTAGACATCGCCAGACAGCTGTTGGTTGAACTAGGGCAGAATAATGATACGGAAATTGAAGAAAGCAAAGCCAAACTTGAGCAGCTGAAAACGGTCCTTGAGATGTAAGTGGAGTCCTCCATAACCATGATTGGCCTCTTTCAGCTGTGGACCAAATGTGGTGCTTGAACTTGTGTTGGTCTTTAACCTGACACAGATCCTTTCCTGGTGCTTAAACATCCTTACAACCGGTTACTATGGTTACGTAATGATTTGTGATTACTTCTGGACCCGATTACTGGAAACACGACTATAGTATGCGCGCGGGTGTGTGTGTGTGTGTGTGTGTGTATGTGTGTGTATATATATAAAACCAACAGAAGTTCCCGTCTCGTTTCAGGTATGGCCATTTTTCAGGTATTAATCGCAAGGTCCAATTAACTTATCTCCCACATGGCTGCCCAAAAACTTCTAGTGAAGAGGAAGGTAAGACTTTTCTGTATTGCCCATAATTTCATGTATACATAAACCTATTTGAGTGTGTCAAATGGATGTCGGTGTCTTCTAATATGTTAGCAGTTCTCACAACTGTGTATGTATATGTGTTTCAGATGTGCGGAGGGATGACCCGTCCTTACTACTGGTGCTGAAATGGGGTGGGGAGTTGACTCCAGCAGGCAGAGTACAAGCAGAGGAACTGGGTCGAGCATTTAGGTGCATGTACCCTGGTGGACAAGGTACATCTACAGGAAAACCACAACATGTCTCACTTCTCTAATACTTGCTATATAACCTTTTCCTTTGGATAAAAGGTAAATTAATGTTTGAGGGAAAAGGGCTTCTCCAAAGGGTTTTCAAGTAGACTGTTGTGAAATAAATTAATGAAATAATCCCATTGCCTCAAACACAGCTGATTAAACAGGCAGTCTGCTGAATCTCTGCTTCATTGCTGTAAGCATATTAAGCAATTCCCTGTCTTTCTGTCAAGTGTTCTGTGAGCAGATTTCTTTTTTACTTTAACATGTTTCCTTTTCCATTGCCCAAGTTTTATGTAAAGCACTTTCTGCAATTTTCAGAGCTGCATTAGATTGACCAGTTATGCTTCTTCAAAGGATTGTCTTTGTTCAAAATAAAAATGTGGTTGTATATCCTTCAGGTGACTACGCAGGTTTTCCTGGCTGTGGCCTGTTGCGTCTGCACAGCACATATCGACATGACCTGAAGATCTACGCTTCTGATGAGGGTCGGGTTCAGATGACTGCGGCCGCTTTTGCCAAGGTACTGTAGCACTGTTGGACACAGAGGAGTGCTTGAAAATACACCTCTTACCTCTTCACCAATCAGGTTGCGTGTGACATTACAGTTTAACTGTAAAGTGCAGAGCTGCAGTGATGGCAAACAACCTCCTCAGAATTAAAGCAATATTTTTCATTTATATTACTGCTAATAATTTATCTAATCTTGGATGGTAAGACCAATGAAATTCTTCAAATTGCATCATAAAGTAGAATTGAAACAAAAATATTTCTAGAGGAGTCTGGATATTCATTAAGAGCTGGAACACTTGCATTGAATGAAATGGGGATTATGTAGAAAAACTATACACTTTTATGACACCTATTTGCAATAAACAATGCAACAAAAAAGATAAGTAAGATTTTTCATTTGACTCACACTCGTAGATCACAAGCTAGGCTATGGACTGGTAAGAGCGTTGTTGTGCTTAGTATGTGTTGCATGATCTGATTTTTTTTTTTTCCCTCCCTATAATATTACAGGTATTTTTTTAATGTCGCTCACATCAACAAATTATTTTTGTATCTGCAGGGTCTCTTGGCACTGGAGGGTGAGCTGACCCCTATCCTGGTGCAGATGGTGAAAAGTGCCAACATGAACGGTCTGCTGGACAGCGACAGCGACTCTTTGAGCAGCTGTCAACAGCGAGTTAAAGCTCGACTCCATGAGATCCTGCAGAAAGACAGAGACTTCACTCCCGAAGACTATGAAAAGGTTTGGACTGTTTCAAAATGACAGGCGTTTTAAACAGAGTAGGTAGAAGGTAGCATTTTTCACCAAGCAAGACAGTCAAAGCTTAAAGTGTTTTTTGGTTTTTTTGTTGAGAAAACAGCACAGTGATTTGTGAGCTCCAAGGACATATTTGCCCTGGAGCTTTAGTTTGCTGAAGGTTTTTTTTTTTGTTGTTGTTGTTTTTTTTCTTCTTCTTTTAAATCAAAAATATTTTCGGTGCTTTTCACTGGTGTAGCTGCAGCACAACCTTGAGAAAGTACATTTTACTTTTCTTTATTCTCTGTAATATAGTTGACGGTGTTAAGTTGTCAAAATGCAGTTCTCTGTATTTTCAATCTTTCTGTTTTTGTACTTTTCCGAACTGACACTTCTTCTCAACCTTTTTAAAATATGCTTTCTATCCCTATTTGAAACCACTCATTGCCCTGTTTGTGTTTAAAAAAATTTTTTTGTGTAATTCTTCTTTTGATAGCTGGCTCCCACTACGAGTACATCACTAGTGAAGTCCATGCAGATGATCAGGAACCCAGTAAAGACGTGTGATAAAGTTTATTCCCTCATCCAAAACCTTACGCTGCAGATCAGACAGAGGATGGAGGACCCCAAGTCAGCAGGTACAAAGCCAGAACAACAAGGGAAAAGAAAGCTTTCAGTTCTCATCCAGCTAGTGCTATAGCTGTGTCTCTCTCACTCTTTCTCACGCAGACATCCAGCTATACCACAGTGAGACTCTGGAGCTGATGCTGCGTCGCTGGTCCAAACTGGAGAAGGACTTCAAGATGAAAAACGGACGCTACAACATCAGTAAGATCCCGGACATCTACGACTGCATCAAATACGACGTGCAGCACAACAGCTCGCTTAAGCTGGATAACACCATGGAGATCTACAGGCTGTCTAAAGCTCTGGCTGACATCGTCATTCCACAGGTGAGGTGAACATGTCATAGGTGATACCTATGCATGAAGGACATGAAGGAGTTACGCACTAATACGAGCCATTTTTAAAATGCTGTGTTTATATTTTGACCACACTAGATTTTCTTAGTTCTAACAGGTATAATAGTTTGTTTCTCAAAAGTTTCCCATCTACAGTAAAACATGAAAATGACAAAGGAACAATACTGCATGCACACTAGGCATCTGATCCATGGCATTTGTCATTTCTGCCAATTTTCGTTTTGTTTTGACAGCATCACTTGTATTCTATATAAAGCAGTCCTGCAAGAAAGTAAAATACTTCATCCAGAAAACAGCATCTTGCAATTTCGGACATCACATGACGATTATATACATTTTAAAAAGCTTTGTTTCCTCCTACAATATGAAAACAACTTTATGTAAATAAGAAAATTAATACATTTTTGGATTTAGCCATGTTTATGTGGACTAGGCCAAAAGTAATGAGGTGGGATCTGTCACTTTAGTTAGTACTGCAATAGAACTGTAAATTCTTTTTGCCAGGAATATGGTATTGCTCAGGCTGAGAAGCTGGACATCGCGAAAGGCTACTGCACACCGCTGATTCGCAAAATCCGCTCCGACCTCCAGAGAACGCAGGATGATGACACAGTCAACAAACTTCACCCAGTGTAAGCTACAGCCAGAGTGTACTTATTTTCTTGACTCATTTTAAAGGTTTTAAAAAAGGTATATATGGGTTCTTGTTCAAGCATGGAAGAGCAAAGAGCTCTGAGCATTAACAAGAAAACTAGACAATATTGAATATATTAGTCACTTGGATCTTGTGCAATATTGACATGAGTAAAAACAATTGTTGCCCACATATACTACTGGTCAAAAGTTTGGAGACACTTGACTGAAATGTTTCTCATAAAAATATAATTGTGCCAGCTAACATTTTATTTACAAAAAAATATATTTTTTTAAACGGATGACTTGGAGTGAAATATTCCGAAAAGCAGCAAATAAGAGTCCAGTGTAGGTGAGAACTCCTTTAATACTGTTTAAAAAGCATCTCAGGGAGATTCCTCAAGAAACCGGTTGAGAAAATGCTGAGAATACATTTCTGGAAATTCTAGGTGAAAAGGGAGTCTACTTTGAAGATGCTAAAATATTAAATTATTTTGATTTATTTTGGATTTTTTTTATCACAACATAATAAATGGAACTATGGGAATTATTATTCCAGATTTTTTTTAGGAATTCATTATTATTCTAAAATGTGGAAAAAATAAAGAATGAGTGTGTCTAAACTTTTGAAAAGTAAAGTACAACATTTCCAGTTGGATTTGTTTAGTCAAATGTGTTGATTTTTGAATTGATTTCTGAGTCACTGCGGTCTGTGCGCAGTTATTCCAGAGGAGTCATGTCTCCGGAGCGTCACGTCCGCACCAGGCTCTACTTTACCAGTGAGAGTCACGTGCACTCTCTCCTTTCCATCCTACGCTACGGAGCTCTCTGTGATGTAAGCCATCTTATACTACCATCTCCATGAATGTACTTTTCTCTATGAGCTTTACATTATACCTTGTGGACATGAAAGCCAGTTATGTTTCAGACCTATGTTTAGTTTTGCTATTCATTTTCATTTTCATGTCAGCTGCTTGTGGTGAATGTTTTTGCAGGAGACCAAAGATGAGCAGTGGAAGAGGGCCATGGACTACCTGAGAGTGGTCAGTGAGCTGAACTACATGACCCAGATTGTGATCATGCTGTATGAGGATCCCAATAAGGTAACGCTGCAGTCCGCATGCTTTCATGAGCTCCTGCTTTGGGTGATGTTACGTTTTACATAATGGCTGCTGTGTAATTTCAGGATCCATCTTCAGAGGAGCGTTTTCACGTGGAGCTACACTTCAGTCCAGGAGCAAAAGGCTGTGAGGAGGACAAAAACCTGCCATCAGGATTTGGCTACAGACCAGCATCCAGAGAGGTTAGATACAACTGACTGGCAGCTTGATGCTTTCAGTCTGGCTGACTCTGCAAACAATGCAGCAACTGAGCTGTTAAAACATTCCAGCTCTGGCTTTCATGTGATGTAACGTGTTTATAAAAAAAAAAAAAAAAAAAGGTTTCAAAGAGATCAAGCAAAGAAATTTTAGAGCTCACACATAGCTTCTGTATTCAGGATGGAACACTTCTGTTACTGTGCAGTTGATTATATCATCACATTAAATTTTACAGTTACATTTTATATAGTGCTTTTCTAGACACTCAAAGCGCTTTACATTGTGGGGGGGGGTCTCCTCAACCACCACCTGTGTATAGCATCCACCTAGATGATATGTCGGCAGCCATAGTGCCTCCCACCACACACCAGCTATTAGTGGAGAGGAGAGAGCGATGTAGCCAATTCAGGGATGGAGATTATTAGGGGGCCATGATAGATAAGGGCAATGGGGGAATTTCACCAGGACACCGGGGTTATACCCATACTCTTTACAAGAAGTGTCCTGTGATTTTTAATGACCATAGAGAGTCAGGACCTCAGTTTAGTGTCTCAGCCAAAAGACGGTGCTCTTTTTACAGTATAGTGTCCCCATCACTATACTGGGGCATTAGGCCCCACACAGACCACAGTGAGCACCCCTGCTGGCCTCACTAATACCACTTCCAGCAGCAACCTTAGTTTTCCCCAGGAGGTCTCCCATCCAGGTACTGGCCAGGCTCAACCCTGCTTAGCTTCAGTGGGACACCAGGTGAGAACTGCAGGTTGATGTGGCTCTGGCAAATGCCATTAAATGCCTTAATTGAACCGAAACACCAAAACATGCAGTACTCTCACTTAAACTCAGTTATTAAACATGTATCTTCATATTTGTAAATCATATACAGAGTACTTCCAAAAGGGATGAATAAGTCTCTGTTCAATCTTTGAGAAAGATGACCGATAAAGTGGCTAAATGTTACAACCATAACCTTGTGACACTTTGGTCTCAGAACGAAGGCCCCAAAAAGAAGTTGCAGAACGACAGCGACGAGGAGCCGAGTAATTTAAAGCGGGACGAGCCAGATCGAGCCCTTGTCATGTTCCGACCCATGGTGTCCGACCCCATCTACATTCACAGGAAGTCTCCTCTACCACGAGCCAAAAAGATCGGCTCTGTAGAAGTAAGTGCTGTTTGACTCGTTCGATTTCTAAGTTTGTCTTTCCGTACTTTTATTTATTTATTTCTGCTGTGAAAAGTTTTTAGGTGATCTTCAGTGCTTGCACAAATCATGATTTTACTGAAAACGTATGTGTTAAATTGTTGGGTGTACTGGTAAAATGATTTGTCTGATAAATAATGTTTTATGCCAAGTGCAAATTTTTTGTTAAATTACCTTAGAGTTTTTTTTCTGTAATGTTAGTCTTAATCTGTAGGAATACATTTCTGAATAGTGCCTCTGTGCATCAAATGCTGTTTTATCTGCTGTTTTTTAAGAGTTGTATATATTTATTATACTCTCTGCAATGTGTACATGTCATGTAAGCACGGTCCTTTCGCTGCTAATATCATGAAAGGTTAGAAGGCCAGGCTGTAACCAAAGTGATGCTATACTGTCTGAACAGCGTGCTAACACATGACCAAAAACCTATTCTGTCTGCAAAGAAACACAAAATAGGACTGTTGAATGCTATAGCATGTTTTTTTTGGTGTTTTTTTTAATTAGAAAAAGGTAAAAAATCATAGAAAATAATTTTGAATGATTGCGTATTGATAAATTGTATTATTACTCAAACTGAGAGGTCACTGCTGTGTGTTACAAATAAAATAATGTAGTGTATGTTGTATGCCTTAAAGGAAGTTGAAGTACTAGCTAAGTCTTCTATTTTAAGTTCAGGGTATAATTGTCATTTTTGTAAGGTGGTGATCTGTGTTTTTTGTGTTTCTGTATCTGGCTTATGATTAAGCTCTCGTTCTAATAATATATAGATTTTAGAAATTACTAACAACCAAGGACTAGGATCCAAATTATGATTATTGATTGGCAAATGTACCGTTTGTTAACTGTCAGTTTTCTTTCTGCCCAGTTAAAGTTTTATTTATTCCTTTGTTTATTTATTTATTTTTTTGTCTTTTTAGTCCCCATTGCAGACAGACTTTATCAAGACCTCTTCTGGCAAAGTATGAGTGCAACGTGTTTTCTGTTTTGTTCGTTCGTTCGTTTGTTTTTTTCCATACAGAACAAAGGGCGTATGTTGTGAATGTTGATGGGACTCGTAGCTAGACTGTTGTTAACGTTGCATGACTGTGCTGTTTCTGCCCCCTCTCTCACTTCCAGGAAGAAAGCCCCCTGAGTGTGTCTAGCCCTGAGTCTATTGGTACCTGGATACATTACACCTGTGGTGTTGGTACTGGGCGTCGAAGACGCAGATCAGGGGACCAAATAACTTCCTCCCCTGTCTCCCCCAAATCACTGGCTTTCACATCCAGTATTTTTGGCTCATGGCAACAGGTTTTTACAAATTTAATTCATTCTTCACAATCGCTAACTCCTTGTTCATGCGCACCAGAGAAACCTGGCGGCAGTCAGCAAGGACATCTAATCAGCAGATCAATCAAAAGAGAGTACTTTTTTTTTTTTTTTTTTCTTAAACCATTTTTTCTTTTTCTTTTTGCCTTTTTTTTCATTCCATCTAAAGAGGAATTCAAGAGAAGGGAGGCCTTACTTGTGGCGCCTGAATAACCAACTTCTAAGACTCATTCAGTTTCATGAACTACTGTAGTGTCGACTAACAGCGGAAGATTTGGAGTCAAAGTTGCATGTTTATAATTTTGTTCCCCTTGTTCTCCCTCCCCTCTACCATCATGTGTGGTACAACAGCGAAACCTGGCTTGTTTAGTCATTTGAATCGTTGCCTGCAGGTCATGGCCACAGATCATCCATCTCGCTGTACAGTTGACCCTGAAGCCTCTGGTCCTTCAGTCTTATGCACTCAGTTCTAATGCTTGAAACAAGTCTTGCGTTGTCATGGCCACATGCCTTTTGATTTATTTATTTATTTATTTATTTATTTATTTATTTATTTATTTATTTTAAGGGGTGTGTCTATTTTGTGAAATGGTTTGTTTGCTTTGCTGTAACATGTTTTTCCATTAGCGTCCTTTCTTAACAGTGCTTTTAAAGGCAACCCTAGAGTGTCACCTTATCTGCAACATTCTCCTGTTTGTTGGAGCGTCAGCCTGTTCTATATTTGGCTTCTGCTCTCTGCTTCCTCCTAGAGCAATTACATTCTGCTGAGGCACTGTGAAAGAAAACCCATATTGAGTTTTGTGATTATCCACCGTAGAGGCATATTTATCTTGGTAGCTCTTTTCATTCATCTGCTGATTCTCATTAGTTGTCCTTTGCAACCTGCTCCATTTCAGTGTCCAAGAATTTTCTTCCCTTCCTTTGGGTTTCAGTAAGATTTGTGGTTTTTAATCTTTTTGGTTGGATGTTTCCCTCCCCCCTCCAGTCTCCTAGCTCTTGTCTTTTCCAAAGCTGAAGTCCATCACTGCTTTGGCACGTTTATTGCTTTTTTGTTACTCTCCTGCACCAGGAGATATGTAGCAAGATCCTAATACTTTTCCTATCATTATTGTCCAGGAAAATAAGAATATGACTGAAGAAGTAGGGAGTGTGGAGCTCATGTCACATCATCCTTCCACAATGCACTTTGGGTTTTTACATCCCCATCTTGTGAGAGATAGAGTATGACAAATGTGACAACTCTACATTCTTTATGTTTTGGTCTTGGGCTTTATTAATAGTAGTGTGTAGTTTGGGTTTTGTGTAAATGGTTGTTATGATCATCTGTAATATATGTGTATATGTGGGCTATAAATCATGATTGTCTTCTGTAAAGTTTTTCACAACTTTATCAAAAATGTCAACATTGAAATAGTTTTGTCTTCACTTTCTGTTTGAAAGCAAGAAGTACCGCATAGCATAGTAATAAAATATAGTAATAGCTATAGTCAATAATAGCTGCATAATAATAATAATAATAATAATAATAATAATAATAATAATAATCAGTCAATACAGGATTTCGCAGAGTTTTTCTCGGGTATTGGGGGGGTGGGTTTCATAATTTGCATTGCAACTTGTAGAGTTTTTTGTGCTTTTTTTTGTGTAAAACTACTTGAATTGGTGAAATTTCAATTGCACGAAATTGTTTTTCACGGTTTTTCACAGTGACACCTTTTAGCTGTACTCCTTCGATGCACATGAATCGAAGGGGGCTTTGGCTAAATGCACGTTGTGATGATGTCACATGGCGCGTCTTGGCTAAAATCTGCGGTAATTTAGAAAAATTGCAAGCTCCTGCGAATATTGCAGCGTTTCCTTGATTTTGCATTAATTTCTGCGATCACAAAATCGCAAACTCCTGGAAGGACTGAATAATAATACTAATTTATTACTATTATTATTATTGTTGTTGTTATTGTCATTATTAATATTATTATTATTATTATTAGTAGTAGTAGTAGTAGTAATAGTAGTATAAATATATTAAATAAGCTAAAATATCTAAGAACAGTGAATAAATCAGACTAAATAATTATATTTTAATCTGAATTTATGGAAGTTTATCATTACAGTGAAACATATTTAAGGTTTTTGTTTACTGCTCAGAGGTTTCTCTGAGGTTCAGGTAAGGCATGGCAGGTGTAAGTGCAGCTTGATAGCCCTCCATTTTGTCTTCTTTCCACCATCCCACCTCCAGCTCTCATTCTTCCAGTCCCTTGGATCCTGTACTCGCTTCTCTCCTATTTCCCCTGTCCGAACAGAGAGGATCCAGCCATTCCAAGCCTTGGTTTTGCACGAAACAGAACAACAGAAACATAAAAGCTCCCCCTCCTTCCGTTTTTTTTTTTGTTTGTTTTTTTTCTCAACCACAGGTGCCTATTTGGTTCGAGTTGTGCCGTGTTGATTTGTGGAATCTCTGCAAACTGTTGCCATGTCTATCATCATTCCCCTCTGCATCTCCGAACTCACCTTTGTCTCGTGCTTCATCCTGTATCTCAATATCTTGAATGTCTCGCACGGAATGGACTCTCTGGCCATGGGGATGTTGCACGATCCCATTTCATTTCCATCTTGTCTTTCTGTTGTCCTTGTTGCCTGTACTAACATTTGTATTGCGGCCTATTAACACCTGTCTATCTGGAAAAGCCCTATTTCTTACATACCAAAGGTTTCAGGATGTCTAGAGTCTGTTATCTCCTTTCCGTTTGTTAGTTTGATTGAATGGCTAATGTTTGTTTTTGGGGTCTTTCAGGTTCTTTCGGAGAACAACAGTCACGCAAGGCCAGGCAGACTACACTCAGATCAGAAGCTCACCACTGGAATAGGTAAGCTGTGTCTTTTCACTATAAAAAAAATAATAATAATCCGGTACCTTGAAGTAGTCAGTGACTTAAGCATCTTAAATATGATGATGCTCTAAATGTGCTTTGCTATTAAAGTAATACATTGTTATTTATTTCTTCTGGCTTAATGTTGTGTATTGTGTGATCGTCATATTGTTGTTCATGTCATGTTTCCTCAAGAAATAATAAGTGAAGCCATGAAGTAATATTGTGTCTTTCCATTTCAACCCTTCGCTCTGTGTGATGGCTTTGTGCCTCTTCTGGCACCTTTAGAGTGCCTCCTTTATGCAGGCTGCTTTCTGCTGATCCTCTGGCACCCAATGATTAATTACTAAAGGTGTGATGTGGAATTTAACGTAATAATCCAAATTGGCATAATCTGAATCTGAACATCCTTCTAGATCAAGATTTTTGCCACACAACTGTCTAAAACAGTGCTGACTCAGTTTCTCTCATACATGCTGGTAATGTCTTTTGTGTATGTTTATTGCCTAAGAGGCAGCGGTGAAATTGAAGGTTTGGTGGAGGGCAAGCCAACTCTTCAGTTTTGCATTCTGTTGAAATGGCTCAGTTTCATGCTGTGAGAGCAGGACATGACCTCAGCTTCTTGTAGATAACAAGAAGTGCATTCTTGGACATTCTTGTTTTACATTATTAAACATTTATTGTTTAAGGAAGAGTCCAGCTCATTCACATTTACCTGCATTAGGAGGATATGTTTTAACCCTTGTGTTCTGTTTTCTTCTTAGCAATGAATGTACTGTTTATGGTTATATTGAACTTGGGCAGCTGAGACCGGTAATAATATTTGAAATGAGTAACCTTGAATACATCAACATTTTAGGGGAGGAGTAAAAAAAAAAAAACAACCACGAAAATATTTCTCATGTCTGCGTATACACAGCTGGTGTCCACTGATATTTTACCACTTTTTGTAATCTGTTTTATTCTCATTGAACATTGCCTGTGTTATATAAACATGTAGGGGGTATTGTAGAAAAGTAAATTAGTCTTTTTCCACATCTAGAAAATGAGTCAAGCACATTAAGTTTTATGTTTGGGGGGGAGACAATCCAAAAGCCAGTATGGTTCCAGTTTAAGTAAAAATTTAAAATGGGTCATTTTGGCTCAAACTGGGGTTCACAGTGGCTTAGTGGTTAGCACAATTGCCTCGCACCTCTCGGGTTGGGGGTTCAATTCCCGCCTCCACCCTGTGTACGCGGAGTTTGCATGTTCTCCCCATGCTTCAGGGTTTCTTCCCTGGGATAGTGTCCAGGCTCCCTGCGACCATGTGTAGGATAAGCGGTACAGAAAATGGAAGGATGGAAGGATGGATTTTGACTCAAACTGAACACAAGGGTTAAATAATAATAATCTATAGAGATAAATGGAAAATTATCCAAAATGGCAGTTCTGGCACAAGAGGGAAAAAAGCTACATTTTGACAAAAAAAAAAGTAAAGTATGAAATCTAACACTTTACTAAGGCAGTATGAAAAAATGTTATTGTAAGCCAAACAGTAAATTAGTAGAACACGATGAAATCATTTTAGATATCGTCAGCTCATTTTAGTCCTGTTGAAAGGACTGAATTTTCATTGAGGCAAAATAAATCAATAAAAAAAAAATCTTTATTTTTCAACCCAGTATGTCCTGAATTTTGGTTTTGGCCAGGAATGTTCATTGTAGTGCATCACTCTCTTTTATGTGTATTCCAGGAGATGTATTCATAGCAGTCTTACTGTCTGCATATTCTAAGGGAGTATTTAATTTTTTTGTAAGATATTGCTAGGTTTTGTGATTAAACTATGTAGTAGGGTCAGTATTTTTCTATATCAGTACAAAAATGATGCTTTGTGCTGATGATGAATACAAATTATAGTAAGCACAACTGTTCAGCGTAAACTTGTTTGTCGTGAGCAAGGCAAACGACATTACTGTCATTATGGGATGTTTTCAATGAGGCTGCACAAGTCTTTTTGTGGCAAGAATCTCCTAGACGTGCATGCTGCATGCGTTGCAAGGTGTGGCTCCTGGAACACACGACTGCTGTATGTATCTTCTCTAACTCCCATCAGGGTCTCATTGTGCTGGCCTGTTTAGCACCATGGTGCTGGGAGGCTCCTCCAGCGCCCCTAACCTACAAGATTATGCTCGCACACACCGTAAAAAGCTGACCTCTTCTGCCTTCTTAGATGGTATGTGCAAACATGCGCACACATCTTTGTTTAAAAAAAAAAGAAAAAAAAAAGATGAACCCTCATCCCCTCTTGTAAGGAATCCTGGAAGCTCCCTTTTTTCGTGTTGTGTTCAAGACCTTGTTGTGTTTTTATTTTTGTTGTTGTTGTTGTTGTTTTTTTTTTTGTTGTTTTTTTTAAATATTAGTTGTGTTTTTGTGATTTTGTTGGAATTTTTATTTATTTGTTCATCAATGTTATTCATTTCTTTTAAATTGTATAACCAAGTTAAATATCATGTAGTACAATTTAGACGTAAGAGTTTTACTAAACATGATGTTTACTTAAATCTGTACTAAACTCGTAAGAGTAGTAATTTAGCTTTCAGTACTTCACTTGACAAATTCTACATGATTTACATTTATTTTATTTAGCAGATTCTTATATCAACAAGTGACCTAAAACTGAGACAGGATACATTTTCAAATACCCAGCTTAGCAGTTGAGGGCTAAAGGTCACACCAAAAGGTATCTCCAAAAAGTAAAGCCAGAATGAAAGACCTTTTTGTTCTAATTTTGAAGGACGTGAGAACAGTATTACAGTATTACTGAGTTGAGTTAAATAACAAGCTACTGTATTGAGGCCTAGTTATATTCTAATTTGCATTAGCAGTACAAATACACATTTGCTCTAGGAGTTGTTATCAGTAGTTTAAAGTGTTTGCATAGATATTTCTGGGAAAGAGAGGCTGCACCAAAGTGTGTGTGTGTGTGTGTGTGTGTGTGTGGGAAGTGGTAGCTCAGTGGCTAGGACATTGGACATCGGAAGGTCAATGAGTTAGGACAAGGGGCATCTGTCAAATGCCATAAATGTAAATGTGTTACGGCAGATATTTAAATAATTTTTATCTTCATAGCATTCTTGACAGTAAAGACTACATCTTGATTTTGGATTTTGTCTCATAAGTTGGTCCTGATCTTGTGGTTATTGCAAAAGTTTACTGCTCAGTTACCTGTTCTTGTTATGGCATTATACATTATAACACATATATTATCTCTTTATATACATACTCAGCGTGTCTAATTTGTGGATCTTGTCATTAAGATGACTGTGGAATTGGATTAAAAAAGCACATATTGACTGCGTTTACATGGACAGCAGTAATCTAATTATTGACCTTATTCTGAAAAAGACAATATTGTGATTAAGGTGTTTACATGAGTCGCTTTTAGGATATTCCTTTCATGTTCCTGTTTTACATGTTATAGAACATAGTTCAAGTAATGGCACACGTCATTACGTCCCCACGCCACGCCGTCCGACGTTCCCTCCAGAATTTCACGCATCGACATACAGTTTGTCTTCGTGTTTTTATTTTACATTTTTACGAACGCTTTTTTTATTTTTATTTATATATTTTTTTTATTTATTTTTTTTTACAAAGTGCAGTTAATTATTTGTCATGCTGTACGTGCAAATAGACGACTGCTTGAAGCCGTGGTCTGCGTCCCAAACCGCGTACTTACCTACTATATAGCAGCTGAGATACATGTATTTCGCCTACTATATAGTAGGTAAGGACGTGCTTTCGGACGCAGCCGTGCTCTCTTGTTTGCTGTCAAACAGTTGAGCGCTGCCGTGTGTGTACGTGTCCTGTCGCAAAATGCGGTGAAAACTCCCACACGACGTTAATAGTGTGATTAAGGTGTTTATATGTCTATAATACACTTCGATAATGCGACTAAAACAGGAATACTCCACATGTCTTAATTCGATTTGTGTTTACTTCGAGTATGACTTTAATCGGATTACGGTAATAAAAAATTGCTGTTTACATGGTAGTTTCTTAATCAGAGTATTGTCTTAATCGGATTAATATCGGATTATTGTTGTCCATGTTAATGTACTGACTGTGATGTTTGGATTTTTAACCCTTGTCTTGTCTGTTCATGTATTTGGCCAGTGGAAATAGTATTTGTGTAGAGGTACCTCGAAATCCAGGCTTATTTCCTTCCTTTCCTTGGGACTGTGGAATTGAATTGCCACATTTCTGTCTAGACAAACAAATAACAAGCTGTAAATAAAATGAAGGGCTTAAATGTCAGTAAAGAGATAAGATGGATAAGGGCGGATGGATAAGTCTGACATGGTTTGGGTGGAATTTGTATTCATGACACCATCCATGGGATACCTGGGTATTCTTTTCTAAATACTCCACATGTACATACACATGTACCCTCATAACATCCGGCTGCCATTTTGAAAAGCTGATAACCAAAGTGATTGGGAAAGTATCAGATTTTTTCACAGCAATCTGCTTGACAGTATCCCAACACGTCTAACTCACTAAAACGAACACTCCTCTTATTTCCTTCGCTTTCTCTCCTGCATGTCCTGTTGCTTTTTTCTGCCCTTTTCTAAGCCCTTTTTCTGTTAGCGGTTGTACATTTCAGGTACCTGTGTTTCTCTTTCTCAGAGGCCACGCGTGGTTGTGCTGTTAAAAGATTTTCTATCTCATTTGCGCGACATCCAACCAATGGTATGTTTGCTTTTGTTAATTCCCAGTACATCCTCCTTCCCATCATCCCCATTATTTTGTTCTGGATATAGACTTCTTTCAATTCCTCCACTAACTCCAGAGCAGTGCACATGGAATGCAGCCATGACCTTTTCTGGCTAAAATGCTTGTCCAGAACTTCAGAGACCATGTGATTTTTTTTTTTTTCCCAGTCCCTTTCATTCAGTTCTCCTAAATGTGAGCCGGCCTGGGAAAACTTGTCAGATGTTACTGTGGCTGAATTCTGGAAAATGGCCAAAAAAATCATATTTTGACCAAACTGGAGTCGTTAATTTACTTTTTAACCTTCATGTCAGGTAATGAGCCAGTTTAACAAACTGTCTAAAATCTTGCATAACCAAATGGACAAACCTAATGTATTCGGTTTATAATCCGATACCAACTCTCAAAATCTCTCCGATGCTCCTCCACCATCACATCATCAAAACAGAGAAGAGCACTTACATGCTCTGCACAGCATGTTTAAATGAGCTATTAATAAGACATTAATAAAAAGGAAATTAAACCAACAGAACTGAGTGAATGAATCAGCAATTGTGTCAGCACCAGCATTAGCATGAAGAGACAACAATGAGGCACATGTTTAAATGTTGCAAGTAACTTTTATCTCAGATGATGAGACCGAGCCTGATGGGGATGATGCTGATTTGTAAACTTATCTATCTTTTTTTTTTTTTTTTTTTTTAAATTGTCAGTAGTGGTGTTTTTCCATTAGTCGATTAGGTTATAAATGTGGAGGCAGGCAGCACATCTTTCTGTGGACTAAAAATAAATATTTAAATGACATTTAAGTGACATTAAAATGCTAGACTTTGTGGTTGAGGTGCATACAAAAGAAACAGGAAAGCCTGTAGATTGAGAGCTATATGTAGAATAAAATGTGAAAATTTGACCAGGTAAAGTTTTCCCAGGCCACCTCACATACAGTGCTCTCCAGTATTATTGGCACCCTTGGTAAATATGAGCAAAGAAGGCTGTGAAAAGTTGTCTTTATTGTGTAACCTTTTGATCTTGTGTTAAAAAAATTCACAAAAATATTCTTCTCTCATGGATATCAAAGAATTGCAAACACAACACAGGTTTATAAAAAAAAATAAAATTGTTAAATATAGGTGTGCAACAATTATTGGCACCCTTTTAGTCAATACGTTGTACTATCTCCCTTTGCCAAGATAACAGCTCTGAGTCTTCTCCTATAATGCCTGATGAGGAGAATACATGGCAAGGGATCTGAGACCATTCCTCCATACAGAATCTCTCCAGATCCTTCACATTTTGAGGTCCATGCTGGTGGACTCTCCTCTTCAGTTCACTCCACAGGTTTTCTATGGGTTTCAAGTCAGGGGACTGGGATGGCCAAATGGTAAATGGTCTGCACTTACATCACTTTTTTTTTTTAACTTTAGCAGTTCTACAAAGCACTTTACACTGTGATATTACACTGAAGATATTTTTTGATAAGCCAGTGTTTGCAATTGTTTGATATCCATGAGAGTATTTTTGTTATTTTTTTATTTTTATTTTTTATTTTATTTTTTATTTTTAACAAAAGATCCAAAGGTTAAACCAAAAAATACAAATTTTCACAGCCTTCTTTGCTCATATTTATCAAGGGTGCTAATATTAGTGGAGGGCATGGTATTTCATCTAGCTGAAAATGGCTAAAACTTGTTGTTTATTTTGAGCAGTCATTGAGCGTGATACTGTGTGATTTTAAATTTATGGAAGTTGAATATTCCAATGTTATATCACTTGAATAGAAATGAACTCATTTTGTCAGTATTTCCTAGATATATAGCATGTGTGAGGCCGTTGTTGAAGGGTGACACTTTCTGCTTCTATTAATATAGTGACATAGGTGTAAGTCTGATTTTGGTGTGTGTGTGTGTGTGTGTGTATGTGTGTGTCACTTTAATATGCAGTCATCCAATCGGCCAGCAATCATCTGCAATTGGCTGTTTAGATAATTGCATAAATGTGCAGGTGTACAGGTGTTCCTAATAAAGTGAACAGTGAGTGTATATAGCCCTGGCTTTGGTTTATAATTTCTGCATTATTCTGCAATATTAAATCTCAACACTCCGGAAGAAAAAAGTGACACATAAAATCAGATTGTAGATCATAAGTAGGCATAATTGAGCAAACTTAGCATTTATTAAATGTCCTTTGTGATTGTAGGTGTTTATAAAGTTCTAGAAATTTGTGTATTTTGGGAATATCACTTTTATTCTTTTTTTGTTTGTTTGTTGTTGTTTTGTTTGTTTTTAATCTGCTTTTCTAAATGGGTCAGTGTTTCCCAGTATGTTCTGTGGTAAGTGTTAATTATGTTTAATTTACCCATTTGTATATTGTTTGATGTTTATTGTTTTTTGGTTCAGATTCTTGACGTCTTGTAGAAGTCAGCTCCCTTATTTTTGGGTTTTAATCAAAAAGTTTTGACATTTACCAAATTCCCGACCCATTTGTTCATCTTTTGTAGCAGTAGTGTAACATTTGTGTGCTTTAGCAACACATTTATTCTGTTTTATTTCACCATTAAAGTTCTGATATACATTCCATCATGTACACCTTAGGTGAGTGATTAAACATTTAATTGTATATACAGTTACACTAGTTACGCAAAAGTCTACAGTGATGTCAACAGTTCTCCAAATTTTCAGTAACTGATTTAACATGAAACCCCCAAACAATATGGTACTATAAATACATTAAAAATGCAAGTTTACATTTAGCAAAAACTAAACGGGTATGATTTTATGTCATGCTGTCAGTTTTACTTGTGCTTTCAATAAATAGCTTTTAAAATATTAAATATTTTATTATTATAGGCATTATATTATAGGCATTTTTATTATTCAAAATACATTTTAGTCAGATGTCTTCAGATGTTTCTATATTAGATTTGTTTCTAATTCTAACATTTAATTCTAACATCTAATTCTAACATTTGCTGTATATGAACCACCATCAATATATTCCAATAAATGCAGTGCCCTTGGTTGTACTGTAGTGTGGTAGAACATAGTCTATGTTATAAAGATGAATCAGGTAAAACAGGTCTATTTTAGTCATTTGCGTGAAACTGGGTGGTGTTCTTTTTTTCCTGCCCACCAGCAGAAAGTTTGATCAATCCCACTCACTGTCACAGACACTCTTGACCAATCCCAGCTGCTTTTGCAGACACTCCTGACCAATCCCACCCCTTCCTGCACATACTCTTGAGCAATCCCACACGCTCTTGCAGACACTCTTGTCCAATGCTGTCCACTCCCACAGATACTCTTGTACAATCCTCCCCACTCCCATAGACACTCCTGCCCAGTCCCACCCACTCCCGCAAACACACTTGACTGATCCCACCTTCTCTCACAGTTATTCTTGACCTAGCCCATCTAGTCCCACAGAAAGTTTGACCAATCCCACCCACTCTCGCAGATACCCCATGACCAGTGGCTATGTTTCCATCCAAGTTGTGAATTTAACTTATGCGAAAAATTGGAGTATTGCATAAAACATTTGCGAATAAATCCATCTCATGTGTTCAAGAGAACAAAATCGCCACTTCCTGGGAAACTGGCGCAATTATACCAAATCATTTCGATGACAGACTTTGGCTCAGGCATTTCAGATTGACAAAAACAGCATTTGAGATGCTGTGCAACGAGATTGGTCTGCTGGTTAGTCCAATCATGCCGACCCACTGCACTCCAGTTTACTTGTCTGGGCCAGTTATCAAATTTGTTGAGGCAGAGTCACATGACTTTTTTGATGCGCATCGAGGAATTGATTCTGTAAATGTGTTTCCATTGTAATGCGCATTTTGGAGATTTTATTCGCATCAGGTGTTTCCTTCCAGCATTTGTTTTATACGATATCCCAAAATGATAACACAGCGAATGTCACTCGCTCCTGCAGTTATTTTTGTTTGTACCTTCCCATGATATTTTCTAACGATCTTGGCTTTCTATAAACAAGCCATTTAAACTACAGCCTAGTAAACACATGGTAAACACCCTGTCATGTCCAATAGGCTCCCATGTTAATCAGTGTGGCCTGTTTGTCCCAAAAGATTTTAATCTGAATGCGTGCTTTGCCACTTTTCGTTGGTCCAGATGCACACTTGTAGTCTATATTACAATAGTGAGCTGTCATTAAATGGCATAATAATCTAAATGAGCATTTCTGGAAGGCATCAGGTAGTTTGGTCTGGGAGTAACTAAAAATTTTTTTTTTTTTTTTTTTTTTTTTTTAAAAAGCCCTTTTGCATATTTCAGTAAAGATACTCCAGCTCCTGCAGTTGTGGACTGATATATTCACTGATAAAACTAGCTTAATGCTGTCATTTACGGATATTGTGATATCTTATTGGTGTAGGTGTTGGCGTAAATTTAGTTACAAGAAGAAAAAGGAACTATCATTGTGATCCATATCGATGAAAAAATCATGATGTGAATCTGTACTTGTTTTGTTACCCCTGTCTTGGTGCCTTTTTAATGATAGGTATATGAACCTCGGCCTAAATATTGGCTTTAAGCATAATTAATCACATTTGGATGGATAGTTTGCTTCTAAGATTATTGATTTAATCAAGACTCAAATGGTGTACTATATAGTATCTGAGATTTCTTTTTTTTTTTAAAGTGCATGTAAGGTAAGTAGACCATCATTCTCACTCTGTCGCATCATCCTGGCTGATGATGTTGTGGTAGGTAGAGCTTCTAGTGAGTTGTACTCTGTGTGAGCCATCTGCTTCCATTCTGCCCGCCTCAAACTCACGTTTGATGGTGCTGTTGCTCTGTCATTTTCTAAGGAACTGGAATTCCATATCTGTGTGTGTGTGTGTGCCTGGATGTGCTGAATGCTTATGCTCACTTCAGCTTGACTGCCAGTGTTAGGAATGCTTAATAAGTGTCTGTTGTATTTCATTTAAGGCTTTGAGTTATACTCCATGGTTCCCTCCATATGCCCGCTGGAGACCCTCCACAACTCACTGTCCCTTAAACAAGTCGACGACTTCCTCGCCTCGATTGCCACCTCTCATGATTCCCTGCTGGAAATGTCCTTGTGCTCACCAGGTAAAGGAAGGACAATATCCAACCCTATGTATATCTTTTAAAATGTTATGAATAAGGTTGTTTTGAAAATGCTTTTGCTTTTGAGATTCCAATTTTACCACCATTTTAAATTCTGTGTTCGTTGTTTGTCACTCAGCTGCTCAAGGAAAGAAAGTTCCTTTAAACACGTACACTCCTGCGAAAGTTTTACCGTGTCCTTTCACTCAGGCTGTGGGAAAGAAGTCACCAGAGCGCACTTATTCATCAGGCATGTATGAATAATAATAATTAATAGGCACGATGGACAACAAAAATGCTAATATAGTTACAGCTATAATGATGGAGCATAACAATATATTCTTTGTGTTTTTTTAAATGCTAAAAAAAATTGTGCTTGAATCACTGTGGCAATGGTGAACTCGTATTTAATGAGGTGAGAAGGCAGTCAGCTTGTATAATACAGTACGATGCAAGTATTGCACGTGTGGTATGTGTGCTTGTGTATGCGTGTATGGTCTGCTCATTATTAATGTTATTAATGAAGGAGGCCAGTAATTCTGTATGTAATTTATTCTTCCCAGCCAGCGGAAGCTCTCCGTCCAGAGCGGCCCGATCGAGCAGAACCGACGCTGTTCAGCACGTTGCTGCTGGAGACAAAGCGTTACAGCAGAGCACACCTCCGCGTTGTAGAGAACGCAACATACACGCTAAGCCCAACACTGCAGAACACACTTCCATTAGCATCCTGGTCTCCTCTCCCCCAACATCCTGTAAAGCTCAACTCCACCCAACCTACCAGGAGGACAGTGTATCCACCCACACTCAAGCCTGGACAGGATGCTGTAGAGTCTCATCACAACTCACCCGTCCTCACACAAGTGTCACTAAAGCACATCAGGCATCGTCCAGTGACAGTCATATCCACATCACACCCAAACAAACCAACTCGGAGGAAACTCCGAGTGGAACCGTACACGTGCACAAGCTCACCAAGCAGACTGTTCAAGAGGAGCAACATGAAGGCAAAATGTAGCCATGTTCTCCAACACTAGTAATGCAAAACCCGTCTACGACTGTGTTAAAAGACCACAAAGTTATGCTTGATTCCACGAGACCGACCAAACCTTGAATTTCACTGAAACAGTGATAAGATAGCACTATCACTTAATGATTCCTGACTGAGAGAAAACTTGTTTTAACAGTAGTTTAGCGGTAGTACAATCTGACCTATTAAACACACTCGTCTAATCTATACTATCGCAGACACGACTGATTTACCATACAGTATGATCTCGACTGTACTCTCCTGAAGAATTTGTTTCTCATATCTTGTATATTTGAATGTAAACCAGATGTGTACGCTCATGTTAGATCCATTTCATCGTAGTCTATTTTAATTCATCCTGATCATTAACTAAACAACACCTTTTGAATATTATCAAGATCAAAAGTAAAATGTAATGAAACAAAAAGTTCTATTTTTCACATATCTTTGGTTACCAAAAATGTGCATTTTATTTTTCCTTCTCATTAAGCTGTAGATGAGATGTCTGCCTTAAGGTAATTGTTGTGAAAGGTATTTTTCACCAGTGTATTCCATGCAAACCAAACATGATTGTAAATATATACATATACATGTATGTATATTGGGAATAAACCTCAGTGGAACCCCTGTTATATGTATGTTTTGATAATCTTCTGTATGTAAATGTGAAATTTAGAAACAAATATAGATTTCATGATAATTGTATATTAAATAAACATGGTAATCTTTTCAGTATTTTATGTGTGGTTATAGCTGCTATTAAAGCAGCTTTTACCATTTGAAATATGATTAAACTGGACCAACAAAATGTTTCACAGAAAGAGACATGTTTTTATGTGATTGAAAATGAATGTCAGGGTTTTCCCAGATGCTCGGCACACAAGGACGAATTATTTAACATTCTTGATTGTGAAGCAACAGAAGATATGGATTGGGAAACGCTTACCTAAGTGGCTGTTATTGTTTTATTTAACAGCTCAACCATAAATTCTTTCCACGTTTTAACTGATAGATTCGGTTAAAGTCTCTAGCAGAACAAGATATAACTTGCGAATATATTTAAGGTAGGATTCAGTGAGCGCAGCGTTTTAGTCCATTCAGCTCTGTCACCTCCTCATCCATACTCTCTGCTCAAATAGATCAGCTCTGTGTTTAACTTCCATGCTAATACTGCCGTCAGTTTTATCCTGCTTGTCATAGATTACTATCTGATGGAGAACTATCTTAGCCGAGCCTTTGCTCTAACTCAGCGTAACTGTGTGGTATACTTACATTGCATACAGGAACTTTGAGCTCAGTGTGCGTGTCTCCACTACTTCTATGTTGGATTTCTCATTAATATGGCGTTAAACATTGTTGAAAAATGGTGAGTGAGAAAAGAAGCACAAACCAACAAATTAGCACCAGAATTGCAAAGCAAATCACAAATATACAAACTCAAATTTTATTTGGATTTTATTTTATTTTATTTAAGGGGCAGTGGTGGCTTGACAGTTAAGGCTCTGAGTTACTGATTGGAAGGTCATGGGTTCAAGCCCCAGCACTGCCAAGCTGCCCCTTGAGCAAGGCCCTTAACCCTCTCTGCTCCAGGGCTGACCCTGTGCTCTGACCCCAGCCTCCTAACATGCTGGGATATGCGAAGAAAAATTTTTTTCACTTTGCTGTAATGTATATGTGACCAGTAAAAACTCATTATCAATATGTCATTATCATTTGTCACACACACAACCATACATAGTACGACGTGCAGTGAAATGCTTTTTTACGACCGTCTGTGACATAAAATAGAATTTACATAGTCCAGAATTTACTTGTATATAGTTATAAAAAGGAAAGGCATTTAAAAAGTATAAAAATATAACGGATATAAAGATGGGTGGCAGCAACATTCTGACAGTAATTGGTATAAAGTGCAGATGTGTGCAGTTGTTTGTGCAACATTAAGCTGAGGTAGTTGTCTTGAAATTGCCCACATTTATAAATACAGGATAAAGTGGTTACTGACGATTAATGAATAGAAGATGTATTAAGGAATGTAGCAGATGTGGGTGTTGTGAAAGCAAGTCTCTAGTCCTTGTTGTTGTCCTGGTTGAGGGCCTGAATGGCCTGTGGGAAGAAACCCCCCCCCCTCCTCTGTGTGTTGGCCTTCAGGGAGTGGAAACACTTCCCTGACTGCAGCATGGAGAAGAGTCCATTGTTCGGCTGGCTGAGGTCTTTCACTATCTTCCTGGCCTTGGTTCAGCACCACTTGCTGTAGATAGACTGCAGGTCAGGTGGATCCAGCTCAGTATGGATCAGTGTGCGCTCTGCTGATCGCACCACCCTCTGGAGAGCCACCTATCCTGTTTGGTGCTGTTCCCAAACCAGGCTGTGATGCTTCCTGTCAGGATGCTCTTGATGGTGCAGGTGTAAAAGTTCCTTAGAGGGCATTTTAAAATCTCTTAAGCGTCTAAGGTGGTAAAGACGCTGCTGGGAATTCTTCACCAGGGTATTGATGTGACAGGACCATGACAGGTCCTGCGTGATGTGAACACCAAAGTACTGAAAACAAAGTTTCTCCACTCTGGTCTCAATATTTAATGTGTTTTAAAGTGGTCTTTTCCTTTAAGGCAGCTTGTTGAGTCAGATTTAATAAGGGGAATGAATATAACAAATGATAGTGTAATATGTGACATCTATGTTCTAATTTCCGCCCTATTAATGAATAACGCTTGGGCCTGTTGCTACACATGGTTTATTTCTCTCTCTCTCTCTCTCTCTCTCTCTCTCTCTCTCTCTGACTCTGCAGCTGTGCAGCAACACAACATATCCACTTCCCCTTCACAAATAACATGTTTGCTGCTGCTGATTACAGCTCTTAGGTCATTGTTCACTTCCCTCTTTTGTGTAGCTTTGGTTAATTAGATACAGTAGACGTCGCACATGCTATGTTGAGCACATAGAATTCTTGTGCTATCTCTGGATAAGAAGCATCATAAGCAAGCAATACACTGTCTCTGAGGAGACAAAGTTTGTATATATGTTTGTATATTTGTATGTATATATAATATATTAAAGTGTATTATATAGTACAAACATGTGCTTTATTATATTCTGATATGTTTAAAGTTAGTGCTTTCTTTTGAAAACCACATTACCCTCTCCCACCATCTCAAGTGACAACTGCTGTATAATTCTCACCCCTCGGTAACATTGTGATTGAATAGTATAAATAGTATGATATTACTTTAGTGCTTCATTTGCATCATTTGGCAGGATACGCATCAAGTTGGCTTGTTGCTTCCTGCTGCTGTAAACTGTATGTCTGCTACAACAAAGCACCCATTGATTTAGCTGATACAGAAGGTATAGGTGAGTTCATTTTACATTTATATTGGGTCTTAGATTTTATATTTTCAGCATTGAACACTGTGCTCCTCCTCAAATTAATCTTCAGGATAACAAGGGGGTCTGGGCACAGCTGAAAATCCCAGCAAATCAAACACTGGACTGGATGTAGTATGGTATAATGATAATTATAATGAGTCTTTATTTATCACATAATTCTTTTCTTCACATACCCCAGCATGTCAGGAAGCTGGGGTCAGAGCACAGGGTCAGCCATGATATAGCGCCCCTGGAGTAGAGAGGGTTAAGGGCCTCGCTCAAGGGCCCAACAGTGGCAGCTTGGCAGTGCTGGGGCTTGAACCCCGACCTTCCGATCAGTAACCCGGAGCCTTAACCATCAAGTCACCACTGCCTCCATTGGTATTGTGCAGTGGTATTGCACTTTTGGAAGTTTAATCTATAACCCAATTTTTACAGTATTATTGCATCAGGGTGACGTCTGTAATATTTTTTTATATTTAATAAAGTATAGTGCTAAGACATTTAATTTTTACTCACGTGTTTGGTGTAAAATAATTGTGAAAAATGTAAAAGATTGGCTCCTAAAAACACTTACTAGCTACACAGATCATACCATTTTAGTATTTTAACTCAATTATAAAAAGTTGGAATGAACGAAAGGCAAAAAGGTAGAAGTGAAAGTTAATTTGATTCACTATGCCAGTAAAAATATATATTATTTAAATGCTTTAAAAACCCCGTGAAAAGACACAAATCTGGAGCCAAATTACAGAAAAGATTAATTAGATGTGAATAACGTGAGGTGAAATGAAAATGGTTTGACATGAAAACGGAAAAAAAAAATCTACTCAGGTGATCCATAACCCCAAGCACATTACAGGGAATCTGCTGAGAGGAAGCATAAGGGGAAACTGCTATGTTTGATTGTTTGTTTATTCAAAGTGTGTCTCGATGACTCTGTTCCAGAAAACCTTTGTGCCCTCCCTGATGCCCTGTTAGAAAAGAAGAAGGGCATGTGTCTGCGGGAAGTGAATGGTCTGCAGCACACTAGGGAATATACCAGATCGGTCACTTGGCTTTAAAAAAAAGGTGTTGCACTGCATTAAATGAACGCTTATCACTGCTATAACATAAGTGAGAACAGGAACTAACTTGTCTCTTAGATGTTCTACATCATTAGATCTAACTACAAACTACACCATTAAAGCTAACTATAAACTGTTAAAAAGCATGCTGTGTTGTACATTAATAAATTAAGCATTGTAATCATTGGCAAATCACTGTTGTATAAGCAGAATAACACACTCCAGAGTGTGAAGTTATAATAATAATAATAATAATAATAATATTTTAAATTTATATAGTGCCTTTCCAGAGCTCAAGGATGCTGTACAATACAATGATACATAAACAATGAATAATCATGGACAAACACACAATGTGAAAAACATTAAGCAACCAAACACAGAAAAGAAATACACAGTACAGTCACTGAGAAAATGCATTATAACAGATTAAAAAGGATAATGCTAAATGAAAATAATACAGTTAAGTGGGGTGGCTTGCGCATTGTGCTGCATCACACCCCTTAGCGTGCATTATTTTTGTATATCAGCATGGTAAAGGAGTGTGTTCCTTATTCCTTACTGTAGAACCCTGGTGTGTGCAGGAAGACTCCAAGCATGTGTTTATTCAGTCCACACTTTCAAAACTCAACAAAACCAAAACAACTCAGAAACGGGTCCGTTTAATTTATTTTTGTGAAACTACTAACATATATTTCTGCATCTCATTCAATGCATTTGTGAATTTGTTTCATTTCTGTAAATCTCACTACATTTATTTGTGGATCGTAATCTATTTATTTGGAATTATGAAACAATTCTAACCCCATCCCTGCATCCTTCCCTCACATCCTAAGCGGGTGGAGCTAAGTTGCACGGAAAGGACGCGAGGAAAGGAAATGAAGCACACAGCAGTGAGAATTAGGAGGATTTTGACTCTTGTGGCCTTCCATAAGCCTGATACTACACTGACAAGCCGAGGCGTGTGTGGACGGAGCTGGCTTTGCCGAACAGGTCTGTTTTGTGTTTTCGTTCATTCACGCTCATAAATACGATCAAATCATGCAGGATAAATCCTCTACGACTCGCTTTCCAGCTCAGGACTTTGATTATAATCTTTAAGTCGTAATGGTGGTGTGATGTTAGGGACATTTCTCAGCCATAACTCCCTGCTGGAGGATAGCAGCAAGCTATCGAGCTAACCACAAGGGATGCTCCTGGTTCGGTTCGGTTCGGTTTGGTTTGGATTGGATTATTTTCCTGGAAAACAAACAACAACCCCGAAACCGAAAATAATTTACGATGTTTATCTTCTAAAATGTAACTATTTATGTTTTTAGCGCTGTTTTCTAGCAGCAGTAATCACGAGCTGGCGTCCTGATTCTCACAATGGAGTTAGCATTTAGCTAAAGGCCGCAAATGACATTTAATCCTCGTTTGTGATCTAGAGGTTATTGTGTAAATTCGATCAGTTCATGGGATGAACATTATTTTAATTCTGACAAGGCTGCTGCTTTTCCGGTTTTCTCTCCCTGACACACAGCCTGATGATGATGATGATGATGATGACAGGTGATTTTGTCTTGGTGTGGAAATGCAAAGAAAATCCTCCCCTAACTCAGCACCGGATCCATATCGATTATTTTTCCCCCCAACACATTTCAGCCTGTACTTTCATTTTCAGTTGAAATTCTCTATCATGAACGAGGTTGAACAGTGTTTTGTTTCAGCTCGTGAACACAGCATCATGTGTATATGTGTATAGTGAATGGATCCCAACCATTTTGTGTACACAGTGGTGTAATGCTGTAAAGTCAGATTAAAGCTCGAGGCAGAACTCAGTGATGGTGACCGATTGATTTGTTTTTGCCTCAGAAAAACATTTTCATGCCAGTGTTGCTGTTGACCATATGTTTGGCAGAGAAATGCGCATGACCATATGTCCATGTTATTCAGGCAGACTGGCACTCTTCTGGGATTCAGCTCCATGTTATGACTCAGGGACAGATCATGTGTTTGTCTTTGCACGTGTTGTTTACTGTATTGACTTGTTTTTCGATGAAGATACAAGAATAATTATAGTGTAGGAATACACGTAATGTACTTAATATTGATATCGGGGATGATGCTGACATCAAACCCTGGATCAGATCATCGTTGGCCTGTTCAGATCCCATTCACTGACACAACACGGATCTTTCAAATGAACAAACAACACAAATTGCATAACATATGCTAGCATAAGCCCTGTCATTTCTCACATCTGGTATTGGCTGATGCTGGTATCAATACTGAATATTAGAAAAGCATATTACACAACTTCTCAGCCCTGGTCCTGGAGTATCTTGCACATTTTCGCTCTGCACTATTAATCACACAGGTAAATGCTGACGTGTTGTTTGGTCCCTCCAGGATTTGTGACATCATCACAACACACAACATTCGGTCAAAGCCATCGAACATGAGTACAGCTAAAGGGCAGATGTGGCTCAGGTGGTAGAGCAGGTTGTCCACTAATCGTAGGGTTGGTGGTTCGATTCCCGGCCCACATGACTCCACATGCCGAAGTGTCCTTGGGCAAGACACTGAACCCCAATTTGCTCCCGATGGCAAATTAGAGCCTTGCATGGCAGCTCTGATACCATTGGTGTGTGTGTGTGAATGAGACACAGTGCTTTGGAAAAGCACTTTGGAAGTGCTCAGGCTTATATAGCGCTTTGGAAAAAAGCGCTATATAAGTGCAGAAGGTCTCATTTACCAACAAACATCAGTGGGAAGGGCCATGCAGAACAACTTTGTGCAACTGTAATTTTGCCAATTCAAGTAGTTTTCCACAAAATAATGCACAGAAAACTCTGCAAATTGCATAGCAAAAAACCCCCGCAGCACAATCAAGCATTTTTTTTGGCTGCAACAATCACGAAATCCTATACGAACTGTGCTATGGTTTATTGCCTGTCGCACCTCCTCCAGTGCTCACAGGGTTACCCCGCTCGTCCTTGAGCCTTGCTAACATGCTTAATACAACCAAAATCGTACAGACCTCCCAAGTGACTAAGGCTGTGTCAAGCCCCAGTGGCACCATTAATGCATGCTCAGTGCTGCTGATTCCGTATGGCGAAAACTTGCAAGACTCTGGGTACTCCAGGTCAGGGTTGGGATCCTGTGATCTATGAAATGGGGAAGACGTGGCTTTGATGCATCCTGATCACTCCTGCGGATTGATTTCAAAGAAGAAACATTTCTCTGTTGAATTTTCCCGTTCTTTCCTCTTCTAATAAGCTCTCGCTCTTCTAGCCAGGCCATGTCTTTAAAGATGGAGCTGGATGTCAGTGGAGTGTCACGGGCCCCCGTGTCCGTTTTACCCGCTGCTGAAGTCAAAGCCACGCTAAAGCCTGAGGTAGAGAAACCGCGCTGCTCCAGCACGCCCTGCTCACCCATCAAAAGTACTGTCTCAGGGTACCAGATCCTCCACATGAACTCTAACTACCTGGTGGGCTTCACCACTGGAGAGGAGCTTCTCAAACTGGCCCACAAGTGGTCCGGGCCAGAGAAGAGCGGCACGGAGGCGTTGCCTGGTGCCATCCAGAAACCCGTGGATTTAGGGATGCACCGCGCGTCACGTGTTTACAAAACCAAAAGCCGTTACTACCAACCTTACGACATCCCTGCCATTAACGGGCGACGCAGAAGGCGAATGCCCAGCTCAGGCGACGCCTGCTTCAGATCTCCAGCGGCTGGGGAGAGCAGTAAGGCCCTGCACGGCCCGCTGCCCCTCTGCCTGCTCAAGGCCAAGCGTGCGCACTCCAAATCTCTGGACTACCTCAACCTGGACAAGATGAGTCTCAGCGAGCCGGCCGACACCGACGTGCTGCAGTACCAGCTCCAGCACCTGACACTGCGTGCCGAGCGCATCTTCACCAGGAACAAAACATGAACGGATGAAAACGGGCCAGTCGCACCCACAGCCAGGCCTGACACACCCAAGTAACTGGCTGCTGTTTTTGGGCCTCGCGTTTCTCCAGTCAGATCATAGGAAGTTCCTGTAGTAAAGGCATCCATAGGCCACTAATCTCGTTATTTTAAGAACTGTTTGTTAACCAGAAGGTTCAGTGAGGTCCAGCTAACTTAAACTTTAACCTGTGAACAAAGTGAAGTTGTTTTAATAATGTGAGTGTGTGTGAGTGTGTGTGAGTGTGTGTGAGTGTGTGTGAGTGTGTGTGAGTGTGTGTGAGTGTGTGTGAGT